>CAMRHE010000015.1:9212500-10412500 GCA_947044405.1 Leptodactylus fallax | reverse complement strand
AGCTAACAAGGCTGGGTGTGTCCAATTCCATTAGAAGATCATCCAAGCTTCCTGGGACCAAAGACTCTTAAGTATTTTCCTGTTTTTCTTCCATTATTTTAAGGCTGTTTGTATTTTGTGTCATTTGTTATCTTTTCTTGTATAAACAGCACTGAATCCTTTGGGTATTAAATTGTTAAATTTAAAGGGGTTGTCCAGGATAAATTAATATTTTAACTATAAGCCCCCAATGTCCTCCCCTCCTTCTTTCAAACACATGTATAACTATTTATTTTTAGTTTTACTGTAATATACACATGTGGACAAAATTGTTGGTACACCTCGTTTAATGAGTTTTCTTTTTAAAAAAAAAATTCTGTTGAAGCATGGTTGAAAAGCAATGTCTGACTTTCATTTGTTCATTTTCATAGAATTTTTAGATATTATTACTTTTGTCAGATTCAAGTTATTTCTGTGACCATTGTGGGTTTTTCTTTCATTAAACGAGGGGTACCAACAATTTTGTCCATGTATGTATGTAGGTCATGTGACCTACATATATTACATTTTTTGACTTTCCGCTGAAGTCCCGGAGTGTCGGTCTAAGGGATATCTGCATCCTGGGACGTCACTGGAAAGAAGCCCGTCCCCACCTCAAGCCCCATTATACTTCCTCCTGTGGATATCTGGATCCCGGGACATCATCACTGCCTCTTTATTGTGTGTGTTGATCACGCATGTGCAATACTAAAGGCAGCTGGCATACGTCACAAAGAGGTGGTGTCGGCCACTCATGACGTCCCAGGTCCAGACCTGAAAGGAAGGTAAGTGTAATGGGGCTTGGGGGGGACTAAGAAGGAGATGCCGGCTGGTACACGTCATAAAGAGTTTGTGCCAGTCGGCATCTCCAAAGAGTCATGGACTGCAAATGCGTAATCCATATTATTCTGTGCTTGGGCCACTTTGAAGCATATGGTACCGAGCAGGGGTCACTATGGAGCATTATACCGTACAGGGGCCACTGTGAAGCTTTATACCATGCAGGGGCCACTGTGGAGTATATTATACCGTGCAGGGGCCACTGTGGAGCATTAGCCTGTGCAGGGGCCAATGTGGATCATCTTATACTGTGCAGGGGCCACTGTGGAGCACTATACGGTGCAGGGGCCAATGTGGAGCATTATACTGTGCAGGGGCCACTATGGAACATATTATACCATGCAGGGGCCATTGTGGAGCATTATCCTGTGCAGGGGTCACTGTGGAGCATTGTACCGTGCAGGGGCCACTGTGGAGCATATTAAACTGTGCGGGGGCCACTGTGGAGCATTATACTGTGTGGGGGCCAATGTGGAGCATTATACTGTGCACGGGCCACAGTGGAGCATACCATACCGTGCAGGGGCCACTGTGGTGCATTATCCTATGCAGAGGCCATTGTGGAGCATATTATACTGTGCAGGGACCACTGTGGAGTATTATACTGTGCGGGGGCCACTATGGAGCATATTTTACTGTGCAGGGACCACTATGAAGCATTATCCTGTGCAGGGTCTACTGTGGAGTACATTATACCGTGCAGGGGCCACTAAGGAGCATTATCCTGTGGAGCTTATTATACTGTGTGGGGGCCACTTTGCAGCATTATACAGTGCATGTTTATGTATGTGTGTGTATATATATATATATATATATATATATATATATACCAAATACCATAAAAAAGCATGAAGAATTCATTGTCCTGAAGCTTTCTCTGTGTGACTGTAATGATGATATACGGAGGTGATTACAATATTATAGCCAAAGGAGAAGGTTATTGAGTGAGTCAGGAGTCTAAAGATGGCTGCTATGGGTGTAGTGAGCAAGCTAGCTAGGGAAACAGCGAGGCGAAGCAGGTAAGAGAAGGAGGGGGAGGTGGTGTGAGTCATCTCTGAGTGAAGCCCAATGCATCATGGTAGAAAAACAGGAAGTTGAGCATGTAAACAAATGAAGAAGATGCCAGCTCACATAGAACCCAAGAAATCACTCAAAACACTGCTAAAGGTATTTGGTTGCACTTATTAACCTATTAATAGCTCTAACAGACCTTTTTGAAAAAATTATTTTTTTTGCCCGGATTTGTTGCAGATTTTGCTGCATTTTTTTTTAACCAAAGCCAGGAATGGTTGGAGCAGAAGGGAGAAGTGTAAGAGCTTCCTATATATTTCCCATTCCTTTGGTAGCCATTCTTGTCTTTGGCTCAAAAAACCGCAGCAAAATCTGCAACAAAAAAAGATGCATTTCTGTAACGTGGGGCCCCAGCCTTAAGGTTACTTTGTGCTGCTGTATGAACCCATTTGTTTTGAGGTCTGTTTGTGTCTGACTGTTGGAGAGACACCTGAATATGTTATTGCGGTTTCCACTGATCCTGTCAAGTCAGTGCTGGTGGCGGCATGTATATGGGGTGCATGGATTATGTTGAGGTGCGATCAATGCTCAATTTGCAGCATGAGTGAAGGGTGAGTGCAAGATTGAATGAGTTGACCCCTGACAGCCGCACCCGCATCACTTTCTATGACGGCCCATAGGTGACAGTATATTAAGAGTGGATGAATGAAATTGTAATAGAGAGATGTGTGGCCCTTCATTGAGGTCAGATGTTGCAAGTAGGAGCGAATAACAATGTTCCATTCTAGCAGAGATATAGACACTATTATCTTGTCAATGTAGCTCTTTTATTGAAAATAAGAAAGCCAAGTTGCCATGTAGATATGAGCAGGGGGCTATTCCTAGTCACCTCCAGGATTGAAGTGTAGGGGAGTTGTAATGCATAGAGTTATATTTGGAGCAAAGGATTGGTTACCATTTCTATAAGAGAACATTTCAGTGGCATAGAGCCATTCCACTGCAACCCTAATCAACACCACTATATTGTATGCTTTAATATCCGAGATGTTTAATCCACCGTTAACCTAGGTTGTTGTAGACTGTGATATGGTATATGAGGGTGCCTCTCTTTCCTGATGAATGTGCAAAACAAATAGTTGATCTGCTTCTCATCTGTCAAGTGGAGGTACAGCAGCAATATATAAAAAATATATAGTAGGCGGAGGAATTCACCCATCTTAAGTAGGTGCCTCCTGACCATGAAAGACAGAGGCTAATTTCTCCATAAGTAAAGGGTATGTTCTAAAGTCTTGATATATGTGCTCACATTGGTGTTGTATAAACTCACAGGTGATTTAGTGATACGGAGCAATGCGTTGTCTGCCTGCCAGAGGAAAAGAAATGATCCAGTGGAACTGTAAGATGGGGAAACAACCCTCATGTTATGGATGTACCTGTTTCTACAACTAAGTTTATAAACTGACATTTGTTTGTTTGACCACAAGAGGCCACTGTTACCTCAGAAATGGGAAGGACTGTAATTCTGTAATTCCCTGGAGTAGTGACGTGGAGACCCTATTCTGCAGAGGTGGATCAAGAAGCAGCAGAGTGTGTGTGGCAGCCATCTTAGGAGTGTGTTTTTGAGCTTTTAGAAGAAGAAGCACTGAAGTGAGAGGAAAAAGATTCCTAAGTGAATAACAAGGGGGTTCTGAAGCAGAGAATGTTCCAGGGTTTGTTCAGACAGCATCCTAAGTTGAAGATTGTTATCAAGGACCCGGCAGAGAAGTGGCCCTGTCAGTGAGATCGCATGTTTTCTGGATGCGCCCCGCTTCCAGCTGCTCCAGTCCAAGGCGAAAAGGTACACAACAAAGCTGGATCAGTAAGAGAAGTAATCGTGCACGCACCGCATTACAATGTTTTGCTTGGGACTGAGTAAGGGCCTGTAGTTAGACTAGTTAGGCATATTCATCTTCACAGGCCACACTACTGGTGAATTATCTACCTATTCGGTAGTAAGGACTAAGACTCAGAGCGTTCTATTGAGTTGTAACTCCCAGAGAGGAGCTTCTGAGGAAGTCTAGAAGTGATATCTTATATATTGTCACATTTCTTTGGCTTGCAAGCTGACCTATTATGATATTTACTTGTTTATACTTTGTGGGGATTAGGGGTATTTTGATAAGTTTGTAAGCTCTTGTGTTATACCGCCGGTGCCCCTATCACACTCACTGAATTGTTCCTGTGACTAGGTTGATAAAAAGGTAACAGGCGGCTGGTTAGTTGCAGCCTGCAGATAGGTAAAAGCTTGGAGTGTATTGGAGGCGCTGTACAACACCAGGGCCTCAGCTTACTGGCTGAGTGTATGTAAATAGTTGAGTGTTTTTTTTGGGGGGTAAAGAGGTGTTTCTACACAAAGTAAAATCTTGTTTTTGACTAAATTGATTTGGAGTCGCTTCCTTTGTTCATGACTTCGCTGTATCCTGGGGAGCCCACCCCAGTACACGGCTTACAGAACGTGTCCTTGTCCCACCCCCCCACAGAATCATGGCTTCTGTTTTAGCTCAGTTTAAGGTATAACCCAACAACTGGCCTAGCTGTCTAATAACCTGTAAGAGTGAGGAAAGAAATGCTTTCGGATCTCACACAACTACTTTAATATGAAAAAATGTATGTGTCTAACAATATGGCAACACAAAAACAAGATTTCTTTTTTTAAAAAAAGTATTTTTACGGTTTAAAATTACATGTGTAGTATTGGCAGTATAAAGTTAATACTGCACAAAAAAAGTATTACATATCTGTAAGGTTGCAGATTTTCTCTTTCCAATTCGGTGTGAATCCACAACAAATTCCACAGAATACTTGGATTTCTTCACATGACGTTTTCCACAACTGAAACAGGTAAAGCTACAATACCGGTAGTACCACACACTCTGTGACCATGAACGAGCTGCCCGTTTCCTTTCTAAGTGCTATAGTATGACTAGGAATAGCAATCAATCCACGGTCTCACACAACCTACTACCGTCTGCAGGCTGCTAGGAGCCAGGAGGCAGGATTGTGACGTCACCGCGAACTCTTCCGTAACAGCGCTCGATTGCTTTAGGCCCCACAATATGGCTGCACCCTTGTGAGCGCTGTTTGTGACCGCCGTGCATGATGTTTACTTTGCGGACAGTAGTGTTTGAGGTCCTGGGTCGGGGAATCAGGTCAGGGCCCGCCCTAGTGTGCGCTGGAAGACAAGCAGCCCAATGTCGGTCATGGTTTCCAGAGTCAAGATCGCTGGCAGCAAGTACGTGTAGTGAGTGGTGTACAACAGACATCAGGTTATATACAGGGGTTGAGTCTAGATGCTCTCTCATAGACACGTGACATTGGGAATATGCGGCATTTATATGATGTTTGTATAACATGTCCCTCCTGTGATGAGATTTTTATAGCCATATAGGACTGGCCATTCACAGATGCATGACCAGCAATAAACTATGTCTCCTTTGTTTCAGGGGCAAGTTTTATAAATGTCTCCAGGACGTACTCCACAGCAAAATCCGATGGTCAGTATTGTAACATGCACATCCATGTGCTCCTTTATAGTAGTCTGTGAAAACCTTATAGGTAACTGCATAAGTGACAGTTCTCAACAGACTTATTATAAGGCATTCCCAGGGTCACCCTTAGGACTGTGGAGTTGGAGTCATTGAGTCAGGAAGACAGTTACTGACTCGACAGCGGATTGAAAATAAAATTCTTAATTTTTAGTAATAATAAGCAATTATTGTTGTTAGAGACTGAGGCTAGGTTCACACTTGCGCTGGGCTCTCTGTTTTTTGAGTCCGCTGGGGGACCAGAGCGACAGAGAGCCCGTCCACTAAAACAGTGGTTACCCGTGGACCCTATAGACTGTAATGGGGTTTGCCGGGTGTCTGTCTGGTTTCCACCATTTTTATACTGAAACCGGCGGAGAGAAAAGTCCTCCGTAACGGACTTCTGTGTCTGCCAATTTTCCGCAGATGTGAATCTAGCCATAGTTTGCTGCATATTTACTTTTATAGGAATTCAATCACTTGGATTTTAATTAATTGATGAATCTTTATGGCTTCTTACTGACCATGGCTGTCAGCCATTTATGAAGGAGTTGGTTTAGCCTACCTATTCCACAGCCCTGGTTACTCTGGCAGCATTTTAGGACTGCTCTTGACAAAGCTGTATGCTGCAGATTGTGTTTTGCAGATGAATTTGCAGGGGAAATACAACTGAAGACTGAATGATAAAATGGGGAAGATATAGCAGTGTATTTGTGGTGACTTATATACAGTCAAAAAATCTGGTGCTTGGGCCAGATACCATATTTTGAATCCCCTGTGCCATTTTTTTTTTCTGCCGCACAAAAAAAAATACAGGGGTATGCTAAGCCTGACTTATTTACTAAAGAATACTAATACTTGGGATTTGCAGAAACCCATGTGTATGATCCTGAAACTGTCCTGTTTAGGTTGGGTTAACATCTGCATTGAGCTTTCTGTTACGTGACGAATGCCAAAATGGATGAATGCCGAATGACTAAAATGGAGACTTTCAGCTTTCTGTCATGGTCATCATTTTACTGTATTGCATTTTTGGCGGAATTCTAATGGAACTTTTAAATGCAGATGGTGCACATACCAGCAAATCACAGCATGGTGATACATATTCCATAGTTTGAGAACCTAGGATGTAGACCAAGCATTTCTTATTGTTCATGTATAGATAAATGGGCAGTTGTACAGCTGGGTGATCCTGTGTTATATTTCTGTCTTTATGGCTCTGCAAATCTTTTTTTTTTTTTTTCCTCTTCAGGAGCACCAAGCCAGCTGGATGACTTACCCCCTACAATGCTTAAGAAGGAGTATCTAGGAATAAAAAGTGCAGAAGGGTAAGATATCCACTGGACCTTTCATTATTGTGTATTTTTGATGCTGAATTTACCACTCAAAACCACAATTGAATCTAAAGAAAACAGAAAAACTTTTTTTTATATTTTTGTCATGAAGAGGCCATATATTTTCAGTTTAAAGTGGTCAGTCACCAGAGCCCAGAGTATCAAACAAGCCTTGCAGATAGATAGGTTAGGGTCTTCTGAATCAAACAATGAACCATTGCTTTCGCTGACAAAAACAGAGATATCTCGGCAATTTACAATAGAGTTCTTTGGGACAACAAATTACTGCTTACCTCTTTGAAGCAACGGTAATGACCTTGTTCTTCCAAAGTGCTCATTTGCATATTGACAAAAACTGCAATCTGCAACTGCAGTACTGACTCACAAGGGGAAAACACTGTTAGGTTATGGTCACTTGAATCAATCTATCTGTGGGGCTGGGTGGATATAATGGGTTTTGGTGACAGACTTCCTTTAATTTTTGACTGCAGCGTTTTATATAGTGGAATGCCACGTCATTTGTTAATGGTAGTGGACCTTAAAGCTAATCTATCGTTGCTAAAATCACTTTTTAAATAAGCATGTCTTCAAATAACCTTTTATAAAGGCTATTCCAGGCATACATCTTTTTTTCTTTTTTTTTTTTTCAGCCGTCTTTTAAAAAATCCAGTTTTCTGCATATGCAAATCATCTTGACGGAGCGAGATGCAAGAAGAAAATAAAGATGGCGCACAGCACATGCGTGAGATTTGGATTGCGCCAACGTCACTAGCAGCTAGTTGAAGAAGCATTTTTAAATAAGGGGGTGTTGCTGAACGGAGACGAGGTGTTGAACTTCTGATGACATGGCTGTGCTTGGAGCACAAGGATAACACTCCTTGTGTTCAATTAAGATGATTTGCATATGAAGAAAACTGGATTAAAAAGAAAAAAAAAAACTGCTGAAGGAAAAAATCTGAGGTATGTCTGGAATAGCCTTTATAAAGATATGCTTATTTAAAAAGTGATTTTTAGCAATGATAGATCCCATTTAATATCTATGGAACTACTACAGCCACCTTTCACCACAAAATGTCTGTAATTTCACTGTGAGGAGTATATCTCTCTTGAGATATATAACCGTCACCATATAAGCATTTTGATTAGGGGTATATACTTCTTTTCACATTGTCTTTATTTATTGGCTGCCTTTAATATATTTTCTTTTCTTTTTTTTTTTGTCTCAGACTATGTTATGTAAAGTCTATCATAATGTTTCTACACGAGCGCAATAGTTTAATTTTAGATGTTTTAGTGTCAATAAAATTTTCTTTTTATATATATATATTTTTGCTATATTTAGGTTGAGCATCTCAATACACGTGCAACTTTTTTTTCTTTTGATCAATTATCAGATATGTACTTCTTAACATGTCGTTTCTTTGTTTTTCTTAAGGGTCAATGATGTTGTTAAACGATTGTTATCTCTGGATATGGCTAGTCAGGTCAGTATTGCTTTAAATAAGTGAAATATAGATTAGAAGACTAATTGATTTAGTGGAGGAAACTTCTGTACAACATGGAGAAAATAGTACAAACTGGGGGGAAATTGATCAACCCATCTAAGCCTAAAAACTTGTTAATGCGACTCATCTTTGGTGCATGGCCCTTTCTTGCACCAAAGATGTACCACATCCCTCATTCTATGTTTTGCTTGCCACTTTTTACAAAAGTGGAGGTGACTGGGGTGAAAGAAAACTGGCATGTGTTACATGGGAAATCTATGCCAGTTCCTGACTGGTGTAGATTTCCATTCTGGCACACAGTAGTGTTGCTGATTTATTGAGAGGCCGAAGACTTGGTGTTTTTGCTTTCCTGAACGTTAGGAGCGGGTACCTAGCTATGAGTACACAGTTGGGCACCTGATTGATACACGGCAGGAGGGACCCAGCCACATTTCAATGCTATGTCGTAGAAAGTCATATATTTCTGAATTAGTTACTGATGTAGAAAGTCTATTGGTTGGTCACTAGCAGAGATTCCAGCCATTCAATAATTTTGGCCTGTCTCAGGAGGTCCTGTAAAACAGAATCAAAATCTGTATCAGTCAGGGATTTGGGTAGATTTCAGGTGCACAGTCCAGTTACGTTATTATGACCACCTCCTACTTTTGATGTCAGAAGTGACGTGTCATGTGCTTGCTTGGTGGGTATATAAACTGTACAGTAGGCTGTCTGAAAACATGTCACTTGTTGTTGTCATGGATAAAAGTGGCAGTATTTTTCAAAAAGCATAGTTCTTAAAGTGCTCGCATGGTGCTGTGGTGAGAATGTATCATGATTTAGCAAATAACCATTTATTCCAGTTCGTGAAAATGAACCGAGGGCTACCAGAGATGTGTCTATAACATGAGTTCAGCGAACCCTACTTCACATGGGGCTCTGAAGCAGACAGATGGTCGCTGTACCTCTGTAAACAAAGATGCATCAGAGGCTTCAATTTCCATGGCTGTATTGGCATTGGACCAGAGAAGGATTGCCTTCTCTGATTAGTCACATTTTCTGTTTCATTGAATGGATGGGCATTGGCGTGTCGGGCAAGAAACATCACAGAACAAAACCATGCAACCATTGTTGGAAGAACACAAGCTGGTGGCAGCAAAGTTATGGTCTTCTTCCTTTAATATGTTTAAAATAATTTATCCCAAAATCAGCAGCCTAGGTGGTAAGTATCTGGATGCTGAGCATCCCTCCGGTCACAAGAATGGTGGTTCTGTGTCCCTTTGTAGAATGTAGCATAAGTATTGGATGAGTGCTACATCTCCATTCAAAGTCTAAGGGACTGCTAGAGAGGATAATACAGCACTTGGCTGTCTTTTTCAGTCCCTTATACTTTAAAGTGGGTGTCCTCTTTTTTTTTTTTTTTTTTTTTTTTTTTTGTTGATGACCTATCCTGATGCTGATGATAGGTCATCAGTAAAAGATCATTGGGGGTCCAACACCCAGGGCCCCCACTGATAAGCTGTTTGAAGGTGCCATGACCCCTTCGATGTTTACATTGCACGCTGTTTGTTTCATAGTGGCAGTGCAATGTTATTACAGCCTTGTCCCATAATAAAGAATGCTTGGCCCCTTCAAACTTATTATCAGCGGGGTTCCAGCTGTTGGACCCCCACTGATCTTTTATTGATGACTCATTCTGAGGGAAAAAAATGGATAATCCCTTTAAATAAAACACTTGCTCACATACGGTACTGCTTTATCATTCCAGTGGGGAGTACGGGACCTCCGTTTCATGATCTGTAAGGCACACAGCGTTTGGACACTTATCACGTATCCTGTGAATAGGTGATAATTGTCAATTTTGGTACAACTGTTTTAATTTTATATCTTTATGGGAAAAGAGTGGTACTACCTTTTCTTCTTTCTCCTACTCAGAAGAGTCTGAATAGATTGTAAAAAGTTGGCACAATATGAATGTAGAATAATGGTGAAAATAAAGTGAAATTTTGTTTTCTAGTCTGACAAACTGAAGATTAAAATTCAGCAACTTGTGGAAAAAGTAAGGAGAAATCCTGATGACAGTACGTCTACTGAAGTCTACAGTAAGTATAGACTACCAATTGGGTAGTGGTGGTCAGATGTAAAAAAAGTGTTGTAGTGTATAATATATATATAATAGAGTCAGAAACACCTTTGTGACCACAAACTGATTAAGTATTGCAGACATGATCATCTTTTTAATGGATATACAAACAAGCCTTTAAGACTGATATGTCTGCAAATGTTGTGACTCTCCTCCGGAATCATCGTCTATTAGCCATGTTGGACATTTTTTTTTTTCAATCTCTATTTAACAGCTTTCCAATAAAAGGATAAACAAGAGGAAACAAAGTGATATGGCATGGAACATACAGACAGTGCAGAGTAAACAACACCATAACAACCATCTACAGAAAGGTCAGCAACAGACCTCAAAACAAGAAAAGAGGGAGAGAGAGGAGGGGGAGAGGGTGGATGGATGGTAGGCTCAAATAACACCAGAGATGTCCATATAAAGTGAGTTATGCGAGTGCATGTAGGGTACCTTGAGGCTTTTAGAAGCCATAAAAAGGGGGTGGGGGAGAAAACTAAATGTCTCGGCGAGTATGCAGGTACCAAGGTTCCCAGGTAGAGAGGAAACTAGATCGAACAGGGAGTCCCCCAACTGAAAAGCTCTTCAAATCTGTAGAGTTACATATAGTAGATGAGGTTGGATGAAGACATAAGTCCATCAAGTCCAACCTATAACCCTACAGTCCCCTACAGTGTTGATCTAGAGGAAGGCAAAAAAAAAACCCATGAGGCTTATGCCAATTGCCCCATTTCATTGGAAAAAAAAAAATTACTTCCTGACTCCAATCTGGCAATCACTGATACTGATACTGATTGATACGATACTGATTGATACAATACTGATTGTATAAAACTCTGGATCAACGTGCCCTTAAAATCTAGAACCCATAACCCGTAATGTTGTTCTGTTCAAGAAAGGCATCCAGGCCCTCTTTGAACTTGTTCAATGAATCCACCATCACCACTTCCTGGGGCAGAGAGTTCCATAGCCTTGCTGTTCTTACTGTAAAGAATCCTCTTCTTTGTTGCGGGTGGAACTTTCTCCTCCAGTCGTAGAGGATGTCCCCTTGTCACTGTCACTGGCTTAGAAGTAAAAAGATCATTAGAAAGTTCTTTGTGCTGTCCTTTCATGTATTTGTACTTTGTTATTAGATCGCCCCGTAGACGTCTTTTCTCTAAACTGAATAACCCCAAGTTTGTTAATCTATCGTTGTAAAACAAACTTCATAGCACATAACATGAAGATAGAAACTTGGAGAAAATTTTATAAACAACAAGTGTTGTCTCCAAATCTATCATAGTGAAACCCTCTACAAATCATGCTCTTACTACCAACAAATAGCAATAATCCAAGAAAGAAAAGTAAGAAAGCACTCAAAATAATAAAAAATACAAAAGGAATTTTATTGAAGTACAAAAACAGTATAAAAATACAAGACAGAAACAACAGTACAAATACCTATGTCAGCATATGTAACACGAAAGAGGCAGAGGCTGAATAGTATAAATATATATAAGGGAGATAACATACAACCATGCATAAAATATATAGCAGTATATAGATGCAAGGGGTACTAATGGTTAGTAAAGAGCAAGTGCATATATAAAACCCCTATATAAATACCCAATGTATCACACTATACATGTATTTTGCAAAGTAAACTACATGGTATAAGATCCAAACCTACCCATGACATAAATGCCGCTGCCTGCCGACAAAACCCATGAGAGAGGCAGAGGCCAAGCAATACAAACAAATATGAGGGAGACAACATACACCCATGCATAAAGTATATAGCAGTGTATAAATACAGAGGGCACTGATGGTTAATACAAAGCAAGTGCATATATAAATGCCCAATGTATCACACTATACATGCATCCTGCAGAGTAAGCTACATGGTATAAGGTCCAAACATACCCATGACACAAATGCCGCTGCCTGCTGACAAAGCCCAACGCACGTTTCGGCACACAAAGCCTTCGTCTGCCCCCAGACGAAGGCTTTGTGTGCCGAAACGTGCGTTGGGCTTTGTCAGCAGGCAGCAGCATTTGTGTCATGGGTATGTTTGGACCTTATACCATGTAGCTTACTCTGCAGGATGCATGTATAGTGTGATACATTGGGCATTTATATAGGGGTTTTATATATGCACTTGCTTTGTATTAACCATCAGTGCCCTCTGTATTTATACACTGCTATATACTTTATGCATGGGTGTATGTTGTACATTCACATGGGGCGTACTATGGTAGTCGGGACAACTTGCATAACAAATTGTGTGATGCATTTTCTTCTTTAACCCTTTGAGAATGTAAATTCTAGGGCTAAATGAATATATTAGTAAAAGAAAATAAACGTAAATTTGACTTCCATTTTGTCTTAATTCCTGTTAAACACTTAAAGGGTTAACATACTTAGTATATGCTTTGTTTTGATTTATTTAATGGGTGCAGTTTTGAAAATTGAATGTTTTATGGGGGGGTTCTAATCCAGAGTCCTTTCAAAACTCCTTCAGAAATGAAATAGTCCCTTGAAAAATGGGTTTTTGGAAATGTTCTTGAAAATTGCTGTTTTGACTTGTAAGCCTTATAACGTCCGTAAAAAATGAAAGGGTGGTTAAAGTTTGATACCAACATAAAGCAGAGATCTGGTACATTAGATTTATTAACTATTTTGGGTGGCATGACTATCTGTATGACAAGCACATCATTTCAAACTTTTAAAATTGCAGAATTTTCAATATTTCCACCAAATTTCCTATTTTTTCATAAACACAAAACATATTGACCAAGACGAAGTACAGTGTGTCACAGAAAAACAATATCAATACCACTTTGATGAGTTAAAGTGTTCCAAAGTTATTACGTAATAAAGTGACACATCAGATTTGAAAAATCTAGCTCTGTCAGGAAGTCAAAAACTGGCTGTGGCGGGAAGGATATAAAGGCCTCCTGGCTGTCATATGTGGAAATTTGTTTAGGACCTGTTTCTAGTAAGAAGTTTTGCAGTGTTCAATCAATCCCATGTTCAAGTTTGTGGAATGACAAAAAGATTAAAAAAAAAAAAAAAAAATATATATATATATATATATATATATATATATATATATATATATATATATATATAATATATTCCACATATATATATATATACACACACACACATATTTATACAGTCATATGAAAAAGTTTGGGCACCCCTATTAATCTTAATCATTTTTAGTTCTAAATATTTGGGTGTTTGCAACAGCCATTTCAATTTGATATATCTAATAACTGATGGACACAGTAATATTTCAGGATTGAAATGAGGTTTATTGTACTAACAGAAAATGTGCAATATGCATTAAACCAAAATTTGACCGGTGCAAAAATTTGGGTACCCTTATCATTTTATTGATTTGAATACTCCTAACTACTTTTTACTGACTTACTGAAGCACAAAATTGGTTTTGTAACCTCACTGAGCTTTGAACTTCATAGCCAGGTGTATCCAATCATGAGAAAAGGTATTTAAGGTGGCCAATTGCAAGTTGTTCTCCTATTTGAATCTCCTCTGAAGAGTGGCATCATGGGCTCCTCAAAACAACTCTCAAATGATCTGAAAACAAAGATTGTTCAACATAGTTGTTCAGGGGAAGGATACAAAAAGTTGTCTCAGAGATTTAACCTGTCAGTTTCCACTGTGAGGAACATAGTAAGGAAATGGAAGACCACAGGGACAGTTCTTGTTAAGCCCAGAAGTGGCAGGCCAAGAAAAATATCAGAAAGGCAGAGAAGAAGAATGGTGAGAACAGTCAAGGACAATCCACAGACCACCTCCAAAGAGCTGCAGCATCATCTTGCTGCAGATGGTGTCACTGTGCATCGGTCAACAATACAGCACACTTTGCACGAGGAGAAGCTGTATGGGAGAGTGATGCGAAAGAAGCCGTTTCTGAAAGCACGCCACAAACAGAGTCGCCTGAGGTATGCAAAAGCACATTTGGACAAGCCAGCTTCATTTTGGAAGAAGGTCCTGTGGACTGATGAAACAAAGATTGAGTTGTTTGGTCATACAAAAAGGCGTTATGCATGGCGTCAAAAAAACACAGCATTCCAAAAAAAACACTTGCTACCCACTGTAAAATTTGGTGGAGGTTCCATCATGCTTTGGGGCTGTGTGGCCAATGCCGGCACCGGGAATCTTGTTAAAGTTGAGGGTCGCATGGATTCAACTCAGTATCAGCAGATTCTTGAGAATAATGTACAAGAATCAGTGACGAATTTGAAGTTACGCCGGGGATGGATATTTCAGCAAGACAATGATCCAAAACACAGCTCCAAATCTACTCAGGCATTCATGCAGAGGAACAATTACAATGTTCTGGAATGGCCATCCCAGTCCCCAGACCTGAATATCATTGAACATCTGTGGGATAATTTGAAGTGGGCTGTCCATGCTCGGCGACCATCAAACTTAACTGAACTGGAATTGTTTTGTAAAGAGGAATGGTCAAAAATACCTTCATCCAGGAACTGATTAAAAGCTACAGGAAGCGACTAGAGGCTGTTATTTTTGCAAAAGGAGGATCTACTAAATATTAATGTAACTTTTCTGTTGAGGTGCCCATACTTTTGCATTGGTCAAATTTTGGTTTAATGCATATTGCACATTTTCTGTTAGTACAATAAACCTCATTTCAATCCTGAAATATTACTGTGTCCATCAGTAATTAGATATATCAAATAGAAATGGCTGTTGCAAACACCCAAATATTTAGAACTAAAAATGATTAAGATTAATAGGGGTGCCCAAACTTTTTCATATGACATATATATATTTATATATATACACACACACATATATACACACACACACACACACACATATATATATATATATATATATATATATATATATATACACACACATATATATATAAAGTTTAAAAACAAGTTTCCCTCTTCAATTATACAGTAAACACTGGAAAAAAAGCATATCGTTGTCAATGCCATTGGCTTCTACACTGACAAATGTATTTATTTATTATGCTTACTTGCATAGCTCCATCATATTCCACAGCGTTTTACAGACATTGTGGTCACTGTCCCATATAGGGCTCACAATCTACATTCCCTATCAGTATGTCTTTTGGAGTGTGGGAGGAAACTGGAGTACCTGAAGGAAACCCTGGCAAACACGGGAATAACATACAAACTCCTTGCAGATGTCATCCTTAGCAGGATTCGAACCCAGGGCTCCAGCGCTGCAAGGAGCCAAAACCAATTTCTAGTTGCCAACCAGCATAGTGCTCCCAGTGTCCCCCCCCCACCCTCCACAGTATAATTCTCTCCATATCAATAATAATTACAGCTCAACCATCTTAAAAATGGAACACCTAAGTGACCGAATTGTAGGTCTTTTTTATGTGGTCACCCCAAAAATACTAATGAAAGCTAAAAAGAAAATATGTAGCCTAAAATGGTGCCTTATAAAAATAGATCTTTTCACTCAAACAATGTGAAAATTTGGGGGATTTAGTCCAAAGTAAATGGCTTTATTCAGCTTAAAAATGGAACAGGAACAAAATAACAAACAGCCTAGCCCACATATAGGGCAGTACCTCACTGCTTGAGCCCTGACTAGCCTCTGGGAGCAAGAAGCAGCCTGACTCACACTTAGCTCAAGCAAAGTCCTCTTTGGAAACCCGTCCTCCTGGGACAGACCGCCTGTCTGTCTCCCACTGGTTCCACGTCTACCTGCTCCCAGCAGGTCTCTCCAGCAGCTCTCCTGCTGTATACACTCCCTCTGGAGTTGGGCCCCACCTATGGGTGTGGCTGAGGACCTTTTTAAGCCTGGCTTTGGGTCTCTCACTAGCGCCCTCTAGGTTCACACTCTCACATACCCTCCCCCTCACCTCACTCACTACCCATGGGGTGAGCTACAATGGGACAAGACATATTATGTCGACGTCCCTCTTCAATCGTATACACTTGTCCAGTGTCTCTCCAGATGTCCCCATCTGGCGGTCTCAACCTCCAAGTTCCAGTCAGTCGAGTTTTCTGGTTTCTCATCAGTTTAAATACTACGCCAAGATCCTGGCCATTCTGTGCAAAGGCAAGTTCTACTTCATTACCTTCAAAATAGGGGATCACATCATTTTCATCATATTTCTCGCCATAGTCTTCCGCCATCCCATTGCATGGCTTTGATCCCTTTAGTAAATAGCCGTAAGAATTTACATCTTCCTCTTCCACCGGTGGCTGTGGGGACTTAGACCTGCTGTATTTATTTTCTTCAATATAGTCGAAGTAGCCATGGGCATGATCTTCACGTGGTTTTTCCACACCACGTTTCTTATCCTTTTAATCTTCGCCATCACCATCAAGGCTTAGAAGTTTAGGAGACATAGGCTGCTTGCTCTCCTCTTTGTTTGAGAAACACAAGGTCTGTACAGCAATATCTTCTCCTTCTGCACGAGGGCCATACAGTACACCCTCACAAAATCGATCACGCTGAACTACATTTTCTGGTATGTCTTTAACAACTGCCACATCATATATTGGAATGACTTCTTTATAAGACTTTCACATGTGTACGGCAGCAGGAGAACAACTTCCATATTCTATTCTTACCTCCTCTTTCTCATATGCATAACTTCCTGGAGGCATGTTGCGGTACTGTGATAGATTGCAAGAATTTTTGTGAAAATCCCTTTCTGACAGTACAGGAGCTGGTGATATCATCATCTCAACATTCTCCAAGTTATTTTCATTCTTTGTGCTAACACCGGAGGACTGGGATACCAAGTTTCCAACATCACAGTCTTTACTGTCAGTACCCAGATGCTTTTTGGTTACATGTTCTGGCTGCCTTAATGGCTCTGCTTTCTCTGCCTCTATGCTGGCAGCTTTCTCCAATTCTAACGCCTTCTGTAGCGCACAAATCTTTGATTCCAGCTCCAGAACTTTCTTCACTGCCACATTTTTCTGAGCAGCCTCCATCTCAGTCTTTACTAGCGCACCTTGCAGCTCTGATTCTTCAGAGGTTAACAGGCTCTGCAGCGAATCCTTCTCAGCTTCTAGTGCTGCCAGCTTTGAAGCTAGTGCAGATGCCGACTGTTCAATATTGGATAAAGACTGCTGCAATCGATCCAATTCTTCTCTTTTAGATTCAACTTCGGTTTTTAACTGTTCTATCTGAAAAGTGTGCTCTTCCAACTTTATTTCTGACTCGCGCTTCACTTGATCCATCTGAAGCTCCAGCTGTTCCTTGATGCGGGCATAAAGAGATCCACGCAAGTCCTGGAAGACAAGTGTTTGGTGACTGCAGTACTGCTAAATGTGCATTGTGACCTACAGCTGGAAGAAGTCTGTGATTTGAAGTGAGAAACCCAGGAGGGGTGAGTGGAACTACAAAATAGCAAATTGTGTGCAAAAACTGGTGAAAGTAAAACTCTGGAAGAGGAATCCAGGGAATGGACTTTGTGTATACTGTGGCACAGAAGTCTGTAAAGTGCTTGCTGATGGCAAGAAAGTAAGCAATGTGTGTAGAAGCTGGATATTGCAAACAGTCTATGTGAAAGGCTATGGTGCCATGTTTGTGTTTTCCGTGGAAGACAGAAGAAAATGCTGGTTGTTGTTGTGCCACACAAGTTAACTGTTTGGTGAATACATGTGACTGCAGAAGATAGTAAAAAGTTGCTGCCGGTTGAACCCAAGGTTTCTGGTGAATATTGTGTACTCTTGTTGTTAAACCATGGGCAAGAAAAAGAAAATTTCAGTTTGTAAGAAAGCAGAAAATTTGTGCATGTGTGTTTCTGCAGCAGTCTCAAGGCAGAGAGACACAAAACCTGGAACAGAGCATGTGGAGTGCAAGTAAAGATAATGGGTTGCATGAGGGTGACTTAGTTTTTCTGAAGCACCTCTGTTCTATGATTGAATATGTCCCTGCTGACTGTATGTCTCATACTGGAGTGCATGAAAGCGCTAAAGAAGAAAATATTATGGTGCAGCAGCTTCAAAATGAGATTAAAACCATCAGGTTCATGTATGAGGATGAAATATCTGATTGGAAATGGCAGAAAAAGAGAATTTGAAGTTTAAAGAAAGAGCTTGACTCTATGAAGAGTTCATATGCTAGTCATTGTGAAAATGTGGTGCTGGGTTTGCCTGGAATGGACTGTGTCACTAAGAAGGAGTTTGCAGAAATGAAATGTGCTCTATCTAATAAAGTTCTACAGAGTGTGGAACAAAAGCAAGTGCTTGAGAAGCAATTGCAGGATTTAGAGGAGCAGCATGTCCAAGACTCCATTGCCAAAGAGAGTGTCATTGAAAAATTAAGAAATGACCTTGAAACTGCTAAACATGAGAGAAGTGAATTTTTGCAGTGCCAGTCAGAATGTCTGGATGACCAAGTCAGGAAGTGTGAAAAACTTTCGGCTGCATTAACTGATAAAGAAAATGCTGTTGCAGAGCTGAGAAAGTATGTGGCTGACCGAGAGAGTGATTTAGAATCTGTGGTGCAGATATTACAGTCAGAGCAAAACTTGCATGAACTAAAGCAGGGTTAACTAAACCAAAAAGTGAAGGAATGGCAGAACAGAGCTGGAGTTCTGGAACAAAAAGAAATGGAACTCAAAGCTAGAATATGTGGCCTGGAGAGGGCGCTGTCAGGATTTTGTGAAGATAATGAGAAATTGTTTGTTTTGGTGCAAAATAAACACAAAGAATTGATGGAGATGTCGTCTGTCCATGCTCAGAATTTACAAACCTTACAGGAGAGTCACAATGACGTTGAGAAAAACTTGGAATCTGTGCAGGCATTGTATGAGGACAAAGCCAATGCCTCTTACAAACTGGAAAAGGCCAAGAGAGAATTGGACCTCCAGATAGAAGACATGGGGATTCAGTTTGAGGCAAACGTGTAATTTATCTGCTCAGATTATAGATCCAAAAATGCTTATTGCTAAACTGAAGGTGCAAGTGGGCAAACAGGAGGAAGTTGCCCGCATCCTCCACCATATGTGACAATTGGGGGGGATTTTGCCTCAAAGGCGGTTGCCTCCTGGACTCCACAGTGGTGTTGGTGGTACTGGGTGCCAAACAAGCAGCATATCAGGCGGTGTTAATCCAAAGTAAATGGCTTTATTCAGTTTAAAAATGGAACAGGAACAAAATAACAAACAGCCTAGCCCACAGGTAGGGCACTACCTCACTGCTTGAGCCCTGACTAGCCTCCGGGGGCAAGAAGCAGCCTGACTCACACTTAGCTCAAGCAAAGTCCTCTTTGGAAACCCAGTCTTCCTGGGACAGACCTCCTGTCTGTCTCCCACTGGTTCCACGTCTACCTGCTCCCTGCAGGTCTCTCCAGCAGCTCTCCTGCTGCATACACTCCCTCTGGAGTTGGGTCCCACCTATGGGTGTGGCTGAGGACCTTTTTAAGCCTGGCTTTTGGTTGCTCACTAGCGCCCTCTAGGTTCACACTCTCACACCCCATATGGCTATGTTGATAGAAAAATGAAGCTATGAATTTTTAAACGCAGAGATGAGGAGAGAAAGGCACTGAGCCAGCACTCAAACTAGACTGCATCCTTAAAGGGGCTTTCCCATGAACATAACCATATATAAATTTGCAGACAATTAAAAGGGAGTCTTAACACCTCCCTCATACATATTTAACTGTCACCACCATGTTACAGAAGCACATTGCAGTGATAAATAATCATACCTTTTGTTGAGCAAGACAAGTTTAAAGTCTTATGGAAATGGGGCAATTGGTGCACTGGGGGCAGGCCTTCAGTTTCCTGGACTGCTCTTGCCACTCTGATCCCTACCATCTCCTGTCTGCTCCAAACCATGCAGTGAGAGTTGGATCTCCCATTGTTATGATTTCACCCAGTGCTCCTAAGGCAGAAGACTTGTTTCCACTGCACCAACTGCCTTATTTGCATCATATTTGTATTTCTACAAATGTGGCATACATAAGAGGTACAGTGAAACCTCTCCAAAAGGCCACCTTATTATCCAGACCACATTTTCTGTGATGGATTTTCAGTTTCCCAAATTAGCTATTGTCTTTGAGAAGACCACCTCTCTAGAAGACCACTTTTTTATGCAATCTTCAAAAAGAGGTTTCGTTGCTTGTTGTTTATCCCTGCAATGTGCCCTGTAATGCGGTGGTAGCAGTTAAATATGTAGACTCCGTTTTAAACATTTTTTTATAGCCTAAATAATTCAGAATGGTTTCAAATGCAGTTTTACTGATTTTTCTCTAACCATTTTAGTTGTAACAGTCTTTTTTGTCTTGACAGGTTACCAATCTATAAGACTATGATTGCAGCAACTTTCTACATTCTCCCACTTGTCAGAAACGCAGCCATGATTTCCTTTTTGTGGCTGGGTTATCTTTTTGTGCATGCATTGTTGCTGCTTCCTTCTTTGTACCTGCGCAACAAGATAACCCAGTCACAATAAGGAAATCATGGCTGCATTTCTGACAAATGCTAGAGCATAGAAAGTTCCTGAATTAGTTGTATCTGTTGGCAGCCGATCAAGAGAAGAGCCTGTCACTGCTAAGGCTGGGTTCAGATCAACATTGGTGTCCTATTGATTTCAAAGGGTTTTTAAAACAATCCACCGGTGTGTGTTTGGAGCATTTTCGCCGTATATTCGCTTTTTTGGATAAAGATAAAAGTTAGATTTGCAGCACTTATCCTCCTTCCAAAGGATCAAAGGATACACAACGGACAGCAACAAATGTTGTTGTTTTTTTTTTTTTTTTTTTTTTTTAATTGAGGTCTATGAAAGGCGGACACAAACTGATTACCAACAGATAATAATCCGTTTGTGTGTGATGTGCAATCCGTTTTTCTTCTCTGCTCATTCTCAAAATGAAAAAAATGGGAGGGGGGAGACTGGCCAGTTTTTTTGACGGATACCCATTGACTGATCCATCAACAAAGACATTATGGTATGGGCTATGTAACCCTTTGTGACCATATTTTTGACGAATCCATTGTTTTTTTTTTTTTTTTAGACTGATTTGCAACAGGCGGATACCAGGCACGGATGTGAACATAGCATGCTTTAACCCCTTCACACATTTTCAAGTATATGTACGTGGGAGAATGTGGGTAGTTACCACATCCCCACGTACGTGATGGTGATCGAGCGGGCTCAGAAGCAGAGCCCATGCGATCACCATGGGAGCCCAGCTGTATCTGACAGCCAGGCTCCCGCTGAAACAGCGGGGATGGTGATAACACCGATCTCCGCCGTTTAACCCTTAAGATTCTGCGGTCAATAGTGACCACGGCTTCTTAGGTGTTTGTCAGTGACACTGAATGCCGTGGGCGGCATCGGCAGCGGGTGTTAGCTGTAACTAACAGCTGAGCTACGATTGGGGGGGGGCGTTTAACCAAGGGGTTCCGCCATGCCAAATGTCCCCCTTGGCACCCACCGCGGTGACTCCAGGCTGCTAGGAGCCCCCAGTACCTGGTTCATCCTGCCAAGAAGTGAGGAAGTCAGCCTATGCGTCTGCATAGGATGACTTTCTCTATAGACTGCAATACACGTGTATTGCAGTCTGTAGTGCTGAATCAGTGATCAGTGCATCACTGGTTAAGGTCTCCTAGTGGAACATCACTAAAAAGTAAAAAAAAAAAAAAAAAAAAAAAAAATTGAATAAAAAAGTGAAGTATATGAAAATAAATAAATTAATAAAGCAAGGAAATAATGATTTTTCGCCATCTCGCCTTAAATAAAAAATGATCAAAGTCATATGTACCCCAAAACAGTACCAATAAAAAGCACAGATCATCCCGCAAAAAATAAGCCCTCAACCAACTCTGTCAACCGAAAAAAAAAATTGCTACACATCTCAGAAAATGGCGATGCAAAAATAATTGATTTCTTTCCCCAAATGGGTTTTTGTTCTGCAAAACTAGTCACACATTAAAAAAAAAAAAATATATAAATGAGGTATTGCCGTAACCTTTACTTTTGCTGTGCACTGCGTGGAAAAAAAAATTAAAAGGTAAAAAGCAATACCAGAATTGATGTTTTTTGTTTTTTTTTAATCTACCAAGAAAGAGTTAATAAAATTTATTCCTATAACCTATAGGGACCCAAAAATGGTGTCATTACAAAATAAATCTCATACCGCAAACAACAAGCCCTCATATGGCTACATCACCAGAAAAAAACAAAACAATATAGCTTGTCAATGTGAAGACAAAAACCCCCAAAATCGCCAAATCATTAGAACACAACTGGCTGCAGCAGGAAGGGAATCTATAAACTTTACTGGTACTTTTAGAGTCTCTGCAAACGTGACATGGCATCCAGATACCAAACATCTAAATATACACTTCGAAAGCCACATAGTGCTTCTTCCCTTCTATGTGCCCAAACTCCATTTATGCCCACATGTATGACACTGGTGTACCCAGGATAACATACTTAATGTCATATGTGGGTATAAACTGCTGTTTAGGCACAGCCTGGCACAGAAGGGGAGGAGTGCTATTTGGTTTTTGGAGCACAGATTTAGACGGTTTGGTTTTTGGACGCCATTACACTTTTGCAGAACCCTGAAATGCCAGTACAGTGGAATCCCCTGACATGTCACCCCATTTTGTAAACTACACACCTGTTGGAATTTATCCAGGGGTACAGTGATCATGTTTAACCCCCAAGTGTTGCATTAAATTTCCAGAAATGAATACGCAGCTGATGGTAAAAGGTGAAAATGACAATTTTTCCAGGAATACGTCATTTCAGTGCGTAATATGTTGTGCCCAGTTTGTATCAGAGCATTATGTGGTTTGCACCACTGATTTAGATTGTTGATTATTGGACGCAATGTCACAATTGTAGAAACTCTAAAATGCCCCTACAAAATGAGGTCACTTCTTGGGGAATTTCAATTTATTGGCACCTTCAGGGCTCTGCAAAAACAAAATGGTGTCCGGAAAATCCCTCTAAATCTGTATTCCAAAAGCTAAAAAGCATACTGCTCCTTCCCTTCTGAGCCCTGCTGTGTGCCCAAGCAGTAGTTTACACCCACATATACAACTTCTTTCTACCTGGGATAGCCCACTTAATAGTTTTAGAAGTGTATGTTTCTGAAGACACAAACTGGGCGCAATGTATTGGGGACCAAAATGGCATATTTCTTTAAAAATTTCAATTTTCAATTTGTACATTAATTTTTGGGAAGCACTCTTGGGCTTAAAATAATAATACCCTTTGAGAAATTCCTTTAGGGGTGTAGTTTCTAAAATGGGGTAATTTTTAGCAGTTTTCCATTGTATTGGTACTTTAAGGACTCTGCAAATACGACATGGCACCTGAAAACTATTGCAGCAAAATCTGCCCTCCAAAAGCCAAATAGCGTTTTACCATATAGCCATTCAGCAGTTTACATCCACATATGGGGTGTTGCCGTGTTCAGGAGAAATTGTGTAACAAACTTTGGGTAGTTTTTCCTCCTTTTATCCTCTTGTGAAAATAAAAAATTTGGGACTAAATTGATGGTTTATTGGGGAAAAAAAAAGTAATTTTTCATTTTCACGTCCCAATGTTAATAAAATCTGTGAAACAGCTGTGGTGTCAAACTGCTCATTATATCCCTTGATATTTGAGGGGTGTAGTTTCCAAAACGGGGTCACTTTTGGGGGTTTCCATTGTATTGGTAATCTAGGCGTTCTGCAAATGCGACATGACCCCCGAAATCTAATCCAGCAAAATCTGCCCTCCAAAAGCCAAATAGCACCCCTTCCATTCCAAGCCCCGCCATGTACCCATACAGCAGATTATAACCACGTATGGGGTATTGCCGTGTTCAGGAGCAATTGTTTAGCAAACTGTGGAGTGCTTTTTCTCTTTTAACCCCTTGTGAAAATGAAAACGTTGGGGATAAAGTAACATTTTAGTAATTTTTCATTTATACATCCCAATGTTAATAAAATCTGTGAAAAGGTTGTTGGGTCAAAATGTTCACTATACCCCTTGATAAATTCTGAGAGGGGTGTAGTTTCCAAAATGGGGTTACTTTTGGGGGGTTTCCTTTGTATTGGTACTCTAGGGGCTCTGCAAATGAGACATGGCACCTGAAAACTATTCCAGCAAAATCTGCTTTTCAAACATCCAGTGGAGCTCATTCCCTTCCGTGCGCTGCCATTCGCCCAAACATCAGTTTACACCCACATGTGGGGTATTTCCGTGCTTGGGAGTAATTGTATAACAAACTGTGAGATGCATTTTCTCTTTGAACTCTTTGTGAGTGTGTTTAATTTTAGGGCTAAATGAATGTATTATTGAAAAAAAATGAAATGTCTAGATTTCACCTCCATATTATTTTAATTCCCGTGAAATGCTTAAAGGGTTAACAAACTTCCCAAATGCTGTTTTGATTCATGGGGATTTCTAATATATAGGCCTTTAACCCCTTAATGACCGGGCCATTTTTTGTTTTTGCATTTTCATTTTTCCCTCCCCACATTCCAAGAGCCATAACTTTTTCATTTTTCAGTTCACAGTCACATGATGGCTTATTGTTTGCGAAACAAATTGTACTTTGTAATGTCACTATTCAATATGCTGTGCAATGTACTGGGAAGCTGGAAAAAAATTCAGAATGCAATTGGAGAAAAACTGCATTTGCGCCAAATTCATATGGATTTAATTTTTACAGCATTCACTGTGTGGTAAAAATGACATGTTAACTATATTCTGCGGGTCAGTACGAACACGACGATACCAAATTTATATAGTATTTGTAATGTTTGGATACCTTTTAAAAAATTTAAAACTTTGCTAAATAGAAAAAAAATTTTGCGTCGCCATATTGTGTCACCTTTAACTTTTTTCAAATTTACATGTATGGAGCTGGGTAAGGCGTCTTTTTATGCGGGACAACTTGACGTTTTTATTGATACCATTTGGGGAAAGATCTGATGGTTTGATCACTTTTTATTCAATTTTTTATAGGAGGCAAAGTGTAGAAAAAAAACCGCTATTTGGCCATTTTGATTTTTTTTTTCCCCGCTACGCCGTTCACCGTATGGGATAAATATTTTAATAGTTCGGGCATTTTGGAGCGGGGGTTACTTAAAGTGTTTATGCTTACTTTTGTTTGTTTACTTTTATATCTAATCTAGGGAAAGGGGGGTGATTTGAACGTTTGTGTTTTGTTTTTTTTTTTCAAACTTTTAAAAACTTTTTTTTTTTTTCAACTTTTACTTGTATGATCAGACTCCCTAGGGACCTTGAAACCTAGGGAGTCTGATTGCTCATACTATTCACTGCGATACTACTATATCGCAGTGAATAGCAAAATGCCTTCACCTCTATTAGACGATGACTCTGGCATCGCGTAATAGAGCTAATGTAATGACAGGTCTGGGAGCCTTCAATAGGCTCCCGGCTGTCATGGTAACTAATCGCCGCCCTCCGATGACGTTCTGGAAGGCGGCGATCAAGGAAAAATGGCAATTTAGACGCCGCGGTCCCGTTTGACCGCGGCATCTAAAGGGTTAACAGACGCGATCGGTGCAGGCACCGATCGCTGCTGTCAGCGGCGGGTCCTGGCTGTATTATACAGCCGGCACCCACGGTGTATGGAGAGCGCTCTCCATACATCGTCATGCGACTCAGGACGTACTATTATACCCTGGGTCTTTAAGGGGTTAAAATCCCCTTCAGAATTGAAGTGGTCCCTAAAAAATTAGTTTGGGAAATCTTCTTGTACATCTGGAAAATCGCTGTTACACTTATAAACCTTCTAATGTCCAAAATAAATGAAAGGACAATTCAAAGCTGATGCCAATATAAAGCAGAGATATGGTAGATAATAGTTATTTAATGTATTTGTGTGATATGACTATCTGTTTGAAAAGCAGAGCATTTCACATATTGAAAATTGCGACTTTTTCCAAATTTCCATCAAATTTCCAAATTTTTTTTTATAAATAAATAAATACAAAAGCATTGATTAGCGTTTACCATAACATGAAATACAATGTGTCACGAAAAAACTATCTCAAAATTACTTGTGTAAGTTAAAACGTCTCAAAGTTATTGCCATATACTGTAAAGTGACATATGTCAGTTTTGAAAAATCAGGCCTGGTCCTTAACACACTTTTGAGCCCGTACCTGCAGAGGTTAAAGAAAATGTTTTAAAGTGCTACAAATTTTAAATAAAGTTAAGTTTGTGGGAAAACCTTTTTAAACGGTTAAAAAAAAAGTAAAATAAGGAGGTAAACTGGACAGCTTCAAGTGAATATGGAATTTATGGTTAAAATTCTGGAAAAGGCAATTCGGACTGTGACTTTATTGAAAAGGAGGAAGTGTCGGAGATGGTGGATGAGTGGTTCTGAGGGTGTAGACTGTGTGAGTAGTCATAGTTATGAAAACGCATAATGGTGGTAAGATTTGCTTATAAAAGATACACAGCAGGTACATCAAAATCAATACATCTCAAACCTAGGGCCTACTTGAAATAATTTTCTCATTTCACCATTGCTGTTTTATTTTATTTTATTTGTTTTGCTTACTTATATAGTGCCATCATATTCCGCTGTGCTTTACAGACATTGACAGTGTTTTTCATGTTTACAGTTGCTGCATTAACAGCTAGAATCCAAAATTTTAAGGAGCATCTTCAAAATCATCCAAAGGCAAGTCACCTTAATCACCATCCTTAAAATCATATCTATTAGTGGTCAGAGTGATGTTTTGAGATACATAGTTTCAAATTCATTGCACATACATTTAAAATGAACACCTAGCTAACTTCAGCTGCCACTAGAGGGAGCATTGGATCTTTCAGCAAACTATTACATTGAAGTCCTTCATAAGGCTAGGACAGTGATGGCGAACCTTTTAGAGACCGAGTGCCCAAACTGCAACCCAAAGCCCACTAAATTATTGCAAAGTGCCAACACGGCAATTTCACCTTAAATTAACCTGCCTCCCCAGCATCCCCCCTCTTGCTCGCAAGCAGCCTGCACCCCCATTCCTCCCTCTTGCAAGCAGCCTACATCCCACATCTCTCCCCCCCACACTACACTCTGCATCTCTCCCCCCACACTACACCCTGTATCCCACACTACACCCTGCATCTCTGCACCCCACAATACACCCTGCATCTCTGCACCCCACAATACACCCTGCATCTCTACCCCCCCCACTACTCCCTGCATCTCTACCCCCCCACTACACCCTGCATCTCTACGCCCCACTACACCCTGCATCTCTACGCCCCACTACCCCCTGCATCTCCCCCCCCCCACTACACCCTGCATCTCTACCCCCCCCACTACACCCTGCATCTCTACCCCCCCACTACACCCTGCATCTCTACCCCCCACTACACCCTGCATCTCTACCCCCCACTACACCCTGCATCTCTACCCCCCACTACACCCTGCACCCTACATACTGCACCCCACATCTCTCCTCCCCCACACTACACTCTGCATCTCTCCCCCACACTACACACTGCACCCCCACATCTCTACCCCCACATCTCTATCCCCCACACTACACTCTGCATCTCCCCCCACACTACACCCTACATCTCTCACCCCACACTACACCCTGCACCCTACATCTCTCCCCCCACACTACACCCTGCACCCCACATCTCTCCCCCCCACACTACACCCCACATCTCTCCCCCCACACTACACCCTGCACCCTACATCTCTCCCCCACACTACACCCTGCACCCCACATCTCTAACCCCCACACTACACCTGCACCCCACATCTCTCCTCCCCCACACTACACTCTGCATCTCTCCCCCACACTGCACCCCACATCTCTACCCCCCACACCCTACATCTCTCCCCCCACTCTAACCCCCACACTACACCCTACATACTGCACCCCACATCTCTAACCCCCACACTACACCCTGCACCCCACATCTCTAACCCCCACACTACACCCTACATACTGCACCCCACATCTCTAACCCCCACACTACACCTTGCACCCCACATCTCTAACCCCCACACTACACCCTGCACCCCACATCTCTCCCCCCCACACTACACCCCGAGCCCCACATCTCTCCCCCCCACACTACACCCTGCACCCTACATCTCTCCCCCCACACTACACCCTGCACCCTACATCTCTCCCCCCACACTACACCCTGCACCCCACATCTCTAACCCCCACACTACACCTTGCACCCCACATCTCTCCCCCCACACTACACCCCGAGCCCCACATCTCTCCTCCCCACACTACACCCTGCACCCCACATCTCTGCATGTTCCTCCACTGCTCGTGATACTTTTCTTCATGTGGAAGGAGCTTCTTACAAGCAAAGACACGCCTACCCTGTCATGTGACCTTATGACGTCAGAAGGTCCTTTCAGAGTACAGCATTTAGCATGTACTGTGTAAGCTGCGGTCCCCAGGACTTTGCATTTGCACATACAGCTGAAAGAAGCGATCGCTCACTAATGGAGAATCCTGGACCGGATTCCCCGTTAGTGAGATATGGTGACGGCGCGCGTGCCAACTGAGAGGGCTCTGCGTGCCCTCTCTGGCACGCGTGCAATAGGTTCGCCATCACGGGGCTAGGACTACACTGCGACTTTCTGATGCACTACTAATCAGTTTTAACTATTGAGTTACAGCTGCAGCCCAAATGATTTCAAGAGTGGCATGCAACCATGTCGACTGCAGCTGTCACTCAGTAGCTAAAAGCGATCAGCACTACAAAAAGTCACAATGTAGTACTAGCCAAAGATTTTCAGGTGTTAAAGAGGTCTGGGGAGTTAGAGGTTGCACGGGGTGAAAAAAAAAATCATAGTCGCCTGTCCCTAGTGCTCTGGTGTCCTCCCAGCACGGTCTGGTCCTGCTGCTCTGGCGTCTTTTTTTTTTTTTTTTTTTTTTTTTTTAAGCCCCTGGTTGATTTAAAAAAAATATTTTTTGTGTGTCCATTTTTGCCTGGACAACCCCTTTTTAAGCTAATATGATTTCCTATGGAAGTTTCTTCATGCTGGACCTGGTGGTTCTGGCATGGTTCCAACCTTGGGCCATGTGATTGAAACCAGCCCCTTGGGTCGCTTCGATCCCTTTCCTGATTTCACAAGTAATTACCTGTGCTATGGGGGCTGACTGAGTATAGGAGAGGAGGGAAGGGGCGGAGAGCCCCGGGGGTCAGACGCTGGTTCCACTCATGTGACCCTCAGGTCTAGCATGAAGAAACCATCATAGGAAATCAGGTAAGCTTAAATCCCCAGACAACCCTTTTAAGATCCAGTGCTACCTTTATTGCCATAAATATAATCTTTAAATCTATCTATGCAGGGAATTTAGAGGTCTGTATCAGAAAAACTGACCTCTAACAGCTAAAAAGATATACTTGGCACGCCCCACTTTTCAGTTTTTTATTTTTTACAAAAGTTTAAAATATCCAATAAATTTCGTTCCACTTCACAATTGTGTCCCACTTGTTGTTGCTTCTTCACCAAAAAATTTAAATTTTATATCCTTATGTTTGAAGCCTGAAATGTGGCAAAAGGTTGAAAAGTTCAAGGGGGCCGAATACTTTCGCAAGGCACTGTAGTAAGATACCAATCGGTATAGAAGTTTGGACTTATCAAATGTGGACGGGCTATATGAATATTTTTAGGGTATCAGCACACTCTTCTAGCAACCCCTGATGAATTATGAAATGCATGGGACACTAAGTTGCTAGCTGTGTGGCCTCGGGGCGTGGGGGGAAAGCACCTGGATTTGCTTTCCTGGTGTGGCATTAAGCCAGTAGCCTGGGGAGTGGACTCTTAGTGGACCACACTGAGGCTAGGCTAATATTAATCTCACAGCTCTACAGCAACTCAGTGAACCCTTATTAGTAGGGTGACACCTAGTTTAAGTGTGGGTATTTTTACACTGTTATTACACAAGGGTGCCATGATGTGCATGAGTTTTAGGGTTTATGCACATTTTCAGACTTTGTATTATCTTTAATAGTTGATTTATTCCACTGAGCGTCATATAGTGAATTGGTATTACCCTATGTTTTTGTGGTTTTAGTATATTATGCTTATTTCTTCTGTTCCCTACTTTTTCACTTTTTCCTAGGATAAAGCAAACAAGAGACGGATGTTAATGTCAATAGATCGAAGGAAGAAGTTGTTAAAGTTCCTGCGTCGCACTCGCTACGATGCCTTTGAACATGTATGTGCTCAGCTTGGCATTGAATACACCTTCCCTCCTGAATACTACAGACGAGCAACAAAAAGATGGATTGCAAAGAAAGCTTTTTGTTTGCAGGTCTGCATTTTCTCACTTGTGTACAGTTACCATGTTTACAGGGATATCTACACTTCAATTAGTTTTATTTTTATACTACTGAGGGGTGGCGGATCATTGCTGTAAACAATAGTGGAACAGAGGACAGTCAGTGTCCAGTGCTCTGGCCACTAGCAAGGTTGTAAGGGGGGCTGTTTGCTACAGAGCTTTCAACTAATTCTAACTAATTGTGGAAATTTCTTTAAACAACAGGTTTATAAAGAATCACAGAAACTAAAGGAGAAAGAACCATCACACAAGAAGCATATCCCTAAGGCCAATCCTCCTCTTTATGTTTTTCCAAAACCAACAAACTGAGTTTGAAATTGCATGTTGCTGCTATATAATGAATATATATTTTATTGTTTTGAAATAAAATATACTTCCAATTTAAGATTAAGAAATAGCAGATTTTGTGCTAAAGGCAAACTTTGAGTTTTACCCTCATACTATTGTTTGAAGAACTTCACATTTAAATACGAATTTTATTACATTTTAGTTATTTGTGTGCTAAATGAATGGGAATTGAAAGTGAAACATGCAAGCAATGTGTGTGATTTCTTTTTTCGCATATAGAATGCCTAAACAGATTTATTTATTTATTTTTTTGTTACAATGACAAGAGTTGTTCCTTGGCAAAAGTCTATCGTTTTAAATATCTATATGAAAATGATCTACAAAAGTGTACTTAAAGTGTTTTGTTAAAACTGATCCAAGAAAGAAAGATCCTCCTTTCACCTTTTTGGAGTGATCTAATCCAGGTCTATTTCACACTGCGGTAATGCCACCACATGCCACCTCTATGACTTACACTTGTATACTGCTAGCTGCTGATCGGGTACAGTATGCACTACTCCTGCTCATTCCACAGTTGAAACATCCCTAAATTTTCCCTCTGTCCTAGTAGTTTTCTCACCGATTAACTATTCAGCTTCTTCTAGGGGCCCTATAGTCTGAGACACGTAACACCTTCTAGCAGAGTTCACACGTTGTTTATGCCTAGGCCTACTCTACATGCACTTAAGTTCACATTATTAGCAGAACTAAAAAGACACAAAATCTCTAGAACTCAGAAGCCAGTAAACATCTGAGTCCTGGAGGTGTTTGATTCGGCAGAGGTGGGGTTAAATTATGGGTGACTGGTGTTGCTTCCCAACTACAATGTACACAGGAATATAACCTACATAATAATTGAGTTCTACAGGCTAAATTATAAAACCATAGTTTTATTGTATCAGTTGTATGAAAAATAATACCTAAGCTGAGTTCACACACAGAAGCGCAAACTGCGTTGTCATGCAGATAAGCACAGTATTCAAAATGACCGCAACAGAACGTAGTTTCTTTGTTAATGGTCTCATGGTCATGCTAAACGGCTTTCAGATGTATTAAATTTCAAAATTGCGCCAATTTGTACATTAGGAAAATTACGTCTCTTGTACCATGTTGCAGTAGTCAAAAGAGAAATCTGCATAGGTACAATGGCTCTGAGCCACATGTCACAAACTGCTTTTATCTGCTCCTCCAACAAATTATATTATGGATCCCAAAGTAACCTATAAAATACAAACTAAAAGTGACCAATAACTACCATTGTATTTATTACCTGTTGATGTGAAGAGTTTGAGAATGCTGCTCTTACTGCCCTAGTGCATTGTTATAGGGGTTTCCCCATTTTGGACAATTATCCCCCATCCATACGATAGCTTGTGGATCGGTTGAGGTCTACCTGCTCAGTCCCCACTGATAAGGAGACTAGTTGATTTTTGTACCTCATTCTGAATGCAGCAGTGGTTGGGTAGCGCATGCACCCAACGCTCAATTAATTTCAATGGGGACACTGGATATAACTGATGTACAGCTCTTATCTCACTTAATTCAGAATGGGGGACAAAAATCCCGTACATCTTGATAGGTGGGGATCTGGTCCCCAACTGTTCAGCAAGTTATCACCTATCCTGTAGGAGAAATCTGCTAGCCTAGGAGGATCATGCAACCATTGACATGAAGAAATCAGAATTAGTCAAGAGCTGGATTATTGTAAATTGAGCAATTACGTATTTGCACATTTGTTCTTATTTCCTTTTGTCGTTGAGTTGACTTCTTCTTTGGGCTAGAAATTAACACCAGAACATCACACTTAGAGCTACAGGTCTTCAAGAAGTGGTAAGTGCAACACACTCTCTCTCTCTCTCTCTCTCTCTCTCTCTCTCTCTCTCTCTCTCTCTCTCTCTCTCTCCATAGTATATATGTTATACTTCTTATAGGAATAACAGCTGATGCCTTTCTGCAGATACCATGTCAGTGGTCACTCAACAGCCTGGATATGCCCAACCAGGTGTTATGTCTCCTACAGGAGAGTGGAGCAGCAACCTGTGTGACTGCTGTGATGACTGTGGCCTCTGTAAGTTAGACGTTTTTGTGTGTATTATATGCCTGTTGCATATTTTATATGCTTGAAAGACACAGTAGTGTACGAGATGCCAATATGCAAAACTGTTTACCATGTGCATTATGTTAATATCATAAATAGGAAAGTTTACATTTTCATAAGGTGCATGTCTTCAGTAACCTGGTAGTCATTTTAAGAATCATGCTTAGGCTAGGTTCACATCTGCAAAGTTTTCATTGGGGCTTTGCCACAGAAACCGCTAAAAATCGGCTTTTCTCTACTCCAGTTTCAGTATAAAAACGTTGGAAACTTGGCGGACCCCATTATAGTCTATGGGGTCCTTGGGTAACCAATGTTTTAGCGGTCCGGCTTAAGTGTGAACCTAGCCTTATATGCCTTTTTACGTTATGTCACATTTGGTGATTTCACTTTTAAAAAGGGAATTGTGAACAACTGTTGCCGTTTCTATCAGAACTTTTTAAGGTGGCAACTGTTTCTGCAATTAAAGGTCTTTTTGGGTTATGCTGTCCATCATGCTTTGCATGCTATGTAGCTAACAAATACGGGGAAAGCTGTCTTTTGCCATGTGTTCCAGGAGGAATGACTGCTATGCGCACACACATGCGACTGACCTATGGCATCAGAGTAAGTACAATAATAGAACATGTTCCCACAATCTATACTTTGTATATATTAAAAATATATGAAAATGATAACCTTTAAACCTTTTAGTATGTACTTTTTCTGGAGACTGAGTTATGTGATCTCCCAGGTGATTAGAGACAGGCACATGTGTCGTATGAAGGATGCTGCAGTTTTTGCATGCCTCTTTTTCAGATGCCCAGTGCCACTATAGCAATGATAACAACCACAGTTAAGGGGCTCATACAGATTAGGTACATGTCAACCAAACTTGCTGATTTTAGCAGACCACAATCTAGTGTGTCACCTTTTGAGAAAGGATTGGGAATGTTGTATTTCTATCTTTGTGCCCACAGGCAGTAAGTTGCTGCACAAGGATCTGCCAGCAGCGGCATGCTTATCCAAACAAACAAATCTTTTTTTATATTTAATTTTTTTTTTTTAAGCCCAAAACATTAAACAAAACCAAACCCTCTCGAGCCCCTTCCCCAACTCCTCCGCTCCCCCTCCTATCTGCATCTGCCATAATTAGTTGAAAAAAAAAAATTGATAAGAGTCATTTTCCAATATGAAGCATCCAGTTACTTCCTGTGTCGTGGTTCCAGCCTGGGGCTGCCTAGGTCACGTTGCAATCCAGTTAGGTGGAGAGACATTATAGATTTAAGAACACAGAGGGATTTAGGTACAATTTAAATTTATCCCCAGTATACAAGTCAGACTCTGGGTATCATCTAAGATCAGCACAGTGAGAGTATTACTAGTTAGTCATATGGGATACATAGCATCATCCGAGTCCCCATAGAGATACTGCAGTCACAGTTCTATGTGCCAGGCCAGGCGTATCTAGTCATGGGGACCCATAAGTCTTCAAATTTCTTATATGTACCCCTTTTTAAATATATAAATTTCTCCAATCAGAGGACAGTGTTTACACGTTAGGGGGGTTCGAATCTCTGTAATGTGCAGCTACCAACTTACATGCCTGGTAGAGAAGCCGCAGGATTGCCAAATGCTGACCCTCTGTCACAGGAGTTTCAGTAACCTATTCCAATAGGCATACAGTTGGGTCCAGCTGGATAGAACAGTGGTAAATCGTCCCTATAAAATTAGTCACCGACCAAAAGAATCGAATTTCCAAAAAACTCCACATAACATGTACGACATGTGCTTTAAAATATTCTAATCCTATGATAATAGTGTGAGGTTCTTGGATTACGCCTTTCGATAGATTTACCTGAGTGTATTATGTATAAGTAAGAAGTGGTCTATTAAATCCGAAACGCATCAGAAGATTCTGACCTTATATGGGTTGTGTGCACACAGGTTCTTTTTACCTGGATGAAATAAATTGCTGGTTTTTGGAATTCACCTTTCTTCAACCTTTTTTTTGGACGCTGGAACTATTTTTTCCCCTCTCTTGTTATCTTGATATTTGTATGACAAATATGGATTTACTTGACTTCTAGTTCTGGAAAACAAACCCATCAAGGTCACAAAATTACCATGTGTAACAACCTGTCACATTCAATCTACACTATGTTATGGCTCTGTATGGCTGTTATTGTCACGTAGATTAGTAGAAAGAGCTTTCTACATACAGAACATTACACAATATTTTAGAGACAGTTTGTGGGAATATGTCAAAATGAAGGAAACTGCGCGTTTAACTGCACTGTTCCTGCTTTTACAATGAAATACTAATGTTTCCTGTCCTATTTATTTCTCCTTTTTATTTATGACATATATTTCACTGCTACAATCAATTTAATATTTTGAGTTATCTAAAGCTGGCCAAACACATCATGTCTAGGTACACTGAGTTAGCAAAAGCTGGTTATAGACATCAAGTCAGCAGCATCTGCAGACAAATGTGTCTACCTGTCCTGAGGCATTGAGGAAAAAAGATCAGACTAGTTGGATTCTAACCTACTTGGTCTTCAGGGAAATAAATATCTGCCAGACACATCTGGTGGAACTTATCTCCTTCCTTACTGAAATAAACATGCATACCCTGCCAGGCCAAGCATGCATGCTTATGGAAGAGTTAGGTAAGGTAATGTAGTTTTTATAAACAAAGCTTAGTACAACTAAACCAACAATGTATGCTAAAATTTCTAACTACATGATAGTATTACCATTGCTTTTACAGGGTACTTTATGCAATGATAGCCTTATGATGCTTTTCTGTGGATGGTGTGAGACATGCAGAATGGCTCGGGAAATAAAACGTTTACAGCATTAAAGCACAAGGTAGTTCAGAAACGTTTTATTCTTTTCTGTCAAGTGAATTTGAATGTTCAAATATCCAAAGGATTTAAAGCTCCTCAAACAATACAAGAACCATAATTCCTCATTAAGACAAATTAAAATATGGTTTTTAAATTTCATTTCCTAAGTGAAAATATGGTTTCATAAAATAGTGGTCGGTAAATAATTGCAAAGTTGCTCATCCTAAATCAGGAATACATACAATTATAATGTAATGTATCTTAGAATGAAAAGATTGGTTTCTGGTGTATAGGATCCATGGCCTACTTTTTGACTAGGTTATTAGCGTGAGATCAGTAGTTTAACCCCTGTTAGTCCCACAATCAACAGAAAGAAGGGACATCGACAGTTGCTGGAATGTTGTAGCCACTTTACAGTAATACCTGTCACAGTGCTACATGTGGTTACAGACCACCTCCCCCTCCAACCATTCAGTAATGTGAAAGGTATCAAATAATTTTATGTATATTCAACTTTCACATAAGTGTTGAATCACAAAATGAGAGACTATAAGGGCTTGTACACTATTTAGGATTTCATGGTATATCCTTAGAATAGGCCATAAATATCTGATTGGTGCAGGGGGTGGATTTCTGCCCCCTCACAATCAGCTGCACTGAGCAGCCAGTGCCTGTACTATACACAACACAGGGCTAGAAACAGATAACTGACTGGGAGCTTAGCTGCAGTACCAGCGTATGGAGCCAACTGATTTTGGCTGCATGTTGAGTATTGTGTGAGCATCAGAAGCGCCCTGTACAGCTGATCAGTGCAGGGGCTGACTGTGTGCCCCCCACTGATCAGAAGTTTATGACCTATCCTTTGATAGGCCATAAAGTTCTAAACTCTGAACCAGGGGTGTAACTAGCAAAATCTGGGCCCCATAGCAAACTTCTGACTTGCGAATTTATATAATAGTGATAAAATGCAGGTTAAAGTGGTTATGTAGGACTTCAAAAACATGGCTGCTTTCTTGTTTTCAAGAAGTGATATGTCCATTGGTCACATAGCCAAGCTGCAGCTCAGTCTCATTCATTTTAATGGAATGGAGATGTGGCATTACCATGTGACTGACGGACTTGAGGTCACTTCCTGAGAAGAAGAAAGCGGCCATATTTTCAAGTCCTGCACAACCCCTTTAAGCAAAGAAAGCATAATATTTCTGTTTGGTATTTATGGACTCCAGTATTAATATGTGTATTTTTTCATAGGTTGCTACTACATCCCATGACATCAGAAAGAGTATGCTGTCTAATTTATATTGTACTCCTTCACCAAAACTTCAAGTTGTATCAATAAAAACTAAATTGTTTTTACTGTATTAATGACTTCATTTGTGACTTATTCACGTTATACCAATATACCAGAATATTAAATTGGTTGCCGAAGACCATTTTTGAGTTAAGTGCTGCAAATTGGGCCAATTAAACAAAACTAAACAAGTACTCACATCTTCCAGGTCCTCCGTTTCCAGCAGCAGCTGTTGTGTAAAGGTCCCAAACTGATGTCAGCAGTGATATCCCATTGGTGTGAGGTGACCACAGCAACCAAGCTCAGACCTCAATGGTAACTGCTTCACACACAGCACATCACTGCAGTCATGTACCGTTTGTCAAGAGGTCGCCACTGAGGCCTGGAAATTGAGGACTGGGTAGAGGTGTGAAAGATCCTCAGTGCGCCAACACCGCGTTGGCCCACACCTGAGACTTCTTTACTAAAAACCACACTCACCGCCAGTGAGTGCTGGGTCCACAAGATAAATACAAGACAAGCTTTCTAAATTTTAGATATTTATTAACCCCTAAATGGGTTGGTATTAACATCTAACACATGCAGTTCAGAACAGATATGCAGATATATGCAAGCCTTAACAGTTACTAGTTACAAGATACAGCGCATGAAATAAAAAGGGAATAAAGGTGAAATAATTACTTTACCACACATTTCCTTGATGTGGCTCTATAGTCCAACACTCACACATAGCATGTGGAGGTAACCAGTGGAGGCTACCAGCAGCAGCATCAACACAGCATTCCAGCTTGCATGCTCATCACAGTATATCCACTAGTCTCTTCATAGTATTCTGTAGTCTCAGCACAGTCTCCTCCTTACTGACCTCTTACCTCATCTTTTATACCCTTGATTACACCACCCAGAATGAGGTCACCGGCGACGGCAAGTCTGGTTGACTAACGCACTCAAATCCAGATTCTTTGTAAGGGGATCGGATTAAGTGGAATGATACAATGCCTTCTATATGTTATCAACCATGTCTGATCAACAGCCCAGACTAAACAATGCATGTGTATTTGATCACCCAGGGCTATGTAGGAATTCAATAGAGCCATTCTGGGATGGATACAAAGCCCTATTGTTCCATGGTTGCCACTACTGACAACATGCACCTAGGATTAGAGCTGCGCACATTTAAATTAAATAGAATTAAGATGGAGATACGATAACCAGAGATCAAAATACATCTTTGAGTTATAGCCATAGTTAAGTGGAATCATCACAAGAGGGGAGTATTTTTTTCACTTCATTGACCCCATTTGCAGAAGTTTTCAATGCTAAAAAAAAATGTCTCTGTCAACCGCTTTAAATTAAAGTGTACAGTCGCTATAGTCATTCACTGCTTGGGGACTTTAAAGGGGTTATCCAGCTTCCAAAAATTATCTGCAAATACTGTACATCCACAGCAGTGCTAAATACTCAAAGTGCCTTTGTGCACCCTTTGCTTGGCTTTATTTTACTTTATAGTCCATGTATTACTGTTATTTATATGTAGTGAATCTGTGGACAAACTACATTTCCCATTCTCTCACACTGTTTACCCCTACAATGAAATCACAGGTAATAAATCACTCCCACATGAGAGATCAAAAGCTGCTGTGATGTTTTGTTTGCTTGCTTGAATTGCTCACAGAGAAGGGTAGTGAGCTTGGAAACGAAACGTCACTCTGAGATCATTGACCTAAAAATAAAATTATACCTATAGGGAAACCACTGGCGATGACATGCTGCGATTTCCAAAACCGCATTGTTTTTGGAAATTGAAGTGTGTCCGCTGCACGTATGTTTCCGTAAGGGGGGATGAGATTCGCTAGAATCCCATATACTTTGCTGTGACTGCAAAACGCCGCTGTTCATGTCACGTGGGGCCCCGGCCTTAAAGTCTAAGGCTACATTCACATGCAGCTGCACTACTTCCTTAAAAAGGCACTCCAATAATTTTTGGGCTCCTCCATTTGAAAAAAGTATTTAGTCAGACACCAATTGTGGAAGTTCTCCCACTTAAAAAGATGAGAGAGGCCTGTAATTGATATCATAGGTAGACCTCAACTATGAGAGGCAAAATGAGAAAACATATCTAGAAAATCACATTGTCTGATTTTTTTTAAGAATTTATTTGCAAATTATGGGGGAAAATAAGTATTTGGTCAATAACAAAAGTTCATCTCAGTACTTTGTTATATATCCTTTGTTAGCAATGACAGAGGTCAAATGTTTTCTGTAAGTCTTCACAAGGTTGGCACACACTGTTGCTGGTATGTTGGCCCATTCCTCCATGCAGGTCTCCTCTAGAGCAGTGATGTTTTGGGGCTGTCGCTGGGCAACATGGACTTTCAACTCCCTCCAAAGGTTTTCTATGGGGTTGAAATCTGGAGACTAGTTTAGGCCTCTCCAGGACCTTGAAATGCTTCTGACGAAGCCACTCCTTCGTACCCCTGGCAGTGTGCTTTGGATCATTGTCATGCTGAAAGACCCAGCCACGTTTCATCTTCAATGCCCTTGCTGATGCAAGGTTTGCACTCAAAATCTCACGATACATGGCCTCATTCATTCTTTCATGTACACGGATCAGTCGTCCTGGTCCCTTTGCAGAGAAACGGCCCCAAAGCATGATGTTGCCACCCCCATACTTCATAATAGGTATGGTGTTCTTTGGATGCAACTCAGCATTCACTCTCCTCCAAACACGACGAGTTGTGTTTATACCAAACTGCTCTACTTTTGTTTCATCTGACCATATGACATTCTCCCAATACTCTTCTGGAACATCCAAAAACTCTCTAGCAAACTTCAGACGGGCCCGGATATGTACTGGCTTAAGCAGGGGGAAACATCTGGCACTGCAGGATCTGAGTCCCTGGTGGCGAACTGTGTTACTGACGGTATCCTTTGTTACGTTAGTCCCAGCTTTCTGCAGGTCATTCACTAGGTCCCCCCATGTGGTTCTGGAATTTTTGCTCACCGTTCTTGTGATCATTTTGACCCCACGGGGTGAGATCTTGCGTGGAGCCCCTGATCGAGGGAGATTAGCAGTGGTCTTGTATGTCTTCCATTTTCTAATTATTGCTCCCACAGTTGATTTATTCACACCAAGCTGCTTGCCTATTGCAGATTCAGTCTTCCCAGCCTGATGCAGGTCTACAATTTTGTTTCTGGTGTCCTTCCACAGCTCTTTGGTCTTCACCATAGTGGAGTTTGGAGTGTGACTGTTTGAGGTTGTGGACAGGTGTCTTTTATTCTGATAACAATTTCAAACAGGTGCCATTACTACAGGTAATGAGTGGAGGACAGAGGAGCCTCTTAAAGAAGAAGTTACAGGTCTGTGAGAGCCAGAAATCTTGCTTGTTTGTAGGTGACCATATACTTATGTTCCACCATAATTTGCCAATAAATTCTTAAAAAAATCAGACAATGTGATTTTCTAGATATGTTTTTTCATTTTGTCTCTCATAGTTGAGGTCTAACTATGATGACAATTACAGGCCTCTCTCATCTTTTTAAGTGGGAGAACTTGCACAATTGGTGGCTGACCAAAAACTTTTTTTTCCCCACTGTACTCACCTGGTTCCTGCACTCCTGGTGTGTGTGCGTCTTTTAACAATAGTACACTTTGGTTTTATTTCCCCAGCAAAGTGCAGGCATCAGGAACACCAGAGTCAAAGTAAATATAAAGGTTTGTTTTTTTCATCATGCAGGACTTTTTCTTCCATCACAAAAGTAAACAAACATGAAGGAAGAAAGAATGCTTCTGTCACGTTGTTTACATTAGAGTCAAGGGAAATGGATACAGATGGAGGGGGCTCTGTCTGTGTTTGACACTCTATTATTGTAAACTCAATGGTAGTGTGAACATCTCCTTAGGAGTAGGCTATTTGGAGCACTAAGTCACCAGTACATAAAGGCTAGTGGGGTGTTAGTGCCCCAGATAGACTTGACAGGTTCCCTTTATTGGAACTGCTATGCACCCACTGAAATACATGTACATCGTTTGAAAACCTTTATGTATTCTAAAATTTACTCTGGCTGCAAATATTTTTTTTTATTCCTTAGCTCTGTATTACTCACTGCACTCACTCATTGCATCGTTCACTTTATTCAGCCTCCAAATGGTCCCAGAGCTGGCTATATCGCAGACTGACCTGCCGATTAACGCCAAACAGAAGTTACTATTTATGAGAGCATGGATGTTAAGTTACTCTTCTTAAATAGAAATCAGGATCATAAGGTTGGTCTGTGAATCAGCAGGTAAGTCTTTTGATCACATGACCAACTGGGGGACTGTTCAGAGGTTGAAAAAAGTTAAAGGATACACTTGTGAGTGCAATGTCCACATTACATTACTATTCCGTGTACTACAGGCCTAAAGAATAAAAAATGGTGTGCCGGAGTGGGGCTTTAATCATTACCATTTCATCTGATACTATTAGCGTCCTATTCCAGTCATCTGTCAGTGAGTTGCTATTTCTTTAAATTCTTGTTACATGCTAGTGTTGTGATACATGCTTCATGTTTCTTCAACTGTCCATTTGTTTTCAAATTCAGTTTTACTGTAAGTCCTGGGGTAACTGAATATTGGTAGACACTATTAATACCCAGTGAAGGGGATTGATGTAGGTGAGACCTGTGTCCAGCCTGCATAATTACAGGGAATCCAATATGCTTCAATATATGTAGACATGCAATGCCTTACAAAAGTATCCATATCCCTTGAACTTTTTCACATTTTGTCACCTTTTGCTGCAAGTCTTTTGGGGTATGTCTCTACCAGCTTTGCGTATCTAGAGACTGAGATTTTTTCCCATTCTTCTTTGCAAAATAGCTCAAGCTCAGCCAGATTGGATGGAGAGTGTCTGTGAACAGCAATTTTCATGTCTTGCCACAGATGCTCAATGGGATTTAGGTCTGCACTTTGACTGGGCCATTCTAACACATGAATATTCTTTGATCTAAACCATTCCAATGTAGCTCTGGCTGTATGTTTAGGGTCATTGTCTTGATGGAAGGTGAATCTCCTTCCTAGTTTCAAGCCTTTTGCAGCCTCCAACAGGTTTTCTTCCAGGATGGCCCTGTATTTAGCTCCATTCATCTTCCCATCAACTCTGACTAGCTTCCCTGTCCCTGCTGAAGAAAAGCCTCCCCCAGCATGATGTTGCCACCACCATGTTTCACAGTGGGGATGGTGTGTTCAGGATGATGAGCAGGGTTACTTTTCCGCCACACATAACGCTTTGCATTTAGGCCAAAAAGTTCAACTTTGGTCTCATCTGACAAGACTACCTTCTTCCACGTGTTTGCTGTGTCCCATATATGGCTTGTGGCAAACTGCACTTCTTATGTCTTTCTTTAAACAATGGTTTTCTTTTTTGCCACTTTTCCATAAAGGACAGATTCTCCCACCTGAGCTGTGGATTTCTGCAGCTCCTCCAGAGTGACCATGGGCCTCTTGACTGCTTCTCTGACCAGTGCTCTCCTTGCTTGATCTGTCGGTTTAGGTGGATGGCCATGTTTTGGTAGGTTTGCAGTTGTAGAATACTTTTTCCATTTCTGGATGATGGATTGAACAGTGCTCCTTGGGATGCTCAAAGCTTGGGATATGTTTTTAGAACCTAATCCTGCTTTAAACTTCTCCACAACTTTATTTCTGACCTGTCTGGTGAGTTCCTTGGTCTTTGTTGGGGGTTAATCTCCCCCGGGATGGATGTCACCGTAAGCCTAATTAAACAGATAACCAGTTTCGAGCGCTCGGGAAACAAGACGTACACAGGTATCGTGTATGAACAGTTTCTACTTTATTGCGTAGTTCAATACAGTTTTAAAAGCAAGCTCAGTTACATAACAGTCATGTGATCAATATACATATATGGTCTTTCCAGTTCCGTTATCAGACAAATTTGTTCAGTTACCCATCACCCCAGATGTTTCCTTTTCACCTTATCTGAATGTCCTTCTTATCATTCCTGAGAATACCAGTTCTGCTGAGAACATCAGATCTGTTGACATCTTCCCCCAGACTCCAAGTCTGTCCTTATCAACTATGCAGTCTTGTCTGCAGAACATTCCACCCTCTTGTGCTTTCTGTATATAGTGCAAACTATTTTTTTAACCCTTACAGTCTTCATGATGCTATTTGTTCACTAGTCTTCTCTAACAAACCACTGAGGACTTCACAGAACAGGTGTATTTATACTGAGACTAAATTACAAACGGCTGGACTCTATTAACTAATTAAGTGACTTCTGAAGGCAATTGATTGCACTGTTTTTTATTTAGGGGTATCAGAGTACAGGGGCTGAATACTTTTGCACGTCACACTTTTCAGATTTTTATTTGATTAAAATTTTGAAAACCATGTATCATTTTTGTTCCACATCACAATTATGTGCTACTTTGTGTTGATCTATAAGGTGACAAAATGTGAAAAAGTTCAAGGGGTATGAATACTTTTGCAAGTTACTGTATAGGAGGGAATTTATTAAGACTGGCATTTCCTATGCTAGTCTTAACAAAGGCCCCCACAGGCATGAGGTGTACTTGAATTATTAAAAGTCTCTGGCTCTAGACCAGTCAGGATAGGTTGGGCCACAGCACTGAATGAGGGTTGTAGAGCATCTTTGGCTCAAGAAAGGGCAATGCAAAGATGTGTCACAATTACACCAGAAAACTGGCGTAGATGGATTAATAAATTCCCCCGCATGTACAGTAAATAAAGACAATGGAATTAAATAAATAAATTATTAACCACTTCCGGACCGCCCATTGGGTTTTTACGTCCAGAAGGTGGTTGCCTTGTTCTGCAAGGACATACTGGTACATCCAAGCAGATTTCAGCTGTAACTTCAGCCGGAGCTCCCAGAGATAAGGCAGGGAAGGCTTATTACCTTCCCAATCGCTGTGTATACAGCACTCAATGAGTGCTGTATACACCACTATGGGCGCCGCCATGATGCAGCTCCCCTCTGACCCGGCGGTCACGTGATCTGCCGGGATCAGAGTATGTTATAGCTGCTGGGTCCTACAGGATCAGCTCTGTAGTAATGGGCAGGAGGCTGCATTCCTCCTGCAACTGGGGCTAAATGTAAAAAGTAAATAAAATATGTCAATAACACGCCCTTATTACAGGTTCTAGACCCACCCCCGCTGACACCATACAAAATAAAAATTACCATAACGGAGAGTAAAAACTATTTTAAAAAGTTTTTTAGTAGCAATTTGTGTTATTAAATAAAAAAAAATGAAAAGTGAAAAACAGACACGTTTTCCCTCCTCTTTTGTTTATATTTTCCCGGATATAAAAAAAAAAAAAATTAAAACCCATGCAAAAATAAAAACAACATAAAAATAAAGCCCAATGTGTCACCGAAAAAAGATACAGAAATTAGTTGAATAATGCAAATGATAAAAATGTTATGGCCCTCAAAAACGCACACAACAAAAAACAAAAATGTGTCTAGTCCTGAACCAGAATTTGGCCCGGTACTGAAGTGGTTAAATAACATTTCAATGACTGGTCATAGCACTACCCTAAAGGCCTAAAAATTAAAATGAGTTAATGAGACAGAAACTGATGTTGCCTAATGTACCCCACTGACTTATAATGGGGTCTGTCTGTCATTTTGAGTGAAAGAGTATTGGTGCTTGCTGAGCTATTCTTTATGTCAGCTACAAGAGAATCTGTGACAACATCACCTAAAGGAGTCGCCATCAGATATGAACACATCCTTAGACTATATGCACAGGAATGTCATGAAAAACAGATGTAACATCCATTTTTTATCTGTTTTTGCATCTGTGGGGCATCTGTTTTCATGGATACCTCCTAGATTGAGTGTACTGACAAATCCGTGAAAACAGACAAAGATAAGGCATGTCCTATTTTTTGACAGTCTGTTAAAACCCCATTCATGGTCTGTGAATAGCCCATTGAAATCAATGTTTGGCAGATTTATTAAAATGGTCTAAAAGCAAAACTGTCTTATTTGCCCATAGAAACCAATCACAGCTTTCATTTTGTATTCTGCTCCTGATAAAATGAAAGCTGCATGGTGATTGGTTGCTATAGGTAACTAAAATTTGCTTTTAGACCATTTCAATAAGGGCCGGTTCACATCACATCTGCATTCGGTTCTCCGTTTGGGGAGTCCACTTGGGGACCCCCCCCGAACGCAAACCTATACGGATAAAAAGCGGTTTATCTGGGAAACCACACAGACCCCATAGACTATAATGGGGTCCGTGTGGTTTCTGCATGAAGCATGCGGAGAGGAAAGTACTGCAAGCATTATAGTCTATGGGGTCCGTGTGGTTTTCCAGGTAAACAGATTTTTATGCGTATAGGTTTCCGTTCGGGGAGTCCGCTTGGGGACCCCCCCCCCCAACACAAACCTATACGCATAAAAATCGGTTTACCTGGGAAACCACACAGACCCCATAGACTATAATAGGGTCCGTGTGGTTTCTGCACGAAGCATGCGGAGAGGAAAGTGCTGCAAGCATTATAGGCTATGGGGTCCGTGTGGTTTTCCAGGTAAACAGCTTTTTATGCGTATAGGTTTCCGTTGGGGGGGAGGTTGGGGGTCCCCAAGCGGACTCCCCCGAACAGAAACCCGAATGCATTTGTGAACCGGCACCAAGTCTCCCCAATGTGTTCTAAAAACGACTGTGTGATATGCTGTTTATCACTGTCATGTGCACGAAGCCTTACTTTTTACCCTAGATACCAAGGATTGATTGATTTAGTCCCTTCATAGTCCTAGATAACTGGAAATGTTGGTATGGACATTAATATAAACATAAGCCAATATAGGATGTGCACTGAAATGTATCTCGCCTCAATTCCGCAATATGCTTTAGTTTTCATACAGTTTTCTCCATCAGATGCTGTGTGTATGGTTTTTACTGTCAGGTACAGACATAGCCTGACGGAGCATGCTATAGCAGCACACAAGACAGTTTTTGTCCCCAAATAGTGGGGTGATGTACATGCCGTGGGGGAACAGCAGCTAGGCATTGGATGCCCTCACAACAAGGTGGATACTAGAAAGAAGTGATTACAAGAAGGGATATCCACCACATGTGTCCACATCAAGCCAGGTACATCTAGGAGAGCCATATTTAGAACCACACCGCAGCCAACAATGCCGTGGCGGTGGGTGGAGCTCAGGCAGCGCCACCTACTGGATGCACAACAGAGGGAAGCTTCCTTTAACCACTTCATTCTAGAATCAACCCTGACAACATGGCGGGGAAACTATAGGGTGTGCAGTGGTAACAGTTACCTTCGGGCCCTGTACCCTGAGGATGTCCGAAGGTCCCACTGCCATATAAAATATAACACAAGTAGGTACAGATTTTTATTAGGGACCAGGAGCTTCAAGTTACGCCTCTGCCTGATAAGTCTATCAGTTCCACAGACAGCCTTTCCCCACCTGAGGTGACAGAAATTATATACGTGCCATGAAGCATTACACATACGTTATTCGCCATGACACATATTTCACGTCGGCGAAGAGATGCAAGCCCCTTTAAGAGCCGCAGTATTAGCAAGACACTGTGATTGGCTGAGCCGGAAACCTAGCAACTGAGTCGCGGCGTCCGAGGCCTGAGTCACTGGGGATCTGTGACAAGTGAGGTCTGAGGGAGCGGGCGCCTGGAGCTCTGCAACGGTGAATGTGTGGTCGGCTCTCCACAGTCCTCCATTACTGTCCAGTAAGAATACGTGACCGCCATCTGTAGAAACTCCCCGGCTGTACTGGACGTACTTCCCCGAGATCTGTCAGGTGTCGCCTCTCCACCCCGGCCATGTCTCTCCGCACCCTGCCACTTCTCTTCATCAACCTTGGAGGTGAGATGCTGTACATCCTGGACCAGAGGCTGAGAGCCCAGAACATCCCTCCAGATAAAGCCAAGAAGGGTGAGTAGATGCAGCAATATAGCTGATCCTCTTAATATGACGTGATCCTAAATCCTGCTACCATATAATGGGTTCACACTACCCTTATTATATGATCTCCTATAAAGGAGGAGAGCAACGGACTTTAACGGCGCTAGAGTAATGGATGCAGACAAAGCCTGCGTCTATTTCCACTTAGGGCTCATTCCCAGGACAGGATTCCTCAGCTGTGTGCTGCCCCATACACTTTTAATGGATCTATTTACCTGGCCATTGTTGTAACTGGCCATGTAAATGAGCTGAGAAAAAAAATGGAACAAACCTTATCTCGGGCCAAGTTTACAGATCCTCCAATAGACTCCCACTTGTTTACTTTTCTAAAAGGAAGAGAAAGACGTGCATGGAGGACCTTTCTTTCGTTATACTAAATTCACCCTCACATAATCTGTTATTTAGCGCTCTCACCAGACCCGAAGAACTGAAAAATGGTCCATTAAATGCTGGAAAGTAACTCATCTTGAGGGACCTTATTGACTATAATGGGGTCCATCAGGTGTCCATATCTGACGTCAGATAATCACAAGAAGTCCATATCTGATGTCACACACACAGCAACTTGTGAGTCGTAACACTGCTTCATTCACTTTCATTACTTACAGTAAAGGCTGTAAAGCCAATAGCACAAAAATGAAAAAACTAAAATATATATTTTATTAATATAAACTACAAGGTCTAGGTCAGACCAAAAACACACATAAAAACTGATAATATTATGTGTATATGGTGTGGTCTTGATATAACCAGGTCTTCCAAAAATCCTCATATATAAAGGGTAATGATGCAAAACACCCCAGAAAAGACGGGAAAACCTCATACCACATAAACTCACTAACCGTCTTAGCCCTCAGACAATGAAAAAGCTATTATACAATTGGACAGGTGAAAGGCAAATTACCACCTGAGCATACACACTGAGCAGGACACTTGTCCATTCAGATAAAGTGAGCTAGACAAGGTAACAAACCCTAAAAAGGGTAGCACAGCTAGCTCCCTCACTAGAGCTCCTCAACACGTTTCCCCCTACGGGTTTATCAGGAGGATGTAAAGTTCAAAAAACATGCCAATATGTATAATGCTAACAACCGCAGTTAGATAGCATGCCAGTACTAATATGTAATAGAGGCTGTTGTCTAGCTGATGCCCTGATGTCCTTCAGTTCATCCTCACTCGGAATTATTTTCTATTTGACGGGTGCTTCTTCCATCAGCTGCGCGGAACTTATCGATTCATTTTTTCATTTAGTTTCAATGAGTGTGCAGGCTTTAATCTTCTTTGTTGTTGCAAAGAGGCTTGGGTGTCTTGACTTTTTTTAGCGCTTATTATCTTATTCCATCTGGGACACTCACGCAGCTGATTTGTTGATTTCACCTTCTCCTTACCTTTCTTTTGATTCGATGTCAGCAGCCCAGCATCTCCCGTTTCCATACCAATGGGCACGCCCATTAGTACGAGCCTCCGGCCTTAGAGGCAGGGACTTACCATGTCATTGGTTGGGTCTATTAATGTCACAGATAGGGGCGGGGCTAGCGCTATATGAGCAAGGCTTCTGGCTATGTTCAGGTTGGCTATCCTCTCATACTGCTGTCCGCCATCAGGGCACCAGCTTAACTGCAGTTTTCACTGCATTTGTGTATTGGCACACTAACCGTGACTGTTACTGCCAAGTACATATCGGCATAGAGGTTAATCATATGCTGCTGTCCACCATCAGGGCATTAGCTAGACAACAGCTTCATATTAGTACTGGCATGCTATCTAACTGCGGTTGTTAGCATTATACATATCGGCATGTTTTTTGAAATTTACAACCTCCTGATGAACCCATAGGGGGAAACGCGTTGAGGAGCTCTAGTGAGGGAGCTAGCTGTGCTACCCTTTTTAGGGTTTGTTACCCTGTCTAGCTCACTTTATCTGAATGGACAAGTGTCCTGCTCAGTGTGTATGTTCAGGTGGTAATTTGCTTTTCACCTGTCTAATTGTATAATAGTTCTTTCATTGTCTGAGGGCTAAGCCGGTTAGTGAGTTTATGTGGTCTGAGGTTTTCCCATCTTTTCTGGGGTGTTTTGCATCATTACCCTTTATACATGAGGATTTTTGGAAGACCTGGTTATATCAAGACCACCCCATATACACATACTATTATCGGTTTTTATGTGTGTTTTTGGTCTGACCTAGACCTTTTAGTTTATATTAATAAAAGTTATATTTTTGTTTTTCATTTTTGTGCTATTGGGTTTACTTTCTAAATATGAGCACTTGATTCATACCCTAATTTTTTGAATTACAGTAAAGGCAGTGTGACACCACCATTTTATTTATGCTTACTTATATAGCGCCATCATATTCCGCAGTTCTTTACAGACATTGTCAGTCACTGTCCCATATAGGGCTCACAATCTACATTTCCCTATCAGTATGTTTTTGCAGTGTGGGAGGAAACCCACGCAAACATGGGGAGAACAAACAAACTCCTTGCAGATGTTATCCTTGGCAGGATTCAAACCCAGGACTACAGCGCTGCAAGACTGCAGTGTTAACCACTGAGCCACCATCTTTCACTGTGTGATTTCTGTCATGGCCAAAGTTGTTGTGCAGTCCTAGCTTTATGGACACAATTTATTATGGGACACGGCCACTGGAGAAGTCTGGATCTGCACAATTCCTTTAGTCATTATAATATATAGTGTATGATCTGCAGGAGAGATAGTCGTCTGGCTGTGGCATAAAGACCCTTTTACATGGACTGATCCAGCAGGCAATGATGGACATTACTAGGAGTGCTTTGTTCCTGATCATTGTTATTGTATTTCCCTTCGTTGTTACTGTATGGGGATGAACAAGTCATTCAACAGGATAGGTCATCAGTATGTGATCTGTCAGGCTCCAACATCTGGACCTTGCCCAGATAAGCTGTTATAGCAGCCTCTGGGTACCAGAAGCTGCTACTGAATGGGGAGTGTGTGCAGTGCCGCTCCTATTCAAGCAGAACCTTTGCTATGATTTTTGTCAATGTGGGGCTAGAAAACCCCTTTTCCAGCCCCAAAACTGTTGTGGTTTTGGAAATCACAGCATGTCAATTATACTTAAGAAAACGCTGGCAGTTTCCCTAAAGGTATAATGGAAGCAGAAAGTCCGCAGAGGAAACCTACGCGGACTTTCTGTGAAAAGCCCAGTGGGAAAAACCGTGATGTGTTGCCACCGTGGTTTTTCCCGCAGTGCTTTTTTTTTTTTGCTGCAGCCCACTACGTTGGTCCTTAGCCTAAGAGTACTGCTAAACGGTGCTTCCAGTCACATGCTATTACCGCTAATTCCTGGTATGCACCTGTAATTTCCTATTTGAAGCAATGGCAAGTACAGGTGCATCCCTACAGTTTCCTTTAAATGTATGTAGCTGGTAGCACAGTGTGGTTGAACCCTTATATGAGTCAGTTACTAGGAATTCCTGATAATTGACCCAATAATTACACAGTGTGAGAGGGTGACACACTATGTACCTGGATGTAGTTATAACAGCAGTCAGTTCTGGGGTCACAGGAGCTAATACTAATAAGTAAGTTTTGCTACTAATGAAGCCAGTAATGAGGAATAGCTGGAGTCAGCCTGGAATTTATCATTGTCACTTACTTATTAGTATTAGCTCCTGTGACCCCAGAACTGAGTGCAGGTATAACTACATCTAGGTACATAGTGTGTCACCCCCTCAGTAATGATAAATAGTCTGGAATTAATCAGTGTGTCACTTACTTATTAGTGTTAGCGCCTGTGACCTCAGAACTGACTCCAGTCATAACTACATCCAGGTACGTAGTGTGTAAACCCCCCCCCCCCAAGTAATGATAAATAGCCTGGAATTAATCAGTCTGTCACTAACTTATTAGTGACACCTCCTGTTACCCCAGTACTGAAGTTAGAACTGCATGCAGGTACATAGTGTGTCACCCCGCTAAGCCTGGGTCTATACAGTGTTTTTATGCTGAAGAACTCCATTCAGTTTTTAAATGCAGTAATGTCTAGCACATTACTCTATATCTCACCTGTATAGTAAAGGATATTATACTGAAAACCTCTGGTTTACTGATTGTTAGTATACAGGTGAAATGCATAGTAACGTGTTATTCTTTACAGCGATTAAAAACTGCATGCTGTTTCTCAGTTAAAATAAAAGGTGCTGTGTAAACCCTGCCTCAAAGTGTGGTCCAATTCTTTTTCTTGATAACCTATTCTCAAGAATCGTCATCAGTAAGAGATCAGTGGGGTCTGACGCTCCTAGTTGAAGAGGCATGGTGCTCATAAAAGTCCGGTCACCTCTTCACTTATAAAATTTATACAATGTGATTTTCTGGATTTTATTTTTGATATTCTCTCACTGTTAAAATTAACCTACCCTTAAAATTATAGACTGTTCATGTCTTTGTCAGTGGGCAAACGTACAAAATCAGCAACGGATCAAATACTTATTTCCTTCACTGTAGGTCATCAATAAAAATTAGTTTGAAAGCCTCTTTGAGGCTAAGTCCACAAGTGTCTGGTCAGCTTCAGCAAAGAAACAGTTGAAAGTGTTGATACTGATGAACAGAGGTTGCAGTAATGCCTGTAAAGGCATCATATGCTTTACGATTTGAAAAATGTCTCGTATATATTAATGTGCATGAGACTTTAGTTGGCATTTGAAGCACCTGCTTTAAACTATAGACACTAGTGCGTGGAACTACAAGTACCCCTTACATCTTGCACTTAAACTAGCATTGTGCTGCTCTGGAGCCTTATTACCTCAGTGTCTCGGTGTCTGAAGCTGTTCTGTTGATGCACGGCCAGGCCTGAAGTCAAAGATACACTGCAGCTCCATGCCGAGATTCCAGGTCTGACATGAGTAGAGAGGACCTGTGGATGCTATTGCAGCTGCATGCCGATATTCACAGTGACTTTAATCAATTATAGTATCTGTTAACCTGCTCTCTGCCATTGGGGGGGGGGGAACAGGTTAACAGATGCTGTAGTCAGTTAAAGTCATTTAACACTGGCATGTAGCAGCTCGAATAACTATAACTTATTATAGCATCTGTGAACCTGTTCCTCTCCAATGGCAGAGAGCAGGTTAACAGATACTATAATTGATTAAAGTCACTGTGAATATTAGTGTGTGGCAGTATCCCTAAGCTGGCCACATTATAAGTCCATTAGTCCGGTGTATTTTTATTAATAAATGGTCTTCTTTAGTTCCTGTGATATATTCATTATACTTAAATCAAGTGATAAAGTACAGAGTCAGATACATTGTATTGGACTCTGCTACAGTCTGACTCTATACTTTATCACTTACTCTATATTCACACGACCGTGGTACAAAATGGCCATGCACTCAAGAGGCACCAGTTTTTACTGATCCTCCTCATACATTTCATTGTTTTGAAGGATCCTTGAAAACGGGTAAAAATAGGTCATGACTAGAGCTGGGTGATTAATTGAAAAATAACTGAAACCTAATATCAACAAGGATAACTGACGTAATTTTGTTCAAGTCTGTTATTTTGGTTTGGTTATTACAATTTTTGCGAGGTTCTACCTGCAGTTTTGTTCAGACTGAACATGTCCGAATCAGAACTGCTTTTATACTCTGCAGTCTCTTCGGACCCCAGAGTATAATAAGCGGAGTTCCAGGGAAGGTGAGAAAACATAAAAAACAGTGTTACTCACCTCTCCTGGGCTCCAGCACACCTCCCTGTTCTCTTCTGTCTGACGTCAACGACTGCTGAGGCCAGTGATTGGTCCCTGACCTTAGACGGGAGACCCAAAGATGGTAGGGAGTCGCAACGTGTTCAGTCGTGTTCAGTCCGAATGAAACCACCATATGAACCTAAATACCAAAATGACATGTCACCTGTATTCTATGTTTCGGTACGATTCCGGGGATACCAAATTTATATGGTTTTATTTACATTTTAACCCCTTAACAAAAATCCAAGAAAATTTTTTTTTCTAAAAGTCACCATATTCTGACACCAGTAACTTTTTTATACTTCCGTGTACTTGGATGCATAGGGCGTCTTTTTTTGCAGGGCCAGATGTACTTTTTAGTTATACCATTTTGGGAATTGATATTGCTTTGATCACTTTTTATTCAAATTTTTATCAGAGGCAAAACAGTGAAAAAACGGCAGTTTGGCACTTTTGATTTTTTTTTTTTTCCCGCTACGGCGTTTACCGTATGAGAAAAATATTTTTATAGATTTGTAGACTGGGCATTTTCGGACAAAGTGATACCTAATGTGTATGTGTTATACAGTATTTTAGTACTTTTATATGTGTTCTAGGGAAAGGGGGGGGCATTTGAACTTTTAATATTTTTTTTTTTAACTTTTTTTTTTTTGCATTTATTAGACCCTCTAGGAGGTCTTGAACCCCAGGGGGTGTGATCACTAATGCAATGCATTACAACGCTAATGCATTGCAATGCTTTGCAAAACGTCTCTTCTATTTCAGGCTCCATTAAGAAGCCTGCAATAGAAAGTAACTAAAGACAAGCCTGCGAGCCTTCACAAGGCTCCCTGCTGTCATGCCAACTGGACGCCGGCCCCGGAGCTTGCTCTGGCTGCCGGCGATCCCCGGCAAAATAGCGGCGCTCATGCACCACCGGTAAAATGGCGCCTCACTCATCTTTGACCGAGGCGCCAGAGGGGTTAATGCCCGCAATCAGTGCGGGCACTGATCACAGGCATTAGCGCCGGGTGTCTGCTGTATAAAACAGCACAGTCCCGGCGGCTGTTTAAACACCCAACATCTGCCGTACTATTATGGCGGATGTCGGGAAGGAGTTAAAGCCCACCCACGGTATATGCCCCCACACAGAGTAGTGGCCTATACGTTTTACTCACCTGTTCACGCTCCAGTCCTGGCCGCTCTCTGCTGCCATCTCCAGGGTGCTCTGTTGCCGTCGCTGAAGAACAGCATCCCGGCCTTCTTCAGCATTGTGATGTCAGTGTAGAGGAGGCAGCTGAGGGTGGCCAGGACAGGAGTGTGGACAGGTGAGTAAAAGTATCGGCAGCTGCTTATTGCAATAACACAATAAGTAGATGCCAATGCGTGTCACCTAAAATGTCTTGGCGTATCACCTGTTACATGTATGTCATAGGTTCGCCATCACTGAACTAGTAAGTCTGTGTAATAACTTAAGTTTTATATGCAATAGAGTTTGCACCTTTACCTCTGTATCCACACTTGTGTGGGCATTGTTTTATGTGTACTATGCTGTCCTTTTCCTTCTGATCCTCCTTGAGATGGTTCTACTCCTTCATTGGAGTCCAGCTGTGTTTAATTAAACTGATTGGACTTGATTAGGAAAGGCACACACCTGTCTATCTAAGACCTCACAGTTCACAGTGCATGTCAGAGCAAATGAGAATCATGAGGTCAAAGGAACTGCCCAAGGAGCTCAGAGACAGAATTGTGGCAAGGCACAGATCTGGCCAAGGTTACAAAAGAATTTCTGCAGCACTCAAGGTTCCTAAGAGCACAGTGGCCTCCATAATCCTTAAACAGAAGAAGTTCGGGACGACCAGAACTCTTCCTAGACCTGGCCGTCCAGCCAAACTGAACAATTGTGGGAGAAGAGCCTTGGTGAGAGAGGTAAAGAAAAACCCAAAGATCACTGTGGGTGAGCTCCAGAGATGCAGTAGGTAGATGGGAGAAAGTTCCACAAAGTCAACTATCACTGCAGCCCTCCACCAGTCGGGGCTTTATGGCAGAGTGGCCCGAAGGAAGCCTCTCCTCAGTGCAAGACATATGAAAGCCCGCATAGAGTTTGCCAAAAAACACATGAAGGACTCCCACACTATGAGATATAAGATTCTCTGGTCTGATGAGACAAAGCTTGAACTTTTTGGCGTTAATTCTAAGCGGTATGTGTGGAGAAAACCAGGCACTGCTCATCACCTGTCCAATACAATCCCAACAGTGAAACATGGTGGTGGCCGCATCATGCTATGGGGGTGTTTTTCATCTGCAGGAACAGGATGACTGGTTGCAATTGAAGGAAAGATGAATGTGGCCAAGTACAGAGATATCCTGGACCTCAGACTGGGCTGAAGGTTCACCTTCCAACAAGACAATGACCCTAAGCACACAGCTAAAATAACAAAGGAGTGGCTTCGGAACAACTCCATTCTTTCCTGGCCCAGCCAGAGCCCTGACCTCAACCCAATTGAGCATCTCTGGAGAGACCTGAAAATGACTGTCCACCAACGTTCACCATCCAACCTGACGGAACTGGAGAGGATCTGCAAGGAAGAATGCCCGAGGATCCCCAAATCCAGATGTGAAAAACTTGTTGCATCATTCCCAAGAAGACTCATGGCTGTACTAGCTCAAAAGGGTGCTTCTACTCAATACTGAGCAAAGGGTCTGAATACTTATGACCATGTGATATTTCAGTTTTTCTTTTTTAATAAATTTGCAAAATTATCTACATTTCTGGGGGTTTTTTCTATCAAGATCAGGGGTGCTGAGTGTACATTAATGAGAAATAAAATGATTTTTTTTTTTTTTAGCAAATTACTGCAATGAAACAAAGAGTGAAAAATTTAAAGGAGCCTGAATACTTTCCATACCAACTGTATAAGGGAGAGATAACTTTACTTAGGTTTCTCCTTAGCAATCTGGCTTACGCTGAGCTCAGCCAAGTCTCTTCTGGATTCCAGTCCTGTTGGAACATAAAAATCTGTCTGTCTCCAACTGGTCCACAGTTCACCTGCTTCCTGCAGGTCACCAGCAGCACTCTTCTGTTGTGTGCTGTCTCTGGAGTTGGGCCCCAAGATGGGTCTGTTCAAGGTCCTTTTCAAACCTGTTTTTGGGTTGCTCTCCAGTGCCCTCTAAGTTCACACCCTTACAATATTTACAATGGGTGAAATAAGTTTTGAACACATCACCAATGCTACTGTGTAGTGTGAATTTTTGGCGTATTTGCCAATTTCCCCCATCTTTTCTTGAAGAGGATTCTCCTCCCCCACTTAGTGGTTCTCCCCGTTTACCCTTCCTCATTCTTACCCCCAATTGTTTTTGTCAGTGTTCCCCCTCTTCTGTCTGTGTCCTTTTTGTGTTCCTACCACTCCCTTCTGCCCTTTTCCCATCAGATATGGCTTCCATGAATTTTTGCTCCCTTAATGTTAGGGGCCCTTAACGTTTTGCAGGAGACCCACTTCAGGGAGAATTTTGTCCCAGAGATCCGCAACAGACACTACCCCTCCTGGTTCCGCAGCGTCAATCCAACTGTGAAGTCCAAGGGATTTTCTAGCTCCCTAGCTCGGCGCCTACATCGTCGCACGTCCCTGACTTATATTCTTTGGATGCAGAACAAGGCAGGGCGGGATGTCCTTAATCCTGCTGACATTGTGGAGACTTTCCGGACATATTATCACGACCTGTGTAACATCTGTTGTCACTACGCAGACCTCGACCCAGAGTCTCTACAGACTAAATTGCTGGACTATGTCCTCGAAACAGCTATCGACACTATCTCTGACCGGGCCTCCCTGGATGAGCCCTTCCATGATGCGGAACTCTCTTCTGTTATTCAGGTGTCTCCGTCGGATAAATCTCCTGGTCCGGATGGCTTTACGCCATGACTTTATAAAAGACTTTGGGATCTCTTAGTCTCTTTGATATGGGTCTTTAACAGCCTCTACGGTGACATACCATTTTCTCTCCAATCCCTTTCAGGCTTAGTCACGGTCATCCCAAAACCCCGTAAAGACCCAACTAGTTGTGCCAGTTACCAGTCAATATTACTTATCATTATTATGATATTATTATTATTATGTCGACGTTAAATTGTATGCTAAGCTGCTCGCTAACCGGCTTTCCCCCTTGATGCCAGGCCTGATTCATACTGATCAGGTAAGTTTCATTAGGGGCTGCAAGTTGCAGGATAATACCTGTAAAACTCTCTTGGCAACTGAGGTGGCGCGAGTTCACGGCCTCTAGACTGTTGACGCTGAGAAGGCCTTTGACCGCATGCACTGGGGCTTCCTGCGGGCTACTCTGGAACAGGTAGAGATTGGCCCTGGTTTTCTGGGTAAAATCCTATCCCTCTATGGAGAGATCACTGCTAAGTTGTGCAGTAATGGCATTCTATCAGACTTGCTCCTGGTGCGAAATAGGACTAGGCAGGGATGCCCTCTATTTCCCCCCCCCATCTCTATGCCCTGGTCATGGAGCATCTGTCGATTGCCCTGCGAGGGTGCCCTAGTGTACACGGTCACCAGATGAGAAGCTGGCGAGTCAAAACAGCATTATATGGTGATGACCAATTGCTTTAATTTACCAAACCTCGTATTTCCTTTCTGTCTATTTTGAACATCTGCGGTCCTCCTGCACATGTTTGGTGCTAGGAGCTTGGACAAACAATGGATGTCCATTGTGACAGTTCTGCTCTCCATACGCGCCTCCCTTCCTTAGCTTGGATCCCATCTTATTTTCAACTGAAACCAGGCACACAGGCTCTCCACACACTTCTTGACTGTGTGGGACTCTGTGAACTGGAGTGGACCCTTGAGTCCACTCTTTCATAACCCTATGTTTCCATTGGGTTGCTCGACTTGTCAGTTTCTCTGTTGAGTTGACCGGGATGATATCTGGTTGGGTTGCGTTGCTGGGTCTGTACCTTTCAGCCCCCTTGCACAACTGCAGGCCTCTAATCCAGACCTTTCCTTGTCCTGGCTGGAGTATAATCGGTTCCTCAACTTTCTTCGAAAGTCCTCCCTCCTCCCATCTTTCTAGTACATCGTACAGAATATTAAATGGTGCCATTGCAAAGTACAATTTGTCCTGCAGATATTAAGCCCTCATATGGCTCTGTAAACAGAAAATTTTAAAAAAATTATGGCATTTAGAAAGCAGGGAGTAAAAAACAAAAGTCTAAAAATGGCTGCGGTGTGAAATGCCCAGAATTTGAACACAGTCACATAATACAAAGTAAAAATGCTAAATTTTAAGTATTAAAAATATTACAGTGTAACCTCTTTGAGATGACCACTAAAAATTTCATTGAAAAATGGTCTTCTGGGGATGGAGTGGGCATCTCAAAGAAGATAACCAGTATACATAATATATGGTGTAACTGAAAATCTGTCTCAAGAAAGCTGGTCACTGAGGTGGTCTTTTGGAGAGATTTCATTATATTGAACCATTTGAAAAGTTAGAGTTGTATTTCGAAGTTTGGCTTTTTTTTCATTTGTATCTCATGTTTTTTTTTTTTTTTTTTTTCTTTCAAATCCTATAGAGGCAGCTATGGGAAGAATGCTCATAGTATTCAGGACAACAGCACAAACCAAAACCCATTGCATGTACACTTTATATCACCAGGCTAGTCAGATGTACAGTGATATAGGATTTTAAAGGGTTTGTCCAGTTCTCTTTCTGCTCATCAGTTGTTAGAAGAGGCCACAGCACTCATGTGAGCGCTGTGACTTCTTCACTGCGTTCACCACACACTGTCTGTTTCATGGCAGCCGTACAATGTAATTATAGCCTTGTCCCATAGAACTGAATGGGACAAGGCCGTAATTACATTGCATTAGTGTGCAAGGTAACAGCGAAGAGATCACAATGCTTGCAAGAGTGCTGCTGCTATCTCAAAAAGCTGTTATGTGGGGTCCCAGATGGAGCCCTCACTGACCTCTTAATGATGGCGTGTCCTGTGAATAGATCATATAGAAAAATGAACCAGACAGCTTTTTCTCCCTTTTTTGCAAATTAGCAGAGAAGAGCAGACTTACCGATATTATATAGCCAGTACATTCATACTCACAAATATTCTTGCCAGTTGAGCTAGCCTAGTAAACTGTAACTGGATTGGTCTCTAATGCTAGGTTCACACCTGTGCCTGGCTTTCCTTTCTTCGGGTTGGAAACCTAATCTGTTTAAAAAGAGGTTACCCGCGGACCCCATAGACTATAATGGGGTCCGCCGGGTTTCCGCCTGAAAAATGCGGAGACAAAAGTCCTGCTTGCAGAACTTTTCTCTCCGCATTTTTTAAGCTGATTCGGGGACGGAAACCCGAACGTAGAACAGGCGCAGGTGTGAACCTAGACTTACTTAGTTGTTTGATCATCTACATTTATTTATTCACAGATAAACATATCTAAGCATAATTCTGTCTCCATATTTTCATCTACCATTTTCTTTTCTCTGACCTACCCCCCACATAGATGACTGGACAGATCAGGAAAGAAAACGAGGTATGGGGTGCTGTAGACAAGATGGCTCCTTTTTAACTATCGCCTGTTGGCTTATTGCTTCTGCCTGTTGCTCTGAGTGTTTTGCTTTCAAATGCTTCCTTTACAGTATAGCGAGTAATGTTAGTGCAATCTGACTGGAATTTATAATAGTTTATATTTTTACAGCGTGCTGCAAAAAATAGCTGATATTTCAGTAAGTACCTGTTTAAATCATGTTCAGAGCCTACGTTTAGTATATAGCCCAAAAAATGCTGTGCGATTTAAATTTATATTCTATTTTATGCCTGGTCTGTTCTCCAAAGTGCTGGTGTACCTATTAGTGATGTATCCTTCTGGTATATCTTGCAGCCGTCTGTCTGATTAACCTCTAAATATGCCTTAGGCTGGGGCCCCACATTGTAAAAACGCAGCAAACTGGATGGGATTCTGGCTAATCCCATCCACACATTGCAGAAAAATATCTGCAGCGGAAAAGCTGCATTTTTGAAAAAAACAGCATGTCAATTATACTTACGGAAAAGTTTTACGTATAGTTGTAATAGGGGCAGAAAGTCCGCAGAAGACTGCGAAAATGCAATGAAAAGCGCTGCAGAAAAAAAGTGATGCGCATCTGCCGCAGTTTTTTTGCTGCATTTCACTACATGGGTTTATACAGTGCTGTTTTTTTTGAAGAATGCATGCCTTTTAAGTGTAAAACACATGCATTTTTGTTTGATTTTTTTGGGCAAAAACATGTCATACAAACCCAGCCTTCGTTTACTGGTTGATAGCATACTGATGAAATGTATAGTAGATGCTAGGTATTACTGCTATTAAAAACCTGCACGTTCCTCAGCTCTTCAGTAAAAAAAAAAAAAAAAAAGTGCCATTTAAACCCAGCCTCAATCTTTCAAAAATAGAAAGTTTAACCATTTCCCACCCTATGACATACTATTATGTCAGCGGTGGGAACCCATTCCTACAAACTGATGTAATAATATGTCATGATGATGGCACCGGCTTGGGAGCTGAGACAGTGTCTTCAGGAGAGGATGCTGATACGGCTCTGATTGGTGAAAACACCATTCGTGTTTGCGGGGTGTTGACGTGTCTCCTGAAGACGTTTTAAAGTATGAAATAGAAAAAAAAAATAGCTTTTTTCATATATATATATTTTAGATTTTTTACAGAAAAAATAAATAAACATAAACAAAAAGAAATATTTGTGGTATTGTTGTTTCCATAACAACATAGTATGAAACTAGAATGTTGTTTATCCTGCATGGTGAACGTCACATTAAAAAAAAAAAAAAAAAAAAAAAAAATTCTGGTTTTTGGTCACATTGCCTTAAAAAAAAATTATAAAAATGATCAAAAAGTCACATATAACCCAAAATGGTACCAGTGGAAATGACAGGGGTTTATATATAAAAACTCAGTTTACTCAGTGTTGCATAACAGTCTTGTGAATATTTGCATCTGTGTGGCACCTGTTTCCACAGATCCCTCATAGACTTGAATCTGAGTGACCCAGAAATAGGAAATAGTTTTTTGACAGCCCATATTCAGGTGGGTGGTTTTGCACCAGAGCATTGTCCACCTCTGATGAGTGTGAGGAGGAGCTGTGAATCACACCCCCTTGTGACAGAACCTAATTATCATATTAGGTAACAAAACTAACAGCACCAACTATACCAAAGTCAGTAGAGTGGCGCTTATTAAAGTATTCAAAGTACTGGAGTTAGTGAAGGTGGTGAAATGTCCTTTAACAGACATCTGACCATTCTTAGAGTGGTGACACACTATGTACCTGGATGAAGTTTTAAGTGCACTCAGTTCTGGGGTCACAGGAGCTGTCACTAATAAGTAAGTGACAGACTGATTAATTCCAGACTATTTCTCATTACTGAGGGGGGGGTGACACACTACGTACCTGGATGTAGTTATGACTGGAGTCAGTTCTGAGGTCACAGATGATGTCACCAATAGTAAGTGACACACTGATTAATTCCAGGCTATTTCTCATTACTTGGGGTTGTGACACACTATGTACCTGAATGTAGTTATAACTGCAGTCAGTTCTGGGGTCACAGGAGCTAATACTAATAAGTAAGTGACAGACTGATTAATTCCAGGCTATTTCTAATTACAGGTACATTGGGGCAAATTTATTAAAACTAGTGTATTGTACACCAATCAGACTGGCGCAGGGACCAAGATATCTATGAAGAGGGTCTGGCCTCTTCAAAAATCTGTTGGAGGTCCTGATGCCAGAACGGAAATGTACACTGGTAGGAACTGTCATGGATTCCCATACTAACTCACCCCAGGAGGTGCACATTTGGCGCAAGAAAGGGCCTTGCACCAAACTTGTGCCTTGTATAATCCAGCTATGCCAGTTTTCTTGTGTATAGGGAATGATAAATTTTGTGTCACCCTCTCAGTAATGAGAAATAGCCTGGAATTGATTGTGTGTCACTTACTTATTACACCTTGTGCCAAATTATTATGCAAATCAGATTTAAGAGTCATAAAGATTTGATTGTTGTTTTTTTTTATGAAACTCATGGATGGTATTGTCAGCAAATGGACCAAAAGACGAAATTTCAAAATAACTTTTTATTCCGTAAATACCTTGCGATCCGGTGCCTGCACAGTGGAACTTTACAGACACTAAGAAGTCCCAGCACATTTTGCTCTGTGTTCAGTGTACCTGTGCTGCGATCAGCGTATTTTACACTACACAAGGTAATGTCCTTTAAGCACAGTTTGGTTTTAATGTTCTATTTGGAGTCTTTCTCTTGGATTTATGGGGTAACTGTAGTTTTGGAGATTATGTGATTGTTTTAACAAGCTCACGATAGTGTCCTTATGTACCATCATATTTATAGATGTGTTTTGTTCACTATTGAACTTTATGTACTCATGATTGTTCATACTGTTACTGGGTTCTTGTCCTTTGGGTACTATATTGGTTGTGGCAATGTCATTTGAACCTCCCCTCTCAGGGGTGGCCCCTACTTCTCTACAGGTACTCATAATCAGTGTCTCTGGTTACTAGTGCTATACACACTTGAAAAAGGGGAACTAGATACCCCCAAACGCGTTGTGTGTTTTATCCTCATCTGTACGAAAAAAAAGAGTTATTTTGAAGTTTACCCTGGATTTGTTTTGTCCTTCGTCTTTTGGTCCATTTGCTGACATTCCTTTCACGTCCACTTCAAGGTGATGTGCTGACCCTGCTGCAATCTGATCCATGTTTCACTACTGCTCATACAGTTGGTTGTACTTTCTAACACAACCCAATAAGGTGAGAAGCCACCTATTCTACTTTTTGTTATTTGTGTACTAGTGGTAATGCACTAGGCACTGCTCGGTGCCTCTGTTTTGTTTCTGTGCTTATGGATGGTATTGAGTCTCTGGACTGTTTGGATCACTGAAATCAATCTCAAACACCTGTGATAATTAGTTTGCTAGGGGAGCCTAAAGGAAGCCCACTCAAGGATGGGGCCCCATGTGGCATAAACCCCGCAGAAAAAAATGCAGCATTTTACAGTGCCTGCATAGCGAATCCCATCCACACACTACAGAAAAATCTGCGCAGTGGACACTCTACTATTTCCAAAACCGTCAAGAGTGGCTGAGTCATGTTTTGGGCTGGAATCATGGGGAGACAGCTGGTAGGACCCTTTAGGGTTCCTGAAGGTGTCAAAATTATGTCTGCAAAGTATATAGAGTTTTTGACTGACCACCTTTTTCCATGGTACAAAAAGAAGAACGTGCCTACCGTAGCAAAATCATCTTCATGCATGACAATGCATCATCTCATGCAGCAAAGAATACCTCTGAGTCATTGGCTGCTATGGGCATAAAAGGAGAGAAACTTATGGTGTGGCCATTATCCTCCCTGATCTCAACCCTATTGAGAACCTTTGGGGTATCCACAAGTAAATTATCTATGAGGGTGTGGGAGACAGTTCACATCAAAACAGCAGCTCTGGGAGGCTATTCGACATCCTGCAAAGAAATTCAAACAGAAACTATCCAAAAACTCACAAGTTTAATGGATGCAAGAATTATGAAGGTGATATCAAAGAAGGGGTCCTATGTTAGCATGTAACTTAGCCTGTTAAATTCAGTAAATGGACCTCTTAATGCTGTAAATTCAACAAATTACAAGTTCTTTACAACCTATAAAATGTTTAGAAACTCTGTTGTGTATAATAATTTGGAACAGGGGATATTTATTTTTCAATTTGTGAAAAAAATTTTATCATTGGAAGATTTGTCCAATAAAATTAGATTTATATTCTAGCAGTTGAAGATTTGAACATTTACTGATTATCATTTGCATCGATCATTTAGGAAAATCAGAGAAAACATAATTTGCACAATAATTTGGAATGTGGTGTAATGATGGTATGACACCAGACCTGTCTGCACTTATAACCACATCCAGGTACATGTGTCACCCCCCTCAGTAATGAGAAATAGCCTGGAATTAATCAATATGTCACTTACTTATTAGTGATGGTACCTGTGACCCCAGAACTGACTGCAGTTATAACTGCTTTCAATACTCACCCCCCTTAAAGTGGACCTTTCACCACCTCCAAAAAAGTTTAGCTCTTTACATCATTTAATAGTTGCTGCTCCACTGATCTCAGTAGAGTTGGAATTTTTCTCTCGCCCCCATCATTCCCGAGCAATCAAAGCTGTTAGTTTTGGGGCCTGATATCATATGGGGCTGACACTGCCCTTCTTGCATTACAGAGTTTAAATAGGACATCAGGCATCGAAACTAAATGCGTCTGTAAAAATGACGGCCGCTCTATACAGAGGAGGCGCGATCGCTCTGATCGCGGGCATTGCTGAGTGTGAGGCCCCCCCAAAGTATTAAAACTGCCCCTGGGGCCAGTCTCAACCAGCCCCTTACTTGCAGGCCAGCTCCTGCGCGGCAAGATCGCGGGATCCGACCTGTTCCTATGACAGCCGGGAGCCTTATGAAGGCTCCCAGGCTTGTTATAGGAATATTACTATTGAGGCTGGGCTATGACCAGCCTCAATAGTAACGTAGCGAATCTCCCATGGACTGCAATACAGTTGCATTGCAGTCTATGGGACTTGCATTAGGTTCAAGCCCCCTAATGAAATAGTAAAAAACAAAGTTTTAAAAATTATAAAATAAAAACAGTAATCAATGTGAAACATATACTCATTTGTTATCTCTGTGCCTGAAAACGCCCTGTCTGCAAACTTATAACAAAAATATTTGTCCCTTATGGTGAACGCCGTAGTGGGGAAAAAAAATGCTGAACTGACGTTTTTTCACTGTTACTCCTTTGATAAAAATTTTAACAAACCGTGATCAAAGCAATAGACATTCCCAAAAATGGCATAACTAAAAAGTACACCTGCACACGCAAAAAAAGACGCCCTATGCATCCCCGTACACAGAAATATAAAAAAGTTACGAGTGTCAAAATATGGCGCCTTTAAGAAAAAAAAATATTTTTTTTGCAAAGTTTTGGATTTTTAAGGGGTAAAATGTAAATAACACTATATAAATTTGGTATCCCTGGAATCATACCAAAACATAGAATACAGGTGACATGTCATTTTGGCTGCACAGTGAACACTGTAAAAACAAAGCCCATAAAAAAGTTGCACTACTGCACTTTTTCTCCAATTCCACCACATTCTTATTTTTTTTTTCCAGCTTCCCAGTACATTGTACAGAATAAGAAATGATACCATTATGAGGAATAATTTGTCCCGCAAACATTAAGCCCTCATATGGATCTGTGAACAGAAAAATAACAAAGTTATGGGGTTTGGAAGGCAGGGAGTCAAAAATGAAAATCGAAAAATACCATCAGGAAAAGGTTAAAGAAGTCCTATCTTGACATCAAACCGCTTAGCTGTTATATACCTTTAGAAAACCTATACAGCAAATTCTTCAAAGTAGTTTTTTGGTGGTTGCCCCTGTTGCAGAGATACACACGTGGACAAAATTGTTGGTACCCCTCGTTTAATGAAAGAAAAACCCACAATGGTCACAGAAATAACTTGAATCTGACAAAAGTAATAATATATAAAAATTCTATGAAAATGAACAAATGGAAGTCAGACATTGCTTTTCAACCATGCTTCAACAGAATTGTTTTAAAAAGAAAACTCATGAAACAGGCCTGGACAGAAATGATGGTACCCTTAACTTAATATTTTGTTGATGTGATAGGTCCTCTTTAAATTGGAGCATTGCACCGATGTGACAACAGCAGTCAATGTGATAGACGCTAATGTTCCCTAGATCAGATACAGTTGTTTTTTTTTTTCCCCCATACATGCAAGGGAATCCAGACTGTGTGCTCATGTCGTATATATGGGGAAGGTGTTGATAAAATTTTTTGCTTTTTTACATTTAAGGGGTTTGTATGTCTCTTAGAAAAATACTGTATACTATGGAGAGATAATTTAGAAAGAAAAGGACATCAGTAATACTATATATTATAGGAGAATTTTAACTTCTTGTTGTTTTTGTTACAGTTATGAATGATATCATCACCACCATGTTTAACAAGAAGTTTATGGAAGAGCTGTTTAAGCCTCAGGAACTGTACTCCAAAAAGGCCCTCAGGACAGTATTTGACCGCCTCGCCCATGCATCTATCATGAGACTAAATCAAGCAAGTATGGACAAGGTAAGCACAGATAAAAATTGGGGATCTTCATTTTACCTTGTCTTGTATCTGCGTTCTTTGTGAGTATGTACTGTTCAGGTCTACTATGATGTCTTCTTCTTTTCTTGAAACAGCTTTATGATCTGATGACTATGGCCTTTAAGTATCAAGTTCTACTGTGCCCTCGCCCCAAAGATATCTTGTTAGTCACGTTTAACCACTTGGATGCTATCAAAGATTTCATCCGGGACTCGCCAAGCATTTTGAACCAAGTTGATGAGACTTTTCGACAACTTATTGATGTACGATAAGTATATTTTAATGTGTGCCTGGAAAGTAAGCTGGAAATACTCCTTTAATGGTGATTATGCATCATAGAATGTTATGGAATATCGCTAGGACCTCTGCTGCTCCTGGAACACAGTTCTGTGGCCCCTTCACTTTTAGCATTGAAGGAGCTGTGCAGTCAGACTTCTAGTGAGTGATTTGCAATCACTTACTATGGTGAGAGAAAACCAACCTCACTAGTTTTTAAAATGTGTTCCAAGTAGTAGTTTTAGGTTAAGGCACTAGTACACTGCCAACGATGGGGAACTAGCATTCACGGAAACCAATAATCAAGCCTTGTTAACATCCATCTGTTGCAGCACAACTTCCTGTGTACACAGGGGATGTGCCGCCCACATAGTGCAATTCATATGGGAAGGGGGTGGTCGAGTGATGGCATAAATGAACATTCCTTCCCATGCATTGGCCTGTGTGAAGACCTTCCAAACAAGCATGTCAGATGAGGCATTATAAGTTTTTTTTGTGGTGACCCATGGTATAGAAAATACCATTAAAAATAAAGGCATGCTGGCATATAACAGCCTGATAGAGGACAAAAGGGGCCTATGGATATATCTGATGTGTGCACCAGGAGCTAGCCAGCTTAGTTGATCAGTCTTTCTTCGTCAGTAGCCAGTGTATAGAGTAAATATGTAAAGCACATGCATTTAGTTTTTCTTTTTGTTTCCCACTTTAAAATAAATGCACTACTGTATATGAGACCTGGAGATACAAGGCATAATGCTATAGATTTACTTTAGTTAATCTGTGTTATGTAAGAGTTGTATTCACAACATGATGAAATTATTAAATGTTACTTTTTTTCTTCCAGATGTATAACTGTCTTCCTGCGGGTGAGTTTCAGCTTATTAGGCAAACGTTGCTGATCTTCTTCCAGGACATGCATATTAGGGTAAGTATTAATTATACACTGCAGACTTGGATGTTCATTCAGTACTAGTTGTTTTTTGTCTGAATGCCATATTTGATTTGGTTCTGTTCAGAGCCTACTTTTGGCATCGGAGGCCAAAAGAGTATCTGTTTGACCTTGGTTGGGCTAGTATACTCTTCTTCTCACAATGGGAGTCTATATAGTTCCATTGTAGGTTGTAAACATGGTGTGCAAACACTAAACACTGTTTATGTATAATGGCTCTTTCTAATGTCTTGAGTATTTTAGCATTTTGCCTTCTGTTTATTTTTCTCATGTTATTCTGATTGTTTTGTAGGTTTCCATTTTCTTAAAAGACAAAGTCCAAAACTCTAATGGACGTTTTGTTCTGCCAACATCTGGTCCTGTCCCGTGGGGCACTGAGATGCCTGGGCTTATTAGGTGAGCACTGAATGATATTTTATACTATTTTGGTTAAGCTTACTATTTATCAGTAAAAGCCTGGTCTGATTCTTCACTTTCCCTGAGGTAGCCACAAATGAATGCTTGACCGTGTTATACTTAAATGAACTAGGGACATCCAGGGCCCCGTCTATTATGTCCCTTTGCTTTAATAGAGCAGATGGACAGGAGCTGTTGCTGTGATACAAACCCTATAGAAAAAAGCATTCATTATTATCGTTATTATTATATGTGTGTTGCCAATATGTCGTTCCTCCCATCATATATATTTAGCTGTTGTTTTTTCCCTGTTGGCTCTAGGATATTCAACTTTAAAGGAGAGGAAGTGAAGAGGGTTGAGTTTCAGAATGGAGGAAATTATGTCAGTCCACCACGGGAAGGGTCTTATGATCTTTTTGGTGACAGAGTTCTTAAGCTGGGAACAAACATGTAAGTATTGTTTACATAGCGTAATTTACAGTGTAATCTATAGAAAATATTAGTCAATTTGTGAAAGTGATCCAAAAAACTGTGAGAACAGGTAGCGAAAAAAATCAAGTTTAATGTGATTTGTGTTGACAGGTACAGTGTAAGCCGCTCTGTGGAGACTCACATGTCTGGAACCTTAAAAAGCTCAGCATCACACACCAAGGTAGTATCATTTGGAGATTAAAATTCTAACTATGGTGATCTCTATTCAGTAGAATAACTTTGTTTTGTCTTCTGTATTAAATTGGCCTTTTGTAGGAGAATGTACTGCCAAATCCTCTGGCTAAAGAAGAACTGAATCTACTTGCCCAGCTTCTAGGTGGTTTGGAGCTAAAGAAGCCTTCAAGTTCTGACCACAGCTTTCGGCTTAATTTATTTATGAATGACGAGGAAGAAGAGTGAGTTGGAGTTCTAGCTTTTTACTTGTTTGTACTACAGTTATGTAGGAAAAGCTGCAACCACATAGCCCGACCATTGTACTTGATCACCCTTCAAAAAAATATGCCATTTGTCAGATCTTGAGACTGAAATGGCTTTCAAACCAGTTCTGGTCTGCAAATTAGCTCTTAGGCCTCATGCACATGACCATAGTTTTTATCGACAATTAAGGATCCAAAATTGCGGCTAAAAGTACGGTCCTATTCATTTCTATAGGCCCAGCCGCAATTTTTGCGGCCGCGTGTCCGTGCCATATTTAAGGACCACAAATTATGAAGCATGTCCTATTTTTGGCCGCATTTGTGGCACAGACCAGTGTAGGGAATCATACAAGATCCGTGATTGCGGATAACATACTGATGCAATATAGATGTATTTTTTTGCGGATCAGTATTTGCAGACTGTATTTCTGCAGGAGGCCTTATCCAGGAGGAAGAGAGCTGTGTCTCTAGTGCCACCTATTGTATAGCTAAAATATAAGTCTCTGACCCCTTAACGGGGTTATACCAAGTTTTAAAGTCATCCCCTATTAAAAGGATATGGGATAACTTCATGATCACTGGGATGCCACTGATTTTAAGAACTGAGGTCCAGTTTCCCTGTTTTGATGCAGTGACTGGCTGATAATTTGTTTTAACACTTCATTGTTTCTTTCTTGGAGTGCCAAAAATAGTCTAGCACTGTACTTAGCTTTCTCCAGTGCTCAAATAGAGAATGAATGGAGCGTCAAGACACATGCTCGACCTGTCACTCCATCAGGACAGGAGAGCCGCACCCCTGTTATCTGCTTCAGTGGGGGTCCCAGTAATCGAACCCACACAAGATCATTAAGTTATCCCCTATCTTATCGGAACTTCAAAAGTTGGTACACCCCTTTATAGGAGTGTCTGAATTCAAAGCAATAAAGCCTGATGTAAATAATACCACATGTCAAGGAAGCACCCTTCAAGCATAATGACAATTGTCTTTCTCAAACATAAAGCATGTTAATATACACAATTCTATGTACAAATGTATCAATGCTAAAACAGGAGGGATTCAAAGCAATATCACCATCGCCAAATACCTTGGGTAAATAAACCTGTCCTATGGCTAACAATGATCGTGGCCGAGTTCCCTTAATATCTATGGAAATGTATGTCAGAAGTGCCTTCCGGGTTGTTTCCTGCAATGTATTTATTAAATTCAAGAAGGCTCTCTGTAGTGAATGCTCCTTCCTCAGCAGTATGGAGGAGCTCTGGCCGGTAGTGTCCTCCACGAGGCTGGCAGTATCAACAAGAAACAATGTAATGTCACAACTGAAAGTATCATGGCCTGGATAGGCTAAATCTGTTCCTTCTACACATTTCAGAAGACTTCAGTGCATCTACTTCAGTGTTTCCCGACCTTTTCAGACATGGGGCACCCCTGGAAAAAAAAAAATTTCCTCAGGAACCCCTACCAAAAGACAAAAAAACTACAGTTTTGATGTGTTTTTTTTAGTGCAGTTTTTTAAATTACAGCTGGATCCACATCAAAACTGCATGCATTTTTCTCTTCATCACAATTGCACCATGTGAATGCACCCTCAAAGATACACCATCCTATACTTTTCACACTGCGCATACAAAGATTCCTCTTTTACCATCATCAAGATCCCTTAGTGGCCTCACATATTATTATGCTCCCCAGTGGCCCACCACGTTGTACATGTTCCCTAGTGGCCCTCAGACACATAATAATACTCCCCACTGTCCACCAGACACCAAATAATTCTTCCCACTGGCCCCCAGACACCTAATAATGCACCCCACTGGCTCTCGGACACCTAATAATGGTCCTCGGCCAAGTAGTAATACTCCCTGGTGGCCCCCAGGCAAGTAGTAATGTCTCCTGTGACCCTCAGACAAATAATGTCCTCAGTGGCCCCTAGGCAAGTAATAATGTCCGCCAGTGGTCCCTAGAACCTAATAATGCACCTCACTGGCCCCCAGACACATAATAATGTTCCCCAGTGGCCCCCAGACACCTAATAATGCTCCCTAGTGGCCCTCAGGCAAGCAATAATGTCTCCAGGGGGCCCAGACAAGTAATAATGTCCCCCATTGGCCTTCAGATAAGTGATATTGTCCCCACTGGCCCCAGAAAAGTAATAATGTCGCCCTCAGACAAGTAAAAATGTCCCCAGGGGCCCCCAGACATGTAGTAATGTCCCTCAGTGGCTCCAGGCATGAAATAATGTCCCTCAGTGGCCCCCAGACAAGTAATAGTAATAATGTCCTCCAGTGGCCACCTGCCAACTAACTTAATAGCCCCCAGACAAGTAATAATGTCCCCCAGTGGCTCCAGACTGTAATTGTGCTATATAACTAAAAAAAAAAAAACACCACTTACCCATCCTTGGAGCTCTGTGATCCTCTTTCTCTGCAGATACATGCAGCAGGTCTTCATCAGGCATCACTAGCTGATGATCACTTTTTATTGTTATTTTTTTGGGGAAAACAAAGGGACCAAAATATGTTAATTTGCGCATTGCATTTTTTTTTACAACGTTCACCGTAAGGGGTAATTAAAGCTAGTTTTGGATAGTGAGGACTTATACACACATGGGGATACCTAACATGTTTGTTTAATTTTTTTTGTTCACATGATATATTTTTTAAATATAAAGGTTGTTGTTTATTTTTTTTTTATTATTTGTTTATTTTTGTGTGTTTTTACTGTGTGTGTGTGTGCGTGCGTGTGTGTGTGTGTTTTTTCAGTTTTTACATGTCTCACAAGGGGACTTGAAGCTGGGATCTCAGATCCCCTGTGCAATGGACTGCAATACATAGTATTGCAGAACATTGCACAGTAGTTCCTATTGGAACTATGCATAGGCAGTCAGAAGGCAGTGGCCCAGCCACTATTAAGGGGTTAAAGGGGTTATCCACTTTCTAATATTGATGGCCTATACTTAGTACAAAGTGTACAGATGGCTTTAGGTACTGCAACGCTGCCCCATTGACTTCCACCACATCAAGTGAGTAGTGCGACTCTCGGCATGTAAACATTCACAGGGGCCGCACTGTCCCAGAGCAGCTGGTTTGTAGGTGTTCCATACTCACAGATCTAATATTGGTGGCAAAAAGAGACTTTCTCTAGTGCCACCTTTTGTAATGCAGCTCACTATAGATCATGAAACTAGATAGCATAATATGGGAATATTTTCTACCAAGTAGGTCTTATTTGCATATTCTTAACCCAGAATTCTTAGTAGGGCATGCATGGTCTAATAAGTCCCCCTGTACAACTCAATGTGGTATCTCCATAATGAGACATAGTACCCCTTCCTACCCATGTCTTTGACATCTCATACAGCCTGCCAGTATACTGTTTCACACTGAGAGGCAATAACCTCGAAGCAGCTGTTTGCGAATGGGTCTGTCTTCCTTTGGAGGAGTTATTCTGACTTAGTTACTACTCCCAGATTATGCGATTAGGTTTCCTGAAAACCTGGATTTCATCTATAGGGAGCTACCTTCCAAAAAGTGGTACTAGTGTAAGTTCCTCTTTTCCACCAAGGAGGTCTTTGTATATCCCTTACCAAGGAGGATATAATAGCAGGGTATGCATGGTTTAATAGGTCCCTGTACACATAGTGGTGTCTCCTTAATGAAAGATAGTACCCCTTCTGACCCTCTACTATCATAATAATATACTTTATATGCCACTCATAATCACATATTTCTGTTTTTTTTTTATCATAACTAGACAAGCGGCACTTACAAGGCCAGAAGAGCTTTCTTACAAAGTTATCAACATTCAAGCCAGTGAAGTAAGTAAAGTGTTAACTTAATTATCCATTAATGATCATGTGTTTCCCTCTGGAGAGGCAAGTATATTCCCAAGATGGCAGGATCCCTATCATCAGCTGCTTTTTCCTACAGAGTGAGCTGCATCCTTATTACACAGAAGTGTCATTCTGCACATTCCAACTGTTTACAAGCACTTCAGTTCCAATATCTGTTTTAGTATTATAACAGTATTATTACAGTTGCCATAAAGGTTTACTATATTACAAACAGCACTATAGAGATCAGATAGATGAAACATGCACAAGGAAAGCATAATGTGTCATGCTGAGGGTATGACACATTATGTTGACAATTAAAAAAATAAATAAATATAAAAAATATATATTTTATTTCTTTTTTTCTTTTTTTTTAAACCATTTTTGGTCCTATGTAGAGCAAATCTGTGTGTGGTCTCCCTGCAAGATTTTTTTGATCAGATATCTTTTGTTACATTTTTTTTTAATATAAATTAGCAAAAAGAAAAAAAGTCCTCCCCTCCAATCTTGTGTATTAGGGAAACATATCTTAGTAGGTTACAGCAATGGGTAATGTAATGTGGAGTCCCTCTTTCAAGCAAATAAAGGCAGCATATGAAATCATAAACAGGACAACAGTTGCCAGACATCCATCCAGCTATAATTTTTAGCACTGTTTTGGTGAGGAAACTCATCTAGAGTGTCCACTGACTTCCAGTGAAAACAATGGGACTTGAGTTTGGGAGTTTTTAATGTGGATTTTGACACGGAAACTCTAAAATACTTACCAAATAAAATTACTGTGTGAACAAGCCCAAAGAATGGTGCATATGGTACCCATCTTAAAGGGAGTTCCCATGAACATAACCATATTTAAATTTGTAGACAATTAAAAGTTAAACATTTTTGCAAATATAAATAACTAAAACTTTTGCAGAGTTTTAAATATTTTCTCTAACCATCTTAGTGGTGACAGTCTCTTGTCTTGATTGGTTGCCAATGGATACGAACATGAATGCAGAAAATCATGGATGGCATTTTGACAAGTGCCAGAACATAGAAAGTTCCTGCATTCATGATCATATCCATTGGCAACCAAACAAGACAACAGATTGTCACCACTAAGATAGTTAGAGAAAATCTTTAAAGCTCAGCAAATTTTTTTTATCATTTATATTTGCAAATATGTTTAACAGTTAATTTTCTACAAATCTAAATGCAGTTATGTTTGCGGGAAAAAAACAATTTAAGTTTGAAATGCCACTTTCTCTTTGCTCTGCTTTCAATTCGTGAATACGGCCAAAACTTGAACATGACCTATATTTTGACAGTCCATGACAACGGACGTTTGCATTGAAATTAATGCTACTGTGTGCAATCCATTAAAAAAAACAGATGTCATAGGGCCATTATTCACTGTCGTGTGAATGTAGCCTAAGGCTGCATTGACCTCTGGTTTTTATCCCACATTTAACATATAAGCATGACATACACACGTGGACAAAATTATTGGTACCCCTCGTTTAATGAAAGAAAAACCCACAATGGTCAGAAATAACTTGAATCTGACAAAAGTAATAATATATAAAAATTCTATGACAATGAACAAATGAAAGTCAGACATTGCTTTTCAACCATGCGTCAACAGAATTTTTAAAAAAAAAAAACTCATGAAACAGGCCTGGACAGAAATGATGGTACCCTTAACTTAATATTTTGTTGCACAACCTTTTGAGGCAATCACTGCAATCAAACGATTCCTATAACTGTCAATGAGACTTCTGCACCTCTCAACAGGTATTTTGGCCCACTCCTCATGAGCAAACTGCTCCAGTTGTCTCAGGTTTGAAGGGTGCCTTTTCCAGACGGCATGTTTCAGCTCCTTCCAAAGATGCTCAATAGGATTTAGGTCAGGGCTCATAGAAGGCCACTTCAGAAAAGTCCAATGTTTTCCTCTTAGCCATTCTTGGGTGTTTTTAGCTGTGTGTTTTGGGTCATTATCCTGTTGCAAGACCCATGACCTGCGACTGAGACCAAGCTTTCTGACACTGGGTAGCACATTTCTCTCTAGAATCCCTTGATAGTCTTGAGATTTCATTGTACCCTGCACAGATTCAAGACACCCTGTGCCAGATGCAGCAAAGCAGCCCCAGAACATAACAGAGCCTCCTCCATGTTTCACAGTAGGGACAGTGTTCTTTTCAAGATATGCTTCATTTTTCCATCTGTGAACATAGAGCTGATGTGCCTTGCCAAAAATTTCCATTTTTGTCTCATCTGTCCATAGGACATTCTCCCAGAAGCTTTGTGGCTTGTCAACATGTAGTTTGGCAGATTCCAGTCTGGCTTTTTTAAGTTATTTCTGTGACCATTGTAGGTTTTTCTTTCATTAAACCAGGGGTACCAACAATTTTGTCCACGTGTGTATATGTTGAATGGATGCCAGTATCTGTCACAGTAGGGATCCTTTGTTTAAAAAACAAAACAAACTTGTGTTCTGTGCTTTTCAATTCTTTTGACGTTTAACTTATGTTATGTACGTTTAACTTGGGACAATAAATAAATGTGAATGCATCCTAAAACCATCATGGGGGTGTATGTTTTCATACTGTACAATTCTTCTGTATAGACAGTGTATAGACATTGGAGGGATTTTACTTTCACCTGTACGTTAGAAAACTGGCTTACCAGTGCTTACTGTGCTACAGATGCCACACTTTTACACCCCATTCACAGTGGACGCTTTGGCCCGTCAGATTCAATTTTGCTAGAAAACTTGCGTGAGTTATAGAAGAAATCTACATCAGCCTCTGGTTGTCATGGGACCCCCGGACAGATGTTTCATTATTATTGCTTCATGTGTAGTTTAAACTTTTATAATACTTAGCCAACAGGTGCTAAAATGACAAAGGACATGCATTTTTAAGTCTTGGAAAACCTCCTTTTAAGCATTTTGAAGGAATCAGTCCTTAGCCACTGTTGGTTTAGCTGCATATAGTGAATAATCATTCCATTCTTGCTGTAATGGAAATCTTCTTCCTTACAGTCATGGTGAACTTGTGGTGGCCTATGCTTATAATCAACAGCCAGTCTGGACAAGCAGAGCTGTAGTGTAAAGCAGGAGGGAGGAAAAGAGCAGCAATCTAAAGGTGCCCACACTCATGAGATTTAAAATTGGCAGGGCCAGCTCCAGGTTTGTGTGGGCCCTTGGGCGACAGAGCCCCAGTGGGCCCCTTTTAGAGTAACTCATGCACACTGCAGCAAAAAAAAACTATCGAAATTGGGTGTTTTTTGCTGAGGAAGACCTACTGGAGTGAAGTGTAATACAGTCCATTCCATACAAGTAGATACAACCTGTTCAGACATCGGAAAGTAAAAAGGAATTTGAGGTGGACATCTGCCCTGGATTCTTCTTTATTTTCTGCCCCCGGCTCATGGTGCAGAGTATCAGTATTCTGTTGCGACTTTCCACCACTGATTAGGCTCAAATGAATGAGTCTAACCAGTGGGGAGTCTCAAGCTGCAGCCTCCAAATCAGCTGCAGAATCTGCTTCAAGATCCACCTGGACGCTTTTTTTTTCAGTTTCCTGCTCCAGTTAGTTTCAATAGGAGGCAGAATGATGGAGGAATCTGCTGCTGATTTAGGAGCGAAATCCACTGCAAACTCAGTGCCAGATTCCACCGTGTGAACAGGGCCTGATACTGTTAATAGTGCCACTACACAGTAGTCCCCACACAGTATCATATGCTCCACAGTGGCCCCCTCACAGTATCATATGCTCCACAGTGGCCCACACACAGTATCATATGCCCACAGTGGCCCCCACACAGTATTATATGCTTCACAGTGGCCTCAAGACAGTATTATTTGCTTCAAAGTGGCCCCCAAAGTATTATATGCTGACAGAGGCCAGGCCCCTTTCCATTAGCAATATGTATAGCCTGGTTCCCTGACCGCTATCATGGTGGTCCGTGGCCCCGGCCATTTCCAGCTGGCTGCGGGCCCCGTACCCCGTACTGTTATGCCACTGCCGAGTGGGCCCCCTCTGGAGCTTGGGGCCCCATGACTTGCTCGAGTAAGCCGGGTGCTGACCCTGGCCCTGAAAGTTGGCCAAACCCTAGTGTATAGTTCTCCCCTTCTCTCCTTTTAGCAGATGCTGATGGGAAGAACGGTTGGGTTTAGATTAATTTATGTGTAGCTTGTCTTTTGTTGTAAGTTGGAAAAAAGTATCACTGCAGTGATAAGCAAACAGTTTTTCCTAATCTCTTTTCTAGGACCAAGATAGAAACAAGGAACTTTCTAGAATAATGGGCGAGTTTCGATCAGAAGACACCCACATTCAGAGTGCCAGCAAGGGGGAAGATCTTCTAGCTCTGATGGATGGACTGTGACAATACATGGCATTTCTTTAGTTTAGACATACACAGTCAAGGGCTGAGATGGTGGTTTCTTGCCGTGTAACAGCACTCACATTTGTAATTCATGTACTGAGTTAAGCGGGCAGCTTGAACAAGTCACTTTTATAGGTCACATTTATAATATAGTTTTGTATGTACGCATGTCTATAAATATAGTCTATCTGGATACGAAGAGCTTGTCTTTTCTTACAACACAGGATCTGTTTCAGAGGCCTTCATGTGTACTTGAGTCGTATATAATGGATAAGAAATTGACTGCTTTTAATTTCGAGTGCATAGGTTAATCATGTACATTATGTTTAATATTTTCATGCAAAAAATCTTAAAACCTTCATACATGCAGTTTCATCCATATAATAATAGGTAATTATGTATATCATGCTTTACCTTGGTTCTCTGTCATCCAGTTGTAAAGTTACTTGTTTCCCGTTCAATAGGAATAAGGAGACAGCTTTCTGGTCAGTGGATTAAAGGATGTAATATGGGGATAATTGTACCCAACAAAAAATGGTGCTGCAGATGAACAGGAAAAGCTTTTAACCAAAGATGATAAGGTAACACTATCACCAAGATATTAAGATCTAGTCTGAAGAAACTTGTACATATGATGAGAAGTTCATTGTGAAAATTTTATCTATTTGTGGCATTACGCACAGTTATTATTCTTATTAATATGGTTGCCTACTTTTAATTTAGCAGATCCATTTGGTGACTGGTTGATTATGAGAGATGTTCTTGCTGCTCGATTCCTTGTGATCAGCTGTTTAAACCCAGAGGTAGTACTTGGTGAGGGGCCACTTACTTTTTAGCTATTTTGAAGGAAAAGCATAACACATTCATTGTATTGTTGGGTGGTCAGAAATGGCTATTATTTCCATAAGGGATCTAAAAGTAAGACTGCTTGAATCTGCAGATATACCGTATTTTTCGCACTATAAGACGCAACAGACCATAAGACGCACCTAGGTTTTAGAGGCGGAAAATAGGGGAAATAATTTAGAAGCAAAAAATGTTGTAAAATATTTATTAACATAAATAACATATGGGAATTGTAGTTTTGCAACTGCTACAAGGTCACATTGGCAGGTGACCCTGCAGCTGTACGGGGATGCATAGAGTATCTTTTTTTTTTGTGGGGACTGGTGTACTTTTTTGTTATACCATTTTAGGGAATGTCTATTGCTTTGATCACTGTTTATTCAAATCAGAGGCGAAACAGCAAAAAAAAACGGTAATTCGGCACTTTTGATTTTTTTTTTTTCCCTCTACAACGTTCACCCTACGGGAAAAATATTTTTATAAGTTTGTAGACCGGGTGTTTTCGGACACAGGGATACTTAATGTTTATGTGTTTCACAGTAATTTTCTACTTTTATATGTATTCTAGGGAAAGGGGTGATTTAAAACTTTGTTTTTTATTTAATTTTTTTTTTTTTTTTTTTTTTTTTAGCCCCATCCCCAGGGGACTTGAACCAAAAATCATTTAATTGCAAGTCCCATAGACTGCAATACAACTGTATTGCAGTCTATGGCAGATTCTGTACATTAATATTGAGGCTGGTCATAGACTCAGCCTCAATAGTAATATTACTATGACAGGCTTGGGAGCCTTCATAAGGCTCCCCGCTGTCACAGGAACAAGACAGCTCCCACGATCTCGCCGTGCAGGAGCCATCCTGCAACAAGAAAGGCACCCATCAGGCCCGGGGGCAGTTTTAATATCTTGCAGGGGGGCTTATAGGTAATAATGCCCGTAATCAGAGTGGACTCTGATCGCGGGCATTAGCTACGGGTCTCCGCTGTACATTACAGCAGAGACCCGGTAGCTATGGCAGCCGCTCAGCAGCAGAACGGCCGCCATCATCTTTAAAGCTCCGGCATCCGCCGTAATAGCACAGTGAATGTCGGGATGGGTTCACACCATCTGGACACCCTCTCCTTCAAGCCCATGTCCCGCAGCATCACCCTACTCCTGCCGCTGCAGGAAGCCAGCGGCGGCAGGAGTGGGGGCGATGCTGCGACCCCCGCTCCTCCTCCCCATATTCCCCCCCACAAACACACATTCTGACTATAAGACGCATCCTCCATTTTCCTCCCAAATTTTGGGGAAAAAAGTGTGACTTATAGTCAGAAAAATACGGTATTTATTTATTTGGTTCAAATCACTATACATTCAAATCTTATTCTGTTATTTTTAATGTTTATTTTATGTCACATAATTTATTAAAAAAATCATGATTTAGATAAATATTTATTGGCTGGCAACATTGTCTTTTGTAGGGCAGAGATAGAATATTGCTGCTCATTATTGTGAGCTATGGGAATCCCTTGTCCCAGTCTTGTCATTTAGAGGAAACTTGTCATGATCCCTAACTGAGGCTCTTTATACTCCTTTATCAGTTTTATGTCTCTCGATTGTACCTTTTCTAACCCTTTTTTTTTTTTTTTTAACTGGTACCCATAACTAAACTGCATATTCTACATGCTTTGTAAAGTGGTAATATTACATCTCTGCCCCATGAAAATAAAAAAAATTGTAATATTTGTTAATGAAAAATAATTATTTTTCCATTTAATGGGCTGCTTTCATCTTTCCTGCTTTTATATTTAACTTCTAACATAGATGACTATGGAAAGTGGAGGAGAAGGGTGGTGGAAGAGACCAAAGTGCTGCTGCTAAGCTCTGTTTCACTTAATGAGTGAGAGAGCTCATTTGGTACTACTGCACATAGTCTGTACTGTGGTAAGGAGTTATCTTAATGAGGCACTAAATCAGTTACTAGCCAGCACCAGCCTACGCTTCCCCCTCCTGTCTCCCTAGACCAGTATTTCACAACCTTTTCAGACTTTGCGCACCTCTGGAAAAAAAAATTCCTCGGGGTACCAATAGCAAATACTTTTTACCGAAAGACAAAAAAACTGCAGTTTTGATGTGTTTTTTAGCATAGTTTCTGAATTTATACAAAACCTCACCAAAAACCACATAAAAAATGTATGCATTTTTTTATGCAATTGTAACCGCATCACATCTGAACCGTGTGAATGCACCCTCTTTTAGCTACACCATCCTGTATTTTCCACCCAGCACATACAAAAATTCACCTTTTGCCATCACCAGACTCCCTTAGTGGCCCCAACATAGTATCATGCTCCCCAGTTGTCCAACACGCAGTATATGATTCCCCAGTGGCCCAATATAATATAATACTCCACAGTGGACTCCAGACACCTAATAATGATCTCCAGTAGCCCCCAGGCAGGAAGTAATGTTCTTCATTGGCCCCTAGGTAAATAGTAAAACTCCACAGTGGCCCACAGACAATTAGTAATGTCCCACAGTGGCCCCCAGAGAAGTAAAATGTATACTAGTGGCCCCCAGGCAAGTAATAATGTCCCCCAGAAAAATAAAAATGTCCCCCAGTGGCCCTCAGATAAGTAATAATGTCCTCCAGTGGCCCCCAGACAAGTAGTAATGGCCCTCAGTTGCAGCACCCATCTTTGTTCATTGTCTGATGCTTTAATCTGCAGCCCCATTCAACAAGTCTTCGCCCGGCATCACTAGCAGATGCCTGAGTGATCGATTATGCGACACCGTTCTACTTAACTACATCGGCATCTGTAGGATGCCAATGTAGTTAAAAGAGGAGATGCAGCCATTTTCCCTCAGGTTTGTCTCGGCACCCCAGTTGGGAATCGCTGCCCTAGACTTTTGTGTGTTAAGCAGAGTATGGATGACAGAATATATTAGTGATAAGATTCTGACTGAAGTGAAGTCAGACATAAGCAGTCTGATAAGTGGAGAAAAAGGTGTCCAAGAGACATATCGAGCTGCATATAGCTACTTAAACCAGGGGAACTGAGTGATGACCCTACTGGGGCTTTTATGATGCCATGATCTCTAGAATGGAGAGGCTACATAAACTGTGATTAGAAGAGGCACACAGAATGGTTGGAACTTGGAATTTGTTGGAACTCAGCAGATCCCAGACCTTGTGATTGGTGCACATAAAAACCGAGCTTGCTTCTCATCAATCCTTTCTGCAAAGTCTAGCAATGGAACATGATGACCTTGAAAACAGTAATCACACCGAGATATGTATAAGAGGATTTCTAGAATCTGCAGAGAGAAATTACCTAAGATCTATTTTTCTGCCAACACTCTACAAAATCTTTAGGGTCCCCTCAGATATCCATATGGACCTAGATTGCAGGATCCTGCTAAACCAAAGATAGATATGGCGCATAACCCATAATTTTACCACACATGTACCACTTTGTTCTTTTTGTGTCCTACTTCCATCAGAAAACTGGTGTGAATTATAGTTGAATTCTACAACTACAAAACCAAAACTTCACATTATAAGTTCAGAGCCTCTTAATAATTCGGAATGTAGAAATACTTTTATAGCCACCTGAGCTTGTGTTTGTAAGTTTTCGCCAATGGGGAGTATTAAAGAGGATGAAATAATTCCAAAGTATAAAGACCAAGGAAAAGTATCCCTCCTGTGTAAGGGGATTCAGCTGGGATAAGGAACCGCACTTACTCCAAAATCACATCACACATTTCTTTATTAAAGAACAGCAACAAACCATCACACTGGTTTGTGGCTACTCTACGCTCTCATGCAGACCTGCAATCATTCTGCTTGGCTATGGACATTGCTCCCCGTCTGAACATGACTGATTGGAAATTGGCCATTCCTCCTCCACCACCACCTCCAGTGTGGTCTCAATGGAAGCCAAAGAGACGACAATTACCCTCGCCTGGTGCTGCTTCCAAACGTCAGCGGGTGGATCCCCCACCCCCATTACACTGACTTTCCTTTCTTCGTTTCATCTCCCTAGGTCCTGGATTGGAACTTGTTCCTGCACTTCCGGATGGCTGACTGTTGACTATGCAGTTTTTCCTGTCCATTGCTGACGCATGTTTATTGTATTTTTTTCTCACTCATTTTTGATCCCTTTCTAGTATGTTTTCACTTTAGCGTTTTTTTACATTTTTTTTTGCAGGCAGGGTAGGAGGTTGCCCTCCCTCATACTTACAGTGCTGGCCAAAAGTATTGGCACCACTGCAATTCTGTCAGATAATACTCAATTTCTTCCAGAAAATTATTGCAATCACAAATGCTTTGGTAATAATATCTTCATTTAATTTGTCATTAATGGAAAACCACAAAAAGAATTGTCAAAAAGCCAAATTGGATATAATTCCACACCAAACATAAAAAAGGGGGTGGACAAAAGTATTGGCACCCTTTGAAAAATCATGTGATGCTTCTCTAATTTGTGTAATTAACAGCACCTGTTACTTACCTGTGGCACATAACAGGTGGTGGCAGTAACTAAATCACATTTGCAGCCAGTTGAAATGGATTAAAGTTGACTCAACCTCTGTCCTGTGTCCTTGTGTGTACCACATTGAGCATGGAGAAAAGAAAGAAGACTAAAGAACTGTCTGAGGACTTGAGAAGCAAAATTGTGAGGAAGCATGAGCAATCTCAAGGCTACAAGTCCATCTCCAAAGACCTGAATGTTCCTGTGTCTACCGTGCGCAGTGTCATCAAGAAGTTTAAAGCCCATGGCACTGTGGCTAACCTCCCTAGATGTGGACAGAAAAGAAAATTGACGAGAGATTTCAACGAAAGATTGTGCGGATGGTGGCTAAAGAACCTCGACTAACATCCAAACAAGTTCTAGCTGCCCTGCAGTCCGAGGGTACAACAGTGTCAACCCGTACTATCCGTCGGCGTCTGAATGAAAAGGGACTCTATGGTAGGATACCCAGGAAGACCCCATTTCTGACCCAGAGACATAAAAAAGCCAGGCTGGAGTTTGCCAAAACTTACCTGAGAAAGCCAAAAACTTTTTGGAAGAATGTTCTCTGGTCAGATGAGACAAAAGTAGAGCTTTTTGGGAAAAGGCATCAACATAGAGTTTACAGGAAAAAAAAGAGGCCTTCAAAGAAAAGAACACGGTCCCTACAGTCAAACATGGCGGAGGTTCCCTGATGTTTTGGGGTTGCTTTGCAGCCTCTGGCACTGGACTGCTTGACCGTGTGCATGGCATTATGAAGTCTGAAGACTACCAACAAATTTTGCAGCATAATGTAGGGCCCAGTGTGAGAAAGCTGGGTCTCCCTCAGAGGTCATGGGTCTTCCAGCAGGACAATGACCCAAAACACACTTCAAAAAGGACTAGAAAATGGTTTGAGAGAAAGCACTGGAGACTTCTAAATTGGCCAGCAATGAGTCCAGACCTGAATCCCATAGAACACCTGTGGAGAGATCTCAAAATGGCAGTTTGGAGAAGGCACCCTTCAAATCTCAGGGACCTGGAGAAATTTGCCAAAGAAGAATGGTCTAAAATTCCAGCAGAGCATTGTAAGAAACTCATTGATGGTTACCGGAAGCGGTTGTACGCAGTTATTTTGTCTAAAGGTTGTGCTACCAAGTATTAGGCTGAGGGTGCCAATACTTTTGTCTGGCCCATTTTTGGAGTTTTGTGTAAAATGATCAATGATTTGACTTTTTTTTTTCATTCTCTTTTGTGTTTTTTCATTGCAAGCAAAATAAATGAAGATTATTATTACCAAAGCATTTGTGATTGCAATCATTTTCTGGAAGAAATTGAGTATTATCTGACAGAATTGCATGGGGTGCCAATACTTTTGGCCAGCACTGTACATAGTTCATTACTGCCCTCTAATATCTATAGCTGGTCTGTCTATTGATGGTCCCCCCCCCACTCCCCCACTGTGGGGGCTCTACCCCAGTTGTGGGTCCCGTTTTTGGACCCTTTTGGTTAGTTTGCCTGCATTTGCTCTAGTTTTTGCTCTTAACCCCCAGTCAGGAGATTTAGTCCTGCCCCTGATACAATTTTTTCTTGTAGTACTGTCTAACAATTTTTTGTCTGTTCTTTTCCCTCCCCCCTCTTCCCTTCCCCTTTCCTTGTTTAGGTTTGGAGTCCTTCGACCCTTGCGGCTGGCCATCAGGACTCACTCCACGAGAGCCTTAATGCCGAATTCCTTCCCTCAAGGTTGGGTGAGATCTGCCTACACATTTCCTTCTACACATTTGCTGGTACCTCTCTTATTGATTCCTCATGGCTAAGTATGTCACATTGAATGTTAAGGGCCTGGGCACCAATTCTAAAAGGCGTTTGGTCCTGCGTGAACTTAGATCCTTCCGGGCGGACGTGGCTTTCCAGGAAACCCACTTTGACCATATGGGTCATTTTAATTTTGCCTGCCATTACTTCCCCACTGCTTACTCTGCTTATAATAGCCGTTGAAAGGGGGGACTGGTTATTCTACTCTCTTGCTCCTGCCCCATCTCTATCTCTGCTTCCCACCTAGACCCTAAGGGGCGCTATATAATTTTAGAGGGACTCCTACATGGCCAACCCATTGTCCTCTGTAACCTATATGCCCCTAACTCGTCCCAAATCCCCTTCCTTAAGAAGGTGTTGCGACGCCTGCATGCCTTCTCTGGCTCGGCACTGCTGTTGGGTGATGACTTTAACATGGTCTTCTCTGAACATATGGACAAATTGTCCTTGTCTGAGGGAACCCCAGGTACCCCCCAGCTTTGCCTAGCCAGGCGTGTCCACAACCCTACTGCTCGGACCTATACCTTCTACACTTATCCCCACAAGACACACTCTAGGATAGATTATTTTCTCGTCTACTTCACTGGGGGACACAGCACCATGGGTATAGACCTGGTCACTAGGAGACAAGACACTAGGAAAAAGCAAAAGCTGTTGGCTCCGCCTCCAGGCTATACCCTGCCACAGCCACTGTGCATGAATCAGTTTGAAACCTAGTGTCATAGGAGGCAGACACGACCTGACTCAGGTCTTCTGTCTTGCATCGTTTTTATTTTTACCTTTCTTTCAGGTGCAGGGGGTAGTCAGCGTGTACGCCACACTAGTCATACCCTCCTGTGGGCGCAGCTCTCTGGAAAAGAGCAGCCTCGCCGGTCACCCAGTCCCCACTCACCATTCGCCGCATCCCGAAAGCGGCCGGAGTACCGGTGACCCCACTCCCACGTGCGAGGTCCTACCGAGGGGGTGACCCTGCGGCGCCTGAAGTCGCCAGACTGGTGAGTATGAGAAGAATAGAAGGCTGGTGAGTAAGTTACCTCAGCCCCTCTCCATCTCCCCTTCAGGCCCTCTCCATCTCCCCTTCAGGCCCTCTCAGCCCCTTAGTGCCATTTCCCAGGGGGACAATAGTATGGGTCCTGTTTAGGGGGGGCATCACAGGGTTCCCCTGAACTGGGCCTTAAATCTTAGTAAATAAGCCCCTTTTTTCTGGGGCGTTTTTGGGCTTTCTGGTCGCTCCTACCGAGCGGCCCCCGTCGGGGGGGGGGGGCACCCGGTCCCCCCCCCCCCCCCCCCCCCGTGTGGGGACCCCCTTTCCTGGCCCCCCGGTACCTTTTCCCAGGCCTCCGCGGAACCTCCGGAGTTCGCGGTCGCGCCACCGACGGTGCCTCGCGGTCGGCCGCGTTGTACGCGAGTCCGAGGCCTGGCCGGGAACTAGGCCGCAACGGGCCCGTCCCTTTCCCGGGCTTTTCTGGTACCCAGACTCCGCCTAGGGCCTTCCATTGGCCAGGGGGCTGTCCTGGCAAGCCATCCAGCCTGCCCAGTAGCTACTGAGCCTGTATTTACCAGGGGAAGAGCTTTGCTCTCCTCATATTCTCAATTTATTTATTTATTGGCTTATTTATTTATTTTTTGGCTTGCTGGGACAGCAGGGATTCTTCCCAGTTCCCTGGGAGACATTGCACCTGCGGAAACCCTTGCTGCAGCTGTTTGTGAGCGGCCATCTTTTGCAGTCTGGTAGGCTAACCCCCTGGGTTACTCTAATTTTCTTGGGCTCCCCCTCCGGCCCCTCTGGTTGTGTCACGTTTTTATACGTGCACCCGCTGTATCGAAAACAGTTGCCGTGCGGACAGCCCGAGCCCATGTGCTCTCTCTGCCTTCCGCCTCAGCCAGTCAGTAACCTCCTGGCCCCTCTCCGGTTTTTCCATCCCCCGGATTGGGCGGCCTCCCCTAACCTTGGCCATGGTGTCCTTACCAGACTTAACTAGTCAGTGCTGGAAACTTGGAATGGCTGCTTTCCCAGATCGCCGCTCAGTCGGCTGCTTCTAGGGATCTCCCTGGACACCCTCATAGTTCCCGTCGAAGCTCCAGGAGCCTCAAAAGGACCAGGAAGTCTTCCTACGGTTCACGGTCCGCCACCCCTTCCTCTGGGTACTCCCCAGATAGGAACTCAGCTCACGGCTCCACTCCGACAGGCGGATACCTTCCTCCCTCTGCTCGGTCTATTTAACTGGGGACGCCTCTGACTCCGACTCGGAGCTTCAGCTAGGCTCATCTATATCTGCTGCTAAGCGGGAGTCATCTATGCGATAGAGACCCTACAGATCTCTGAGGACCCGGACTCATCCCCTCAAGTGGACATCTCTTTCTGCCACTGGATGTTTGATATCATCTTGAGGGCACAGTGACTTCTCCCTGGACCATCCTCTGTCTTCAACTAGGAAATCGGACATCCCTTCCCTTGACCTGTGTGTCTCCAAGTGGAAGGTGAGCTCGGGCAGTTCTGCCAGGCTATGCTGTGACACACGTCTCTAGCTCTCCCTGGCTGGCAATGATGAACATCCGAGGCAAGGGAAGCAGGTTGCTCCAGTGGTGCAATCGGTTAGCGCACGGTACTTAGATATCAGTAACTAGTGAGCGCAAGCTGGCCTGTCTTGACATTTTGTCAGCGAGCCGCCCCATGTGTCGATTCCTATCACTAAGAGCCTCCCACGGTGGATCCCATGATAGCTAGGCTCTCCAAGGCTTCTAGTCTGCCTTCAGCGGATTTTGCCTACCTCAGTGATCCCTCGGAGTGAGATCGGATCACATCTGTTGTATTGTTTGCAATGCAGAACTGATACATTGCATTGCCCTAAATGCTGGCTATTGCATTGCTGCAAGAAGGTGGCTTCCCTCACCAGGGAGGCCTTCGTAGTGGCTGGTTTCTCCCTGCGGCTCTCCTTCGCTGCCTCTTGGGTCATCAAGGCCTTCTTTTCCTGGGCCAAACAGCTTCAGTCAAACCTCCCTGATGCAGTTTCCCTCCAGCCGCTCGTCTCTGAGATCCTGAACGCTTCCCAATAACTGGAGATGCCTCCCAAATCTGCTAAGGCGGCCGCCAATGCAGTGATTATCTGCCATACCGTTGGGATCCGTTGTGGAATACTGGGTCCGCCTCCAAGAAGGCGAACGCAGCCCTTCTCCCTTTCCAGGTCGTCCTGGGACAAATTTTTTGTTAAGGGCGTCGAGAAGCTTATCCCTGAGGCCACGGGGGAATAGATTCTTCCTCCCTCAGAGGCGTCCTATGTGTCAGCCGTTCTCCTGCTCCAGAAAGCTTCTTTCAAGTCCAGGCCTCCCTGGCGGTTCTGCACTAGGTCGTCCAGGTCTTCCTCTTCCTAGCCTCCTCGGCATGAAGTTTTTTCCCCTCTCTGGGCATCTCAAATGGCGGGACGTCTGGAGCCTGGGCCTGAGAGGCGGTGTCGTCCGGCTACTCCAGTTTTCGCTGGAGTCTCTTTGCCTTCGCTATGTCGGACAATCCAGGCTGTCTCCAATCTCCAGCGGAAGGGAGTCAGCGTCCCTGTTCCCGTTGCAGAGTGTATCTGGGGTTACTATTCTTACCTGTTCTCCATTCGCCTAGAAGGACGGCTTCCTCTGTCCCATCATGGACCTGAAAGGGCTCCACAGGTTCTTCCATGCCTGCAGGCTCCGTTGTAGTCTATGCAGTCTGTGGTGGCATCCCTGGAGATGGGCGAATTCTTCGTCCATCTACATCATCTCGCTGTGCCGTCAGCGGTTTCTTCGTTTTTGCTGTGGATCCTTGACCTTTCCAGTTGTCTCTCTCCCCTTCAGGCTGGCCTCTGCCACCGGGGGTTTTTTCCCTCAGTGATGGCGTCTCTCATGGCCATCCTCTGCGCCAGAGGTGCTGCCGTGTTTTCAGACTTGGACGACCTCCTGGTGAAGCCCCTCCAGGTCAGACAATCTGAGCAGCTTGTGGTTCACCTTGGATGTTCTTCGCCGGTTCTGCTGGCTCATCTATGAGGATGTCTTGTGTCCTCTAAGCACATGGAATCCGGGACATGATCCTCTGCTCGCTCCAGGGTGTGATTCTCCCTCCGGAGGCTAAGATCCTGAGTGTCCCACCTTTGGAGGTACTCTCCTTGCTGTCTTTGAATCGGCATGTGGGTCCTGCGCACGATCGCCTCAACCATCTAGGCTGTACCTTTCATTCACTCTGTCGTTCTCTCCTCTTGAAGATTACGGCCTGCTGGGACAAATCTCCGGACAGCCTCATCTGCTTGGTTCTCTTTCCACCTTGGTTCACTGAGAGATTCTTTAGTGTATATTCCTCCCCAGGAATTTCTCAAGGGAAGTCCTTCTTCCCCTCTGTTGGTAAGTGATTCCCACTGCCGCCAATTTCCCGGCTGGGGAGTGGTCCTCGATGCTTTGATTGTTCAGGGCCTGTGGTCCAGGGCCGATTCCTCCCTCTGGTTCAACCTGCTGGATCCCAGGGCTATCTTATTTGCCCTTACTCCTTGGACCTCTCTTCTCCAAGGACATCTGTCACAGTCCAGACTGACCTCTCCTCCATGGTCGCCTACTTGAACCCTCAGCGTGGCACCAGGAGCCGTGCGGCCGTACTAGAAGCCTCACAATTTCTTCCTTGGGTGGAGCGCCTTGTTCCAGCTCTTTCGGTGGTCAACCTTTTTCTGGGTGGCAGACTACTTGAGTTGAGAAAATATTGCTCCGGGCGAGGGTCGCTTTATCTGCAGATCTTCCATCCACTGTGCTCCCGCTGTGGTGTGACAAACGTCGACATTTTTAGCCTCCGCCGGAACCACAAGGTCCCCGGCTAAATTGCCAGGTCTCTGGATCCTCGAGCCATCACCGCTGGCGCTCTTGTAAGTTCGGTTTTTCGCTTCCTCTTCTCCCTTGGGTCCTCCAGAATCTCAAGACCAAGGGGGTTCAAGCTATCCTGGTGGCACCAGATTGGCCCTGCCGGGTCTGGTATGTGGATCTCATTTGCCGGTTGGCGGATGCTCCTGGCCTCTTCCTCTGCTGGTCGACCTGCTGTCTCAAGGACTGCTGTTCCTCCCCACCTTGACTCAGCTGCGTTCACGGTGTGGCTGTTCAATCCGAGGTTTGAGGCATCGTGGTTTTTTCGGAGTTTGTTATTCTAACATACTCAAGGCCCGGAAATTCCAGATAGCTTAGATCTGCCATCAAACGTGGAAGGCTTACGTCCACCGTTGGAAGAGTAACGATTCTCATCGGATCTTCTCCAGTCTGGTCTGGATCAAGGTCTTAGTCTTCTTTCTTTTTAAAAGACTTTCCTACAGGAGTGCCACTCTGTGCTCCTTTGGAACCCTTGGATCCGTGGGCTCTTAACCTCATCTTTAAGGTGCTTCAGGTTCTCCCCTTCGAGCCTATGATATCCCTTTTTTTGCCTTCTGTCCTGGTAGAATGAGTTTCTGGTGGCCATTACCTCCATCCGCAGGGGTCCCTAATTGGCTGCCCCTTTTTTTCGGCAGCCTCCCTTTCTGGTCCTCCACAAGGATAAGGTTTTCCTCTGTCTGCCACAGTCTTTTTTTCTTAGGGTGTTTTTCCTGCTTCCACTTCGAGGACTTGGTCTTGCCCTCTTTCTGCTCGGTCCCCAGGCGTCCATGTGAGTGCTTGCTCTACCCTGCCCGGTTGTTGCCCGGGCAATTTGCGTGTATACTGTCCCTCACGGTTCTTTTCTATTGTTCGGACGCTTTGCTCATTCTCCCTGAGTGCCCTTGCCAGGGCCTGCCTGCTTTCAGTGCTCCCATCTTCCGAGGGCTTTGGTCTGAGATTAGGGAGACCTATCGATTTAAGAGTACGGCTCTGCCTTCCCGTGTGACGGCTCTCTCCTCTAGAGCTGTTGGAGTTCCCGGGGCCTCCGGCATCAGGCTTGTGCTTCCCAGGTCTGTAAGTATCCCACTGGGCCTCCATCCTTTTTCTCTAAGTTTCTCCAGATTCATTCTGTGGCCTCTGCTGATGCCAATTTGGGTTGTAAGTTTCTGGAAGCGGTTGAGTATTACAGGTTTGCATGGCCGTGTTATTCCCACCCTTTGGGACTGCTTTAGGACATCCCATGGTGTTGTGTCCCCCAGTGAAGTAGACGAGAAAGTGGGATTTTTGTGTACTCACTGTAAAATCCTTTTCTCGTTGTATTCACTGGGGGACACAGATCCCTCCCTTGTTTTTTTCAGTGTTCCTGCCCGAACTGTGTTGGTTCCTTTTTGGGTTCAGGCATTGTTGGTGGTTGTTGGTTCCATGTTCCTTTGTGTCTCTCTCTCCTACTGCTACGGTACAAACTGATTCATGCACAGTGGCTGTGGCAGGGTATAGCCTGGAGGCAGAGCCAACAGCTTTTGCTTTTTCCTAGTGTCTTGTCTCCTAGTGACCAGGTCTATACCCATGGTGCTGTGTCCCCCAGTGAATACAACGAGAAAAGGATTTTACGGTGAGTACACAAAAATCCCACTTTTTTGGTAGTACCCTGGCTCTTAGACTCCTGGCTGATGCGGATGTTGGCCCCATCTCTTGGTCAGATCACGCCCCTGTCTTGCTCACACTGTCCCCTACCTCCATCCCGACTAAACGTTGCCATTGGCGGTTGAATGAGTCCCTCCTCCACTCCCCCGATCTCCTGTACTACTCTCCGTACTCAGCTTCTGGATTGTTTCAACCATAATGTACGCTCTGTCTCCACCCTCTGGGAAGCCCATAAGGCAGTCATGAGGGGTCATTGCATAGCCCTAGCCACCCGAATTAAGAAGGATAGAAAGGCCAGGGAGGCGGCCTTGATGGCCCAGATCCAATCCCTATCGGATCGCCTGGCCCAAGCCCCTTTGGTCTCCGCTCTCCGCCAATTAGTAGCGACCAGAGCGGATCTCCACGATCTCGCTACTCAAGCTACCCAATGTCTTCTCTTCTATAGTCACCAGCGGTATTATGAAAGAGGCAACAAAGTCCACACTTTGCTTGATAAGACCCTGCGCGATCACCAATCGTCTTCCATACCACATGCAATCTGTGAACCTAATGGTACCCTCCACCATCATCCTGACTCTATAGCATCCTTATTTAAAGACTATTACACCAAGCTATATAATCCCCCCCCCCCCCCGCCAGGTGTCGATCCTGACTCCCGAGACACAGCCTTACACTCTTACCTCAACACTTGCTCTCTCCCTAAGCTCCCCACCTCAGCGATTGCTAATCTAAATGCTCCGGTCACGGAGAAGGAGCTCGCTGCAATCCTTAAAGGTCTTCCAAATGACAAGGCTCCAGGCCCAGACGAGTTCAGATACCTGTATTGCAAAATATTTCAATCTGACCTTCTCCCACACATGTGCTGACTCAACTCCTTCCTTGATGGCGCCCCTATCCCTCAGTCCATGCTTCATTCCCATATCACCCTAGTCCATAAGCCCCGCAAGGACCTTCAGGAGTGTTCCAATTATCGACCCATCGCCATTCTAAATACCGATTTTTAAACTTTTCACTAAGATCCTGGCCAACAGGCTTAACGTTTGGCTTCCCAGGTGGATTTTGTCCCTTGTCGTCAAGGGGGAGACAACACCAGAAGGACTGTGGACTTAATAGATGTTGCCAACCGCTCTGCCATCCCCACCCTTCTTTTGAGCCTTGATGCCGAGAAGGTCTTCGACCACCTTGATTGGTCATTTATTATTATTATTATTGTTATTATTGTTTATTTATATACAGTGGTGAAAAAAGTATTTAGTCAGCCACCAATTGCACAAGTTCTCCCACTTAAAAAGATGAGAGAGGCCTGTAATTGACATCATAGGTAGACCTCAACTATGAGAGACAAAATGAGAAAACAAATCCAGAAAATCACATTGTCTGATTTTTTTAAGAATTTATTTGCCAATTATGGTGGAAAATAAGTATTTGGTCAATAACAAAAGTTCATCTCAATACTTTGTTATATATCCTTTGTTGGCAATGACAGAGGTCAAACGTTCTCTGTAATTCTTCACAAGGTTGGCACACACTGTTGCTGGTATGTTGGCCCATTCTTCCATGCAGATCTCCTCTAGAGCAGTGATGTTTTGGGGCTGTTGCTGGGCAACATGAACTTTCAATTCCCTCCAAAGGATTTCTATGGTGTTGAGATCTGGAGACTGGCTAGGCCACTCCAGGACCTTGAAATGCTTCTTATGAAGCCACTCCTTCGTTGCCCTAGCGGTGTGCTTGGGATCATTGTCATGCTGAAAGAACCAGCCATGTTTCATCTTCAATGCCCTTGCTGATGGAAGGAGGTTTGCACTCAAAGTCTCACGATACATGGTCCCATTCATTCTTTCATGTACACGGATCAGTCGTCCTGGTCCCTTTGCAGAGAAACAGCCCAAAAGCATGATGTTGCCACCCCCATGTTTCACAGTAGGTATGGTGTTCTTTGGATGGAACTCAGCATTCACTCTCCTCTAAACACGACGAGTTGTGTTTCTATGAAACAGTTCTACTTTGATTTCATCTGACCATATGACATTCTTCCAATACTCTTCTGGAACATCCAAATGCTCTCTAGCAAACTTCAGACGGGCCTGGATATGTACTGGCTTAAGCAGGGGGGCACGTTTGGCACTGCAGGATCTGAGTCCCTGGTGGCGAAGTGTGTTACTGACGGTAGCCTTTGTTACGTTAGTCCCAGCTTTCTGCAGGTCATTCACTAGGTTCCCCCGTGTGGTTCTGGGATTTTTGCTCACCGTTCTTGTGATCATTTTGACTCCACGGGGTGAGATCTTGCGTGGAGCCCCTGATCAAGGGAGATTATTAGTGGTCTTGTATGTCTTCCATTTTCTAATTATTGCTCCCACAGTTGATTTCTTCACACCAAGCTGCTTGACTATTGCAGATTCAGTCTTCCCAGCCTGGTGTAGGTCTACAATTTTGTTTCTGGTGTCCTTCCACAGCTCTTTGGTCTTCACCATAGTGGAGTTTGGAGTGTGACTGTTTGAGGTTGTGGACAGGTGTCTTTTATACTGATAACAATTTCAAACAGGTGCCATTACTATAGGTAATGAGTGGAGGACAGAGGAGCCTCTTAAAGAAGAAGTTACAGGTCTGTGAGAGCCAGAAATCTTGCTTGTTTGTAGGTGACCAAATACTTATTTTCCACCATAATTTGCAAATAAATTCTTAAAAAATCAGACAATGTGATTTTCTAGATATGTTTTCTCATTTTGTCTCTCATAGTTGAGGTCTACCTATGATGTCAATTACAGGCCTCTCTCATCTTTTTAAGTGGCAGAACTTGCACAATTGGTGGCTGACTAAATACTTTTTTTCCCCACTGTAGCACCATTAATTCCATGGTGCTTTACATTTGAGGGTTAACATACGGTACACAAGATATACAAAACAGATAATACTAACAGTGACCAACTGGCACAGTGGAATAGAGGGCCCTGCCTGCAAGGACTTACAATCTATGAGATCGTCACCCTTGAAAAATTTGGGTTGTCTGGAGCCCTGTTCCCCATCCGTAAAGGGACGCATGAGGGCTGTCCTCTATCCCCGCTCATATTTGCATTGTGTATTGAGCCCCTGGCCTCCTAGATTCAATCTAACCCTGGTGTGACGGTTAGGGATAGGGACTTTAAGATTAGCTTGTTTGCAGATGACGTTCTCCTGACCCGTAACTAACCCTCACACGTTCCTCCCCAACCTTCTCCAAGTGTTGAAAGCATATGGTGATCTCTCTGGTTAAAAAGGTAATCCCACAAAGACCGAGGCATTACCTCTTAACATCCCGGACTTTACCCTACAGCTGCTCCGGTCTAACTTTGACTTTCAGTGGAGGGAGTGCTCCCTCTGTTACTTGGGAATTCTTACTCCTCCCTCTACTCTGTCAACTATCCTCGCCTGTTTAGTGAATTACACTCTCTTCTGGACAAGTGGCGCCCCCTCCATATCTCCCTCATAGGTCGCATTACAACTGTCAAAATGACTCTCCTCCCGAAGCTTCTCTACTTTTTTGAAACGTTCCCAATTGCTCCCTGGAGTAAACTGGGCCCTTTTCACATTGCTGACCTGGTAGATCCAACGAATTTGGAGCTCAGGCCTTTTGACTATTTCACCTCTGTGCTACGCTTGCCTACTTCAGAGTTGTTCCATTACCAGCAAATTGTCCATTTTGTGGCCTCCCAGTTTGGTTCCCTGAAGGTCTCAATCCCTACTGCTTTTGAAAGGGTTTGCCAATCGGGTATCTACAGGCTCCTCTCCTCTCTGGAGGGACGGGCCCCCCCTCTCATAAATCTATGGTCAGGTGGTCTGGGGTTCTAAATAGGCAGATCTCACCCGGGCAGTGGCAGATTATTTGGTCCCGTGTGGCCAAGTCCTCAATCTATGTAACTTTCCGGGAAACCCAGTATAAGTTACTTATGCATTGATACCACACCACTGCCTTGCTCCATTCCCTTAACCCTAGCATTCCCTCCCTTTGTTGGCACTGCCAGGCGGAGGTGGGTACACTATGCCACATTTTCTGGGAGTCTTCACTGATCTGCCCCTTCTGGACGGAGGTCAGATCCCTTACTGATGCCCTTTTTATTCAGGGTGTCCCACTGGATCCCTTTACCTACAGTATTTGCTTAATCTCCCCCCCCCCCCCAAACACCTAGGTAAGCAAACCTCCAAATTATTTCTATACCTATGTACTGCCACCAAAACCATTATTGCTCTCCAGTGGAGGAAGACCTTTCCTCCCACCAGTCCAGAGTTTATTGCTTGCATGAAGGACGTCTGTAGCATGGAGTATTTGACGGTCTCCCTTAATCATACAGTGGAGGTTTTTGGCGCTGTGTGGTCATCTTGGGACGCATATTGTACTTTACATGGTCTCCAACTCCTTCCCCCCTTCCTTTCCCTTTTTTCTTCCTTCCCACTTTCCCTTGTCATCTCCACCCCCCCCCCCCCCCTGTATTTTTTGTGTTGCCATTTGACGATTTGTCATATATATTTTTCTCTGTTTATTTCTATACTGTTGGGAGTTCGGGCCACGTGTTGTGGCTTTTGCGCCTTTGTCTTATTATTTTGTTTTCGTTTTTCATTTTGTTGTTATGTAATTTATAAAAACTTTAATAAAAATTACAGTTTAAAAAAAAAAAGGTCATTGGGAACATTATGAATATAAAGGGTCATTAGAGGGCTTTATGCAAATAACTGGGGTCATTAATACAAGGAGGCATTAGGAGAGCAGTATTTTTGTCAGGGGGCATAATATAAGGGGGCAATTGGGCAGTATTAAATTAAGGAACACTTAGGCTTTATTACAGGGGTCTTCCAGCTCATTTTTATTGATGATCAGTCATCAGGATAGATCATCAATAAGAGATCAGGGGTTGTGACACTTGAGACCCCACTGATCAGCTGTTTGAAGGGGCCATGTGACTGTGATCTTCTCTGTTTATATTTCACACTGTACTGTTTTATAGTGACCGTGTGATGTATAGGATGAGGCTATAGTTATATTGCATGGACACTATGAAACAAATGATACAGTGTAAACAGAGAAGGGCTCACGGTGCTTGCACAAGTACTGTGGTCCCCTTCAAACAGCTGATCAGCGGGGTTTGCGGGTGTCGGAACTCCAGTTTTTTTTTTTTTTTTTTTTTTATTGGAAAAGAAGGCAAAGATGTTTGTGTTGCAAACTTTAACTAGATAAGTCGCAACTGGAAGAAGTAGTCATGGTGGTCCATTTCAGATAGAAACAGAAAGTGAATAATTACAGTCAAAGACGTCACCTGTAAGTCATGAAATGTTTCCTGTGCTGTATTCACCTAAAATGTCTGCAGAGCCCTGTGCAAAGTCTGTAGTTACCACTATACAGTCACCGTATATTCATAATATTGGTAGACCAGAGTTGGGAGCCCACTTGGATGTATTTGCACCCCCTGTGCTGAACCCTTAGCTATGCCTCAGGTTGAAGACAATGATGAAGCAGCGGGCCTTCTGCTCCCTGAAGACTCTGGACTAGAACAGCAGGGGAGCGAGGAAAGGTGAATATTGGTGTTTTTTTTTTTTTTTTTTTGTTTGGTAGGAGAGGGACATAATATTGTGGGGGCAGTTGGAGGGGGACATTAAACTGTGGGCAACTGGAGGGGGAAATTATACTGTCGGGGCAGCTGGAGGGGGACATTAAACTGTGGGTGCACTTGGAGGGGGATATTATGCTGTGGGGGCAGATGAACAGAGACATTATGCTGTGGGGGCAGATGGACGGGGACATTAAACTGTGGGGATAGTTGGAGGGGGACATTATATTGTATGGGACTACTAGGGAGGCATTCTACTATGTGAAGGCCGCTAAGGGGATATTATAATTTGTGCAAGTTAGGTATTTCTAAGTGTTGGTGATGGGGGAGCCTACTTATGAAACCTTTGCACTGGGCCCACCACTGTGTTAAAAAGACCCTGATAACAGGGAGACACATGCTGGCAGGAACTTTAGAGAGGTTTTTAAGGCAACATTTTTAAATAAAATGCATTATGTTTTTGTTCAGAATCACATGCTCTATTAAAGGGGTTTTCCAGGCAAAAAATAATTTTTCAAAAAAGGTCTGTTAGTACTAGTAATGGGTTAATAAATGCCACAAAATACCTTTAGCAGTGTTTTGAGTGATTTCTGGGGTTCTTAGTGAGCTCTTTGCATCTTCAGCATTTGTTTACATACCTAACTTCCTTTCTGTGTTTACAAGTTCCATGATCCCTCACTTCTCCCTCTCCACTGACTGACCCCCTCCCTTTCTCACACAATCCACCCTCCCTGTTTCCTTAGCTAGCCCGTCCACTACACCCTCAGCAGCCATCATTAGAAGTCTAGATCTCAGTCACCAGACCTCACACTCACTGTCCCCCTCCCTTTCAAAACACTCCCCCTCCCTTTTTCCCTAGCTATCCTGCCCACTTCACTGCCAGCAGCCATCTTCGTGACATCACCAGGCAGCTCGCACATGTGCAATAGCCCACAATCGCTCGGGAAGTCTATTGTGCATGCCCGAGTTGAAGATCTACTGCGCGCGTCGCTGATGACGCAACCTGACAGGAGGAGGCAGGAAGGAAGGTAAGTATGAAGGGGAATATCAAGTTTTGCTAATAAAAGTAATTTATAAAGTAGATTGGGGGAGGGGTGTTTAGTTTAATGTTAAATTGTTTTTTTTATCCCGGACAACGTCTTTAAATGAAGCTAAGTTGTCTAAAAAGTTATTGTCCAGTTAATAAATTTCTTGTGTGTAGAATTTATTAGTTTATGATCACACACAACATCATGAAGAAAATCAGTTTTGTGGCACCACTTGCAGAATTTAATGAGTCAATTCTCCAGGTCTTTCCAGACCTTTATGACTTTGCTGATGAAATGCATTATGCACCCTCTGCTGTTGTGTTTTTGTTTTCTCACCTTCCCTGGCCTCCTTGCCAAAAACTCTTCAACCTGGCCATCCTCTTTAATTTATCCACACTCTCCATTATCACCAATCATCTTCTTGATTAAAACTAGTTCAGAATCCTGGATATCTTGATGAATGTCTAACCTGGGAGCCCTGGAAGCGCAGGGCTCTATTGTTGGGCTGGTCATCAGTATTGGTTTTTTTTAGCAAATCTGGGCCAGTGTGTTTAACCCTCTTGCACACCTATTCCGCTAACACAAACCTATCCTTCCTTTGCTTTCTCATTTACACTCTCCCTGTGGCCTACAACATACAGGGTTTATGTACGAAGCTTCTGAAAGACTCAATTTGACTGTGTTCCACAGTGGTACTTTCCACAGACATAGAAAAGACCTTTGTCTGGGTTTGTTGCTTTTTTTTTTTTTTTATATTCTGGAATACTTGGACCTTGAACTTCACTTGATGGCCTTGGTACACTCATTATACTCTGCACTTTAAGCCTCTGTCAGACTAAATGACACATACTGCTCCCAATTTCACATCTATAATAGCCCAAGATAGGGTTGCCCCCATTGCTTTAATCTTTGCCATGTTTCTGGAACCATTCTTCTCTAGGATCAGCGACAATAGTCATGTCAGAGGTGTTTATTTGGAGTCGTTCTATTAAGATCTTTACTTCTTCTTTAAAGTGGTTGTCCCACAAAGTAAACTTAGGACCCCTTGTCCCACTCCACATGCAACCTGAGCACAGCCAGGCTGAATGTGGGTGCGACTGGTGGTGCTTACATTAAAGTGAATGGGAGCAATGACCACTGTGTGAAGGATACCACTTGCTAAACCGCTTGGCACACCTGCGATCACCCTTCTTAACCTTCCACTCACGTCCCTATGCCCATTACATCATGTACTCATGTGGGTGATGGTGATACCTCAGGCAAATGACAGAGATCATATTCCCCCAAACCATTCCCCAACAATACATTGACAGGTAATACATTTGACATACCCCCTTCTTGGATCCCACCCCCAGCACCCAAGGCCATATGAACCTTGGCCACGGGTACTCCTGGACTTGGACTAGACAGAAGAGATGTGCATGTCTCATACTCCTCTGGCTCCAGTGCGGTGAGGCTAGTCACGGTGGTCTCAGTACCAACTCCGGGTGGTATAGGCAACGGCTCGGGGGTCGGAACGCCTTCCACATCTTTAGCACTCTGGCTGCGGGTGACCACCGCAACACTAGCAGTCTGTCCCTCATCCAGATCGGCCCTGAGATCCCCGTGAGCTACCTGACCACCTGGCACATAGTCAACAGTTGGGTGCTGAGCTGTGGCACTGGGTAAAGGGGTTGCCCCCAGTGTCTCAGAGGAGCTACCCTGTACATTTTCATAGCAAGCATTAGCAATTACATGACAGTGCATTCATTAGCAATTGTAGATTCACAGTTTGCTACAGTGGTGAACGGCTCAGCCACGGTCACACTGAGGGGGCCAAAATCCCCTGCAGATGTGGGTGTGTCTACAGGCAGGCCAGCACTCACCTCTGTCACAGGAGTAAACAAGCATCATTAGCATTTTCACTGTACTCTCCAGTTGTGAACATATCAGAGGGGAGCAGGCAGATGACCTCCCCCTCTGCCTGTGTGACAGACTTTAGCACTACATTAAAATCATCATCATTAACAGACAATTTATCACAGCAAATTGGGGTTCCTCCCACCCCATATTGGGACACCAGGTGACCCAAGTCCGTCCCCAACAGTACATTAGCAGGCAGATCAGACAATAGCCCCACATCCCGCATTCCTTTTCCCGCACCCCAGTCCAGATGGGCACAAGCCATGGATACAGTTAAGCGTTCTTGTCCAATACCCCTCAGGGTCAGATTTTTCCCGGGGATAATACTGTCCGGAGGGACCAAATCAGGTTGCACCAGAGTAACAGCCCCAGTGTCCTGAAATCTCATGACCACTTTATCCCCCTCAGTGACCTGTTGATGGTTGGCATTGGATTGTGACCCCCCTCTCTCCCAACCCAGTACACAGATGAGCCAGCTGCTGTGGTTGAGAAGCATGGGGGGGGGGTTCTTAGGGCGATTAGGGCACTCCGCCTTGAAATGTCCTGGCTGGTTACAGGCGTGACACCGCCGCACCTCTCCTTGGGGCATGGAGGGGGTCATCGCGGTGCCCAGAGTTCTTTGGACAGGGAAGTAGAAGGGCCACCCGGGACAGAGTTTGTCTCACCCAACTTGCCTCTCCTTCCAGCTCGGGGACCTCTGCAGCATTGCTCTTTCCTTGGACTTGGGCATCCTGTTGGCCGCATAGGAGTCTGCGATGTGCGCAGCTTAGTCTGCTGTTGTAGGTTCCCGGTCACACACAAATTGGCGGACATCCAGAGGACAAACCTGGAGGAACTGGTCTTTGATCAGAAGATCCTCAAGTTCCAAAAACTTGGTAATAGTAAGTCCTGATCCATTGCTGGAATGTAGTCAGTAAGATGCCCACAACATCTGCAAAGCTGCCTGTGGGGTCCCGCTTTATATCTCGGAACTTTTTGCGATACACCTCCAGGAGTGATGTTGCACTTTTTGATGAGGGCCTCCTTGATGGCAACATAGTCCCCATCCAATTCAGGTGATAGGTCAGCAAAGACTTCCAGGGCCTTGCCCTTTAACCCTAGAGTCAAATACTGTGCTCACTGTGCACGAGGCAAATGGTGTTGCTGGCAGGTTTTTTCAAACCCTCGCAGAAAAATGTCCAAGACCCCATCTTTCTCCAAAACAGAGAAGTTCTCCAGGCGAGGCCTCTGTGCACAGGTATCCAGGACTTGGTTCTGGGAAGGGCTACTAGTCCTCTGCAGCCGGGCCATCTGTAATTTAAATTTCCTCTCAGCCTGCCATTCTGTAGCAGTGGCCTGACGCTCTGCAGCTTCTCTCTCAGCCTGTTGATATTGGAGGATCAACTGTAGGCGAGCGTTAGAGTCACTGGGTCCCAGCTGTTGCAAGGCCAGTTGCAAAGAAAAGTCCATTCTGCTCAGAGGGCTCGGGCTGCTTGTCCCGCCAGGAGAAGCTATCTCTGGGACAGGGCCAGCTGCTGGACTTTCTGGAGTGGCATTGATGCCTTGTCCCAGCACCTCAGGACTTTGCTTCATGTCCTCCATGGCTGTGGCCCCTCCACATCAGCCATCTGCTCAGTGCCTCTAGAAGTCAGTTGTTGTAGTTCTCTTGTTCTGCTCCTCAGACCCCCAGCCATCTGATGGAAGCCGTTGCCAAATAAAAGATAGGACAGAGAACAAAGAAAAAGGGAGGGAACAGCACCATACCAAACTTTCACCGTATTTTTAAGCTTGATCTAGTACCAAGCTCGATTCATAGGATTGCCGCAATCCTCAGCATCTGAGTGATATCGTACCCACATGCTGTTACCCTAGATCCCACTACGCTGCCACCACTGTGAAGGATACCACTTTGCCAAGCTACTTGGCACACTTGCGATCACCCTTCTTAATCTTCCACTCACGCCCCATGAGTGGACTGAGTTCATAGGATAATATGAAACGAGCATTATAAATTTTATGTATTTATTAACCTAAGAGGGTCGGCACTAGCCACTAACATATACAGAAATACACATCAATGGATGGTCAAGCAAATACAGGTAAAAGCACAATACAGTACAGAAAATAAAATGGGAATAAAAGATAGGAAAATACCAGAACACGTTTGTAGTTGGTTCTCTAGGCCTCAGCAGTTTGGCCTAGGGCACTTACTTAAGTTAACAGCACGACGTGTCTCACATGGCTCCCAGGATCAGAACTCCCTTTGTCCCTCATGTGAGACCATATAACTATCCACCATTCTCCTCCCTGAGTGATGTCACTAGGAGGGGAAGTCCCACCCTCCATCTTGAAATCCAAATAACTATGAGTCGTCATATTTCCTTGCCTAATGACCGTAGTGTCAGGCAAGGGGTGTGATGGGGTTCGTGGCGAGACCTCCATCGTGTAGACACCAAGAATGACCCCCCCAGAACCCTTTGGGTAATGAGTTCAATGTCTGAACCTTTTACCTGCGCCCACCAGTACCATGTTTGGATTGGAACCGTGCGCCTTCGCCTTGCCCACCCAAAGAATTTACCGGGGTGACTGTGGGGTGTTCTCCTGAAGAAATATTGCCATTAAAACCATATTTCCTTTGTAGTTTTGGCTATAGACACAAAGTCTCTTGTTTGCTCAAAAGCCTTTCCAGCCACATGTTTGCAGGAACCCCCTGCGGGGATAATGAGATTAGCATAGGTATGTTAATGAAGCTAACAGCCATTGAGTCTGTGCAGATCTTGGAACAACAAAAGGGTTTGATTACAAAGCAGACATACCACATTCCTGAAGCCAAAGGGGTTAATATCACCAAGTGATAATACATGAATGACAAATACCTGACTGGAAATTCATAACTGGGGCTCTCATCATCACAACCACCCACATTCAGTCTGGATGCACTCAGGTTGAATGTAGAGGGGGTCAAAGGTCCTGCTCAGTTTACTTTGTGGGACAACCCCTTTAAGGCTGTATTAGATTTCCAGATGTCTGCCCCTCAAGTGCCAATCAAACTGAAAACACATTGCTTGCATCTGCACTTGTTTGCATCAGCCTTATTACACAGGCCAATGCAAATTGAATAGGGGAGGGACAATTGACATCTTTTATCCTTCATAAAAGATGGAATCAGAAAATACTCACTGGCCAGCAGATTGGCAGTACTATTAGACTGGGTTATTATCAGCAGTGAGTGTTCCTAGGAGTGTTCGTTGCTGATAATAGTCCTTAATATTGGCCATATTACTCTGCTTTTACTTCCCCACATATCTCACTCCCTGGTCTTTTTGAGGAATTTGCTGTATAGGGCACACTTTCATATTTTATAATAAACCTGCAAAAGTTTGAGGCAGTGGTGCTCAATGTTCCTCCTCTACAGAAATGGCTTCTGCAGTCCAATTTTCCATTTCGATGAACCCCCAGGCTCGATCAAATACCTAGTTATTCAACTGCTAGCCTGGGTTGAACACACTTTGAAGTTGAATTTTACCCTGCTATTTCGAACCTTACAAGAGGACCTCATGGTTTGGCCATTTGAGTGTACTTAAAATTAATATTTTGCTTCATGCAGACATTCCTGATTAAGATCCATTTCTCCTATTTTAAGACGCTGCCCAACACAGAACGCTGCTATCAAGTCGCTTGCCTGGCCCAGAATGGACTGGGTCTTGACTGAACAGAGTTTCTCCTATGTCCAGGGCCTGCATTAGTGGGGGGGGGGAGTAACTGGGCAATTGCCCAGGGCCCAGGGTCCCGGAGTCAGACCCGGCCATATCAATAACAGAAAGGGACCCAGCGTCATGTGCCGCAGGACACCTTTCCGAGGTGAGTAAAATTAAATGTTTTTACTCACCTGTCCTTGGTGTCCATCTTCTGGCGTTCCAGCCGTCACCGCTAAGGACTGGCATTAGCGGTTACATGGGGTGCGCTGACAACGTCCCTCACGTAACCGCTGAGGCCCAATCACAGGCCTCAGCTGTGATGTCCAGAACGCGTTACGTCCGCCGCAGAGAAGAGGAAGCCGGAGGCGAAAGGGACAGCGGAGCAGTGCGAGGAGGCCCAGGAGAGGTAAGGCAAGGTGAGTATAACTGTTTTTTATTTTCCCTTACCTCCCCTGGGCCCTCGATTATTATACTCTGGGGTCTGAAGAGACCCCAGAGTACAATATAATAATAGCACTGAGGAAGTCTGTAGGGTCACTTTGGGGCACTATACTGGGGGGCCCCTCTGGAGAGTATATTATACTGTGTGGGGCCACCGTGGAGCATTATAATGGGGAGGCCCTCTGGAGAGCATATTATACTGTTTTGGGCCACTATAGCTAATTATATTGTGGGAACCTCTCTGGGCAGTATATTATACTGTGTGGAGGCCATTCTGGAGCATGTTATACTGTGTGGGGTCATTGGAGCATTTTGGGGGGCTATCTGCAGAGCATATTATATTGTGTGGTGCCACAGTGGAGCATTATACTGGGAGGACACTCTGGGGAGCATAATATATTGCGCAGGGCAACTGTGGAACAAAATACTGGGGGGGCAATGTGGAGCATTATACTAGGGGGGCCTTCTGGGGATCATATTATACTATGGGCCACTGTGGAGCATTATACTGGGTGAACCCCTCTGGGGAGTATATTATACTGTGTGGAGGCCATTGTGGAGCATGTTATACTGTTAGGCCACTGTGGAGCATTATACTGTGGGGTGCATATAATACTGTATGGAGCATATTATATTGTGTGGGGCTACTGGGGAGCATATTATACTGTTTGGGGCCACTAAGGGGTAGTATACTGTGTGGGCCACTGTGGAGTATTACACTGTGTGGAGCCTTATATACCATATGGGGCCACTATGGGGGGGGCTCAGGGGAGCATTTTATACTGTGTGGGGCCACTGTGGAGCATTATATACCATGTGGGGAAACTGTGGAGAGCTCAGGGGAGCATTTTATACTGTGAAGCATTACATACCATGTGAAGCATTATACTGTGTGGGGGAGGGGCACAAAATTCCTGCTGGCAGCCCTGTGTGCTATGTTTGCATTACAGCTCCCTCACTATAATCTTGCATATACGTGTAGTGCTCCATGGCCATGTCATTCTCCATACAGTACTGTGTATGAACTGGCCATGGAGTTATTGGAGTCTGCACAATGCTATAGGGGCTGACTATACTGGGAACATACTCAGTAACACCAGATAGTCAGCACATATGTAAGACTTCAGTGAAGGTGCCGTGCTGTAGGCTATTAGCAGGAAGCTATTGGGTGGGGCCCCAGAACAAGTTCTTCTGGTGGGCCTAAGGCTCTTCAGTCCAACACTGTATAAGGGAAAATTATTATATATAATAAAGGGGGCTCTGATTTATAAGGGAGGAACTAAAATATATAAGGGTGGGTTACTATATATAATTGGGAAACTGTTAAATATGAGGGGGCTATTATAAGGGGGAACTATTATTTATAAGAGGCCTATAAAAAGGGGGAAACTATTATATCTATAAGGCATCCATTATAAAGGGGAGCTATTATTTATAAGAGGGGAACTTTATAATGGGGTATAATTGTTAAGTGGGCTTATTTATAAAGGAGGCTATTAGTTATAATGGGGACTATTATTTATAAGGGTAACTATTATTTATGAGAGGGCTATTATTAATAAGGGGGAACTATTTTATAAGTATTATTTTTATGGGGTGCTGCGGAATATGTTGGCGCTATATAAATAAAATTTATTGGGGGGCGTGGCTAGCCGGAGAGAAGACAGGACGCACATTTTACAGCTCCTACTAGACACTACTGTAATCCAGTCCTTATCGCTTTAATCCTGCACAATCTCTACCTTAAACCACCCAAGGGCTATCCCCTAGGCCCTAGTCTGTAGATCCTGGTTGTTCCAGCTGCAGTTACAGCATTTTTAAAAGCGACTTAGAGTTGAGGCCTACCTGCACCTCTCCTCCTGACCGCCATCTTCTCTGCATCCTAGGCATCCTGCTAACTGTCCCGACCGCTGCGGTTCTCTGCGGGCCCACTTGTCTTTGCTGCTTCTGTCCGCGCTGTTCCATCCTCGGGTCGGAGTGTAGCAGCGGCTGCGGCCCCGTGTTGTGCCGGTCGCCGCGCGGGGCAGCGGAGCGGCAACCCGCCTGGAGCGACAGCCAAGAAACTGAGGCCTTCACCCGGAGACAGCGCGGCGCTCACAACCAACAGAGGTGGCCCGCAGCGCGAGGAGGCGCCGTCTGCTCCGGATCCCTAATCGGCTCCCAGGTAGGGGACATCCTGCAAACAACGCGGGGACGGGGAGTGCTACGACCACCTAAGGGCATCAGGGGGACTCCTTGCCTGCCCTAACAAACAGCAGCGGAGGGCCTGTGTAGAGTCCTTGCCCGGAGAGCAGTTTATATCCCTGCACACCGACAGTATACGGGCCTTAATCGTCTGAACACATTGGCTCCAATCCAGCAAGATCAGTGCCCTGCATAGACCTCCATCTCCCTCCCCAACCTGCAACTGCCTAGGCCCTGAGCGGACCCTCACTGACGCTCCTACTCTACAAGACATCAGCCCTGGGCAGGCCTGTGCCTCTATTTCAGCTCCGAGATCTTCAATTAACCTCCACATATTGATCTCTAGCTAAATTACCACTGAGCTGCAGCTCACACTCTTTTCATAGAATTCTCATTGGTACCTCTCCACTTAGGCAATGGCGGCCTAATTGTGGGGAACTAGTGCACCTTCTAGCAACCCTTAGCGACTGATAGCCTGTTTTGGAATATCCTCCCTTTAAACGAATAACTTTGGGGACAAATCCCTGGCGTCATGGTGAAAGGCAGGAAGTCCGTCAGGAAACCTGACAATAACCTAACTAATTATTTTGAATGGGACCGTGGCACAGAAGGAGAACCGGGCCTACCACTATGTGACCACTTAGAGCTCATATCCTCAGCGCCTGCGACTGCCACGAGAGTCACAGCGACATCCATGGAGGAGGCAGATCTTAACCACCCTGAAGACTCAGTGGCTCTTCGTCTCCCTCCAACTCCTGACGATATCCTTTCAGCACTACAACAAATCCATTCTTCATCAGCTCCTTCAGCTAAAGAGCAGAATTATCTCCTACGAAACCCACCATCTCCGAGTACTAGCCCACTCAAACAAAAACCTCGCATGGAACTCTCTGGAGACCTAGACCTCTCCAGGGACCACCCTTCATCGGAGGCCCCTTCGCCCATCCCATCGAATGGCCTCGACTGCTTCCCAACTACTAGCGGCCCCGCCTCCGAACACACTTTGAGAGACATGCTCTTGGCCCTCCGCAGCTCCCTTCAAGCGGATTTTTCACAACTGCTTCAGCTGCTTCAGTCCTCGGTCAGTGCATTAGACGGCCGCGTAACACACATTGAAACTAAAATGGGCGAATTGGCTACGTCGCACAATAAGATCGTGGATGCACATAATGACCTGGAGGAAGAAGTTGAGAATCTCAAAGCAAAAATGGCCGATATGGAAGACCGTTCCCGTAGGAACAACATCAAATTCAGAGGCATCTCAGAACAAGTCCAAACGGCTGATCTGCTTCCATACCTACAGGAATATGTTAGATTTCTACTACCCGATTCTCCAACCATAGATATCATTATCAACAGAGCACACAGACTTCCGCGACCCAGACATCTGGGAGACGAGATCCCAAGAGACGTACTGGCAAGATTTCACTTCTTCCATGTCAAAGAAAAGTTACTAGACGCTGCTCATAAGCAGAAATCTTGGCCTCCCAAATTCCAAGATGTGCAGCTCTACACGGACCTCTCAGCTACGATTCTCCGCCTCCGCAGAGAATTACTCCCGGTTACTACAACGCTCCGCAAAAACAAGATCCAATATAGATGGGGGTTTCCGGTGAAATTGATCATCATCAAAGACAGGACCACCTTCACCATTCATAATTTGAATCAGGGCAAAGCGTTGCTGTCGACCTGGAGAATTCCAATATCTCTCTCTCAAGATGCGGCACACTCCTCTCCTCCCCCAACTGCAGGGCGCAGATCTCCCACAATCCGCAAATGATATTCCAAGTTGGCTATACCTCTCTTATTTTGGTGCATAACCCCCCTTTCGTGATAGTGGCTTAACCGGCCAGCCTCTAACAAGATACCCCCAAACATACAGGCAATCTGTACTCGTCTTTGAACCGTCTGTTCATTTGTTTGTTTAAATGTTCTTCTTACCTGTTATACTGCATATTCCTCCCTTGAGGATTCAACATACTCTCGACGTTCTTACTCTAAAGTGATACTATGGTGATCAAACTGGTCTCTCTTAACGTCCGAGGCCTGAACAGCCCACAGAAGCGTTCGTACATATGGAAAGAAGCTCTCTCACTCTCCGCAGATGTTTTGTGTGCGCAAGAAACCCACCTTCTACAGAAAGACGCTTTCAGGCTGAAGCACCCCTCCTTCCCGGTAATCTGCCATGCGCATCACAGCTCAAAGAACCGTGGAGTCCTTATCGCCTTCTAAAACTCAGTGGCATTTTCCTTGATGACACAAAGAGCCGACTCCCAAGGCAGATTCCTCATTGTTGTTTGCCTTCTAAACAATACCCCTTATACTATAGTCAACCTCTACGCTCCACACCGAAATACTCTGGCATTTCTGCATAAAGTCCGAAGACAAATACAGGACATTCAACAAGGAGCATTAATAATTTGTGGAGACTTTAACAACATAATGGACCCTTCTCTGGATTCGACCAACACAAACAGGGATAACGCCTCCTGCCTACACCAATTCCCGAACACAGAGAACCTCCATGATATATGGTGTGCACACCATGCGGGTGAGAGGGGACTATACATACTTCTCAGCAGTTCACGGCTCTTATTCTCGCATCAACATGTTTATGGTGGACCTTCATACACTTATGAGTTCCAAAGACTCCACAATTGAATCAATTACATGGTCTGATCACGCAGCCATCACTCTCACTATAGAAGAAAAGACTCCACCCTCCGCTACTAGACTTTGGAGAAACAATACATACCTCATGAGTCATCCTCACTATCGTCCGATAATAGAAAAAGATCTACAGGATTATTTCCAGACCAACGCCATATCTACAGATGACCCTTACACTCTCTGGAACGCCCACAAAGCGTATATCCGTGGCACTCTTATAAAAATCGCGCATAGAAACAAAAAAGAAAGACAGAAAGCAATCCAGGAGCCAATGTCTACCCTTCGTACTTTGGACTCAGCGAACAAACTCAATCCCAACCCGACCACTTCTGAACAGCTTAGTCAAGTTAGACAAAAACTACGTCTCCTGCTTCTACAGGACTACGAAAAAGCTCTAAAAAAATCTAAAGCTCGTTTTTAATCCCAAAGCAACAAAGCCGGCAGATTATTAGCTAGACAAATACGAGCTAAAGCAGTTAAATCAAGGATCCCATATATTAGACATCCTATAACTGGAGTTCATCTAACGGACCCTAGAGACATCGCTAATTCCTTTAAAGATTACTATGCACGACTATACAATCTACAGGAGCACACCCCTCTTCCATCGGACCACCACAACCTGGTGTCCGACTTCTTAAGCAGCTTCACGTTACCGGGCCTGTCGGATGAGCAACTCTCGGCCCTAAACTCCCCTATCACGCTTCAGAACTGTTAAAAACCATAAAGTCCTTACCTAAGGGCAAATCTCCGGGGCCAGGTGGTTTCTCCAACGAATATTTAATCTACTTTCAACAAACTCTTGCTCCACATCTCCTGAACTTCTTCAATCACGCTATGTTGGGTGCACCGCTTCCACGTGAATCCCTGGCTGCGTTAATCGTCACCCTTCCTAAACCCGGCAAAACAGCGGATGTCCCACAAAATTTCAGACCAATCTCGCTACTAAATTCTGACATCAAGCTCTATGCGAAGCTTTTGGCAGCTCGACTGGCTCCCATTCTCCCAGACTTAGTTGGCACAGATCAAGTGGGATTCGTAAAAGGCCGCCAAGCCCCAGACAACACCAGACGTGTCCTCCATCTGGTGGACTTACTGGAACGAAAGAAGATTCCATCCCTGATGGTCGCCTTGGATGCTGAGAAGGCGTTTGACCGGATTAATTGGTCATTCGCCTTTTCTGTCCTGCAGAGATTACGATTCTCTGTCCTGATTTTCACTGCTATCTCAAACCTGTATTCCTCTCCATCAGCTAGAGTGTTCACCAACAGTACATTGTCGGATAGCTTTAACATCAGGAATGGAACAAGGCAAGGATGCCCTCTCTCTCCATTGATTTTCATACTTACCATTGAACCATTAGCACAATCCCTGCGGCAAAATGACAGAGTTCAGGGAGTGAAATTACAGGGTTCCTCCCATCTCATCTCCCTCTACGCGGACGACATCATCTTATCCCTAACCCACCCAGAAACCTCTCTGCCAGCGGCTATCGAAACCCTCAGAGAATACGGGGCTCTTTCTTTTTATAAAATCAATGAATCTAAAACACAAATTCTCCCCCTGAATGTTCCCATACCACTTCTAGAACATCTCAAAGAGAGGTTTCCTTATGATTGGAGATCGACAGAGCTGGATTATTTGGGAATAAAGATCACCTCTTCTATTGCACAAGTGTCCAAAGCCAATTACATGCCTCGATTGACGGGGCTAGAGAAAGAATTCCACAATTATTCGAAACTTTCCTTGTCATGGTTAGGTAGGACTTCCGCCTTTCAAATGACGCTGCTTCCAAAAATACTATACATATTCAGAACCATTCCTGTAGCACCTCCTCCCACATTCCTCCAAAAAATCAACGCCATGCTCAACAAATTTATCTGGAATTCCAAAAAGCCAAGACTCCCATCTTCTATTCTACACAGAAAATGGGGTGTGGGAGGTTTGGGATTACCGAATATTTATGACTACTATATGGCCTCTCACTTATCCACACTAAAGGACTGGTGGCACAACAACGCCCGCAAATCCTGGATTTGTATTGAGTCTCATATGAATACCACATCACAACCTCAAATCTTGGCTCTTCTATTCCCTCTGGACTGATGTGATGCCTCCTCTCAAGTCCTCAATCCTACAACACCTTACAAATAGCTGGCGACATATTCATCATTCTACAGGAAAGAAGCAAACGCTAAACATCACGCGGGCTCCGATTGAATTTCTAGAACTAGCTATCCTGGATCTCAACCTATCCGTCTGGAAAGCATCAGGTATTACCTCAGTATCACAGGTGTGGAGTGGAGAATCGTTGACCTCATTCCAATCTCTACAATCCGCCTTCTCCCTACCCTCCAATTGCTTCTTTACGTACCTAAGAATCAAACATTTTCTCTCCTCCAACCACAACAAACAAGTTACATACAATAAATCTCTGTTGGACCTTCTCAAGATTCCCAATCCGGCTACCAAAATCCTCAGCTCCATCTATAATACTATAGGCTCCAAAGATCGTCTGGTCAAATCTACTCCACTACTTAGTTGGGAGACGCAACTTCATCAACAATACACTGTCACACAATGGCAGAAAACCATGGCCTTCACAAAGAAGACCTTTCGGTGCACAACCCACTATGAAACCACTATCAAAATTCTCCTTCACTGGTACTACACTCCAGAGCGACTCCACCGAATGTACCCGCAGACCTCGCACTCCTGTTGGAGGGGATGTGGAGAAAGAGGATCCCTACTCCATCTACTGTGGACATGTCCGCGAGTGGTGCTGTACTGGCAAGACGTCTTTCGATGGATTTCTTCTCTGGTGGGATTCCTCATAACCCCCTCACCAGCTTTGGCGCTACTATTCTTGCAAATTGATTCTTTCCCAGCACATCACAGAGTGATGATTGGCCATGCCTTATTATCTGCATCACTGGCTCTTCTACGCAATTGGAAATCAGATACTATCCCGTCCAGAGGAGACCTGGTGAAAATGGTGGAACTGACTTACCAATACGAGAGGATCCTATCCCATGGAGCTTTTGGAGATACTCAATTTCAAAAAAACTGGCTCCCATGGACACTAAATGCCCATAAACACCTGCCGTGATTCCGGTTGTGTCATAAGTGGAGGATCACACATAGTATTACTGTCATCTTTTGTTGTTTGATATATGCCTGAACCTCGTTCTCTAATCCTGAAACTTTCTAACTCTTAGAAATCTATAGATATCGCTATCTTCATTATATGTTGTTACTTGACTCTTTTAAAAAATCTTAATAAAACTGATTGAAATAAATAAATAAAATTTATTATTATTATAGGGTGACTGTTACTGATAAGGAGGAATATTACTGATACAGGGCACTATTTATCATTTATAAGGGCGCTATTACAGATAAAGGTGTAATATTATTTATAAGCAGGGACTATTATTTATAAGGAAGCGCTATAATAACTGATGACTGGGTACAAAAATATATTAGGCCGTACAAAGGTGCTGATTTGAATGGGGGTTATTACTTTTTTGTTGGCAGAAAGGAGGCGTTATAGGGGTTGCCACTGGAAGACGATGGTGTTGTTTGCATATCCGCATTTGGGGCCCTGCTTTTAATTTTGCCCAGGGCCCCCCTTTGTCTAAAACTGGCCCTGCCTATGTTACCTTATCACTCTCTTCATGGATCACCAGGTCCAATTGAAATCACATGAAGACCAACCCCACCATCTACCCAACTCTCCTGACTTTGCCTAAAGACTGAGTCATTATTCAAAACTTAGCAGGACAGTTCATTTTAGGGTGTCCTCAGCATGGATACAAGGGAACACCTTATCTTGCTTGCTTATCTAGCACTTTCCAGGGCATCTGGTTGGCAAATGAGGCAAAGATCTAATGTCTTGTTTTCCTTTTACATAGTGTATATGCCCGGTCTTTGACCCCCTTTCAGTTAATATGCATTGCTCGGGTCCACCGAGACGCGCCCCCTTCACACCCTGTTGTCCACACCGTCTGAGGCATATTTCCTTATATATTTTGAAGTGGGAAAAGGACCTGGGTTGAACCTTGTCAATGGAACAGTAAATTAGGATTCTGATACTGGTTCATAAGGCCTCCATTAACAATTTGTATCAAGAAACAAACTACAAGATTCTTTCTTGCTGGTAGACGGTCTCACATGTACTCCACAAAATGTTCCCAGAGGTCTTACCACTCTGCTAGTGGTATGACCTATAGGAGGGGACAGTCTTGCACACTTTTTGCAGTTGCTCATGAGATCACTTACGGGACCTACATATCTGCTTGCTAGGGATCCTCCAAGCCTCTATTGATATTCCAATGGTTGGAATATGTCAATGAAAGGCCTGCAGAGTCCAGTTTCAAAAAACTTGGTTTTGCTTGATCTGGATACACAGACATCCTGTGCGTGTTCCTTGGGTTGAAGCAATTGGCTACTGGGTGAGTAGACAAAAGACGGGTGGTCTTTAGTAATTATTGGCACTATTGTTAGATTGTAACCAATATAGCTTGAAAAGTGGTCAACATATTTTAGTCTAAAGATCAAGTACAAACAGGATGGGGACAGGACAGTGCTGGAAGTAAACTTTATTTATTTTTGTGTGTGTGGTGTTCAACTCTTTTCTCTGTGATTTGGATGCTAGTAGAGTCTCTGGTGTAAAAAAAAAAAGAAAAAAGACACCTATAAGTGACAAAGAACAAGTACTGTATGCTTTCTGATTGATGGTAGGTGATAACATACACAGAAGTCCATGTTAACCCAGCCCCACCTCAGGGCCATCTTATAGTTTATACAGGAGGAGGAGTATCTATTCTTCTATCCCTATAGCCTGTCAGCATATCCTCCTGTCAGCACATCCTTCTCTGCCACCCCTTCCTCCACCATGCTGTCTGAGGTAACAGGCTGCATGACTTCTAAGACTATGAATTATGCCAGATCGCAATCCTAGCTGCCGTAGATCCAGAGTTATAAGCAGTTAAAGGGAACCTGTCAGGACAATTTGGGACACTAAACCACCCAAAGGTTTTTATGGACCAGGGGTTTGGTGTCCCAAGTAGCCCTGTTGTAATATCCTCTGTGCCCGTATTAAAAATAAAAAAATATTTATACTCACCTAGCCACTATACTCACGTTGCCACCACAGTTTGTCGGTGAGCCAGGGGGAGTATACCTCGGCTTCATTGTGCATGCGCTGGACCTCGGGCACTGGACATGTGAAGCTGGGGTGTACATCCTTGGCTTAACTGAACAACTGCGCAGGTACAAGTCTATATGTGCCTTCTTTTGTTTTCATTGGTACCATTCTGGGGTACATATAACGTTTTGATCACTTTTTATTTCTTTTCAACGTGTGGGCTAAATAATGCATTTGTTATAGTTCTGGTTGTTACGGATGCAGCAATACCTAATTTAATATAGTTTTTTATGTTATCTTCTAAAAGCCTTGACTTTTTTATTATTTTTAAACTGACAAAGCTAATTAAGGGTAACATTTTTGCAACTGTGATTTTTATTGCCATGACACACACTTTTTTTTTTTTTTTTAAATATTCAAATGGAATAAATAATGAATTTGTTTTATAGTATGGGTTGATATGGGAGTGGCAGTATTAAATGTGTATTTTTTTTATGACTGTGTAATCTTTTGACCACACAGGATATTTGGAATTTGGATATTTTTGACCCTGACTGTGTTATCCTTTGACACACAGGGTCCTGTTATCAGAGTTGTTTTTGACCACAGCTAAGGACTGTGGCTTCTAAGGTGTTAAACACCAAGATCAAAGTTATCTCCAATTTGCAGGTGGTGCAGCAAGGTGTTACTTGTGTGCTCCTACTGAAATCCGCTGCTAATGATGCCAGCTCATCACCTTATTAAATAAATGTGAAATTATTGTTTATTCTCCTACTTTATTGTTTATTTTTCAGTTTTGTCTAACCCAGTGGTTCCCAAACTTTTGGAAGGTGGGACCCACTTTTGGATGAGAACCCCCTCCCTATACCTTGGGGACCCACCGATACCGCACTTGACATAAATGTTGCATTTGAAATAAATGTCCCTACCTTTGTTCTGCGTCTTATTCCGCTGTAATCTTTCTTTTATTCTGCCTTTTAGCACTGTATTCTGCGTCTTATTCTATTCTGCCATCAGAAATTCCGAGGTCCCAAACTGGCAAAATTTGTGTGCCCCCTCCTCTCCGATGTATCTTACAGTTTCCTGGCCTGTGGCCCCACACAGTATAACAATGCTCGACAGTGGCCTCAAGCAGTATAATGTTCCAAAGCAGCCCCCACAGTATGATGCTCCAGAGTTGCCCTACACAGTATCCCCAGACAGTATAATGCTTCACAGTACCCCCCACACAGTATAATGCTCCACAGAGGCCCCCACACAGTGTCTCTACAATATAATACTCCAGAACAGCCCCCCACAGTATAATGCTCCTCATGAGATGCATTTTAACCAATATTCGTGATGTTGAGCACCCCCTCTTCCTGGGCTCATTTTGGTTAATTATTGTACCCTGGGGTCTTCTCAGACCCCAGAGTATAATAAGTAGAGGCCCAGAGGAGGTGAGGGAATGTAACAAACATTGATATTCAGCTTGTCTCACTTCTAGGCATCTTCTCTGCGTCCGACTGCATCCTGCTGGCACTTCGGGTCATCTTCAGGCCTCTTGTGACTTCACACGCCCCGGGGTCATGTGTAGCATGTTGCTACCATGACGCACTGACCCAGCGTTATGACGTCAGTGTGCTGACCACCAGGCCGTGTGATGTCACAAGAGATCTGAAAAGGATGCCGGAGCATCGCCAGACGCCCAGGAAAGGTTAGTATAAGCCTTTGTTATTTTTACTCAACTCCCCTGGGACCACCACTGTAGGCTGTGCATTGTTGTGCTACCGATGGCGTCTGATCTGCAAAGCCTATTAACACTGATGGCTCATGACCCCCTGGCAGTCTTCACGCGACCCACTAGGGGATCGTGACTAACAGTTTGGGCACCACTGGTCTAATCCTTTGTGAAGTGAAGGTTGATATATTATACTGGTTTAATCCATTAGTGACCAACGTATAGACTTTTTACGTTGGCCACTAATAGGCTTTATTCTGCCACAATTCTACATTACTTGAAGCAGAATAATGTGGGGTCTCTCACATCCTTAGGTGGAGTACCTAGCTGTTTTCTCACCTGCTCCTAATGTCTGGAGGCTCCTTCCTAGAGGCATGGCAATCCCTGCCAACAAGATCACAGGGGTCTGATTCCCCTACATGGCAACCGGGGGCCTAATATAAGCCCACCAGGGCTGCTTATGTACATTCTTATTAGGCCGTGTCAAAGGCATGGCCTAATATAATGCCTGTCAGAAAATGACAGACATTATAATGCATTGCACTACATAGGTAGTGCAATACCTTATAACGGTAGGTTCACATGTAGGAATTTGTCACGGATTTGGGGCAGATTCCGCCCCGAATCTGCCTCCCATTGTTCTCAATAGGAGGCAGAGATTGAAGCAGGATGCTGACAAAATCAGCATCCTGCTCGATCCTGTGTCACGAGACTCTCTGCTGAATATGCCCATTCATCTGGGCCTAATGAGCAGTGAAAAGCTGATGGATGTAGCTATATCGCGGCCAAATACGGCGGCGAAAAATGAAGAGGAATTTAAGGGATTAAGAGGGGTTTGAGAGCTTTTCTGGAAAGTAATAATATTACAAGTTAGGGGTATTAAATTACTAATGATGGGATATTTATCCAGAGATTTTTTTCAGATTTCTATATTTGAAGTCAGGAACAATTTTTTGCCCTAATTTGTTGTTATTGGCAGCCACATTATAGAAGGTTGTACCTTCCTCTGGATCGACTAGGTAAGATTATAAATTGGAATAGATGGACTTGTATCTTTATCAACCCTATCAACTATGTACAGTGGTCATCCCAGATATTGTAATTTGAGGGGGACTGCATTTTACAGTAGTTATAATATTGTTTAGTAGTAAAAGTTTGCTTATTATGTCTCAATTTATTTGTCTCTATGTGTTCTTTAGAGTGTTCATCTACACATATAATGGAAAATGTGAGGTTAGACTTAGAAGTCTGCATTAAATAAACAACTCCAAGAGGCAACCTGTGAGACTCCCATTGCTGTATTTTAGCCTTAAGGGACTTTTATGCAATTACTGATAACCAAAGAGCTTACAAAAATGAACTACCCTTAAAGGGGTATTCTAGTACTAATGTAATATCTAGAGATGAGCGAATTTTTTAAAAATTCGGTTTGACCGATTCTCCGAAGTTTCCTAAACAATTCGATCCGAATAAATTCGCGGCAAATCGCGTTAACCCCTTCCTGACATCTGCCCTAATAACAAGGCGCTGCTGGGAAGGACTTCCCGCAGACCACGGCGGAAGCATGGTGCGCACACAGAAACTGTGTGCGCACCCTGCTTTGCGGGTGTCAGCCGTATGTAACAGCTGACACTATCCTCTAACACCCCCGGTCAGAGCTGAGTCCTGATCGCGGGTGTTAACCCCTGAGATGCCGCAGTCAAACATGACCGTGGCATCTCAGGGTTTTTATTATATATTGGGGTCCCAACCCCGGGTCTGCCCCATCACTGTCCCTCCACATACCTGGTTGATCCTGCCTTGAATGGAGACTGTCAGCCTATGCGTCTGCATGGGCTGACAGCCTCCTATACACCGCAATACACGTGTATTGCAGCGTATACCTACTGAAGCAACTATCAGAATATTGCTGCTTCAATCCCCTATGAGGACAAAAAGAAAAAATGTAAAAAAAAAAAAAAAAAGACCCCCCCCCCCCCAGAGCTATTATTATACTCTGGGGTCCCCTAAGGCCCCAGCAGTGAAGCCTGGGAGCAGGACCTCAGTCACTGGCTCCAGAGTTACTGATGAGCCCAGGACAGGTGAGTATCAGTATTTTCTTATTTTTAATCAACGCGGAGGGTGCCAAGGGGGACAGGTAGCATGATGGAATCCCTTGGAGGCATCCAAGGGGTTAAAACCCCCGATCGGAGCTGTGCAGTGTGATACATCAAAGTGTGAGGAAATCCGGAATCGATGCGAATCGAAGATTTCCTGAATTCGGATTGAATTCCACTTCGTCAGCTTTGATTCGCTCATCTCTAGTTATAGCATATCATTTTAACACCAATGTCAACCACAAGGTTTTACAGGCAATTTATAGAATGTGCTGCTTCCGAGAATCGTTGGGTACCTAGCATTCAGACCCCCATGAATAAATAAGTAATGACAAGTTAACTATGGTTGGAAAAACTTACTTTTTAAAGTTTTCACACATTCCTTAAACGGGTTGTCCACAGCACCTGTGTGTTCATCACATGACCATGGACTGATTTTTATCCACTGGTAGTAAACAGAATGAATGACAGCAAGCAGAGATCTAGAAAACTCTAAGAAATGTATACATAAAGTATGTTGTAAAACTTTTCAATATACAAACAATGACATTTATCTCAATATTGATCCAAAAGTGGACAGCACCTTTAAGTACTTCTAAACCTTAATTTGCAATACCTACTTCTGATGTTAGTGGGGTGAGAAAAGCTATATTGGACTTCTTTGTTACACTGTAGCTCTTAGAGGGACCAGAAACTTTCTAAGGCATCTATATAACATATACATTAAAAGGATCTTTCTTCATATTTTGAAAAAAAAATCATATTTTTAGCTAACCTGCTCTTTTTTTTTTGTTCAGCACTAGAGGGCATCAGTGATACTTTTTTTGTTAACCATACAAAGATATTTTCTAAACTGTCACTTATTGAAAGTAGGCTTCATACAGATCACATTTTTTGCAAATAAGACTTGCATGAATGTAAGGAGGAATTGAGGACCATTATTTCTCACAAATGTGTTTTAATTCATTAATATTCCTGGGATACTTTGCATGAACAGCCCTCTTCAGGTCATGCCACAGCATCTTGATAGGGTTAAGATTAGGAATTCCAAAACACTAATTTTCATTTTAACCCATTAAGGAAGCAAGGTAGTTTGTATGTTTAACCCTATCCTGCTGGAGGAATTTTTAGATTTACTTTTTTATTTTTCCGTTCACAGAACCATATGAGGGCTTATTGTTTGCGGGACAAATTGTTCTTCATAATGGTACCATTTATTTCTCTGTACAATGTACCGGGAAACTGGATAAAAATTCAGAATGGGGTGGGATTGAAGAAAAAGTGCATTTGTGCAACTTTCTGACGGGTTTCATTTATATGGGCGTCCACTCTGCAGCCAAAATGAAATGTCACATGTATTCTATGTTTCAATACGAATCCGGAGATACCAAATTTATATGGTTTTATTTACATTTTAACCCTTTAACAAAAATCTAAAACTTTGCAAAAAATTTTTTTTATAAAAGTCGTCATATTCTAACACCCATAACTTTTTATATTTCTGTGTACGGGGATGCATAGGGCGTCTTTTTTTGTGGGGCCAGCTGTACTTTTTAGTTATACCATTTTGGGGAATTGCTATTGCTTTGATCACTTTTATTAAAATTTTTATCAGACGTGAAACAGTGAAAAAATTGCGTTTTTTTTTTTCCTACTACGTCGTTCAACTTATGGGAAAAATATTTTTATAAGTTTGTAGACGTAGGCGTTTTCGGACACAGGGATACCTAATGTGTATTTGTTTCACAGTAATATTTTACTTTTATATGTATTCTAGGGAAAGGGGGATGATTTGAACTTTTAGTTTTTTCGTTATATATATATATATATATATATATATATATATACACACAGGATCGGACTGGCCCACCAAGGAACCGGTGAATCCACCGGTGGGCCCCGACTATTAGTCCTCATGTCATGGGGGCCTGATCGGGATCCTGACCATCCCGATCGGGCCCCTGACCAGTGGCGTAACGATCGCGGTCACAGGGGGCTCGGCGGGGTACGGGGCCTGTGGCCAGCTGGAGATGGCCGGGGCCCCAGACCTCTATGATAGGTTCAGTGCGGTTCGGTCCTGCAGTTCTGTTGTTTTCTTCCAGCTGAAGTTCCCCCTGCACATGACTACCTGTGACGTCACGTGACCCATGAGGCCAATCAGTGGCCTAAGTGAAGGGACCGGAGACATTACAGCCAGTGAGGAATTCCAGCAAAAAGAAGACAGCGGAGCTGCAAGACCGGACCGTGCTGGGAGGACACTGGAGACAGGTGAGTATGTTTTTTTTTTTTTTTTTTTTGGAGGGGGGGTAGGGGAGATTCACCTCCCCAGGACTAATTATAAAAAAGAAAAAAAAATTATACTGGACAACCTCTTTAAAGTGTGGCACATTAGGGGGGCCCTGGGGAGTATATTAAAGGGGTTGTCCAGGCATATTTTGTTATGGTTTATCCTCAGGATTGGCCATAGATACCTGATCTGTAGGGGGCTGACCCCGGACCGATCAGCTGTACGGAGCCACTTCTGGCACCCGTCCTGTACACAATACAGGGCCAGAAGCAGAAAGCTCTGTCCACTGTGTATTAGCCGGGCACCTTCACTGTATCTCAGCACTTATTGAAGTCAGTAGGAGCTGAGCTGCAGTGAAGGCGCCGGGCGACTAAACAGCGGATGGAGCTTTCTGCTTCCGGCCCTATGTTGTGTACAGAACAGGCGCCGGAAGTGACTCCGTACAGCTGATGGTGCCATGTGTCAGCCCCCTACCGATCAGGTATTTATGGCCTATCCTGAGCATAGGCCATAAAAAAGATGAACCCTAGACAACCCATTTAATATGCCCCACACAGTTTAATGTCCCCCCCCACAGGATGTTAGCCCCATCACTGCTCCCACACAATATAATGACCCCATCACTGTTCCCTATACAGTATTGGGGACCAGTGAAGAGGCCACTATGTGGGGGGACCAGTGAAGTGACCATAGAAAAATTTGGCCCAGACAACCCCTTAAGAGGTTGTCCATACTGTAAACTGGAGCGACCACTGTGTCGGCCTCCAGGGAGGTGTACAAATAAGAAAATTTAAAAAAAAAGCATACTCACCTGTCCCCAGCACCCCATTGTCCCCGCCTATGTCTGTTCGGTCTCATGGCGGCGCCTCATTTCTGGAAATCCTGTACCTAATTGGTCTTAGCGATCACATGAGGTGCAGGACTCCCAGCAAGGAGTCGCTGGCATGAGACTGAATGGACACCGGCAGCAGACAACGGAGCACCGGGGACAGGTGAGTATGCTTTTTAATTTACTTATTTTTTACTTTACACCTCCCGCCAGCTACATGGGTTGCTCCAATTCCTGGACAACCTCTTTAAAGGATTTTTCCATCTTTCTAATATTGATGCCCTGTCCTTAGGATAGGTCATCAATATTACATCTGCGATGATACAACAGCCAGGACCTCTGCAGATCAGCTTTTCCAGGACAATGCGGCAACAGGTAAAGGTAACAATTCTAGGAGCCACGCTGTTCACTTGCCATACAAAGTGTAGCAGTAGGTTTAGGTAGTGCAGTGGTGCACATGGTATAGTGGGTGAGAAGCATGGCTCCCGACATGTTATTACCTTTAGCCGCGCTGTCTTGGTACCGCTGATCTGCGGGGGTCCTGCTGGTGGGCCCCTAGAAGCAATTACACTGGTGGGCCCTAGACATCCCAGTCCGACACTGTGTGTATGTGTGTGTGTGTGTGTATATATATATATATATATATATATATATATATATATATATATATACACACACACACACACACACACACACTACCGTTTAAATTTTGTGTTTTCCGTGAAAACTCACACTTTTTTATTTATCAAATGAGTTGCAAAATGAATAGAAAATATAGTCAAGACATTGACAAGGTTAGAAATAATGATTTTTATTTGAAATAATAAGTTTTTCCTTCAAGCTTTGCTTTAGTCAAAGAATGCTCCATTTGCAGCAATTACAGCAATGCAGACCTTTAGCATCTAGCTGTTAATTTGCTGAGGTAATCTGGAGAAATTTCACCCCATGCTTCCAGAAGCCCCTCCCACAAGTTGGATTGGCTTGATAGGCACTTTTTGCGTACCATAAGGTCAAGCTGCCTTCACAACAGCTCAATGGGGTTGAGATCTGGTGACTGCGCTGACCACTCCATTACAGATAGAATACCAGCTGCCTGCTTCTTCCCTAAATAGTTCTTGCATAATTTGGAGGTGTGCTTTGGGTCATTGTCCTGTTGTAGGATGAAATTGGCTCCAATCAAGCGCTGTCCACATGGTATGGCATGGCGTTGCAAAATGGAGTGATAGCCTTCCTTATTCAAAATCCCTTTTACCTTGTACAAATCTCCCACTTTACCAGCACCAAAGCAACCCCAGACCATCACATTACCTCCACCATGCTTGACAGATGGTGTCAGGCACTCTTCCAGCATCTTTTCAGTTGTTCTGCGTCTCACAAATATTCTTCTGTGTGATCCAAACACCTCAAACTTCGATTCGTCTGTCCATAACACTTTTTTCCAATCTTCCTCTGTCCAATGTCTGTGTTCTTTTGCCCATATTAATTTTTTTCCTTTTATTAGCCAGTCTCAGATATGGCTTTTTCTTGGCCATTCTGCCCTGAATGCCAGCATCCCTGAGTCGCCTCTTCACTGTAGACGTTGACACTGGCGTTTGGCGGGTACTATTTAATGAAGCTGCCAGTCGAGGACCTGTGAGGCATCCATTTCTCAAACTAGAGACTCTAATGTACTTGTCTTGTTGCTCAGTTGTACAGCGGGGCCTCCCACTTCTCTTTCTACTATGGTTAGAGCCTGTTTGTACTGTCCTCTGAAGAGAGTAGTATACACTGTTGTAGGAAATCTTCAGTTTCTTGGCAATTTCTCGCATGGAATATCCTTCATTTCTAAGAACAATAGACTGTTGAGTTTCACATGAAAGTTCTCTTTTTCTGGCAATTTTGAGAGTTTAATCAAACCAACAAATGTAATGGTCCAGATTCTCAACTAGCTCAAAGGAAGTTCAGTTTTATAGCTTCTCTAACCAGCAAAACTGTTTTCAGCTGTCACACTTTTCAACTGTTTCAGCTAACATACTTGCACAAGGGTTTTCTAAACATCCATTAGCCTTCTTACACAGCAAACACAATGAACACTACAAACTATCATTAAAACACTGGAGTGATGGTTGCTGGAAATGGGCCTCTATACACCTATGTAGATATTGCATTAAAAACCAGACGTTTGCAGCTAGAATAGTCATTTACCACATTAACAATGTATAGAGTGTATTTCTGATTCATTTAATGTTATCTTCATTGAAAAAAACTGTGCTTTTCTTTCAAAAATAAGGAAATTTCTAAGTGACCCTAAACTTTTGAACGGTAGTGTAGCCTGTCAGCCTATGCAAAAGCATAGTTATTCAAAAGGCCTCAGGCAAAACCGGGACAACATATCTGGTCCTAGATTTCCATGGCAACACATTGGTACCATCTGAACACATTGCGGGGGTGATTGTGGCTAGAACATGTCGGCAATCATAACCGCCTGGAAAGTTAGGCCACAGGAAATTGCCAGTGATGTATTTGAGTGGCATCACCGGGTCCTTTCCAGCCACCGATTGGACTCAACAGTCATGTGCAGCTCAGAACTTCCACCTGCGAAGGCACAGCATGTGCCCGGAGTGCGGCAGCGGACACTGGAGTATGAACTTTTTTTTCCCCCCATTTTTATACCTTCCTCGTCCTCCTATCTGATATGCCTAATTCCTGGAAAACTCCATTAGCACCCGCAATTGGAGCAAATATTATATATAATAAAATATATAATGTTTATAATATTAAACACTTCAGTACCGGGCCAATTTCTGGTTCAGGACCAGACACATTTTCGGGTTTTTTGTATGTGCAGTTTTGAGGGCAATAACTTTTTTATCATTTGGGTTATTCAACTAATTTCTGCGTCTTTTTTGACACATAGGACTTTATTTTTATGTTGTTTTTATATTTGCATGTGTTTTTAATTTTTTTTTTATATCTGGGAAAATATAAACAAAAGCGGAGGGAAAATTAGTCTGTTTTTCACCTTTCATTTTATTTTTTATTTAATAACACAAAGTGCTACTAAAAAACTTTATAAAATAGTTTTTCCTCTTAGTTACGGTAATTTTTTATTTTGTATGGTGTCGTTGGGGGTGGGGCTATAACCTTTAATAAGGGCGTGTTATTGACATATTTTATTTTATTTACTTTTTTTTTTTTTTTTTTCACCTTTTCTATTCATTTTTTTTTTATTTTTACATTGTGTCCCCATAAGGACATAATAGACCTTTGGGGACATCTAATCAATTTTTTTTGTTGCTGATTTCCTCTGTAACTGGGGCTGGTACATTTAACCCCATTTTCAGGAGGAATACAGCCTCCTGCACATTACTATAAAGCTGTTCTGGGTCCTGTAGGACCCAGCAGCTCCAACACACGCTGATCCCAGCGGATCACGTGACTGCCGGGTCAGAGGGGAGCTGCAACATGGCAGCACCCATAGCGCTGTATACAGCACTGATTGAGCTCTATATACACAGCGATCGAAAAGGCTTCTCTCTGGGAGCTCGGATTGAAATTACAGCCTGCTCCCAGTTTCAGCAGCTGCACGATTTCGTGCAGCTGCTGAAATCTGCTTGGACGTACCGGTACGTCCTTGCAGAACAAGGCAACCCTCTTCCGGACATATATACTGTGAGTATGTGAACCCAGAGGGCGCTATTGAGCGACCCAGGGCCAGGCCTGAAAAGGCCCTCAGGCACACCTTTGGGTAGGGCGTAACTCCAGAAGGCTGGGGGAAACCTGCAGGAAATCGTGGACCCAGCCAAAGGCAGACAGGGCGGTATGTTCCCAGAGGGCTGGGGTCCAGAGAAGACTTACTGAGCCAAGCTGCTTGTTGCCCCAGAGATCAGTCAGGGAGCAAGCCGTGAGTTAGGGCCTATGCGTGGCCTAGGTCATTTATTATTTTGTGTATGTTTCCTAAGCTGAATAAAAGCCATTTTGTTTTGAATTGGCACCGTCTGAACGCTGTCTCTCCGGTGCCCAGTACCACGAACACCAATTTTGGGTCCAGGAGTCTACCGCCATTGAGACTAATCTCCCCAAATTGTCACATATGGTGCTACGGATGCGGGCATAAAGAGATCCACGCAAGTCCTGGAAGACAAGTGTTTGGTGACTGCAGTACTGCTAAATGTGCATTGTGGCCTACAGCTGGAAGAAATCTGTGATTTCAACTGAGAAACCCAGGAAGGGGTGAGCGGAATTGCAACATAGCAAATTGTGTGCAAAAACTGGTGAAAGTAAAACTCTGGAAGAGGAATCCAGGGAATGGACTTTGTGTATACTGTAGCTCAGAAGTCTGTAAAGTGCTTGCTGATGGCAAGAAAGTAAGCAATATGTTTAGAAGCTGGATATTGAAAACAGTCTATGTGAAAGGCTATGATGCCATCTTGGTATTTTCTGTGGAAGACAGAAGAAAATGCTGGTTGTTGTAGTGCCACATAAGTTAACTGTTTGAATACATGTGACTGCAGAAGATAGCAAAAAAAGTTGCTGCCGGTTGAACCCAAGGTTGCTGTGGAATATTGTGTAATCTTGTTAGTAAACCATGGGCAAGAAAAAGAGAATTTCAGCTTGTAAAAAAGCTGAGAAGTTATGCACAGGTTTATTAGTGCAGCAGTCTGAATGCAGAGACACACAAAACCCGGAACAGAGCAGGTGGAGTGCAAGTAAAGATGAGTTGCATGAGAGTGACTTAGTTTTTCTGAAGCACTTCTGGTCTATGAAGGAATATGTCCCAGCTGAGTGTATGTCTCATACTGGAGTGCATCAAAGCGCCAAAGATGAAAATATTATGGTGCAGCAGCTTCAAGATGAGATTAAAACCATCAGGTTTATTTATGAGGATGAAATATCTGATTGGAAGTGGCAACTTGAGGTATCAGAAAAAGAGAACCTGACGTTAAAGAAAGAACTTGAGTCTATGAGGAGTTCATATCCTAGTCATTGTGAAAAGGCAGTGCTGGGTTTGCCTGGAATGGACGGTGTCACTAAGAAGGAGTCTGTAGAAATGAAATGCGCTCTATCTTAAAAAGTCCTACAGAGTGTAGAACAAAAGCAAGTGCTTGAGAAGCAATTGCAGGATTTAAAGGAGCAGCATGTCCAAGACTCCATTGCCAAAGAGAGTGCCATTGAAAAATTAAGAGATGACCTTGAAACTGCTAAACGTGAGAGAAGTGAATTTTTGCAGTGTCAGTCAGAATGTCCGGATGACCAAGTCAGGAAGTGTGAAAAACTTTCGTCTGCATTAACTGACAAAGAAAATGAAATTGCAGAGCTGAGGAAGCATGTCTCTGACCGAGAGAGTGATTTAGAATCTGTGGTGCAGACATTGCAGTCAGAGCAAAACTTGCATGAAGTAAAGCAGGTTCGCCTAAATAGTGAAGTCAACGAATGGCGGAGCAGAGCTGGAGTTCTGGAACAAAGAGAAATGGAACTCAAAGCTAGAATATGTAGCCTGGAGAGGGCGAAATCAGGATCTTGTGAAGATAATGAGAAATTGTCTGTTTTGGTGCAAAATAAAGACAAAGAATTGATGGAGATGTTGTCTGTCCATGCTCAGAAAGTGCAAACCTTACAGGAGAGTCACAAAAAAGTAGAGACTCAAGAGCTGCAACTAAAAGTCACAGAAGGGGACAGGTTTCGAGCAGAACTGCTAGACAAGGCAAACGGTCTGCAGGTGGAATTGGATAATGTCACAGGGCTTCTTTCTCAAGCAGACAGCAAGTTTATCAAACTTTCCAAAGATTTTTCTACACTAGAATCTCAGCTTCAGGACACTCAGGAACTTTTGCAAGAAGAAACTCGTCAGCAGCTTGACCTTAGTACAAAACTAAAACAAATGGAAGATGAGAAAAATGGTTTCCTTGAGCAACTAGAGGAAGAGGAGATAGCAAAAAGAGATTTGACAAAGCAGATTTCAACACTGCAGGCTCAGGTGACTGATATGAAGAAAAAAATGGAGGATAGTATTGGGTTCTTAGACTCTGTTGAAGAACTAAAGGAAAAGTTGCAAAAGGAGCTAGAAGCTACAAATCAACGGTTTGAAGAGAAGGTTGCTGCTTATGACAAACTTGAGAAGACGAAAATTAGACTTCAGCAGGAACTAGAAGATATAGGTGTAGATCTTGATCATCAATGTCGGATTGTGTCAAATTTGGAAAAGAAACAGAAAAAGTTTGATCAGCTGCTTGGTGAAGAGAAAGCTCTTTCTGCTAGATATGCAGAAGAACGTGACTGTGCTGAAGCAGAGGCTCGCGGAAAACAGACCAAAGCTCTTGCCTTGGCTCGCTCCCTAGAAGAGGCCCTTGAATTGAAGGCCGAGTTAGAGAGGCTCAACAAGCAACTGCGCACTGAAATGGAGGATTTGGTTAGCTCCAAGGAAGAAGTTGAGAAAAACCTGGAATCTGTGCAGATATTGTATGAGAACAAAGCTAATGCTTATGACAAGCTGGAAAAGGCCAAGAGAGAATTGGACCTCCAGATAGAAGACATGGTGGATAAAGTGATGGCATCTACATCTGCGGCTATAGAAGATGCAGTGCGAGGGATTGAGGAAGATCTGCAAGTTGCAATAGTAAAAACTGAGATTGAGGCTGCTCAGAGAAATGTGGCAGTTGTTAAAGACATACCAGAAAATGTAGTTCAGCGTGATCTATTTTGTGAGAGTGTATGGTATGGTCTTCGTGCAGAAGGAGAAGATATTGCAGTACAGAGCTTGTGTATCTCAAACAAAGAGGAGAGCAAACAGCCTATGTTTCCTAAACTTCTAAGCCTTGATAGCGGTGGCAAAGTTTGCTTTGAGATGAAGGTTACAGAAAAGGTACCCGTGAAACATTTATACTCTAAAGACATTGATCTGCATGTAGTACGTGTTAGTTGGTCTCTGAGCTCCTGTGGATTCATGATAGGTGAAGATTCTTACGGCTATTTACTAAAGGGATCAAAGTCATGCAATGGGATGGCTGAAGACTATGGCGAGAAATGTGATGAAAATGATGTGATCCCCTGTATGGCGAATTGTAAACGTGATGAAGTAGAACTTGCCTTTGTACAGAATGGCCAGGATCTTGGCATAGCATTTAAAGTGATGAGAAAACGGAAATCTCAACTGACCGGAATTTGGAAAAAGAGACCGCCAGATTGGGACGTGGACAATCACAGGACAAGTTTATTTGATTAAAGAGGGACGTCGACTTAGTATGTCTTGTCCCATTGTAGCTCACCCCATGGGTAGTGAGCTGAGGTGGAGGGTATGTGAGTATGTGAACCTAGAGGGCGCTATTGAGCGACCCAGGGCCAGGCCTGAAAAGGCCCTCAGCCACACCTTTGGGTGGGGCGTAACTCCAGAAGGCTGGGGGAAACCTGCAGGAAATCGTGGACCCAGCCAAAGGCAGACAGGGCGGTCTGTTCCCAGAGGGCTGGGGTCCAGAGAAGACTTACTGAGCCAAGCTGCTTGTTGCCCCAGAGATCAGTCAGGGAGCAAGCCGTGAGTTAGGGCCTATGTGTGGCCTAGGTCATTTATTATTTTGTGTATGTTTCTTAAGCTGAATAAAAGCCATTTTGGGGGTGTGGCCTAGCTGTGGACTGCAATGGCCGCATAGTCTCAGAGCTCTTGGTCTGAGTCCTATATAGCGACATTCTAAGCAACGGGCCCGTGGCCTTTGGGCTCAGATTCTACCAGCAAAAAGTGTCTTACCTTCGGGGATGCCGAGAAGAAAGAAGTCGACGGTGAGACCGCAGAGGATTTCCGACTTCTATTTCCCCCATGGGGGGGGGGGGGGACCAGCATGGAGAAGGCCCGCGCCTAGAAACGGAATCTAGGGCCTCGACTCCACCTCGCGACCCTCCGGAGGAAACCAGCATGCTCTCCGCTCACAAGAGAGCGCTCTCAGCCCCATCCTTACCGCGGCTGCTGGACGGCGCGGCCGCGGAGCTACCTGGGCCTTCTCCCCGGCAGGCCGGGGCCTACAATGGAAGCGGGCCTCCGCGGGTCGGCGCTTCGGGATCTGCGGGCCTATCCGGTCTGGAGACATACCAGTCGCCTACCGCCAGCTCGGTTAAACAGCGACCTAGGCTCCAGGACAGTGACTCCCAGGATGGCGAGGTGAGCAACAATGTGCAGCCTACCCCCCCACCCACTGATTTTTTTGCAGAAATCCCAGAGACAGAGAACCCACTCACTGAGGCCTCTATGAAATATATGCTCATGGCTTTCTGCAAATCACTAAAAACGGACATGTCTCTCATGGTAAAGCCGCTAGATAGAGATCTTCAGGAACTGAAAAATCGTACCGTTCATGTTGAATCCAAAATGGCGGAATTTGCGACATCACACAATGCATTAATAGATGCTCACTATGAGATGGAGTCGGATGTGTCGTTTTTGAAAGCTAAAGTAGCAGACTTAAAAGATCGCTCACGGAGAAATAATTTGAAATTTAGAGGGATTCCGGAGTTGGTCTCCGCGAATAATTTGACGACGTTCCTCCAAGATCTGATCCGCTCGCTCCTGCCGAATCTTACAGAGATGGATTTAATTATTGATAGAGCTCATAGAGTCCCCAAGCCATCTCATCTAGATGAAGCAATACCCAGGGATGTTCTCGCTAAAATCCACTTTTATCGCACTAAGGATCTGGTTTTGATGACTTCCCGAAAGGTGGGTCACCTACCTGAACCATACCACAAAGTATCTATTTACTCGGATCTGTCAGCCACGACACTGCAATTGCAGCGGCAATTCATCCCTATTACAGCAGCTTTACGCCAGCACCACATTTTGTACAAATGGGGATTTCCGGTCCGTGTGATCATTACCCGAGACAACACGGTGCATGTCGTTAAAACTTTGGAAGAAGGAACTCGTCTGCTTCACAACTGGAACATTCCGATTGTCGAGATACCACCCAAACAACCACCTGGTCCTGTGTCGGATGGATTGCACCAAGTGAGGGCCCAAAGACGTCCACGCAAAGGGCTACAAAGCTAAAGACTCACCTTTTCTTGGATTTCGTATGTCCACTGTCGTTGAACTTATCCCCCCAGGATTACGACAGCCGCTGGTCCGCTGTACCATACTCTTTTTTTTTTTTTTTCTTTGTTTGGTTTTGCCACGAAGGTTTATCCATTGGTTATGTAATTTGCATGGTTTGTTTTTCTTTTTATTATTGGTTCTGGCACATTGGGCGTAGTGAATATGAAGGGTGGAAACAGTTTCTCTTCAAACCAACAGTGACACCTACTGGTATTCGTGGTTGTGGTAAGAATCTCAAAGCATTTCTAACTGTGTATCATGGTACTTAAGATTATGTCCATGAATGTCAGAGGTTTGAACTCTCCTCAGAAAAGAGCCAATTTATGGCGTGAGGCCCGAGGGCAGAACTGTGACATTCTTGCACTACAAGAGACACATCTTTTAAGGGCAGACGCTTTTCACATTAATCACCCAGCATACCCACATGTGTTTCATGCTCACTACTCCTCAAAACGTAGGGGCACATTGATTGGGATTAAGGACTCAGTAGCGTTTCAATTGTTGTCTCAATACGCTGACCCGGGAGGGCGATTTGTTATATTAGTGTGTATTATTAACAATGTCACGTATACGCTGGTATCAGTTTATGCCCCAAATAGGAAGCAGGTGGCGTTTCTAGGGAGACTGGTGAGGGCGGTAGGAAAGAGGAAGCAGGGATGTTTAATATTAATGGGAGACTTCAATATGGCCCTGGACCCGCTAGTAGATACCACTTCTGGCATACTAACACGTCACCCCTCCTTATCGCAGGCTATATGGCGCTATGAATTATTTGACGTCTGGCGTATTTTGCATAATTCTGAAAGAGATTATACGTATCATTCCACGGTACATAATAGCTATTCACGAATAGACTTGTTCCTGGTTGAGCAGTCTAGCATTCCCCTTGCTAAGCAGTCCGAGATATCTCAAATAACTTGGTCAGACCATGCAGCGATAACCTTGTCCATAGCTGAGAAATATGAATCTGCTAGAGCATATATGTGGAGGTGTAGTGACTTTTTAATGTCACAGCCAAAGTTAAAAGCAACGATAGAAAATGACCTGAAGGAATTTTTTTCAGATTAATACCCCCTCTGCTCCTGGCCCTGAGATACTGTGGAATTCTCACAAGGCCTTTATTAGAGGAACGTTTATTCGCCTAGGGCATATCGAAAAGAAAAATAGAATGGCAGAAATAGATCGTCTACTCTGTCAGATAAGAGCTATAGACACCAGCAATAAACAATCTCCGTCTCCCTCACTTGCGACGAAATTAATAGCTTTACGCCAACAGTTAACCGCTTGTTTATTGCATAAATATGAGAAAAACCTGAAAAAGGTTAGAGCTACATACTACTCTCAATCTAACAAAGTGGGCAAACTTCTAGCATCCAAGCTTAAACAAAAGCAGGCAAAATCCAGGATTCCATTTATGTATAGCAAAGATGGTACATACAAAATTTATGACCCTAATGGCATTGCTAACGCCTTGAAACATTTTTATGAAGGCCTTTACAACCTAGCGGACAACTCTTCGACAGTCCCCCCAACAGCCCAGGATATTGAACGATTCCTCAAGGCGGCTCAACTACCCGCACTCACGGAGTCACAGCTGGACTCCTTGAACGCGCCTATTACCTCAGCAGAATTACTGTCTATCATCAAATCACTGCCATCACATAAGTCTCCAGGCCCTGACGGCCTTACTAATGAATATTATAAATGTTTTTTCCCAGCCCTGATGAGCCCACTGCTGTCATTTCTGACGGCCGTGGTAGATTCTGGGGTCATCCCAAAAGAAAATCAAGAAGCCCTAATAGTTACGTTGCCAAAGCCTGGCAAACTCGCCACTAGCCCCCAGAACTTTAGACCAATATCATTATTGAACACAGATTTAAAAATTAACGCTAAATTAATAGCAAGCAGACTGGCAGTCTGTCTCCCAAGTTTGATAAATTACGATCAAGTGGGGTTTGTTAAGGGGAGACAATCGTATGACAATACTAGACATATATTGAATATAATACACCATGTCGACTCTAGAAAGGAACAGGCGGTGATCCTTGCATTGGACGCAGAGAAGGCATTCGACCGCATTTGCTGGTCGTATGCCTTTTCGGTGCTTAGAGGTATGGGGTTTTCTGGAGCTATCTTAAGAGCGATTGAGGCGTTATACTCAGCACCTTCGGCGAAAGTGTTCACTAACGGAGTAGTCTCTGACCCATTCCTCATTACAAATGGGACCAGACAGGGGTGCCCCCTGTCGCCCCTGATATTTGTTCTTTCTATAGAGCCTCTAGCCCAAATACTTAGATTAGACCCGAGAGTGGGAGGCATTGACATAGGAGGTAAATCTCATTTTATATCATTATATGCTGATGATATTATTCTCACTCTGTCTAATCCGCGGACATCTATTCCTCATCTTATGGACACTATTAGTACTTTTGGGCAATTGTCATTTTATAAATTAAACATGGCCAAATCGCAGGCATTACCTCTCAATGTCCCTCCACCCTTGCTTCAACATCTGCAATCGACTTACGATTTTGATTGGAGGAAGGACAGTGTTCAGTATTTGGGGATACAGGTGACAACATCATTAGGAACCCTCTACAAAAGTAACTATATCCCAATGTTAAAAATATTGCAAGAAGAGACCGAGCGAATGTCTAAAATGGATGTTTCTTGGATAGGACGGGTAGCGGCTTTTAAGATGCTGCTATTACCTAGACTATTGTACCTGTTCCGTACGCTCCCAATATCCATTCCTGTTTCCTTTTTTGAGACAGCACAAAGGGTGATTTCAAAATATGTGTGGAATGGTAGGAGGCCTAGAATCAATAAAAGCTTTTTATTTAAGCAACGAGAGGCAGGAGGGCTGGAAGTACCTGTGGTGAGGAATTACTATATAGCATCACTGGTCACTCAGTGCGCAAGGTGGAAGTCAATAGATACCTCGGTTCCATGGCTACATATAGAGCAGGCGTTTATATCTCCCCTAAAGTTGGAGGATGCGCTGTGGCTGCCCTTCTGGAACATTCCGGCTCCGGGATCCTTCTCCCCAGTCATGTGCGCTTTGCTAATGGCATGGAAGCTAATACATGGGAAAGCAAACCCAGTGAAACATTTTCATATTGCAGAAATGCCTCTGTCATTGATGGCCTGGATGATTGATGGCATGGGGGTTTCGGGTTGGGAATTGAGGGGGATCACGCAGATTTCTCAACTATACTCTGACTCTAAACAGCCTATACCGTTTGTGGATCTTAGACAAAAATACGGAATCCACGTAGGGGATTTCCTTAAATATTTTCAGATATGGCACTTCATATCTAAACATCCTATGACGACCCTGCCCCATAACGGTTCACTTTTTGCTTGGTTGTCGACCAATGTGAGGGGATTACGATTCCTTTATGATAAAATTTCGACTTTTACTAGATCCACTCCGTTTCGTTGTTGGGAGAGAGACTTAGGAATGGTCATTACTTCAGATGACTGGCAACGAACGATTAAACTGATCCATCTGGCTTTAAAATGTAGCACCCACATAGAGACAGCAATGAAGGTCATTTTACGGTGGTATAGAACTCCATCTACTTTGCAGTTAGCGTATCCCTCCATGCCTGGGAATTGTTGGAGGGGCTGTGGAGACAGAGGAACCCTTCTTCATATTCTGGGAACCTGCCCTATAATTCGTGATTACTGGGATAGTGTCTTTGAAATGCTCTCTGAACTGTTTGATGTACGTCTCCCCCCTACTGCACATATGGCGATTTTGCTACTTGGAATTCCAGGAGAACTGAATAGGCATAAGCAACTTATTTGTAAAATTCTAACGATGGCTAAACTAATGTTGGTACAGAGATGGAGGGCAACAGCCTCCCCGCATATGTCGGCCCTGTTACTAGCCATTAACAACACATATTCCTATGAAAGGGTGATCGCAATGGGTAACTACTCTTTTCACAGATTCGAAATAATTTGGGATGCGTGGATACATTCTAGATTTGTCACGTAAAAAGAACGGAATGGTATATGAAACCCAATAGAGGGGGCTGGGACAGAAATAGGGTTGGATGTGAGGCTCGCCAACCCCGTCGAAAGGGGAATCAGGGAGGAATAACCAATGCTGCGGGTACGAGTCAAATGTCCTCTGCGCAACTACACATCTCATGTAGAAGAGAAAAATGTTTACGGAGAATACACCCTAGATATAGCTATCCACAGCCTAGTATATGTGCCTAAATGTTATTTCTAATGTTCACTTTATAAGTAATCTTCATATTTGGTTTTAAAGATATGCGGTTCTAAGAATGTATTTTGAAACTGTATTTCAATGTATATTAACTGTACATCGCAATATCTATTCATTTTGTTCTTTGTTTTTGTATTCTGAAAATTTTGAAAATTTGAATAAAAAATATTGAAACTAAAAGCCATTTTGTTTTGAATTGGCACCGTCTGAACGCTGTCTCTCCGGCGCCCAGTACCACGAACACCAATTTTGGGTCCAGGAGTCTGCCGCCATTGAGACTGATCCCCCCCAAATTGTCACAATACCCAATGGGCAGTCCGGAAGTGGTTAAGTAACTACAAATTTGAAATTGAAATAAGCCCCCGGCCCCGTACCTTTTGCGTTGCAGGATGGCTCCCAGGCCTGTCATAGGAAAATAACTATTAAGGCTGGTCTATTCCTTAACACTAGAAGTCCCAGAAATTTGGAGCTCCCCCTTGAAGTCCTGAAAGAAGGTCAAATGACCCTTAGTCCAAACTGACAACTCTGATGGCTCCAATTAGCATTTCCTTTCATTTGTAAATGTGGCCATTGTCTGAGGAATCTGCAGGGGGGAATTGTGTTGATCCACCTCAGGTCTTGTAAGAGAGTGTAAAGAAAAGAATGTAAGCTGCTCCTGAGTGTCTGCCCACCCCCCAGCTGCATTGTTGTGCTGGGAATATTTGCTAACACCTTAGCAAATTTGCATGCAGCCTTTTGTGCTGTGGGGGATGTGACTGCTTCTCAAAGTAGTCTGTGACTTGAAATCAAAGTACATCTGTAATGTCCTCCCATATCTTGGCAAGGACCCCAGTCGTCCCAGCGGGGAGAGACTGTCCGAAACTGTAGTGATGAGGCTGATGGACAAGGGCAGAACTGTAACCACGAACAATTTCTTTACATCATTGTCACTTGCACAATGACTGCTTAGCCGGAAAACCACTATCCTCGGCACAGTCAACAAGAGTCGTCGGGAAATTCCTCAATCCGCTAGACAGATGGACCGCACTGTATTCACCACTCAGGTGTTTTCAACCACTGGTGCCACACTGACAGTGTATGCACCCAAACGAAAGAAGGCCGTCTACATTCTCAGCAGCATGCACAGCGTGGTTGAGACTGAGGATACCAACAAAAGGAAGCCAAACACGGTCACACAATACAACCACACAAAGTGCGGTGTGGATGTAATGGACCAAATGGTGCGGGAGTACAGCGTGCGTGCAGGAACACGGAGATGGCCAGTCGCCGTGTTCTACAACATGATTGACATGGCAGCACTGAATGCTCATGTTCTTTATCAGGCATGCACTGGGGTGCAGGAGAGACGGGTGGACTTCCTGGTTGAGCTTGCAAAAGAGTTAGGTGGCTCTCATGTGACTGAAAAGAAGGCATGCAAGGAGAAACTCCTTCGGCAACAACCTTCCACACCCAGCCCTGGCAAAAGGGCGAAGTGTCAGGTCAACCATCGATGCACGAACAATTGTGCAACTGAGAGATGTGTTTACTGCTACAAATACACGTGGCAAATGTACCAGGGACATACCCAGGCAGTGCCAGGTATGTTCCGACAGTGCAGACAGACTGCTGAGTGAGTGCTGAAATGCTAGTCACACAAGAAGGACATGCCACTCACACACACACACGCAGCCCCCCACAGCAGCCTATTGTAAATATGTGTGGAATTGTTTTATTCCTTGTATTTTTTTTATTATTTTCATAACAAAAATAAAAAGCATAGAAACAAATAACAGTTGTTCTTTTGTATATTTACATTTTTGTATATTTAGATTCAAGTCAATGGGTGCAGAAAAAAAAAAAAAAAAAAAAATCGCAAAAAAAATCACAGCTACTTGCGATATTTTTGTGATCTGTCCCATTGGTCATATAGATCACTCCTCTGGGATTTTTTCGCACGAAAAAAATCGCACAAAAAAAAAAAATTGCAGGAAAATCGCACCTATGAAAAAAAATCGCACAAAAAAAAAATTGCAGGTGTGCTTGGTGCCATTGAAATATATTGGCAAATCGCACAAAAAAATTGCATCGCATTGCGATGCGATTTTCGCGCAATTTTTTTTTCTCTAGTGTGCTTGAGGCCTTAGACCAGGGGTCGGCAACCTATGGCACGCGTGCCACTCTTGGCACGCGAGGCTTATTCCCCTGGCACGGCAGCGGACTCCTCACCCAGCAGTTTCGATCGGACCAAACACGGCCGAAACGAAACTGCTATTATTATACTGTGGGGTCTCTTCAGACCCCCCGAGTATAATAAGCGGAGCCCCCGGGGAGATGATCAAACATAAAAAACAATGTACTCACTATTCCACGCTCCGCAGCCGCTCTGTACTCTTCGGGCGCTTCTGCCTGCAGGGGCCACTATAGAGCATAATACCGTGTGCAGGGACCACTATGGGACATATACCGTGTGCAGGGGCCACTATGAAGCATAATACCGTGTGCAGGGGCCACTATAGAGCATAATACCGTGTGCAGGGACCACTATGGGACATATACCGTGTGCAGGGGCCACTATGGAGCATAATACCTTGTGCAGGGGCCACTATGGAGCATAATACCGTGTGCAGGGGCCACTATGGAGCATAATACCATGTGCAGGGACCACTATGGGACATATACCGTGTGCAGGGGCCACTATGGAGCATAATACCATGTGCAGGGGCCGCTATGGGACATATACCGTGTGCAGGGGCCGCTATGGGACAAATACTGTGTGCAGGGGCCACTATGGGACATATACCGTGTGCAGGGGCCACTATGGGACAAATACTGTGTGCAGGGGCAGCTATGGGACAAATACCGTGTGTAGGGGCCGCTATGGGACATAATACCGTGTGCAGGGGCCGCTATGGGACAAATACCGTGTGCAGAGGCCGCTATGGGACATAATACCGTGTGCAGGGGCCACTATAGAGCATAATACCGTGTGCAGGGGCCACTATGGGACATATACCATGTGCAGGGTCTGCTTGGGACATATCGGTGTGTAGGGGCCGTTATGGGACATATTGCTGTGTGCAGGGGCCGCTATGGGACAAATACTGTGTGCAGGGACTGCTATGGGACAAATACTGTGTGCAGAGGCAGCTATGGGACAAATGCCGTGTGCAGAGGCAGCTATGGGACATATACCATGTTGAAGGGGCCGCTATGGGACATAATACCATGTGCAGAGACCACTATGGGACATTATTCTGTATAACGGTGTGTTTTCTATATTAAGGATGTGTTTTTGCACAGAAAATTCCGGCTTTGTTTTTTTTTTGTGCAAAAATGCACCAGTTTTACATTGAATGAAAAAGTTCCAAATATAGCTGCATACATAGTGTGTATTCACCATAAGGATGCCGCCATACGGGGCTCCTGGACACAATAAATTTACCACTAATTGGGGGCTGCACATGGACTTTCATTGCTTCTAATTAGAAAGTACAGGAGTGTCCCAGGAAATAGCAGTAAACGCATGTGTCCTAAAGCATCTGGTGGCAGCACTTCTGTGTTATGGTTTGTGGTATATGACTTTAGTTTAGGGGTCGTCAGACTTACAATTATTGACCGGCACTCCGAGTACCTCATCTTTGATTTTTTTTATTAAAATCGGAACGCCGAACAAAAAAGGTTGCCTACCCCTGCCTTAGACAAATGCTTCTGGTCATTACTCACAGCTGTACCTTGCTCTAAAATTTCTAATTCTATTTAAAATATATCAAAAATGATTAATTGTTTCAGTGCTTTTTTGCTCAAATAAAACTAAACTAAATACAATATGTCTAGTCTTTATATTATCAAATACAATAAACTGAATAGAACTAACTAGAAACTGAATGGCTAAACTCAATGGAAAACAGCAACCTCCTGTGGTGTGACAGTAATGGCCTTAATTACAGAACAAAAGACGGTGATTATAGGATGTTAGATAAAATCCTTCAGGTCATTCGACCCGTCTCTGGGTTCCAAAGGTAGAAATGTTAAATGACCCCTCTCTGGGACTTCTAGTGTTAATAGTTATGTAGCAAATCTCCCATAGACCGTTGTATTGCAGTCTATGGGACTTGCAATCAAAAGATTACAGGTTCAAGCCCCCTAATGGGGCTAATAAAATAGTTATAAATAATTAAATTACATTTTTTTTTTTCTTAAAACCACCCCCCTTTCCCTAGATGAAATAAAAATAAACAAAAACAAACTTAAAAAATTATACATCCCCACATCTGAAATTGCCCAGTCTACAAACATTAAATATTTTTACTATACGGAGAACGCTGTAGTGGGGAAAAAAAATTCAAAAGAGCCAAACTGCTGTTTTTTCACTGTTTCATCTCCTATAAAATACATCTCCCATGTAAATAAAAAGAGATCAAAACATCAGACATTCCCAAAAATTGTATAGCTAAAGTTCAACTTGCCTTGCAAACAAAAAAAAGCCGCCTTATGCAGCCCTGTAAACGAAAATCTAAAAAAGTTACTGGTGTCAGAATATGGCACCAAGAATTTTGTCTTTTAAAGTTTTGCATTTTTTTTAAGGGTTAAAATGTAAAAAAAACTATTTGGTATCACGGGAATCGTACCGACCCATAGAATACAAGTGACGTCATTTTTGCTGCACAATGAACGCCATAAAAGCAAAGCCCATAAGAAAGCCGCACAAAAGCGGTTTTTCTCCAATTCCACCCCATTCTGAATTTTTTTTTCCAGCTTTCCAGTACATCGTACATAATATTAAATGGTACCATTACAAAAACAATTTGTCCCGCAAACATTAACCCCTCTTATGGCTCTGTGAATGGAAAAGTAAAGTTATGGTATTGGGAAGGTGGGGAGTCAAAAATGAAAATTGAAAAGGGGTTACATATACAATGGGGAAAAAAAGGTATTTAGTCAGCCACCAATTGTGCAAGTTCTCCCACTTAAAAAGATGAGAGGCCTGTAATTGACATCATAGGTAGACCTCAACTATGAGAGAGAAAATGAGAAAACATATCTAGAAAATCACATTGTCTGATTTTTTAAGAATTTATTTGCAAATTATGGTGGAAAATCAGTATTTGGTCACCTACAAACAAGCAAGATTTCTGGCTCTCACAGACCTGTAACTTCTTCTTTAAGAGGCTCCTCTGTCCTCCACTCATTACCTGTAGTAATGGCACCTATTTGAAATTGTTATCAGTATAAAAGACACTATCCACAACCTCAGTCACTCTCCAAACTCCATTATGGTGAAGACCAAAGAGCTGTGGAAGGATACCAGAAACAAAATTATAGACCTGCACCAGGCTGGGAAGACTGAATCTGCAATAGGCAAGCAGCTTGGTGTGAAGAAATCAACTGTGGGAGCAATAATTAGAAAATGGAAGACATACAAGACCACTGATAATCTCCCTCGATCAGAGGCTCCATGCAAGATCTTACCCCGTGGGTAATGATCACAAGAACGGTGAGCAAAAATCCCAAAATCACATGGGGGGACCTAGCGAATGACCTGCAGAAAGCTGGGACTAACGTAACAAAGGCTACCGTTAGTAACACACTATGCCGCCAGGGAATCAGATCCTGCAGTGCCAGACGTGTCCCCCTGCTTAAGCCAGTACATATCCAGGCCCGTCTGAAGTTTGCTAGAGAGCATTTGGATGTTCCAGAAGAGTATTGGGAGAATGTCATATGGTCAGATGAAACCAAAGTAGAACTGTTTGGTAGAAACACAACTCGTTGTGTTTGGAGGAGAGTGAAGCTGAGTTGCATCCAAAGAACACCATACCTACTGTGAAGCATGTATCGTGAGATTTTGAGTGCAAACCTCCTTCCATCAGCAATGGCATTGAAGTTGAAACGTGGCTGGGTCTTTCAGCATGACAATGATCCCAAGCACACCACCAGGGCAACAAAGGAGTGGCTTTGTAAGAAGCATTTCAAGGTCCTGGAGTGGCCTAGCCAGTCTCCAGATCTCAACCCCATAGAAAACCTTTGGAGGGAGTTGAAAGTCTGTGTTGCCCAGCAACAACCCCAAAACATCACTGCTCTAGAGGAGATCTGCATGGAGGAATGGGCCAACATACCAGCAACAGTGTGTGCCAACCTTGTGAAGACTTACAGAAAACGTTTGACCTCTGTCATTGCCAACAAAGGATATATAACAAAGTATTGAGATGAACTTTTGTTATTGACCAAATACTTATTTTCCACCATAATTTGCAAATAAATTCTTAAAATATCAGACAATGTGATATTCTAGATATGTTTTCTCATTTTGTCTCTCATAGTTGAGGTCTACCTATGATGACAATTACAGGCCTCTCTCATCTTTTTAAGTGGAAGAACTTGTACAATTGGTGGCTGACTAAATACTTTTTTTTCCCCACTGTAGTTATGTTCATGGACAAACTCCTTTAGGCTAAGGCACCACGTAGTGAGATGCAGCCAAAAAACTCTGCAGAAAAGACCGCAGTGGCAATGCATTACGTTTTTTTTTTCTGCAGCGTTTTTTCAACGAACATTTGGAGAGTTTTCCTCTGTGGACTTTCTGCCCCTACTATACATATATGGAAAACGCCAGCATTTACATAGGTATAATTGACATGCTGAAGTTTTCGAAACCCCAACCACTGTGGATTTTTTTTTCGGCAATGTGTGGATGGAATTAGCCAGAAACCCATCCACTTTGCAGATAATGTAAAATGCAGCGTATTCGCAACTATCCTTAACCACTTCTGTACTGTGACAATTTCCCTGGTTCAGGACCATACACATTTTCGGGAGTTTTCATGCATGCACTTTTGAGGGCTATAACATTTTTTTTTTATTTGGGTTATTCAACTAATTATTGCATCTTTGAATCTTTTTTTCAGTGACAATATAAGGTTTTATTTTTATGTTTTTATTTTTGCATTTTTTTTTTTTTATATCCGGGAAAATTAAAACAAAAAAACGGAAGAAAAATGTGTTTGTTTTTCACTGTTTTTTTTTTATTATTTTGTGCTACTAAAAAACTTTTCAAAATAGTTTTCCCTCTCCATTATGGTAATTTTTATTTCGTATTGTGTTGTCGGGAGTAAAAAATTTACTTTTACTTTTCTATTTATTTTTACATTGTGTCCCCATAAGGTCATAATAGACCTTGGGTGGGGGGGTATTTTAACAGTATTTTTGGTGTGTGTGTGTATGTATGTGTGTGGGGTGGGCACTGATTTTCCCTGTAACTGGGGCTGATAAGAAATGCAGCCTCCTGTCCATAACCTCTAGGTCCTAGCAGCTTATACAGTCTCTGATTCCTGGCGGATAACATGATTGCCTGGTCAGACTGCCTGGGCATCATGGCAGCTCCCATTGCTGTATACACAGCGCTCATTGAATATGTGTATACAGCGTTCAGGAAGGCAGGGAAGGTAATAAACTGACCCTGCCTTCTCTAGAGTAACAGCTGGCTCCCCAATTCAAAATCGTGAAGGTGTTTAAGGCTGAGGCTCGATGTTGCATAAACGCAGCTTTTTTGTTGCAGATTTTGCTGTGTTTTTTTGAGCCAAAGCCAGGAGTGACTTAAGCAGAAGGGAGACGTATAAGTAATTCCTATATATTTCCCATTACATTTATAGCCACAGTTGGCTTTGGCTCAAAAAAACGCAGCAAAATCTGCAACAAAAAATGTAGGTTTCTGCAACATGGAGCCTTAGCCTAACACTGCAAGAACGTACGGGCAGTGCGTGGACAGCCCGCATGTTTAAAGTCTATGGGCGGTCTGGAAATGGTTAATAAAAGCTAAATAAATGGCATTTAAAGGAAGTCTGTCAGGACCAAAATTCCTCCCAAATCAATAACAGTGAGAAGTAGGAGCCTTTAATAGGAAGAGAAATATGTCTGTGAGCCCAAACTGATGAAACAATGCATAGTTATGGTAGGTTCACACTAGCGTCGCTTCTCCATTGTTCGTGTTGGCTACAATAGCGGTAACACATAGTCCGACCGACCCAATTGACTATAATGGGGCCGTCGGGTGTCTGTCATTTTTAAACAAAAATCGGGGGAGAAGATACAAACAGAGCCTAAATAATCTTTTTATTTTATGGATATGCAAATCAGCTGGCAAGTGCTCCGGGAGCATGACCTTATTTATCAGATTTACCTACAGGCAAACATGATGCAAACACATGCTGAAAATGGCTAAAGGACCGAAGTATTTGCCATTGTCTGTAGGCAAATCTTGCATATCAGGCCCACCCAGAAGCAATTGCAGGCTAATCAGCATACCCATAAAAAGATGATTACTTGTGCATTGCTTCATCAGTTTGTGACCACAAAGGTAGATTTCTACCTCTTCATGACACTGTTATTAGTTTGGGAGGCATTTTGTTCTTGGCAGGTTCCCTTTATAAATACAACTGGTTCTACAAAAAGACGCCAGCAAGTGGCTGCATTGAAAAATTAAAACCATAAAGCTTTTAAAATGCAAAGGCGGAAAAGCAAAAAATTGTCCTGAAGCCCCTGATAGGTTATTACTGAGGGTGCCATTACCACAAGTGCTACCTGGGGGCCCCCTAACACTCATTTGCCTTTCACAACCCCTCCCCTCTTCTGTGAGAGACAGCTTGCAATATCCAACCAGCAGCCTGCTACAGCCATTACTGAGAAGACTTTTTTTTATTAGGGACTGCCCAGGTAGCACTTGCAGTAGGCGCACTGAATGATGCTGCTACTAAAACCCTTCACCCAGGTATCACTAAAAGAATTTGCTAAGTCTTTTAGCTATTAGTGTCCAAGCTGCTGACAGACTCCCTTCACTAGAACTAGTTTTCCGCCGTAAAATGACTATATTCTAGTGCAGAATGACACTTCGTAGAAGGCAATACACTGGCATAAACTCTGTTCAGACATTGAGTAGATAAGAAATGGTTAATCCTGCAGAATTATGAACGATGCTCTGGGTTAGTACTGGACGTAACGAAACCCGACGTGCATTTTATACGGTAGCTTCAATACTATCTATGTAATACTACTTGTAAATAGAGGATGAGCAGTCACAACTAGGTAGTTGACGTTTAGCCAGATCCCTCGTCTTTGCATTGCACATAGCTTCTCGGAACTGCAGATGCGTTTTAAAACCGCCGTCACACGGACATATACTCTGCGGCAACACGTGAACGGTGAAGGAAATTCTTGCGAAGGCAGGCTAAGATGGTAGTTTAGCTTCTGTACCGCCCTTGTCCCCTCTGGCCTGCAGGATTGGTGCACAGACATGTGACTAGTGGGATTGGTTGAAGCATATTAACCAGCCTTTGGCGCCATTGTCCGTAATTCCTAAAAGACGGACTCTGATTGGCAGGTAGGCAATCGTGACTAAAAGGCGGCTATACTGCGGCGCTTATATCCGGGTGCTGAGCTGAATGGTTCGCGTGGGGCTGTAAATAGAAGACTGCGCAAGGTAGGCACCAAGTGTAAGAGCTCTATGTACCAACCCTTCTCAGGCCATACGGAGCTAGTGTTGTGGTCAGTGCCTGCAGGGGCGTAACTACCGGGATAGCAGCTGCCACAGGGCCCGGGACATTACGTTACGGGCCCCGTCGCGTTTTTTTTTTTTTATAGTCCGTTATCTGCTGGAGTAACCCCAGCAGGTAACGGGCCCTATATACTTACCGTTCCCCGAGTTCCCGCTCACGGCCGCCTGCGCTTCCGATTCTGCGGAGACGGCTGTGAGCAGGAGCGGGGACCGGTATGTGAGGCCGTGGCCCGAACACCTGCTATCATTATACTTCGGGGTCTTTTCAGACCCTCCCATACTTGCATGTCTTCCTTCTGCAGGGAACGGCTCCTCCTCCTTCTGTTACGTCTGTGTGCACAAGAGCCGGAGTCCCGGCTTTGCGCTGTAGATGACACTCCATCTCTATTGCGCAAGCGTGGGAGCCCGAAGGAGCCGCCCACACCTGCGTAGTAGAGATGGAGTGAAGGCTACAGCACAGTACCAGGACTGCTGGCAGAGTCAAAGAAGAGGAGGAGCCGTTCCTCCTCAGAAGGAAGTCTGGACAGGAAGAAGAAAGGTAAGTATAGTGGGGTAGGCTGAGTTAGTTGGGAAAGCATGGAGGGGGTGAGATAGCTAGGGAGACAGGGAGGGGGTGTTAGAGAGGGAGAGGGGAGGGAGTGAGAGGGAGATAGTGTGAGAGCCTACAGCTACCATAATGCATTGCATTAGCTAATGCAGCAGGAATCTACACCATATAAACAAATGCAGAAGATGCCAGTCGCTCCCAGAGAAACCCAGAAATCACTCAAAACACTGCTAAAGGTATTTGGGTGCACTTATTAACCCATCAATAGCACTAACAGACCTTTTTTAAAAAAATATTTTTTGCCTGGAAAACCCCTTTAGGGACACCTTTTCCAAAACAGACATGTCCCTTTATTTGGCAATAACTTTAAGCTGCTTTAACTTAAGCAGAGTTCACACTACCGTTTGATTCCGTTATGAAGGTGCTCGTAAAAAAAAAAAAAAAAAAAAAAAAACGGACACCTATCATAAGACATTAACGGACACTAACTGATGTTAATGTGTCCGTTTTTTTTTAACTGATCCAAATAATGGATCAGTTAAAAAAATGGACACATTAGCATCAGTAAGTGTCCGTTTTTTTTTTTTTTTTGTGTTTCTGTTTTCTGAGCATGCGCAGAAAATAACGGACATAAAATAACGGACAGCATCTGATGGCTATCAGTTACTGTCCTTTATAAGTCCGTTACCCATAGACTTCAATGTCAAAAAAAATAACGGACACTTGCTGTCCGTCAAGAATCCGTTTTTCCAAACGGACAAAAAGGTCCTGCATGTAGGTTTTGTTTTTTATTTTTGTCCGCGGAAAAAAAACGGACACAATATTAAAACCCATTGAAATGAATGGAAATTTTAACGGATTTCTGACGGTTCAGCTAGTGTCCGATGCTAAAATCTTGTAACGGACAATAGCAACGGACACTACTGACGGTCACCAAGGGTAGTGTGAATGCCCCTTTACCCACATGACTTTGAATTTTTTTTTTTCCATGACACATTGTACGTCATGTTATACTAGAATCACACTAGTGTTCCCTGTCTCTTGTTCTGGTCTGTCAGACCGCTTAACATAGCGGTGACATATGGAGCCTGGCACACCACATTTACTAGAATGGGGTCCATCATGGGGCCGTTGTTTTAAAACTGAAAGTGGGAGACGAAAAAGTCATGCGTGTAGTACTTTTTTGCCCCCAATTTCAGGCAGACATTGCAATTGAGTCTCCGTAGCACAATGTAGTCTTTGTGGTAAGCTTTAATCAATGTTTTTTTGCATTTATAGATGAAAAAATAGGAAATTTGGAAAAAAAAATTTTAAATGTGAAATGCTCCAAATTTAAAAAAAAATTTCTGAAAATTTATGTACCACTTTTGTTCTGAAGGGGATTTTAAAATCAAACCTTTTTATTTATTTTACACCCCTCAAATAATTCAAAACAGCATTTGGGAACCTTTTAAGGGTGGGTTCACACTACCATTGGATGTCCGTTTTGATAGAGTCCATTAAAAAAATCCAGACATGAACAGACGCTAATTGATGTTAATGTGTCTGTTTTTTTTGTTTTTTTTTTTAACTGATCCATTTATACTATCTGTTTTATTGCTTTTTTTGTTTTTTTTTTTTTTGTTCTTTCTGACCATGCGCAGAAAAAACCCATTACCCATAGACATTAATGCTAAAAAAAATAATAGCTGCTTGACGTCCGTCATAAACCCGTTATTCGCGGACACAAAAGTCCTGCACCCCAGATTTTTTTGTCCGCAAAAAATAAGACGTGACGGATTTGTTATAAACGGACACTAACGGTCACTAACAGACAACAGAGAAAATACCATTGAAATCAATGGGATTTTTAAGGGATTTATGACGGTTCTGCCAGTGTCCGTTGTTAAAATCTTGTAACAGACACTAGCAGCGGACACTACTGATGGTCACTAACGATAGTGTGAATGCCCCCTAAGTGTTTCATGGGAATTAAAACAATATGGGGAAATTTAGACAACACTTTTTTTTTCTTTAAATAATGCATTTATTTTGCCCTAAAGCTTATACTTTCACAGGGGTTTAACCCCTCCTCACCAGTGACATTTTTCTATTTTTGTTTTTGACTCCCCGCCTCAAATTTTTATCAGAGGCAAAACAGAAAAAACGGCAGTTCGGCACTTTTGATTTTATTTTTTTTCCCCTAGTACAGAGTTCACCGTACAGGAAAAATATTTTTATAAATTTATAGACCGGGCATTTTTGGACACAGGGATACCTAATGTGTATGTGTTTAACAGTATTTAAGTACTTTTATATGTGCTCTAGGTAAAGGGGTGATTAGAATTTTTAATATTTATTTTTTTTTAAATATTTTATTTTTACTTTTTTTTTTTTTTTAATTTTTCTTGCATTTATTAGACCTCCTAGGGGTCTTGAACTCCAGGGGGTCTGACTACTAATGCAATGCACTACAATGTAATGCATCGCAATACATTGCAAAGTATTAGAACTTCTATTACAGGTTGCATAGAGCATCCTGCAATAGAAGTAAATGGCAGACAAGCCTGGGTGCCTTCAGTATGGATGTGGATGAAAACTGCTGTTTGAGCACAGAAGACAGGGAGCTCCATTAGACTTTTGAAGGGCAGAATAATTTTCAGGTGCCTTGACTCATTTGCAGAGCGACTATAGGTGCATCTCAATAAATTAGAATATCTTTCAAATGTTTATTTCAGTAATTAAATTAAAAAAGTGACCTAATATATTTTCTAGATTCTTTACACACAGTGTTCTATTTCAAGTGTTTTATTTCTGTAAATATTGATTATGGATTGCAGGTAATGAAAACCAAAATATAAAAAAATTAGAATATTGTAAAAAAAAGTTCAGTATTGTAAATTCAGTGTGTCACCTGCCAAGGTTTCCTAAGTCTTTAAATGGTCCCTCAGTCTGGTTCAGTAGGACACATAATCATGGAAGACTGCTGATTATGAATTGAATTACTGAAATGAATGAACGTTTCAAAGATATTCTAATTTATTGAGATGCACCTGTAAGATGCCAAGGTAACGGGAATTGAAGAGTGAAGAAATCAGGCGATACCTTTTAGAGGCTAACTGAGTATATTCGATAGTGAGCTTTTGAGAGTACTAGCTCTCTTCTTCAGACATTGTGTTATACAAGAAACTGAAAATTCACACACTCTTTATACACACACAAAACATGGATCTTCAAAGGATCTTATAATAACAAAATGCAATATAAGTCGAGAAGTTCTTTGCAACAGGTCAAGAAATAAACAATCTGGAAAATTTGTGGGGTGTGACGGAGGGATCAGTAATTCTTGCTGTTATCTGTTTGCAATCAGGTGGTTTGTGAACCTCACAGTTCATACATAGTGTGACATGAAATTGGCATGAATATTAAGATATTCAAATTGCAGAGTTTGAAATTTTTGCATTAACTTATATTCCCATTCCTTTCTCTCTCACTGCGTCTTGAATAAAATGTCCCATTAAAAACACAACCTGCAAATCTTCAATAGAGTGGTCTTCTCCGGAAACCTACGGTATAAAAAGGTGGAGCCTCACCTACCCCTCAGTTGCTTCCTGTCCCTGGAGGGGGGACCTACGTGCCTGCTTGAGGCAGGCTTACCTGATGGCATAGGAAAGAGTTGGTCCTGGTAGGGGTTGCCTCTCTTCTTCCATGGGTGACTGTTAGCTGTGGCCCGGTCTGGAGTTGGTGCCATTCCCCCAGCTATGCGCCGCTGGTGTTCCGGGCGCGGGGGTTCCGATATCCAGGCAGAAGGAGTGTGTTTCCTCTGCTTTAGGCCACAGGAGTTCCGGGCCTGCAGGGAGACACATGGAGGTGCCAGCCTGAAAGGAAGTGGGTGTGGCTTCTGGCGGAAGGGTCGTGTCTTACTGGTAATGAGGGTGAGGCTTCCGGTGGAAGGGGCATGGCCTAGCGGCTGAATGGCCATATAATGCAGATTGAAGGACGGTGGAGCTGCTAAGCAGTTCCTGGCCCTCCCTGCACTGAGTCTCTACAATATGGAAGAGCAGCAGCTACAGCCACAGCTGCAGTCACAGTCCTAGCAGCCATTGGCAAGAGGAAGACCCCAAGATGGAGGGCAAGATAAAGGTCTACCTCCACCTAACTCGGTATTATAGGGGGATGTAAGTGGCTGCATGCCAACCCTTTATTTTTTGTTATTTGGTTCCCCTGTCTTTTGTAGGATAGACCTAGGAAAGCCTTGGCGAAATCTAAGTATAAGGAATGTGCCTTATGTAGAACTAGACTTTCTTCTTCTTATGAGAAAAAGCTCTGCCCATCATGCATTGATAGAACTATTGCTGAGGAGTCCCCGTCATTCTTACAGGGTATCAGATCTATGATACAGGAGGAGGTCCCTTAAGGGTAAAAGTGGCCAGAAAAAGAAGTCCAGTTCCTCTACCCAGGGTCATGACTCCTCTTCTGAGGAGGAGTCTGTTCAGGGTGAAAGTGGAGAATTATCCGATGACGCCTCTTCTTGCTCCATATCTGATGTAGAGAGAGGGACAGTCGTGTTTTCCAGTTGAGGACACTGACAAGTTGCTCAAAACCATTCGAGCGACTATGGGGATTGAGGACTCTAGACCCTCCCGTTCTGTGCAGGACATTATGTTTGGAGGTTCGTCAAAGGAGACACTTTCCAGTCCATAAAAATATTACATCGCTTATCAAGAGGGAATGGAAAAAGCCGGACAAGAACGGTTTTATCCCTAGAGGAGTTAAGCATAAATACCAGTTTGAAGAGGGATAATGTACCAAAAATTGATGCTGCCGTAGGCAGAGCCTCCAGGAAGTCAGCACTGCCTTTCGAGGATCCCTTAGACAAGAAAGCTGAAAGCTTCCTAAGGCGTTCTTGGGAGTCAATAGGCGAGTCCCTCAAGCCCAATATAGCGGCTACCTGAACTGCAAGATCCCTTATGATCTGGCTAGGAGAGTTGGAAGATCAATTAAGGAATAAGGCCCCAAGAGAGCAGATTCTGTCAGCCCTGCCGACTATTAGAAAAGCTGCAGATTTTTTGGCAGATGCTTCAGCGGACGCTGTAAGATTATCAGCTCGCTCCCTTGCCCTGACCAACTCTGCCAGAAGGGCTATATGACTGAAGAGTTGGACAGGTGATGTAGGGTCTAAGACCCGGCTGTGCAATCTGCCCTGTGACGGTGAATATCTGTTTGGACCAGCCTTGGATGACATCTTAGCTAAGGCATCAGATAAAAAGAGAGGTTTTCCTGTGCCTTCCTCTGGTCATACACGGAGGTCCTTTCGTCCCTTTGGAGCATACAGAGGGCAGAAATTTGTCAAGTCCAGAGATAATAGCTGATCGGAATACAATAAGAAACACAAGGGGTTCTTATTTAGCAACTGACCACGTAATAAAGATCCAAGAGGCAATGACGCCAGGCCCCGGGTAGGGGGGAAGACTGAGGAAACTCCTTCCTGCCTGGAGGAAAATTTCATGAAGCCCTTGGATCCTGGATACAGTGGGAGCAGGCCTGAAGTTGGAGTTCTCTTCTCCTCCGCCTTCAAAGTTTTCAGATTACCAGACTTCCCTAACCTCTCAATCTGCTCTGGAATTGGAAGTGAAGAGCCTGATCTTGAAAGGGGTGCTGATTCCAGTTCCCCAGGAAGAGGAGAGGCAGGGGTTTTATTCCCATCTGTTCTTGGTAAGGAAACCCGATGGCTCCTACAGAATCATAATAAATCTAAGGAGGTTAAATCAGTTTCTGTCTTATAAGAAATTCCGGATGGAGACAGTGCAGTCAGAAGTGAGATTGTTAACTCCCAATTGCTGGATGGCGGTGATAGACCTGAAAGATGCTTATTACCATGTTCCAATTTTTCCAGGTCACAAGAGGTTCTTGCAAGTAGCAGTAGAGATGGTAGGGGTGGTTCATCATTACCAATATCAGGCCCTTCCCTTTGGAATCTCCATGGCCCCAAGAGTCTTTACCAAAATAGTGGCAGAAATCGGGGCGCGTGTAAGAGAGAAAGATGTTCTGTTTATTCCATATCTAGACGACTTTCTCATTGTAGCAAGATCCAGAATAGAATGTTTAGAAAGTGTCAGAGTAGTACTGGACATTCTGGAGGAATTAGGTTGGATGGTGAATCTAGAGAAGTCAAGTTTAGTTCCCTCTCAACAGAAAAAGTTTCTAGGTATCATTCTAAATTCCACAGCTCAGAGATGTTTTCTCCCTCCAGAGAAAATAGAAGGGGTTCTGTCCCTAGTAAAAACCCGGATCCAGTCCCCCAGGGTCACTATAAGAAAGGCTGTGTCCATCCTGGGGACTCTAACTGCCTGTATTCCAGCAGTACCTTGGGCTCAGAGACACTCCCGAGACCTGCAGTGGGAAATCCTGACAGCCTGGCGTCAGGAAGAGAAAATTCTCGACAAATTTATGTGGGTCTCGGCCAACAAGAGAAACCCTGGGTTGGTGGTTAGTCAGGGGTCACCTAGAAATTGGAGTTCCATGGAAGATCTCAGACCCCCTAATTATTACCACGGATGCCAGCTCTTGGGGGTGGGGTGCCCACATGGGGGATCAGGTGTTCCAGGGCTGCTGGTCAAGGAGTCTTTCTCAGGTCTCCTCGAATCAGAGGGAACTAATGGCGATTTTGCAGACCTTGAAAGTCGTAGGTGAGGGTATTCGGAATCGCCATGTAAGGATAATGTCCTACAATATGACTGCAGTTTCATATATAAACAGGCAAGGGGGTACGAGGTCCCTTGCCCTTATGAAAATAATGGCCCGGATTCTACATCTGTCAGGGCCTCTGGTTCTCTCCTTGTCCACTCTGCATATCAGGGGGTCTGACAATTTCAGGGCAGATTTCTTGAGCCGTCACAGTCTGAATCAGAGCGAGTGGGAATTGAACCCAACCATCTTTTTAGAGATCACCAGGGTTTGGGGAGTCCCGGAAATAGATCTCTTTGCCAGTCAGTCAAACAAGAAGATGGAGAGATTTTTTTCCCTAAACCCAGAGGAATCCCCCTTTGGGGTGGATGCTCTGTCCCACAAGTGGGATTTCAGTCTAGCTTACGCTTTTCCTTCCTTCTTTCTCATTCCAGCAGTTCTGAGGAAGATCAGGGAGGATCGAGCGAGGGTCATTCTAATTGCCCCCTTTTGGCCAAGGAGAGCCTGGTTTACCTGGCTAAGGATCCTGTCCGTTTCGGACCCTTGGGTTCTCCCAGTCAGCCGGAGTCCAGCCACTTATATTTGACGGCCTGGAATTTTAGCGTCGATTACTAGCCTCAAAAGGTTTTTCTCAAAATCTCATTTACACTCTTCTAAAAAGCAGAAAACCGGTCACTACTAAAATATACGCTAGGACTTGGTTTCGGTTTTTTGAATTTCTAGGGGGTTCTCCAGGGGAGCCTAGCGATATACAGAAAACAGATTCTAGAGTTCCTTCAGAAGGGGCTAGAAAAGGGGCTTTCTACCAGTACTTTAAGAGTCCAGGTTTCAGCCCTTAGTGCTCTGCTAAATGTTAAATTGGCTGACGATCCCTGGGGGATTAGGTTCATCAAGGTGGACTCTAGAAGTAGACCTGTTATGTCCAGAGTTCCTCCCTGGGACTTGAACCTAGTTCTGTCTGCCTTAACTAAACCTTCCTTTGAACCATTGGACTGTATCCCTATTAAAAATTTATCCCTGAAAGTGATTCTTTTAGTGGCCCTTACCTCGGCACGTCGCATAGGAGAATTGTAGGTTCTATCAGTTAATCCACCCTTTACTGTTATTACAGAGGACAGGGTAATAATTAAACCAGACCCAGCTTTTTTGCTTAAAGTAGCCTCAAAATTTCATAGATCTCAGGAGATAGTTCTCCCCTCCCTCTGTGCTAACCCGAGTAATGCTAAAAAGCAGGAATACCACTGTTTGGATGTAAGACGTTGCCTAATCCGGTATTTGTCCTCTACTTCCTCCTGGAAGAAATCTACTTCCCTTTTTGTTCTCTTTTCAGGTCCCAACAAAGGGAAGGCGGCCTCTAAGTGTAGTCTGGCTAGGTGGGTGAGACTAGCAATCTCCCTGGCCTACAGTTCTTTGGGCCTTCCCCCCCCAAGTGGGGCTCAAGGCACATTCTACTAGGGCGATTGCCACCTCTTGGGCCAAGAGAGCTGATGCTTCCATAGAATCTATCTGCAAAGCGGCAACCTGGTCTTCACCTTCTACCTTTTTTCGCCATTATAGGCTGGACACTGGGGCTTCTGCTGATCTTTCTTTTGGAAGGAAAGTTTTACAAGCGGTGGTCCCTCCCTAGTTTTTTCCTATTTTATTCTCTCTGGGTGTTGTCGTGGGTCATGGGAAAAATGGTAATTACTTACCGGTAATTGGATTTTCCAGAACCCACGACAGCACCGTCCTTTATCCCTCCCTTTTTTTCATGGTGATGGACTTTTGTTTGGCACCGGGTATAGCAAGCAAAAAAAAAAAAAAAAAATGTTTTGACCTTAGGGTCATGAGTTACAAGTTAACTGGAGTCTCTCTCTCGCTTCTATAAAACAACTGAGGGGTAGGAGAGGCTCCACCTTTTTATACGTTTCCTGTCCCTGGGGGCGGATCCTCTCTCTGGGTGCTGTTGTGGGTTCTGGAAAATCCAATTACCAGTATGTAATTACCATTTTCAGTTGGGGCCTTCAGGGCACTCCGGACAATAATACGCCTCAGGTTTGGTGGTTGTCGAAAGGAGAGGGGGGACTGGAAATATGTCCTTCAGTCTGTTGTCCCTATGTAGCACAGGTTGGAGCTCCTTGGCAATCCTTCGTAGGATCTCCAGCTGTGGGTTGTAAGTGACAACTAGGGGCACTTGCGCTTCATTCTGGGTCTCTTTATATGTGAGCAGACTGTCTCTGTTAATGGCTGCTGATTTGTTTTAATTGGTTGTCCGTCATTTATGGTTTGTATCCCAATCAGAGAAATTTTGTCGTCAGATCCTGGAGGTGCTTGTCCAGGTCTGCTTTGGTGGAGCAAATACTATTGTATTGTATAGCCTGGCTGTAAATAATAGATTGTCTTGTGTGCTTGGGGTGGAAGCTGTCGTTTCTCAGGTAGGCCGTTCTGTCTGTGGGTTTGTGGTATATTGATGTGTGTAGCCGGTGGTCTTTAATGTATATTGTGGTATCCAGAAAGTGGATTTTACTCTCTGAATAGCTAAGTTTAAGCTTCATGGTAGGGTGAAAGTCATTGAAGTCATTATGGAATTGAAGTAGGGCCTCCTCACCTGTAGTCCAGATGACAAGGATCTCATCGATTTATAATGAAGGTAAATCATAGGTTTGGTGGTGTATGTTGATAAATATGCTCCTTCCAGTTCTGTCATAAAGAGATTTGCATACTGGGGTGCACATCTGGTCCCCATTGAAGTTACCATTCGCTGTAGATATTGATCCTCTCCAAAAGTAAAATAGTTGTGTCTAAGGATGAATTGTATGAGCTGCGTTACTGGTTTTGTTGGGAGGTTTTGTTTTTCCAGGTGTACCCGACATGCTGCAACTCCATCCTTGTGGGGAATGTTGGTATACAGGGATTCCACATCCATGGTGGCTAAAATGGTACCCTCAGGTAGTGGGCCCAGGGCATTCAGTTTAAGAAGGTCAGTGGTGTCCTGGATATAGCTCAGAGTATCCCTGACAAGGGGTTTTATGAGATTTTCCACCCAACCTGAGATGTTTTCCGTCAGTGTCCCAATGCCAGAAGTGATAGGCCTCCCAGGGTTGCCATCTTTTTGTATCTTTGTGAGCATATAGAAGCAGACCAGCCCGGGATCCTCAGAGATAAGCCCTTCTACCTGCTTCTGGACCTGGATTGGAAACTCCTTGATCATATCCTGTAGTTGTTTCATGTAGGCCTCTGTGGGATCACTTCCAAGTTTGGAGTAATGGGTGGGATTTGACAGTTGCCTGTTTGCTTCCTGGATATAGTCTGAGGTGTTCATTATGACTATTGCGCCCCCTTTGTCAGTCGGTTTTATTATTATATCCTGATTTTCTTTCAGTGAAGTAATAGCCTTCTGTTCCTTCAGGGTTAGGTTATGCACCTGTTTCTTTTGTTTCTCCAGGATTTCTGATTTTTACTTTGCTTCTGAAACAGTCTATATATTTTTCCAGTGCTGCGTTAGTTCCATGGCGTGGGTGATTAAGGTGACTTCCATTAATGCATCTCTGTACAATTATGTATCTGGCTGACCCCTTATACCCCCACCCCTTCTGACCATGTGTTTCAACTTCCTCCCCTCAGCTCAGTTACTCTGAGCCATGTCCCTGTGGTGAGTTAATTACCATCCCTTTGTTATATTGCTCTGAGTAATTAACACTCCTTTTCAAGTGCCCTTCTGCTCCCCAGGAGATTTCCTGCTAAACCGCAGCCACACCCAGACAGTCCAGCACCAATTATACATCAGAGAGATCATAGTTTTATGCCCATATCTCAGAAGGGGGGCACCTCACAGTTACGCCAATAAATTCTGTGGGTGCCCCATAGAAAGGCGCACGCGGTCAGCCCAAACATGGAGCCGTTGTGAGCCCAAGGCAGGTCCAGACACCCAACTCCCTACCCAAAGGGAACTGAGGTGCCATGCTTGGTATGTATACGACGAGGGTTTCACCCCGAGTTCTCCCCTTCCACTTACCAGACCATACGGTCGCCAGATAAGGAGCCAGAACGATTTTCGAGTTCAAGGGTTCCATGCTTGTAGGTGTAACTTCCCTTCCCCATGACATCACTCTGGGCAGGGGGCAGGGAACACACAAAAGCACAGCACACAGACAGCACATGGTCTTCGGCCATTTTACCCCGCTAAGGTCACCTGCTATTGGACGTCCACAAGATACTTGCCCTGGCTGAATAACACTTGGAAGCCAGAGATACTTGCACAAGCTGGTGTTGGTAATATATCTTCTTTTCTTTTCTTTTATCCCCATTTTTATTTTTATGTACCGTGTTATGCTGTTTTCACTTGTATCTGCTTGTTAACTGCTGCATGTATTCTATGTATGTGTTGAGTGTCTAGTATCGACCCATTTAGGGGTTAATAAATATATAAAATTTAGAAGGCCTGTCTCGTATTATCCTCTGTCGGACCTACATTCACGAAAAGTGGGTGTGAGGTAATCGAAGCGATCTTAGGTAGGCCAGGTGCGGTCGCTGGTAAACTCGAATCCTTCACAGTGGGGTCCAGGTAGATTTTTTGGTAGGATTCTTTATGGGCTGTTCTATCTCAGAGTCACTGCAAAGTACTAAGAAGTGACCTCATTTTGGAAACTGCACCACTCAAAAAGGGGTGTAGCCAGAATTTTGACTCCAGAGATGGTATCCAAAAAGAAATTTTCATGGATGCCGTGTCCTATTTAAAGATCTAATGATCTGCTTGTGTAGTAGGTCCTTAGGTCAAGATATTCCAGCCCTAAAGTCTTAAGGACCTACTATTAGAGCTTTAAACAGGGCATGGCATCCAAAAACCGTACATCTAAAGCCGGTTGCACACGACTGTATGAATAGTCAGCGTGCTATCCAGGTTTTTCCCAGATAGCACACTGACCCATTCATTTCTATGGGCCCGTACGCATGACCATGAATTACACGGTTTCGTGTGTGGGCCAACAGTCCGGGCCGCAAAATATGGAACCAGTCCTATTCCTGTCTGATTTTGAATGAAAGGGGACGCAGAAGCACAGGTGGCACACAGATGACATCCGTGTGTTTCCCACGTGGTTCATTCACGGCTGCTGGTTAGCACACGGTTGTGTGCAACCAGTTTTAATCTACAAGCCAAACAGCGCTTCTTCCCTTCTCGCGATCTGCTGCGTGCCCAAACGGAAGTTTATGCCCATATATATGACACTGTTGTACCTGGGATACTCCACTTAACAGTGTTATATGTGGGTATAAACTGCTCATTGGGCAGTTTGGCTTGTAGAATGCAGATTTAGATTTATGGTATTTGGATGCCATGTCTTGTTTAAAGATCTAATGATCTGCTTGTGTAGTAGGTCCTTAAGACTTTAGGGCTGGAATATCTTCACTATGTATAAAGCGAAGGAAATACCGTATTTTTCAGACTACAAGACGTACTTTTTTCCCCCGATTGCTGTCTATGGGATTTGCAATCAAATGATTACAGGTTCAAGCCCCCTAAGGGGGGGGGGGCTAATAAAATAGCAAAAAAAAAAAAAAAGTTAAAAAAATAAATAAATAAAAGTTCTAAATCACCCCCTTTCCCTAGAATACATATAAAAGTAGAACATTACTGTGAAACACATACATATTAGGTATCCCTGTGTCCGAAAATGCCCAGTCTACAAACTTATAAAAATATTTTTCCTGTACAGTGAACATCATAGCGGGAAAAAAAATAAAAATTGCCAAACTGCTGTTTTTTTTCACTGTTTAAACTTTGATTTGAATAAAAAGTGATCTAAGCAATAGACATTCCCCAAAATGGTATAACTAAAAAGAACATCTGGCTCCGCAAAAAAAAAGATGCCCTATGCATCCCCATAAAGCTGCAGGGCCACCTGTCAATGTGGCCTTGCAGCTGTTGCAAAACAACTCCCATATAATAAATATTTTACCATTTTTTTGCTTCAAAATTTTTTTTGCCTATTTTCCTCCTCTAAAACCTAGGTGTGTCTTATGGTCCAGTGCGTCTTATAGTCCAAAAAATACGGTAAGTATTTGATCCCTTGCTAATTTTGTAAGTTTGCCCACTCACAAAGACACGAACAGTCTATAATTTTAAGGGTAGGTTAATTTTAACAGTGAGAAATAGAATATCAAAAATAAAATCCAGAAAATCACATTGTATAAATTTTATAAATCTGTTTGCATTTTGCAGAGAGAAATAAGTATTTGATCCCTCTGTTAAACAAGACTTAATACTTGGTGGCAAAACCCTTGTTGGCAAGCACAGCAGTCAGACGTTTTTTGTAGTTGATGATGAGGTTTGCGCACATGTCAGGAGGAATTTTGGTCCACTCCTCTTTGCAGATCATTTCTAAATCATTAAGATTTTGAGGCTGTTGCTTGGCAACTCGGAGCTTCAGCTCTCTCCATAAGTTTTCTATGGGATTAAGGTATGTAGATTGGTAGGCCACTCCATGACCTTAATGTGCTTCTTTTTGAGCCACTCCTTTGTGGCCTTGGCTGTATGTTTTGGGTCATTGTCCTGCAGGAAGATCTAGCCATGTCCCATTTTTAATGTCCTGGCGGAGGGAAGGAGGTTGTCACTCAGGATTTTACGATACATGGCTCCATCCATTCTACCATTGATGTGGTGAAGTAGTCCTGTGCCCTTAGCAGAGAAACACCCCCAAAACATAATGTTTCCACCTCCATGCTTGACAGTAGGGACGGTGTTCTTTGGGTCATAGGCAGCATTTCTCTTCCTCCAAACACAGCGAGTTGAGTTAATGCTAAAGAGCTCAATTTTTGTCTCATCTGACCACAGCACCTTCTCCCATTCACTCCCAGAATCATCCAGGTGTTCATTGGCAAACTTCAGACGGGCCTGCACACGGGCCTTCTTGAGCAGGAGGACCTTGCGGGCACTGCAGGATTTTAATCTATTACGGTGTAATGTGTTACCAATGGTTTTCTTGGTGACTGGTCCCAGTTGCCTTGAGATCATTAACACGTTTCCCCCGTGTAGTTTTAGGCTGATCTCTCACCTTCCTCATGATCAAGGATACCCCACGAGGTGAGATTTTGCATGGAGCCCCAGATCGATGTCGATTGACAGTCATTTTGTACAGTGGGGAAAAAAAGTATTTACTCAGCCACCAATTGTGCAAGTTCTCCCACTTAAAAAGATGAGGCCGGCCTGTAATTGACATCATAGGTAGACCTCAACTATGAGAGACAAAATGAGAAAACAAATCCAGAAAATCACATTTTCTGATTTGTAAAGAATTTATTTGCAAATTATGGTGGAAAATAAGTATTTGGTGAATAACAAAAGTTCATCTCAATACTTTGTTATATATCCTTTGTTGCCAATGACAGGTGTCAAACGTTTTCTGTAAGTCTTCACAAGGTTGGCACACACTGTTGCTGGTATGTTGGCCCATTCCTCCATGCAGATCTCCTCTAGAGCAGTGATGTTTTGGGGCTGTCGCTGGGCAACACGGACTTTCAACTCCCTCCAAAGGTTTTCTATGGGGTTGAGATCTGGAGACTGGCTAGGCCACTCCAAGACCTTGAAATGCTTTTTACGAAGCCACTCCTTCATTGCCCTGGCGGTGTGCTTGGGATCATTGTCATGCTGAAAGACCCAGCCGTTTCATCTTCAATGCCCTTGCTAATGGAAGGAGGTTTGCACTCAAAATCTCACGATACATGGCCCCATTCATTCTTTCATGTACTCGGATCAGTCGTCCTGGTCCCTTTGCAGAGAAACAGCCCCAAAGCATGATGTTGCCACCCCCATGCTTCACAGTAGGCATGGTGTTCTTTGGATGCAACGCAGCATTCACTCTCCTCCAAACACGACGAGTTGTGTTTCTACCAAACGGTTCTACTTTGGTTTCATCTGACCATATGACATTCTCCCAATACTCTTCTGGAACATCCAAATGCTCTCTAGCAAACTTCAGACGGGCCCGGATAAGTACTGGCTTAAGCGGAGGGACACATCTGGCACTGCAGGATCTGGTCCCTGGCGTAGTGTGTTACTGATGGTAGCCTTTGTTACGTTAGTCCCAGCTTTCTGCAGGTCATTCACTAGGTCCCCCCCGTGTGGTTCTGGGATTTTTGCTGACCGTTCATTTTGATCATTTTGTGAGATCTTGTGTGTAGCCCCTGATCAAGGGAGATTATCAGTGGTCTTGTATGTCTTCCATTTTCTAATTATTGCTCCCACAGTTGATTTCTTCACACCAAGCTGCTTGCCTCTTGCAGATTCAGTCTTCCTAGCCTGGTGCAGGTCTACAATTTTGTTTCTGGTGTCCTTCCACAGCTCTTTGGTCTTCACCATAGTGGAGTTTGGAGTGTGACTGTTTGAGGTTGTGGACAGGTGTCTTTTATACTGATAACAATTTCAAACAGGTACCATTAATACAGGTAATGAGTGGAGGACAGAGGAGCCACTTTAAAGAAGAAGGTACAGGTCAGTGACAGCCAGAAATCTTGCTTGCTTGTAGGTGACCAAATACTTATTTTCCACCATAATTTGCAAAGAAATTCTTAAAAAATCAGACCATGTGATATTCTGGATTTGTTTTCTCATTTTGTCTCTTAGTTGAGGTCTACCTATGATGTCAATTACAGGCCGGCCTCATCTTTTTAAGTGGGAGAACTTGCACAATTGGTGGCTGACTAAATACTTTTTTTTTTCCCCACTGTATTTCTTCCATTTTCTTACTATTGCACCAACAGTTGTCTTCTTCTCACCCAGCTTCTTACTTATGGTTTTGTAGCCCATCCCAGCCTTGTGCAGGTCTATGATCTTGTCCCTGACATCCTTAGAAAGCTCGTTGGTCTTGCCCATGTTGTAGAGGTTAGACTCTTGATTGATTGATTGATTGATTGATTGAGTCTGTGGACACGAGTCTTTTATACAGGTGACAATTTGAGAGTTGTCTTTAACCCTTAGACACACCAGGACGTACAGTTACGTCCTGGTGCACGTGACTAAACATGGCGGCCGCTCTGAAACAGAGCGACCGCACTAGCTGCCAGGTCTGCGCTGTTTCATACAGCAGGGACCCGGCAGCATTGCCCGTGATCAGAGATGACTCTGATCAAGTGTGACCACAGCATCTGAGTGGTTACTTTCACTTTCTATTTGCTTCTCTGTAACGTGACGGCCTCCCTCACGTGCGATCGTGGGAGTCGTCCCGTTACCATGGCAGCCTGGAGCCTTCTGAAGGCTCCCAGCCCTGCCATTGTATTGTAACTACTGAAGCCTGCGTGTATCAGGCTTTAATAGTTACATAGCAAATCTGTCATAGAACTCAATACAGTAGTATTGCAGTCTATGGCACAGGTGATCTAAAGATCACATGTTCAAGCCTCCTAGGGGGGGGGGCTAAAAAAAAAAGTTTTTAAAAAAAAAGTTTAAATCACCCCCCTAGATCACATATAAATAAATAAAAGTAAACATAAACACATTAGGTATGCCCAAACTATTAAAATATAAAAACATTTGTCCCATACGGTAAACGCCGTAGCAGGAAAAAAAAATCTAAATGGCTGATTTGGCGTTTTTTCGCCAAATTGCATCCCTAGTAAAATGGAATAAAAAGTGATCAAAACATCATACATCCCCCTCCAACATGGTATCAATAAAAACTACATATCGTCCCGCAAAAAAAGACACCTTACACAGCTCCGTATGCTGAAATATAAAAAAGTTAGAGGGGTCAGAATATGGTGATTCAAAGAATTTTTTTTTTTCTTCAAAATTTTGAATTTTGTAAAGTTATTAAAACATGAAAAAAACTATATAAATTTGGTATCACTGTGATTGTATTGACCTGCAGAATAAAGCTAACATAGCATTTTTACCGCAGAGTGGAAGCCGTAAAATAAAAAGACATAAAACGGCGGTGCTGCGGTTTTTTTTCTCAATTGCACCTCATTCTGAATTTTTTTCCTGGTACATTGTACAAAGTAATATATGGCACCACTTTGAAGTACAAATTTTCATGCAAAAATCAAGCCCTAATATGACTATGTAAATCAAAAAATGAGAAAGTTATGGCTTTTGGAATGTAAAGAGTAAAAAACAAAAATGAAAAATGTCTGCGTCTCCTAAGGGTTAATGCAGGTAACGAGTTGATTAGGAGCGTCTAACTGGTCTGTAGGAGCCAGAACTCTTAATGGTTGGTAGGGGATCAAATACTTAGTTCTCTCTGCAAAATGCAAATAAACTTATAAATTCTATACAATGTGATTTTCTGGATTTTATTTTTGATATTCTATTCTCTCACTGTTAAAATTAACCTACCCTTAAAATGATAGACTGTTCATGTCTTTGTCAGTGGGCAAACTTACAAAATCAGCAAGGGATCAAATACTTATTTCCTTCACTGTATGTACACATTCACTTTAGTTAAGAGTGAGTGTGTGTGTGACATATACATATACATATATATATATATATATATATATATATATATATATATATATTTTTTTTTTTTTTTTTTTTTATAAATTTCTATTTTCTCACTTTACAAACACTAACTTTTACACAAAGTATATGACCGATCAAGAAATGATAACATTTTCAAGATGAAATCTACACTTCCTCTTGTTATCTCATAAGTTTCTTCTCAGAAAGGATAAACCCCAGAAATAGAATAAATGTACAGGAAGGGCAGACCTTACCCTTCCTGTTATGACCACAAGGACATGAAGAGGATGATATTAAGTAACTATAAGGACAATATTGTGTAACTTGTAGTGAATTGGGAAGAATGTAATGGGTACTGCTAGGACACTTATATTGGTGGCCCATGGTTACGATGGGCCATCAATATCAGATCAGTGGGGATCCAACATCTGCCACCACTAGCTGTCAGCTGATTAGAGGTGGTTACGTAGGGGTGAAGTCTTCACAGTGCATACACTGCATCTCCTGGCACTCCCAATAATTACATTTGTAGAGAGCTGCAGGGGACTGGAAGTCTTGTTCCTCTGCTTTCCCTGCTGATATGCCGAGTCATGATCAGTCCTGCTCTACTCTGATAAAGCAGTCAGATTAGAGTGGAGTTGGTGACGTCCCCCATTGACCCATCATCTATGTGAGTAAAGAAGGTTATCTACTGCAGTGATTGTACTGTTAAGTTTCCTGACACACACTGCAGCTTCTTATTGCTTATTATTTTTTCCAAGATGGTGCCGCTGGAGTGGCTGCCAGCTACAGCAGCTCTGAGACTCTCTATCTTATTTTTCTTTCTATGACTCGTTTTGTACCTCTCTACTTAAGGACTTTGCACTATGAAAAAGACTTGGACCCTTGTGATACTTTTTTTTTTTTTTTTTTTTTATCTGTCTTTTTGTTCTGCTTGAAAATGGGATCTTTTGTGTATGCAGACAATTCCTTTGTCTATACAAGAGAGGAAATTCTGCAGCTCAGAGGCACAGCAGGACGGCATACCATCTGGTCACACATCCCCCGTGAGATTTGGAGAAAGAAAAAGCGGGTGAGGGGATGCAGAGCTGGTACTCTTCAGAGGATTAAAAAGAGGCGTTACCGACCAGCTGTTCCCTCCATCATCATGGGCAATGTGAGATCTCTTGCAAACAAGATGGATGAACTAACAGCGCTCACCAGGCAGCATTAGGAGTTTCGGGCGTGCAGCATGATGCTACTTACAGAGACTTGGCTCACTGAAGTTACTCCTGACCCTCTGGTCTCCTTGGATGGTTTTAAACTCCTTCGGGCAGACAGGACAAGGGAGAGCGGTAAGAGGAAAGGAGGAGGGCTGGCAATGTTTGTTAATAATAGATGGTGTAATCCTAGGCACATTGTGATTAAGGATCAAACTTGCTGTAAGGACATTGAACTATTAGCTGTGAGCATGAGACCTTTCTACCTACCAAGGGAACTATCACATGTCATCGTGATAGCTGCATATGTCCCCCCCTCTGCGAAAGCTGACGCTGCCTGCGAGGTCCTACAAGCCACGCTGAGCCAGTTACAGTCTCAGCACCCCCAGGCCCTCTTTCTTCTGTCGGGTGATTTCAACCATGCCTCTCCATCATCCACACTGCCCAGTTTCACACAGTATGTAACCTGCCACACAAGAGACAACAAAACACTGGACTTGTTCTTTGCCAACGTGAGGGAGGCATATAACTCATCAGCCCTACCGCCCCTGGGAAGATCGGATCACAACCTAGTACATCTCCGACCTGTGTACAAGCCACTTGTACGTAGAGAACCAGCTGTCACCCGCACAGTGAGGATATGGTCCGAGGAGAGTGATGAGGCTCTGAGGGATTGTTTTGACACAACCGCATGGGAAGTTCTGCAGGATTCTTATGGGGAAGACATAGAACGACTCACACACTGCGTAACGGACTACATTAATTTTTGTGTGGACAACACAGTACCCACAAAAGTGGTGAGGTGCTTCTCCAATAACAAACCATGGATTAACTCTGATATAAAAACACTACTTAAGGAGAAAAAAGATGGCATTCAGGACAAGAGATAAGGAGGGGTTGAGGGAAGTACAAAAGGAGCTGAGGCATCAAATCAGGCAGGGAAAAGCCAGTTATAAAGAAAAAATGGAAAAGCAAATGGAAAGAAAAGACATAAGGGGGGTCTGGGAGGGGCTTAAGTCAATTTCGGGTCATAAACAGTCTGCCAGATTGAGGCAGATGTTAATTGGCTTAATGAACTAAACCTATTCTTCAACAGATTTGATCACACACCAGCTCCTCCCACCCCAGTATGTCCTTCAGCTCCCCCCACCACAATGACTTCTCCCCCATGCGGCCACTTCCCAACAGACCAGTAAATCCAGAAATCCATCTTTATCTGGCCACAGTCTGACCTTCACACGGGCCCAGGTGAGGAAGGAGATGAAAAAGATCAAGGCGAGGAAAGCCGCAGGGCCAGATGACATCAGTGCAAGGCTAATTAAGACTTGCGGGGACCAGCTGTGTGGTATAATTACATATATGTATAATATGAGCCTGAGGCAGGAAATAGTCCCTGAATTATGGAAATCTTCTTGTGTGGTACCAGTTCCAAAGAAACCCCACCCTATGGACCTCAACGACTACAGACCTGTAGCACTGACATCCCACCTGATGAAGATCTTGGAGAGATTGGTTCTCACACATCTCCGCCCTCTAGTGAGCCCCGCTATGGACCCACTCCAGTTTGCTTATCGGCCGGGCATTGGGGTAGATGATGCCATCATCCATCTTCTGCACAGGGCTCTGTCTCACCTGGAGAAACCAGGGAACACAGTGAGAATAATGTTCTTTGACTTCTCCAGTGCTGTTAACACCATACAGCCCAGGTTATTGAGGGACAAGCTGGGCCTTGCTGGAGTGGACCACCACCTCTCCAACTGGATCCTAGACTACCTCACAAATCGACCTCAATACGTGAGAGCCCGAGACTGTGTGTCAGGTACCGTGATCTGTAATACGGGGGCACCTCAGGGTACGGTTCTCGCCCCTTTCCTCTTCACACTGTACACTGCAGATTTTAGGTGCAACTCATCCAGCTGCTACCTACAGAAGTATTCTGATGACTCTGCAATAGTGGGTCTCATCACAGATGATGATGACAGGGAGTACAGAGAACTGAACCAGCATTTTGTGGACTGGTGCCACCGGAACCACCTGAAGATTAACGTGGGGAAGACCAAGGAGATGGTGGTGGACTTCCTCAAAGGCAGAAGCCCTCCTAAACCAGTGGACATCCTGGGGACGGGCATCGAGATTGTGAACACCTATAAGTACCTGGGTTTGCTCCTTAATAATAAGCTGGACTGGGCAGATCATATGGAGGCCCTGTACAGGAAGGGCCACAGCAGGCTCTACCTGCTTAGGAAACTGAGAGCCTTTGGAATCCGGGGGGCACTTCTTAGAACTTTCTTCAACTCGGTAGTGGCATCAGCCATCTTCTTTGGAGTGGCCTGCTGGGGGAGCAGTATATCAACCAGGGACAGAAATAAACTTGACAAGCTGATTAGAAGGGCCAGCTCTGTCCTGGGGAGCCCACTGGACCCAGTGCAGGTGGTGGGTGACAGAAGGATACTGTCCGTGGTGAGCTCCATGCAGAAGAAGAAGTCCCATCCCATGCATGAGACTGTGATCGCGCTGAGCAGTACTGTCAGTGACCGACTGCTCCACCCTAGGTGTGAGAAGGAGCGCTATCGGAAGTCTTTCCTCCCCACCGCGGTTAGGCTGTACAACCAACACCGACCTAAGCGGAGATCATTACACACAGAGAACTGAAATATCTCTCTGCCTGTTAAATCCCCCCCCCCTCCCTCTGCTACGCCCTATCTGTCTGTCTGCTATCAATGTAATGCCTCTCACCTTGGAACATTCCTGTACATGTTGTATTTGTATTTGTATCTGCTTATCTTTGCTGCTGTAACACACTGAATTTCCCCATTGTGGGACTATTAAAGGACTATTATTATTATTATTAATATCACATCTGTCAGTCACCGAATCCTTCTGCAGCTTTGTCCAATTCAAATGAATAGCGCAGAGCTGCTGTACCAGGCCTAAACTATTATGCTGTATTTGGTGCCTGATATGCAGTGAAGAGGCCATTGGGCTCTTCAGTTATCTGACTGGTGGAGGTGCAGTGTATCAGACCCCAAATGATCTGATATTTATGACCTATCCTAAGGATGAAATTCCTGGAATACCCTTTTCCCCCAATTCAGAACAAACTCTGCTTGGGCTTGAACAAAGTGTATTACAGTTTATTCCAAGCAGGATATGTTCAGGAAGACTGCAGAAATAGCAGTCACCTTAACCAATGCTCTAACTGGCATTTTGGCTTTGAGTTGAATATACTTGCAGCTTCACTATAACCAGTGTGCATGAGAACACATGCAGCAGACAGTCTGCAGGGCGAGGAAAAGAATTTTATTATTCCACTGTCACTTTAGATGACCTTAGGGGAAGGGGTACCATAGACCTTTTTTCATTATCTCGTCCCTTCCCATTTTCAATCAGAAACCATACCTGTCATTTAACCCCTTATGCTGCTGTCAATGCTGACCACAGCACCTAAATCGTTTCAGAAAAAATAAAAATAGACTTTCCTCCACAACGGTACCAGGGACAGGAAACAATACAAGAAGCTTTAAATGGTTCTTCCTACGTTCCTGCTCCAGTTGTTTTCTGTCCCTTGGATACATCATAAGCTGCCTGTGGTGTGTGGGCTCTTTAAATCCGCACAGCCTGTTCTCTCCCCAGGAGGGCTGTGTAGGGAGGGGGTATCCCAGGTTGGCTCCTCCTTTTTCTCCCCTCCTTGGCATATGAAAATAAGTAATAAAAAAACATACTTCTGTAACATCCCCTAAAAGAAAAGTAGTATATTTGTTATACAAGATAATTGCTATAAACCTTAAAATTCAGATGCTAGATTTGATTTCTGTTCATCTCCCCCTCAAAAACGAAAAGTAATAGAAACTGATCAAAAGGTCATATGTACCCACAAAATACAAGGTAAAGCTACATTGAAACAAAATGTAAAACGTTATGAGAGCTGCAATGCAAAACGAGATAAAATGTTACTGGTGTAAGGCTAAAATGCGTTAGAGCCGGTGCCTTATATGCATTATGACCCTTTAGCGATCTATGTTTAAGTAATATTTACTTGAGCCATGAATTCAAAATCTGAAATAAAAAAAAAAGTTACATTTTCAGGAGAGTTTTTGCAATTTTAATGTGACTATTAGGTTAATATTTTATTCAACTAAAATTTTTGGTTTGTGAAGAAAAGGAAGCTTTATGGCCACTATAAATAGTGGGTTTTTTTTGTCTGAGTGTGGTTTTCTGATACAGGAACTATACCATGGATACTATACTCGTGTATCCATAATTGGTAAACGGAAGAGTAGTAGTGTGTCCTGGTGCTAAGATTATTTGGTAAGGCTAAGGCCCCACATAGCGTCCCGCAGCAAAAAGCGTTTTTCACAGAAAGTTCAGAGGTTTCCTCTGCGGACTTTCTGCTTCCATTATACCTGTAGAGAAACCGCCCGTGTTTCCGTAGTTATAATTGACATGCTGCAATTTCCAAAGCCACAACATGTCTGCTGTGCGTATTTTTCTGCAAAGTGGGGATGGGATTTGCTAGAATCCCATACACATTTCTGTCACTGTAAAATGCCGCAATTTTTTTTTCTGCAATGTTTACACCATGTGGGGCCCCAGCCTCAAAAGACATTTACAGGCAGGAGAATAAACTCCCTTAAGACCAGGGCCCCATGTGGCGTAAACGGCGCAGAAAAAAACGCAGTGTGTTAGTCACAGCAAAGTGAATCTAGTGAATCCAATCCCCACTTTCCGAAAGAATACATGCACTGGACACGCTGAGATTTCCAAAATCATTGCGGTTTTGGAAATCGCAGCATGTCAATTATACCAATGGAAATGCCGGCGGTTTCCCTATAGATATAATTTAAACAGAAAGTCAGCAGAGGAAACCTGTGGGGACTTTCTGTGAAAAGCACTGCGAGAAAAAAACGCGATGTGTTGCCACCACGGACTTTCCTGCAGTGCTTTTTTTGCTGCAGTCCGCTATGTGGGATCTTAACCTAAAGCCTATTTCAGTTAGTATGCATAAGAATAAAATGTTTTTTTTCATCAAAATCGAGCAGGAGTACAGAATAAGAGACCACTTTGAAAAGTGTAGAAGCTGCCCGACATTAGTCTGACAACTTTGCTGCTGAAAGACTCGCTTTAAGTACTCACTACTGCTGCTTCAATTGGAGCTGACCTTCAGTAACCATGCCTGGAAACTGTACAGGGCATTTATGTAAATTGTTCCTGGCTCCATGCTGTGTATATGACAGGGACTGCTTTCCCCTCCACTATTCAGATACAGTGGGGAAAAAAAGTATTTAGTCAGCCACCAATTGTGCAAGTTCTCCCACTTAAAAAGATGAGGCCGGCCTGTAATTGGCATCATAGGTAGACCTCAACTATGAGAGACAAAATGAGAAAACAAATCCAGAAAATAACATTGTCTGATTATTAAAGAATTTATTTGCAAATTATGGTGGAAAATAAGTATTTGGTCAATAACAAAAGTTCATCTCAATACTCATCTCCTCTAGAGCAGTGATGTTTTGGGGCTGTCACTGGGCAACACGGACTTTCAACTCCCTCCAAAGGTTTTCTATGGGCTTGAGATCTGGAGACTGGCTAGGCCACTCCAGGACCTTGAAATGCTTCTTACGAAGCCACTCCTTCGTTGCCCTGGCCGTGTGCTTGGGATCATTGTCATGCTGGAAGGAGGTTTGCACTCAAAATCTCACTATACATGGCCCCATTCATTCTTTCATGTACACGGATCAGTCGTCCTGGTCCCTTTGCAGAGAAACATCCCCAAAGCATGATGTTGCCACCCCTATGCTTCACAGTAGGTATGGTGTTCTTTGGATGCAACTCAGCTTCACTCTCCTCCAAATACGACAAGTTGTGTTTCTACCAAACAGTTCTACTTTGGTTTCATCTGACCATATGACATTCTCCCAATACTCTTCGGGAACATCCAAATGCTCTCTAGCAAACTTCAGACGGGCCCGGATATGTACTGGCTTAAGCAGGGGGACACGTCTGGCACTCCAGGATCTGAGTCCCTGGCGGTGTAGTGTGTTACTGACGGTAGCCTTTGTTACGTTAGTCCCAGCTTTCTGCAGGTCATTCACTAGGTCCCCCTGTGGGGTTCTGGGATTTTTGCTCACCGTCCTTGTGATCATTTTGACCCCATGGGGTGAGATCTTGCGTGGAGCCCCTGATCGAGGGAGATTATCAGTGGTCTTGCATGTCTTCCATTTTCTAAGTATCGCTCCCACAGTTGCTTTCTTCACACCAAGCTGCTTGCCTCTTGCAGATTCAGTCTTCCCAGCCTGGTTCAGGTCTACAATTTTGTTTCTGGTGTCCTTCCACAGCTTTTTGGTCTTCACCATAGAGGTTGTGGACAGGTGTCTTTTATACTGATAACAATGTTAAACAGGAGCCATTACTATAGGTAATGAGTGGAGGACAGAGGAGCCTCTTAAAGAAGTTGTTACAGGTCTGTGACAGCCAGAAATCTTGCTTGCTTGTAGGTGACCAAATACTTATCTTCCACCATAATTTGCAAATAAATTCTTAAAAAATCAGACAATGTGATTTTCTGGATTTTTCTCATTTTGTCTCTCATAGTTGAGGTCTACCTATAAAGTCAATTACAGGCTGGCCTCATCTTTTTAAGTGGGAGAACTTGCATAATTAGTGGCTGACTAAATACTTTTTTTTTTTTTTTCCCCACTGTATGCATGGCCTATACTAAGGATTAAAAATTCCTGGCCATCCCCTTTTAAAGTAAAGGTGTTTGAATCTACAATAAGCTTGTAAACTTATAAGCTACTTGCAAATGAAAGCGATCCTGAATGTGCTGCCACACAGTGTTTCAGTCGCAGCATAGCAGCACTCAGTACTAGGGCTACTTTAATTTAGGCAGCATGCACACAGGGAAATCCAGTCTGTACTTTCGCAAAGTTTCTCAGCCCAAACACCATCTTGTGATAGACTGTTTGCATCATAGTGATCTGTGATGCTAGGAGTCCCTGCCTCCTCTACTGTCCATACACAGTATGGGACAGTGAAGGACCGTGAAGCCATGGGCAAGCTGGGATCACTATGATGCAAGATTTCCAGGCTGGGATATCTAGTATGTATGTATGTATGTATGTACTTTATTTTTCGGCCCAGATTTCTCTGTGTGCATGTGGCATTATAAGTAAAGCTCTTTCTCCTTACTGGGTGTTAGTGTTAAATATGCCAGTTATAAGTGAAACACTGATTAATTATGATCCATTTCTCTTAAGTGAAAGCACTGATGGACCCAGCCTGGAGTGCGGCTATGAAGCAGCCAAAACACAGATGTGGCAGCACCCTATTAAAAGAAACAATGGTTTACGATGATGACATCCAGCCGACAACCCCTGGGCCATCGAGAAAGGGGATATGTAGGGATTAGCGGCTTTCTAAAAGATGATGTCAATATCCACTCGCTTTCTTAGTAGAAAGCTGTCATGTAATGAGCCCATGTGCTGCAGATGCTGTTTTTACAAATCCACAACAAAGGCACTTCAATCTCTGCATGTCTTTAACTTGTGTCATATTATTCTTTGCAGGATTGAAATTCACAGTTAAAATCCATGATCAATTCAAATAGAATTGATTTTCTGCGGATTAAAAACATTCTTAATGTGTTCAGTTCTTTGCAGATTATTATTATTTTTTTAAATGCCTTGACCATATAGTGTACTGTGGAATTGGCTCAGAAAATCTGCAGCTTGTGACTTCACCAAAAAAAGCTCCTCTATGATGAGTTGGCGGGGGAAGCAAGCTTTTTGACCACCTAAAGTTGGGAGGAGTCTGTTTTTATGCATATATGTGTGTTTATGTATTGATTTGTATTTGCTGTTTAAATACTCTATATTTACCCCTTTATATAGTCACATGAGAAAATAGAAGAATACTTCTATACTCTATTAGCAAATAACAGTGAGGGAGATTTGACATTTCTCATGCCAGTCTTGATCTGCTCTGTACTGGAGTAGGATGTGCCTAATTTATTAAGTGGCTTATGCCACTAGAAATTATAGAAAATCTGCTGGGCCATGGAAGGGCATGCCCGCCTTTTTTTCGCCACACTTTTCCAAAATGCGCCAAAAGTTTTAAGAACTTAATAAAATGTATGATAAGCTCCCCCACTGTATGTGTTGCCAAATAATTTAGTGTGTGCAAACATCTGTCATCCATTGTGTTACGATTAACAAATTACTGTCTTGTAGGTGTCATCATGGAAGTCTGTCACTCAGTGAAGGAAAGAACAATCGCTGAAAACAGCTTAATAATTCTTTTGCAGGGGTTACATGGACTTGTTACCACCGTTGACCTACGTAATGAAAGTTCTGCCAGAGGAACAATCTTAAATGTAGATGCTTTTATGAATATACGCCTGAAAAAGGTTACCTACACCGATCGCCATGGCCAGGAGGCTAAACTAGATGATATATTTGTTACTGGACGCAATGTGAGATATGTTCATATCCCAGAAGAGGTTGATATAATCCAAACAATTGAAGAACAGCTAAAGAAGATACAAAGTGTTCGTTCGTTTGGTAGAAAGGGAAGAAAAGAATTTGCCTCAAACAAGCCCAAGTAATTTGTAAAACTGCTCCACTCCGGCTGAACTGAATGATAGGAAATGGCTTTGGGCATATTTCCATGGTACTCGAATGTATTGGTCTTGTAGACAATAAAAATAAAATAATGTCACTGAACTGTTGAGGCCAATGAGTAGCTGCAGTAGCCCACAGGCTATACCACAAATGTCAGATAGATGTGTGACTGATTGAACTGCATTTCACTCTGGATAGGCTTACTTTCATGATCCAATATAAACCTAGCACCCAACAATACTGACAGAATGATCTTTACAGCTGCAATCGAAATTGTTCAAATGCAAGTTTAGATTTAGTTTAGCACAACATGTAGCTTCTCCAAAACATACAATATGCCACATTTAATGACGACTGTAAGTTCAACTCCTGCATAGGATCCCTCAAAAGAGCACACATTTGTAAATCAGGTATTTTTAGCACACCTAATGAAGCCCTTGATTCGTTGTATCAGTTATGCTTGAGAGAAAACTCTGGCTAGGGCCAGGAGCAGCAACCTTCGGCACTCCAGTTGTTGTGAAACTACAACTCCCAACGTGCTCCATTCACTTTCATGGAAGTTCCAAGAACAGCAGAGCAAATATGCATGCTGGGAGTTGTAGTTTTACACCAGCTGGAGTACGGTTACCTACCCCTGGGCTAGGGGTTTGTTGACTGGCTTCTTAAAACTATGGCAAGAGAGTGCTTGTTTTCTTTTCCTGGTTTGTGCAAGACTACAAAAAGGTAGCAAATATACAGTGACATGCAAAAGTTTGGACACCCCTGGTCAAAATCACTGTTATTGTGAACAGTTAAGCAAGTTGAAGATGAAATGATCTTTAAAAGGCATAAAGTTAAAGATTAAACACACTTGTCTATATTTTTAAGCAATCTCAGTGTATTATTATGTTTGAGTACAATTTTAGAGTGAAAAAAGGAAAGGAGTACATTGCAAAAGTTTGGTAACCCTTGTAGATTTGTGTGCTCAGATAACTATGATCAAGGTCTCAGACCTTCATTAGCCAGTTAGGGATATGGTTTATTCACGGTCCTTGTTAGGAAAGGCCAAGTGATACAAATTTTACAGCTTTATAAATACCCAGCCACCTCTAACCTTGTGCCAAAAAACACCAGCCATGGGTTCTTCTAAGCAGCTGGCTGCCTAGCACTCTGAAAATGATAAAGGTGGAGGCCCACAAAGCAGGAGAAGGCTATAAGAAGATAGCAAAGTGTTTTCAAGTTGCCCATTCCTCAGGAGGAAATGTAATTAAGAAATGGCAGTTATCAGGAACAGTGGAGGTCAAGATAAGGTCTGGAAGACACAGAAAAATTTCAGAGACAGCTGCTCGTAGGATTGCCAAAGTGACAAATCGGAACCCAACGCTTGACTGCAAAAGACCTTCAGGAAGATTTAGCATACTCTGGAGTTGTGGTACATTGTTCTACTGTTCAGCGATACCTGCACAAATATGGCCTTCATGGAATCATCAGAAGAAAACCTCTCCTGGGTCCTCACCATAAAATTCAGCGTCAGAAGTTTGCAAAAGAACACCTAAACAAGCCTGATGCATATTGGAAACAAGTCCTGTGGACCAATGAGGTTAAAATAGAACTCTTTGGCCACAATCAAAGGTATATTTGGGGGAAAAAAAAAAGCACAGAATTTCAGGAGAAGAACATCTCTCCAACCATTAACCCCTTCACGCATTCTCACGTACATGTACGTGGGAGAATGTGGTTAGTTACCGCATCCCCACGTACAGGTACGTGACGGTGACCGAGCGGGCTCAGAAGCAGAGCCTGTGCGATCACCGCGGGAGCCTGGCTGTATTTGACAGCCAGGCTCCCGCTGCAACAGCGGGGACCAGTGGTAACACCGATTCCCGCTGTTTAACCCTTAAGATGCCGTGGTCAATAGCGACCGCGGCATTTTAAGTGTTTGCTAGCGGCACTGAGTGCCGCGGGCGGCATCGGGAGAGGGTGTTAGCTGTAACTGACAGCTTAGACCCTGCTCCTTAACCTCCGATCGGCACTCAACACCGATCGGGGTTTTTAACCCCTTGGATGCCGCGGTCAAACATGACCGGCCGCCCGCTCACTATCTGAGCAGGCGGTATCGGAACCGGGTGTTAGCTGTAACTGACAGCTAACACCCTACTCCATAACCCCCGGTCGGAACTGAGTTCCGATCGGAGGTTTTAACCCCTTGGATGCCGCGGTCAAACATGACCGCGGCATCCAAGGGGTTCCGCCATCTTGCCGCCCCCCCCCCCCCCCGGCGACATCGGGGGGTGCCGATATCTATAATCTGCAGCCTGGGGTCTGCCAAGTGACCCCAGGCTGCCTGGAGCCCCCACTACCTTGTTGATCCTGCCGAGACCTGTGGAAGTCAGCGCTGTGTTTCCATATTGTGTCACCTGTAACTTTTTCATATTTACATGTATGGAGCTGGGTAAGGCGTCTTTTTATGCGGGACAACATGAAGTTTTTATTGATACCACTTGGGGAAAGATCTGATGGTTTGATCACTTTTTATTCAATTTTTTATAGGAGACAAAGTGTTGAAAAAAATGCTATTTGGACATTTTGATTTTCACCATATGGGATAAATATTTGAATAGTTCGGGCATTTTGGAGCGCGGGGATACCTAATGTGTTTATGTTTACTTTTGTTTATTTACTTTTATATCTGATCTAGGGAAAGGGGGGTGATTTGAACTTTTGTGTTTTTTTTTAAATTTTTACATACTTTTAAAAACTTTTTTTTATATACTTTTACTTGTATGATCAGACTCCCTAGGGACCTTGAAACCTAGGGGGTCTGATCGATCGTACTATTCACTGCGATACTACTGTATCGCAGTGAATAGCAAAATGCCTTCACTGCTATTAGACGATGCCTCTGGCATCGTCTAATAGCTATACTGTAATGACAGGCCTGGGAGCCTTCAATAGGCTCCCGGCTGTCATGGCAACCAAGTGCCGCCCTCCGATGACGTTCCGGAGGGCGGCGATGAGGTAAAAATGGCGGCGCCCTTGTCGGCTCCGCAATTTAGATGCCGCGGTCGTGTTTGACCGCGGCATCTAAAGGGTTAACAGCCGCAATCGGTGCAGGCACCGATTGCTGCTGTTAGCTGCGGGTCCTGGCTGTATTATACAGCCGGCACCCGCAGTGTATGGAGAGCGCTCAGCTCCTGAGCGCTCTCCATACATCGTCATGCGACTCAGGACGTACTATTACGTCCTGGGTCGTTAAGGGGTTAATGTCATATGTGGGTATAAACTGCTGTTTGGGCAGAAGGGAAGGAGCGCTATTTGGTTTTTGGACGCCATTGAACTTTTGAAGAGCTGAAATGCCAGTACAGTGGAATCCCCTGACATGTCACCCCATTTTGGAAACTACACCCCTGAAGGAATTTATCCTGGGGTACAGTGAGCATTTTTAACCCCCAAGTGTTGCTATAATTTATTATCCATAAATGAATACGCACCTGATGGTGAAAGGTGAAAATGACAATTTATCCAGGAATACGACATTTCAGTGCGTAATATGTTGTGCCCAGCTTGTATCAGAGATGAACGCTCCAAAGCTGTTGTGCCCAGTATCCCTGCTCACCAGTTTTTGAAGTGTGTGTCTGTGCAGACATAAACTGGGCACAACATATTGGGCACTGAATTGGCATATCTATAGAAAAATTTCATTTTTACTTTTCATTATCAGCTGCACATTCATTTCTGGAAACTAAAAGAATGCAACACTTAAGGGTTAATAATTCTCGCTACCCCACTTGATAAATCCCTTGAAGGGTATAGTTTCCAAAATGGGGTGACATGTCTGCGGATTCCACTTTACTGGCAATTCATGGGCTCTGCAAAAGTGGCATGGTGTCCAAAAAGCAAACTGTGCTCCAAAAACCAAAATAGCGCTCCTTCCCTTCTGTGCCCGGCTGTGCCCAAACAGCAGTTTATACCCACATATAGCATTGTTAAGTACGTTATCCTGGGTACACCAGTGTCATACATGTGGGCATAAACTGTCATTTGGGCACACAGCAGGGTGCAAATGTGAAGGAGCACTATGTGCTTTTGGAGCGCATATTTAGATTGTTGTTTTTTTGGACGCCATGTCACATTTGCAGAGACCCTAAAATTGCCCCTACAAAATGGGCGTCACTTCTTGGGGAATTCCAATTTACTGGCACCTCCAGGGCTCTGCAAAAACAACATGGCGACAAGAAAGTACTCCAAAAGCTAAAAAAACACAGTGCTCCTTCCCTTCTGAGCCCTGCTGTGTGCCCAAGCAGCAGTTTATGCCCACATATTTAATTTTTTTGTCCCCGGGATAGCCCACTTAATAGTTTTAGGAGTTCATGTCTCTGATGCCACAAAGTGGCCGCAACGTATTAGGCTCTGAAATTGGATATTTCTTTAAAAACTTTAATTTTCACTTTGTACATTAATTTTTGGGAAGCATTTTTAGGCTCAAAATCATAATATCCCTTGATACATTCCTTGAGGGTTGTAGTTTCTAAAATGGGGTCACTTTTAGGGGGTTTCCATTGTACTGGTACTTTAGGGGCTCTGCAAATGCGACATGGCACCTGAAAACTATTCCAGCCACATCTGCCCTCCAAAAGCCAAACAGCGCTCTTTCCATTCTGAGCCCCACCATGTACCCATACAGCAGATTACAACCACATATGGGGCATTTCTGTGTTCAGAAGAAATTGTGTAACAAACTGTGGGGTGTTTTTTCTCCTTTAACCACTTGCAAAAATTAAAAATATGTCGCTAAATGGACGGTTTATTGAAAAAAAGTAATTTTACATTTTTACGTCCCTAAGTCAATAAAATCTGTGAGGTCAAAATGCTCACTATACCCCTAGATAAATTCTATGAGGGGTGTAGTTTTCAAAATGGGGTCACTTTTTGGGGGTTTGTATTGTATTGGTACTTTAGGGGCTCTGCAAATGCGACATGGCACCCGAAAACTATTCCAGCAAAATCTGCCCTCCAAAAGCTAAATAGCGCTCTTTCCATTTTGAGCCCTGCCATGTACCTATGCAGCAGATTACAACCACATATGGGGCATTTCTGTGTTCAGGAGAAATTGTGTAACAAACTTTGGGGAGCTTTTTCTCCTTTGTCCTCTTGTGAAAATGAAAAATTTGGGGCTAAATTGACGGTTTATTGGAAAAAAAAAGTAATTTTTCATTTTAATGTCCCAATGTTAATAAAATTTGTGAAACAGCTGTAGGGTCAAAATGCTCACTATACCCCTTGATATGTTCTGTGAGGGGTGTAGTTTTCAAAATGGGGTCACTTTTAGGGGGCTTCCACTGTATTGGTACTTTGGGGGCTCTGCAAATGCGACATGGTACCTGAAAACTATTCCGCCAAAATCTGCCTTCCAAAAGTCAAATTGCGCTCTTTCCATTCTGAGCCCTGCCATGCACCCATACAGCAGATTACGACCACATATGGGGTATTGCTGTGTTCAGGAGCAATTGTGTAACAAACTGTGGGGTGCTTTTTCTCCTTTAACCCCTTGTGAAAATGAAAACTTTGGGGATAAAGTAACATTTTAGTAATGTTTCATTTATACATCCCAGTGTTAGCAAAATCTGTGAAACGGCTGTAAGGTCAAAATGCTCACTATACCCCTTGATGAATTCTGTGAGGGTTGTAGTTTCCAAAATGGGGTAACTTTTTGGGGTTTTCCTTTGTATTGGTACTCTAAGGGCTTTGCAAATGAGACATGGCACCTGAAAACTATTCCAGCAAAATCTGCTTTTGACGCCCAGTGTCGCTCCTTCCCTTCCGTTCGCGGCCATTTGCTCAGACATCAGTTTACACCCACTTGTGGGGTATTTCCGTGCTTGGGAGAAATTGCATAACAAACTGTGAGATGCATTTTCTCCTTTAACCCTTTGTGAATGTGTTAATTTTAGGGCTAAATTAAGGAATTAGTGGGAAATAATTAAATGTCTAAATTTCACCTCCATATTGTTTTAATTCCAGTGAAATGCTTAAAGGGTTAACAAACTTCCCAAATATTATTTTGAATTATTTGAGGGGTGCAGTTTTGAAAATGGGGTCATTTATGGGGGTTTCTAATATATAGGCCATTATAATCCTCTTCAGAACTGAAGTGGTCCCTAAAAAATTAGTTTGGGAAATTTTCTTGTAAATCTGCAAAATCGCTGTTACACTTGTAAGCCTTCTAACATCCAAAATAAATTACAGGACGATTAAAAGATGATGCCAATATATAGCAGAGATATGGTAGATAATATGTATTAATGTATTTGGGTGGTATGACTATCTGTCTGAAAAGCAGAGCATTTCACATTTTGAAAATTGCGATTTTTTTTTTCCAAATTTCCATTAAATTTCCTATTTTTTTATAAATAAATACAAAAATATTCATTAGTGTTTACCACTAACATGAAGTACAATGTGTCACGAAAAAACAGTCTCAAAATCACTTGTGTAAGTTAAGTCGTCTCAAAGTTATTGCCATATAAAGTGACACATGTCAGTTTTGAAAAACGAGGCCTGGTCCTTAACGCATTTTTGGGCTCGGTCTTGAAGGGGTTAAGCATGGGGGGGTGGATCAATCATGCTTTGGGGTTGTGTTGCAGCCAATGGCATGGGGAACATTTCACGGGAAGAGGGAAGAATGGATTCAATGAAATTTCAGCAAATTCTTGAAGCAAACATAACACCATCTGTAAAAAAGCAGAAATTGAATTGAGGATGGCTTCTACAAATGGATAATGATCCTAAACACACGTCAAAATCCACCATAGACTACCTAAAAAGGCGCAAGCTGAAGGTTTTATCAAGGCCCTCACAGTCCCCTGATCTGAAAATCTGTGGCTAGGCCTCAAAAGAGCAGTGAATGCAACACAACCCAGGAATCTCAGAGAAGTGGAAGACTTTTCCAAGGAAGACTGGATGAAAAGCCCTCAAACAAGAACTGAAAGACTCTTGACTGGCTACAAAAAACTTTTACAAGCTGCGATACTTGCCAAAGGGGGTGCTACTAGATACTAACCATGCAGGGTGCCCAAACTTTTGCATCAGGCCATTTTCATTTTTTATTATTTTGAAAATGTAAAATATGAAAATGTATTTTTTTTTTCAAAAAAAAACATTGGGAATATGTTAATGTTATGCCTTTTGAAGATCCATTTTATCTTCAACTTGCTTAACTGTTCACAATAACAGTCATTTTGACCAGGGGTGTCCAAACTTTTGCATGCCACTGTATTGATTGTTACTAGAGAGACAGCTAGAAGCATAGTTTACAGATTCAGAGTTAAACACTGGCTACCCTACCTGGACCTGGTAGAAAGAGGAAGCTTTCACTGTGTGGCACTAGATACATGAGGCAGGTGGTCAATCTGTTTGCACATTAAGTAGGGCTAGCTGATTAGTTGAAAAATAACCGAACATCAAACAGGATAACCAACATTATTTTGCTTATGGCAATTTATTTTGGCTTGTCCAAACTGAAACTTATTAAACTATTACTATACCCAGGGAGGTGGTCAAATATAAAAAAAAAACAGTATTGCTTACCTCTCCTGGGCTCCAGTGCGACTACCTGCTGTCTTTAACGCTTTTGCCTGCATCAGGTCTTTGATGCAGTCAGAAGCACCGAAGAATCCCCAGAGTATAATAGCAGTTTCGGTTCAGTTGTATTCGGTCCAAACGAAACCAGCGGGCCGCAAAGTTCACCCAACACTGTAAAAAGGGAATGAACTAAATCGCCATTAATTGTAATCTAGGTAAAATGCCCAATTAATTGCGATTTTCATTTAGGTTATAATCATCCAGTGCTAACATTAAGGCATATACTAATAAACCACAGAAGGGATGAAATAAACCTGGAATTTATTTGGCCCGATCAGTGATATGTCTGGAGGCGGAAGAATGAAGCATGCGCTGAAAAGAATACACTGTCTACTGTGAATTGTGGCATAGGCACAGTAATGTTCTTGGGCTGCCTTGTTTTCTCTAGCATCGAGAACCAGTGTGTAGAGGACAAGTCCTAGGAGAAAATATTGTACCTTCTGTGAATAAGCTGGTCATTGGCTCTTCCAGTCAGACAAGGATTCCAAGAATACTTAAAAGTCCACTAAGGCTAAGTTTCATTAAAAAGTCCTGTAAGATTCTGGAGTGGCTGTCACAGTCACTTGACTTGAACCCCATAGAAAATCTTTGGTGGGGTTTGAAGAAGGTGGTTGCAGCATGTTTAAACACGAGAATATTAGTGACCTAGTGGCCATTGCCCATGAGGAATGGGCTACAATTCCTGGGGAACATTGCCAGAAGCTGGTGTGTGACTATGTATCGTGTTTGCAGCAGGTCATAAAAGCAAAATGGTGCTGTGCTATGTACTAAAGATGCTTGTCATAGTGGGGTTGAATAATTCTAAAACTGCAGTAATCATTAAAAGTGGCAATTTGTTTGTTTGATTTTGGAGAAACCACTTCTGGTTATTAATAATAATAATTAATAATAAATTATTATTGTTTGATTTATTGCAAACAGCAGAAACTTTTGCAAATAGAATTTTATTTGCATTGAGGGTTGAATAGTTTTAATCCCAACTAAATGTCTATTATTTTTTTGTTTTCCTTATTTGAAATGATTGCAGAAATTTTGAGAGTGCAATTTCATTTCCTCCATTGCATGGCTTTAATTGGGTCATCTAAGGTTGTATCTCATGGAGCGAGATCATTTGTCCTTCCTCTCTTTGAGAACTCTCTGTACTCCAGGTCTCTGCTGTAAACAGGGATTTTTGCCAGCTTCAATTAGAACCTCTGACTTCATTCTTGTTTTATTCCATTGTGGGTATTTTTTTTTTTTTTTTTTGGCAAGAATGCACTCTTGTGCAAGGCAATGCTTTCTGAGTGCCAGTGTCATGTGCCAGCCAGCTCCGGCCTATTTAGGTGCCACTGTGTGGTTAACGTTGATATACACCTGTATTTTAAACGCTGCAAGTGCTTTTTTTTTAGCATTGTAGGTAACTTGATAACATCTGTACTATGCTTTATTTACTAAAAAAAAAAAAAAAATAGTAAAAATTCTTTCAGGACACATCAGAGATAATTCTACATCTAATTTTAAATTACTGTGGAGCATTGCCAACACTCATACATGCATATATTTTATCCATATTTGTAAACCAAAGCCAGTAGTGCAGAATAAACAGGAAAAAAGTATAATGGGAAAATTTACACATCTTCTGTGTCTTAGACCCATTCAGTATTTGCAAGATAATATCAGGAATCAACAACTAACAATACTGCCATGTAATAAGGACTCAGGTCCATTGATGTACAAATAAATGTGTGTGGATTTTCACCAAATATAAATTTGGTGAAATGTGGAGCCTCAGCCTCAAACTGCGGTGACACATTGCAGATATGCAGCAGTTTAGCCTTTGTGAAAATGCAGTGGTGAGGAGGTAGAGTTGCCCAGATTTATTAATAGACAGTGTAAGCTTAAACAGGGAGTGTAAAAAAAAAAAAAAAAAAAAAAGAGACCAGATTTATCATAGTGGCTGATGCTGGATGATAAATCTGCCGTATCTATAGACTATCTGGTCTAAGTTTACTCCAATTTTTAGGTGGAGTCAGAATTATACGACATATCTTCACGCCAGTGTCTAGTTGTCCCCCACACAGTATAATGCCCCATTTACACACACTATAATGTCCCAACGTGGCCTCCACACAGTATAATGTCCCACAAAGGCTCCTGTACACAGTATTATGCCCCACAGTGACCCCTACACACAGTATAATCACTCAGGAAGTATTATATTCAGGGGTCTTTTCAGAGACCCAGGGGAGGTGACAAACATAAAAACCAGTGTTACTCACCTCTCATGGGCTCTGGTGCACTCCCTGTTGCTTTTGGCCCTCTTCACTGTTGGTACGAGCCCTGCGACACATAATGATGCCAGCCCGGCGCACATGACATCTGGGAAGTCACTAATGAGGCCCGAAGAGCACAGGAGAGGTAAGTAACACCGGTTTTTAGTTCGCTCATCTCCCCTGGGCCTCCGATCATTATACTCCAGGGTCTGAAAAGTATAATAATAATATTAGCAGTATTTGTTGGGGTTCATTCAACAAATACTCTTGCCGTGGGCCTGTGGCCTCGCTTACTGATTCCCGCTCCTGCTCACAGCAGCATCCAGGAGCGGGGATCGGTAAGTAAATGGGGCCCATTACCTGCTGAGGTAAAAATAAAAAATAAGGCCCCCTTAGGTCCCGAGCCCTGTGACAGCCTCTGCAGCTGCTACCGCAGTACTTACGCCAATGGTTGTAGGTTGTAGAAGGGAAATTAATACAGGAATCATGCTATGCTAATACTTGAGATCTTGTGACCTAAAATCAGATATTTCTCTCTGTCAGAAGCAGCTGCAGCACCATATATAACATTAGAGGAGTACTGACCAGCATTTATGTGAACATAACACTTGGGATAAGATAGAAACTTTCTATTTAGGTACAGCAGCCTTAGTCTGTGCCTGTTTTTCTCGTAGCTCTTGCTCACCCCTTCCATCTCTATAGACCGTAATATGATAGCACATCGAGCTGCAGTCCACTTTGCTTTAGCAAAGCTTTCAGAGTACATGTCATTTTGGGGTAGGCAGGGAGTAGGAAACAAGCCAGATAAGTGGAGAAAGAGGCATATTTTTCTGATATATTACAAAGTTTCTTATATTGCTTGTACTTTTGATTTTATGCAGTTTATTGAAAAACTACTGACCATTTAACCCTGCTGTACTGTTCGCATTTACTATACACTTGTACTGTTTCGGGTCAATATGACCTGACCTATTTAAAATGTTGATTTTAGCTACTGTAAGTCTTTTTTTTTTTGAATACCTATTTCATTATTAAACTATATGTGAACATGGTTGATCATAAACAAATGAAAAATGAAATTAAAACTTAATTTTTATTTATTTTTTTCAGAAAAAGGTTACATGGGCTGTTTGCAATTATGTTCGCTGTATAGCATTCTGCACACAAATAACAAACATGCTTATTTTAATTTACTATAACTTTAAATCTAACTAAATATAACTTTGTCTTAACATATTTTATAAAACAACAAATGAAAAATAACGAAAACGTCAGTTTTTCTTTTTTATCTATAAAAAGTTTGAACAGGTTCATTCATTTTTACATTGAGCACAATAATAAAACACATGTCCTTTTTTGCACACCCAGCACATGTCAGATTTGTTTTATTGTCACAAGAAGATGGACAGAAGCTACATCTCTTCCTTTTTTGACTGGTAGCTGTGCTGGTGGAGGCTGTGGAGTCTCTTTCTTGAGCATGCTGCTGGACACTGTGATGAACCGACCCTCAGTTGTACATCTTTCTTAGAAATGTATTTTTACTTGCTCATGTCCGTCCTCCCCCTACCTGTTGGAATGTTGTGTTTAACTTGGGTTTTACATTGCTGGACGATACGCTTCACTGGTTTTATGTGTGTTCATTGGAGATGGCTTGCTATAGCCAGGCACTTTTATTATCCCTGGCCAGATGGCGATGGGGGGATAGCAAGCCAGTGACCTTAACTTCACCCATCTCTCCGAGGGTTCTGCAAAAGAGGGAGAAGGGGGGCTGCCTGGGTGCAAGGGGTGGGTGGAGCACTAGCCATATGCTGTGGGCAGACCTGGATTCTGGGTTCATTCAGCAAAGAGGCAGTAAGGAGCTCTGATCTGGGAGAAGATGAGAGAGCTTGCCCTACTGAGGAATGCATTGAGGGCCTAGCATTGAGGCCTGAAGCCTTTCACTTTGTTCTGGACAACATGTAGAAGGATTGTTTTATGCAACTTGCTTAAGCTTGCGCCCCTAGGCCCAAAACTCTGCTGTGGCCTAGAGAAACGGACTACGAGCCTATGCCGGTATTTTCTCTATCTTTTATTTCCCTTTTTGTTTTCGTATTGTATCATCGCTCTTTTGCTTGTATGTTTATGCTTGATCATTTTAATATTGTATATTTCTGTATATGCTATTAATTCATACCGACCCACTTGGGTTATTAAACATATAAAATTTATATCGCTCGTTTCGTTCTATCCTATGACCCGGTCTACTCACGGTGTGAGTGGGAGGTTAAGAAAGAAGTTTGATCGCAGGTGTGCCAGGCGGCTGGGCGAGGCGATATTCTTCACAGTGGTGGCAGCGTTGTGGGATCTTAGGATAACAGTGTGTGGGTGTGGTATCACGCAGACACTGAGGATTGTGGCAATCCTATGGAACGAGCGCGGTATGAGATCAAGCTTAAAATACAGTGAAAGTTTGGTACAGTACTGTTCCCTCCCTTCTTCTTTTTTCTGTCCTATCTTTTATTTGGCAACGACTTCCAGTGGATGTCTCGGACTCTGAGAAGTGGAGTCAGGGGACGTCAGCAACTGACTGATACAAACGCTGAGCAGATGGCTGATATGGAAAGTACTGCAGCTGGGCAGGACGAGGAGCAGAGTCCTGAGGGGCTGGCACAAGAAAACATCACCATGTCAGACGGTTCAGCAGGTGCCCTGACCCCAGAGGTAACTGTGCCTGGAGGGACCAGTAGCCCCAGTTCTGTGGGGGTAACAGACTTATACTTGCAAATGGCCTTACAGCAGATAGACACCAGTGACTATAGCACCCGTCTGAAGGTGATCCGCCAGTACCAAGCTGCTGAAGCTGCAGAGCGCCGGGCGGAGAGAGAGGCCGCTGCCGCTGCTGCAGAGCTTCGGGCGGAGAGAGAGGCCGCTGCTGCAGAGCGCCGGGCGGAAAGAGAACCCACTGCTGCAGAGCGTCGGGCGGAGATGGCGCATCAGCTTGAGCTAAAAAAGCTGGAACTTTGCCAGCAGGCGCAACCTTCCCCTGCACCAACTCCAGGAGCCCGAGCACTAAAGATCCGATCCGAGGACTTTCCAATCTTGGAAGATAACGGGGACTTGGACTCGTTCTTGCGGGGATTTGAGCGGGTGTGTAAGCAGCATCATATTCCCCAGGCAGAATGGACCCGTTACCTGTCTCCCCGGCTGAAGGGAAAAGGCCTGGATGTTTCCACGAGCTTACCAAAGGACGCGGACTATGAGACCATCAAAGCGGCGCTGATCCGGAGATACCGGTTCACGCCGGAGGTGTACCGCAAAAAGTTCCGGAATATACAGCGGGGTCCCACAGAGAGCTATGCGGATGTTCTGCACCACTTACAGGCTACATTCTGGCAGTGGATCAAAGGACTTACTGTCACCACGTTTGAGGGAATTGGGAATCTTATGATAAAGGAACAATTTCTCCAGGTGTGCCCTCTGGAGGTCCACCAGTTCATGTGTGATTGGAAACCCAAAACAGCAGACAAGGCTACAGAGATTGCTGACGACTATGTGTCCACCAGGGAGCAAGGGGCCAAGAGAGGAGCCACACTGCAGAGACCCTCAAGCTGGAAGGAGGGGCAAAGCTGGAGTTCACCACAGCCTGCGGTCTCCAAGTGGGGTAAGACAAACTCTGTCCCGGGTGCCCCCTCAACTTCCCCTGTCCCAAGAACTCTGGGCGCCCCGGGTATCCCCTCCAAGTCCCAAGGAGAGGCCCGGTGGTGTCATGCCTGTAACCAGCCAGGACATTTCAAGGCGGAGTGCCCCAACCGCTCTAAGAACCGCCCTGTTTCCCCAGCCACGGCAGCTGGCCCATCTGTATACTTGGTGGGGAGGGAGGGGGTTGCCATCCAATGTCAACCGTCAACAGGTCATTGTGGGGGATAAAGTGGTCATGGGATTTCGGGACACTGGGGCGGATGTTACTCTGGTGCAACCTGACTTTGTCCCTGCGGACAGTATCATCCCTGGAAAAACTCTGACCCTGAGGGGTATTGGACCAGAATGCTTAACTGTGCCCATGGCTTGCGTCCATTTGGACTGGGGTGCGGGAAAAGGAATGCGTGATGTGGGGCTAATGTCTAATCTGCCTGCCAATGTACTACTGGGAACAGATTTGGGGCCCTTGGTGTCCCAATATGGGGTGGGAGCAGCCCCACCTCGCTGTGACAAAATGTCTGTACTGAAGGATGATTTTAATGTGGTGTTGAAGCCTGTCACGCAGGCAGAGGGAGGGGTCAGCATTTTGTCTCCCCTTGCTGTGTGCCCAGCTAAAGTAATCAGTGAGCATGTGAATGAGGCATTGTGGAATGCTGACCTGGCTGTAGCCCCGCCCACATCTGCGGATGATGATAGCCCCCTCAGTGTGACCCTGGCTGAGCCAGTCACCCATGCAGTTCACTGTGAATCAATGAATGAATGCAATATCAATGTAATTGCTAATTCTTGCCTTGCAGATTTCCAGGGTAGCTCTTCTGAGATGCTGGGGGCAACCCCAACTGATGACAATGTGCCAGGTGGTCAAGTGGGTCACGGGGATCTCAGGGCCGATCCGGATGAGGAACGGACTGCTGGTGTTGCGGTGGTAAACCGCAGCCAGAGTGCTAGAGGGGTGGAAGGCGCTCCGACCCCTGAGCCGTTCCCTCTGTCACCCGGAGATGGCACTGAGACCGCCATGACTAGCCTCCCCACACTGGAGCCGGAGGAGTCCGGCCGGTATGAGACATACACGTCTCTTCTGTCTAGTTCTATTCCAGGAGTGCCCATGGCCCAAGTGCAGACGGCATGGGGTGCTGGAGGTGGGACCCAAGAAGGGGGTGTGTCAAATGTATTACCTGTCAATGTATTGTGGAGGGATGGTTTGGGGAAGCATGATCTCAGTCATTTGCCCAAGGTATCACCATCACCCACCCAAGTACAGGAGGAACAGGATGTAGGTTTGGAAGCAAAGGGGGAGGTGCAGAATCCCCTAGAACTCTCCCAACTAGCGGCTAGTGTGGGAGAGACCCTGAGAGACTGCCGGGAAGGGGTCTCTGAACTGGTATCTCAAGGACCTGGGGTTGCAAGTGTGGATCTGCGGGATGCCAGCACTCAGAACGAGGTCCCAGTGCAGGCCGGGGGTAGCCAGGTGGGCGGAGACTGCCGGGATGGGGTCTCAGCACCGGTACCACAAGGGCCTGGGGTTGTGAGTGTGGGTCTGAGGGACGCCAGCACTCGGGGGAGGGACCCAGAGCAAGCAGGAGGTAGCCAGGTCTACTTAATTCAGAGCCTGAGCATTAGAAGAGTCTCCATTCAGACAGGAGAGGAAGAGAGTATCAGTACACCAGGAATATGGTCAGGGACCAGCGTAGGTCCTGGCGGGGTGAGGCCGCCAAGGTGTCCGCGGAAGGTGATCTTAGGATCGTCCTTCCTCCCGACACACTCTAAAAGGGGGAGGTGTGATGAACCGACCCTCAGTTGTACATCTTTCTTAGAAATGTATTTTTACTTGCTCATGTCTGTCCTCCCCCTACCTGTTGGAATGATGTGTTTAACTTGGGTTTTACATTGCTGGACGATACGCTTCACTGGTTTTATGTGTGTTCATTGGAGATGGCTTGCTATAGCCAGGCACTTTTATTATCCCTGGCCAGATGGCGATGGGGGGATAGCAAGCCAGTGACCTTAACTTCACCCATCTCTCCGAGGGTTCTGCAAAGGAGGGAGAAGGGGGGCTGCCTGGGTGCAAGGGGTGGGTGGAGCACTAGCCATATGCTGTGGGCAGACCTGGATTCTGGGTTCATTCAGCAAAGAGGCAGTAAGGAGCTCTGATCTGGAAGAAGATGAGAGAGCTTGCCCTACTGAGGAATGCATTGAGGGCCTAGCATTGAGGCCTGAAGCCTTTCACTTTGTTCTGGACAACATGTAGAAGGATTGTTTTATGCAACTTGCTTAAGCTTGCGCCCTAGGCCCAAAACTCTGCTGTGGCCTAGAGAAACGGACTACGAGCCTATGCCGGTATTTTCTCTATCTTTTATTTCCCTTTTTGTTTTCGTATTGTATCATCGCTCTTTTGCTTGTATGTTTATGCTTGATCATTTTAATATTGTATATTTCTGTATATGCTATTAATTCATACCGACCCACTTGGGTTATTAAACATATAAAATTTATATCGCTCGTTTCGTTCTATCCTATGACCCGGTCTACTCACGGTGTGAGTGGGAGGTTAAGAAAGAAGTTTGATCGCAGGTGTGCCAGGCAGCTGGGCGAGGCGATATTCTTCACAGTGGTGGCAGCGTTGTGGGATCTTAGGATAACAGTGTGTGGGTGTGGTATCACGCAGACACTGAGGATTGTGGCAATCCTATGGAACGAGCGCGGTATGAGATCAAGCTTAAAATACAGTGAAAGTTTGGTACAGTACTGTTCCCTCCCTTCTTCTTTTTTTCTGTCCTATCTTTTATTTGGCAACGACTTCCAGTGGATGTCTCGGACTCTGAGAAGTGGAGTCAGGGGACGTCAGCAACTGACTGATACAAACGCTGAGCAGATGGCTGATATGGAAAGTACTGCAGCTGGGCAGGACGAGGAGCAGAGTCCTGAGGGGCTGGCACAAGAAAACATCACCATGTCAGACGGTTCAGCAGGTGCCCTGACCCCAGAGGTAACTGTGCCTGGAGGGACCAGTAGCCCCAGTTCTGTGGGGGTAACAGACTTATACTTGCAAATGGCCTTACAGCAGATAGACGCCAGTGACTATAGCACCCGTCTGAAGGCGATCCGCCAGTACCAAGCTGCTGAAGCTGCAGAGCGCCGGGCGGAGAGAGAGGCCGCTGCCGCTGCTGCAGAGCTTCGGGCGGAGAGAGAGGCCGCTGCTGCAGTGCGCCGGGCGGAAAGAGAGCCCACTGCTGCAGAGCGTCGGGCGGAGATGGCGCATCAGCTTGAGCTAAAAAAGCTGGAACTTTGCCAGCAGGCGCAACCTTCCCCTGCACCAACTCCAGGAGCCCGAGCACTAAAGATCCGATCCGAGGACTTTCCAATCTTGGAAGATAACGGGGACTTGGACTCGTTCTTGCGGGGATTTGAGCGGGTGTGTAAGCAGCATCATATTCCCCAGGCAGAATGGACCCGTTACCTGTCTCCCCGGCTGAAGGGAAAAGGCCTGGATGTTTCCACGAGCTTACCAAAGGACGCGGACTATGAGACCATCAAAGCGGCGCTGATCCGGAGATACCGGTTCACGCCGGAGGTGTACCGCAAAAAGTTCCGGAATATACAGCGGGGTCCCACAGAGAGCTATGCGGATGTTCTGCACCACTTACAGGCTACATTCTGGCAGTGGATCAAAGGACTTACTGTCACCACGTTTGAGGGAATTGGGAATCTTATGATAAAGGAACAATTTCTCCAGGTGTGCCCTCTGGAGGTCCACCAGTTCATGTGTGATTGGAAACCCAAAACAGCAGACAAGGCTACAGAGATTGCTGACGACTATGTGTCCACCAGGGAGCAAGGGGCCAAGAGAGGAGCCACACTGCAGAGACCCTCAAGCTGGAAGGAGGGGCAAAGCTGGAGTTCACCACAGCCTGCGGTCTCCAAGTGGGGTAAGACAAACTCTGTCCCGGGTGCCCCCTCAACTTCCCCTGTCCCAAGAACTCTGGGCGCCCCGGGTATCCCCTCCAAGTCCCAAGGAGAGGCCCGGTGGTGTCATGCCTGTAACCAGCCAGGACATTTCAAGGCGGAGTGCCCCAACCGCTCTAAGAACCGCCCTGTTTCCCCAGCCACGGCAGCTGGCCCATCTGTATACTTGGTGGGGAGGGAGGGGTTGCCATCCAATGTCAACCGTCAACAGGTCATTGTGGGGGATAAAGTGGTCATGGGATTTTGGGACACTGGGGCGGATGTTACTCTGGTGCAACCTGACTTTGTCCCTGCGGACAGTATCATCCCTGGAAAAACTCTGACCCTGAGGGGTATTGGACCAGAATGCTTAACTGTGCCCATGGCTTGCGTCCATTTGGACTGGGGTGCGGGAAAAGGAATGCGTGATGTGGGGCTAATGTCTAATCTGCCTGCCAATGTACTACTGGGAACAGATTTGGGGCCCTTGGTGTCCCAATATGGGGTGGGAGCAGCCCCACCTCGCTGTGACAAAATGTCTGTACTGAAGGATGATTTTAATGTGGTGTTGAAGCCTGTCACGCAGGCAGAGGGAGGGGTCAGCATTTTGTCTCCCCTTGCTGTGTGCCCAGCTAAAGTAATCAGTGAGCATGTGAATGAGGCATTGTGGAATGCTGACCTGGCTGTAGCCCCGCCCACATCTGCGGATGATGATAGCCCCCTCAGTGTGACCCTGGCTGAGCCAGTCACCCATGCAGTTCACTGTGAATCAATGAATGAATGCAATATCAATGTAATTGCTAATTCTTGCCTTGCAGATTTCCAGGGTAGCTCTTCTGAGATGCTGGGGGCAACCCCAACTGATGACAATGTGCCAGGTGGTCAAGTGGGTCACGGGGATCTCAGGGCCGATCCGGATGAGGAACGGACTGCTGGTGTTGCGGTGGTAAACCGCAGCCAGAGTGCTAGAGGGGTGGAAGGCGCTCCGACCCCTGAGCCGTTCCCTCTGTCACCCGGAGATGGCACTGAGACCGCCATGACTAGCCTCCCCACACTGGAGCCGGAGGAGTCCGGCCGGTATGAGACATACACGTCTCTTCTGTCTAGTTCTATTCCAGGAGTGCCCATGGCCCAAGTGCAGACGGCATGGGGTGCTGGAGGTGGGACCCAAGAAGGGGGTGTGTCAAATGTATTACCTGTCAATGTATTGTGGAGGGATGGTTTGGGGAAGCATGATCTCAGTCATTTGCCCAAGGTATCACCATCACCCACCCAAGTACAGGAGGAACAGGATGTAGGTTTGGAAGCAAAGGGGGAGGTGCAGAATCCCCTAGAACTCTCCCAACTAGCGGCTAGTGTGGGAGAGACCCTGAGAGACTGCCGGGAAGGGGTCTCTGAACTGGTATCTCAAGGACCTGGGGTTGCAAGTGTGGATCTGCGGGATGCCAGCACTCAGAACGAGGTCCCAGTGCAGGCCGGGGGTAGCCAGGTGGGCGGAGACTGCCGGGATGGGGTCTCAGCACCGGTACCACAAGGGCCTGGGGTTGTGAGTGTGGGTCTGAGGGACGCCAGCACTCGGGGGAGGGACCCAGAGCAAGCAGGAGGTAGCCAGGTCTACTTAATTCAGAGCCTGAGCATTAGAAGAGTCTCCATTCAGACAGGAGAGGAAGAGAGTATCAGTACACCAGGAATATGGTCAGGGACCAGCGTAGGTCCTGGCGGGGTGAGGCCGCCAAGGTGTCCGCGGAAGGTGATCTTAGGATCGTCCTTCCTCCCGACACACTCTAAAAGGGGGAGGTGTGATGAACCGACCCTCAGTTGTACATCTTTCTTAGAAATGTATTTTTACTTGCCCATGTCTGTCCTCCCCCTACCTGTTGGAATGTTGTGTTTAACTTGGGTTTTACATTGCTGGACGATACGCTTCACTGGTTTTATGTGTGTTCATTGGAGATGGCTTGCTATAGCCAGGCACTTTTATTATCCCTGGCCAGATGGCGATGGGGGGATAGCAAGCCAGTGACCTTAACTTCACCCATCTCTCCGAGGGTTCTGCAAAGGAGGGAGAAGGGGGGCTGCCTGGGTGCAAGGGGTGGGTGGAGCACTAGCCATATGCTGTGGGCAGACCTGGATTCTGGGTTCATTCAGCAAAGAGGCAGTAAGGAGCTCTGATCTGGAAGAAGATGAGAGAGCTTGCCCTACTGAGGAATGCTTTGAGGGCCTAGCATTGAGGCCTGAAGCCTTTCACTTTGTTCTGGACAACATGTAGAAGTATTGTTTTATGCAACTTGCTTAAGCTTGCGCCCTAGGCCCAAAACTCTGCTGTGGCCTAGAGAAACGGACTAGGAGCCTATACCGGTATTTTCTCTATCTTTTATTTCCCTTTTTGTTTTCATATTGTATCATCGCTCTTTTGCTTGTATGTTTATGCTTGATCATTTTAATATTGTATATTTCTGTATATGCTATTAATTCATACCGACCCACTTGGGTTATTAAACATATAAAACTTATATCGCTCATTTCGTTCTATCCTATGACCCGGTCTACTCACGGTGTGTGAGTGGGAGGTTAAGAAAGCAGTTTGATCGCAGGCGTGCCAGGCGGCTGGGCGAGGCGATATTCTTCACAGACACTCTTCACAATGGCGGCTGCTTCTTCACTTCTGGGGTTTTCTTTTCTGGCTTCGATATACAGCCTAAATAGGGATTTTCCTAATTCTTCAATAAACATTCTTCTTTTATGCAGCTTATTTCTGTTCCAATTGTGGTCGATTCCTCTAGTGTATCAACTGCCCCTTTTGTGGCATTATAATCTAATATCATGTCCGGCTTTTTGTCTTCTCGATTACTTATTGCATTGTCATGGTGCATTGTGCTCATTAGAATTACCTGTTTATTTTTTTTGGGAACATAAGACACAACTGTTGTATCTCCAGTAAAGTAAAAAGTAGAACTATACACTTCTCTTTTACTAAGGATACCCTGTGGCAGTTCTGGCTTGTTTTTCCTTATAGTACCCAGCATGGTAAGTTGTCTTTTTCGCAACATCTGGCCCATTTGGTAGGATGTGAAAATGTTGTCACATGTGACATTTTGTCCTTTTAGTCCATGAGTCAAATCGAGAACAACTCGCATACCCTGATTTTTTCAGCTCTTTCTCCAGGGTTTCTTCCTGTATACACTTGAGCATTTTGAACGTATGAACTTTTGCTGTCACAAAGTGTCCATACCTTGATGCTGTACTTTGCTGGCTTACTCGGTATGTATTGTCTGAACGGGCACCTACCTCGGAATGCCACCAGTTGTTCATTGACAGTTACAGCTTCACCAACATTATATAATTGTGGTAGAATTTCTACCCATTTATTCCAAACATTTCTAATAGGGGCTAGTTTATCTTTAGCTCTTCTTTCATTTCGATCTGTTTTATTATCAAACCTCAATACTCTAGAAATCTCATAAATGACTTTACAATATGCACCCTTTTGAATAATGAGATGAAGTACACAGGAAAACAAATTAATTTCGCAGGCAGAAATAATTAGTGACCTGTAAACCCGAACAGTACAAGTGTAACAATCAGCGTGTAGCAAAAAGTAAACAAACAACAACAAAAAAACTCTCATAGTAAGAACCCCTCAAATGAGGAAAAGTCAATTAATCACAAGTTTCAGATCTGCATGAAAAATAATCTGCAGGGTCTCAAATTTCATTTCGGGTCATATAGACCCGAGCAGACCAGCAGGGTTAAAGGTCACAGCTGTCTTGTAATGAAGCGTGCACCTGTGTGTGTCTCACATGACCATGGACTAATTTTTATCTACTATAAACAAAGAATGTCAACAAACCGATCTAAAAAAAAAGTGTTGAATTGACACAGAAAGTATATTGGAAAATTGTATAAATTTTCATTATAAATACCTTTATTTGCTGACACTGGACAATTTCTTTAAGTTGAACAAGTTGTCTAATATATGTAAACATTTTTTTTTTCTATGTCTAAGGTGGCCATGACCTACAAGGCTATGAGGAATTGGGTATATATCGTACTTTATTATGATATTGTGTCCAGTTATATATTTTTTGTGTTCATTGTTGTAGGAGTTAGAAACTGCACTGATAGATTCATAGATTTATCTGTTAGTTCAATTTGCAATACCCCAACTTGGGGTGTTTATTGAATTGAGACGTCCAAATAATCCACTGGTCCGTTCCAAGAGGTCAATTGACTTTTGGCAGTGTGGCTTGTAAACCAGACATTGTAGCCACTTTGGACACTTGGCAGGCCAAAACTGTGTGATCAAACAAAGGACAAAGTAGAAAATGTGACATCAAAAATGTGTGTCATAATTCATGTTTCCTAACCATCTGTGTGGTTGGGGAGACCCAAATCTATCTATGACATCGAGCAGGGGGATGATGCCACTTTCAGACTATGCCAAATTATGAATCCGTGGAAGAGAATAGAATTAATCTTTGTGTTTGGTATTCCTGGACTTGTAATGACAATTGTCATGAATTGCCAGGCATATCATACATATATGTGGTACCCACTGAGAGCTATGGCATATTCCTTTTCTCTGAATTTGGTGAATGCCATTATCCTGCCCAGTCACAGGTAGGAGGTTCCAGGAACGATGAGTTCGAAGTTTAGAGATTGAGCCCTACTTGTAGATTTGTCTAATTATTCCTGCTGAACTCCCAGCCAGGCTTGAAAATTGTCTGTTTGTTTTATTTTTATTCCTATTTTATTTTATATTGTTTGCTTGAATATGTCTATTTTTATTACATCTTTTCTTGTTAAGCGCTGAACTTTTATTTGTGTATTAAATCTAAAACTCTAAATCTCCCTGCAATACCCAAGAGAGTAAATATCACTTAGGCTTGTGTGTGTGTGTTTTTTTTTTTTTTGTTTGTTTTTTGTATTGTGTGAGTGATTTGAGTATGTTGGTGTCTTGCCTCACATAAGTGGTGGGTGATAGCATTTATTTTGTGTGGATGTGTGATTTGGATTCCCTTTATTCCGTTGTAGCCTAGAGTGATAGGTGAGTGTGGAAGTGGAGTCCCCTTTATGCTCGCATCCAGGGTCATGCATGCTTCTGTGGTGAGTAGGGTGTATGGGATTTCATTTTGTGATGAAAAACAAGAATGCTTTTCAAAACGAAGAGGGAGGTGAGCATTTGCTGCTAAACAGCAAGAAAGAATATATCAAATATCTAGGAGAACTGAGTGTTAAGCTTGGGTTACACATAGATATTTTGTTAGGGTAGAACCAATTTTTATCTTCCTTATCTATTATGATTTTATTAGAACAAGATCTTTCTTGCTTATTTCACTGGGGGACACAGCACCATGGGTATAGAGCTCGCCACTAGGAGGCTGACACTAGGAGTATCAAAAGGTGTCGACTCCGCCTTTAGGCTATATCCTCTCCACAGATCGTGTGCTAGTCAGTTTTAACCTAGTGTCTCTAGGAGGCAGACACGACCTGACTCAGGTCTTTCTGTCTTACATCGTTTTTATTTTTCTTTCAGGTGCAAGGGAGTCTTCAGCGGGTAATCCGCACTAGTCATATCCCCCTGCCGGGCACATCGCTCTATGACAGCACCCAGTCCCCACTCGCCACACCGGCGGCCGGTGACCCCACTCCCATGCGAGGTACACCGAAGGGGTGACTCTGCGGCCAGACAGGTGAGTATGAGAAGATAGGTGAGTATGAGATATCCCTCAACACCCCCCTAACAACCACCCCCCACCCCCTCCCTCAGGTCACTTTCAGGACATCCTCCAGGACCCGCCAGATTCCCTCCTTTTGGAGCCTGTTATCCAGACCATACTCAAGTCCTGGAAACCCCAGTCAGCTAAGATCTCCCTTCACATGTGGAAGGCCTACGTCAGTTGGTGTGAGAGTAATGGTTTTCATCCGCTCTCCTTTTCTGTTCCCAGTATCCTGGTTTTTCTCCAGTCCAGTTTGAACTAAGCTCTTGGTCTCTCTTGTATTAAGGGTCAGGTCTCTGCCCTTTCCATTCTTTTTCAGAGGACCCTGGCCTTCCGGCTTCAGGTGAAGACCTTCCTATGGGGTGTGGCACACTGTGCTCCTCCCTACCGTCCTCCTGTTGGACCTTAATTTTGTCCTTGAGGTGCTCCAGGCTCCCTCTTTTGAGCCTTTGCGTGATATTTCTCTTCACCTTCTGTCCTGGATGGTTGCCTTCCTGGTGGCTATTACTTCCATCCACAGGGTCTCTGGAATGACTGCCCTGTCCCGGAAGCCTCCTTTTCTTGTTCTTCACAAGGACAAGGTTGTCCTTTGTCCGCCTCCTTCCTTTTTTGTCTAAGGTGGTTTCTTCCTTCCACATTAACGAGGACATTGTCATACCGTCTTTCTGCTCAGATCACAAGCACCCACATGAATGCTCTCTTCACTGCCTCGATGTGGAACAGGTAATCTGGGTCTATATCTCTCTCTCACTGACCCCTTCCGTTGTTTGGATGCATTGTTCGTCCTCCCTGAAGGGCCCTTGTAAGGGACTGGCTGCTTCCAAAGCTTCAATCTCCCATTGAATTTGGTCTGTGATCAAGGAGGCCTATCGGTTCAAGGGTAGGCCACCGCCTCTCCATGACTGCTCACTCCACTAGAGCTGTTGGAGCCTCCTGGGCTATTCCAGCATCAGGCTTCTGCCGCCCAGGTCTGCAAAGCTGCCACCTGGGCCTCTATCCACACTTACACCAAGTTTTACCCAGTTTGGGTCATAAGGTTCTGCAAGCAGCTGTGCGCTAGGTTTCTCACAGGATTGTGTAATTCCCACCCTCTGGAACTGCTTTTGGACATCCCATGGTGCTGTGTCCCCCAGTGAAATAAACAAGAAAAATGGATTTTTGTACTCCACTGTAAAATCCTTTTCTTGTTGTATTCACTGGGAGACACAGATCCCACTCTTATTTTCCTTCTTGTTCCTGCCTGGGCTGTTATGGTTCGTTTTTTGGGTTCAGGACATGTTGGTGGCGTTTGGGTCGGTGTGTGTGTTTTTTTTTGTCTTTTGTGTCTCTCTTCCACTGCTGCAGTACAAACTGGCTAGCACACTGTCTGTGGAGAGGGTATAGCCTAGAGGTGGAGCCAACATCTTTTGATACTCCTAGTGTCAGCTTCCCAGTGGCCAGGTCTATACCCATGGTGCTGTGTCCCCCAGTGAATACAATGAGAAAAGTGTTTTATGGTGAATACAAGAATCCATTTATTCCCTATGATTGTGTTATCTGTCATATAATCTTTCATGTTTTCTCTTTACATGCTAAAATCATTGTGATTGGCAGAAAATGTTTATGGGTGCAAAAGATCAGTTTTCTGTCAGATTAAGTGGTCATTTACACCCAACACTTTTTATCATGATATCTGTATGTATAAAAACATGCTTAAAAGGGTTTCCCAACATACAAATAAAAAATTTGAACAATAATGTACATAAACCAGCTGTATGCTACCTGTGAATTCAACAACCTCCCATCTGCCTATATGGGTGATCTCACCCCGTGGATTCAAAATGATCACAAGAACGGTGAGCAAAAATCCCAGAACCACACAGGGGGACCTAGTGAATGACCTGAAGAAAGCTGAGACTAATGTAACAAAGGCTACCGTCAATAACACACTACGCCGCCAAGGCCTCAGATCCTGCAGTGCCAGACGTGTCCACCTGCTTAAGCCAGTACATATCCGGGCCTGTCTGAATTTTGCTAGAGAGCATTTGTATGTTCCAGAAGAGTATTGGGAGAATGTCATATGGTCAGATGAAACCAAACACAACTTGTGTTTGGAGGAGAATGAATGCTGAGTTGCATCCAAAGAACACCGTACCTACTGTGAAGCATGGGGGTGGCAACATCATGCTTTGGGGCTGTTTCTCTGCAAAGGGACCAGGACGACTGATCCGTGTACATGAAAGAATGAATGGGGCCATGTATAGTGAGATTTTGAGTGCAAACCTCCTTCCATTAGCAAGGGCATTGAAGATGAAACGTGGCTGGATCTTTCAGCATGACAATGATCCCAAGCACACCGCCAGGGCAATGAAGGAGTGGCTTCGTAAGAAGCATTTCAAGGTCCTGGAGTGGCCTAGTCAGTCTCCAGATCTCAACCCCATAGAAAACCTTTGGAGGGAGTTGAAAGTCCATGTTGCCCAGCGACAGCTCCAAAACACCACTGCTGTAGAGGAGATCTGCATGGAGGAATGGGACAACATACCAGCAACAGTGTGTGCCAACCTTGTGAAGACTTACAGAAAACGTTTGACTTCTGTCATTGCCAACAAAGGATATATAACAAAGTATTGAGATGAACTTTTGTTATTGACCAAATACTTATTTTCCACCATAATTTGCAAATAAATTCTTAAAAAATCAGACAATGTGATTTTCTAGATATGTTTTCTCATTTTGTCTCTCATAGTTGAGGTCTACCTATGATGTCAATTACAGGCCTCTCTCATCTTTTTAAGTGGGAGAACTTGCACAATTGGTGGCTGACTAAATACTTTTTTTCCCCCACTGTATACACTTTCAATGGGTGACACTGATATGAAATATGATTGTTGTGTTAATACCTCTTTAAAAGATGACATTATTGACTAGAACAGACATGATAGGGGAGCTGATCCTATGTAAGGGAGTGCCTTACACAACCTGTATAAATAATGTAGTTCACCATCTAGCTGCTAGGTATTAGGATACAGGAGCACAGCCAGATATCTGTATGCATCTCTGATTGTCTGGCAATAGTGTGTAGTGTAGCTGTGAGTGTACCCTTTTGTTAGAAGTAGGTCCAGACTGAAAGTGGCCTGAAGAACTAAATTCTAAACTGATGAAATGCTAAAAATTAAAATTGTGCACATACGTATAGTAAAATATTTCTACAAACCATAAGTTAGTGTCTGGCTGTTATCGCCTCTTACTTGCTTTTTACATTGCTCACATGTGTTTAAATAGTTGACAATCTATTACTCCAGAATGCTCCTTAAACATTCTGTGAGTATGTGAGCCAGGGGGCGCTGTTGAGCGACCCAGGCCTAGCCCTAAAAAGGCTCTCAGCCACGCCTTTGAGGGGGGCGTGTATCTCCAGAAGGCTGGAGAAACCTGCTTGGAGCAGGAAATGGTGGACCCGCCTAAGACAGAGAGGCAATCTGTCCCAGAGGGCTTGGATCCAGAGAGGACTTACAAAGACTAAGTCAGGCTCTTATTGCCCCAGAGGCTAGTTAGGGACTCAAGGAGTTAGTGAGTGCCCTAACTGTGGCATAGGTTTTTTGTTGTTTTGCTGTGTTGCAGTTAAGCTGAATAAAGCCACGTTTATTTTACGCTTGGACTGTCTGAAAGCTATCTTTCCGGTGCCCAGTACCATGAACCACCGCTGTCCGGACCAGGACAAGCCGCCATTTTGAGTTTAATTCCCCCAAGCTGTCACATATGGTGGAGAATAGCGCGCATAAAGAGATCCACGCAAGTCCTGAAAGACAAGTGTTTGGTGACTGCAGTACTGCAAAGTGTGCATTGTGGCCTACAGCTGGAACAAATCTGTGATTTCAACTGAAGAAACCCAGGAGGGGGTGAGTGAATTGCAACATAGCAAGGTGAAAGTAAAACTCTGGAAGAGGAATCCAGGGAATGGACTTTGTGTATACTGTGGCACAGAAGTCTGTGAAGTGTTTGCTGATGGCAAGAAAGTAAGCAATGTGTATAGAAGCTGGATATTGCAAACAGTCTATGTGAAAGGCTATGGTGCCATGTTGGTGTTTCTGTGGAAGACAGAAGAAAATGCTGGTTGTTGTAGTGCCACATAAGTTAACTGTTTGAATACATGTGACTGCAGAAGATAGCAAAAAAAGGTTGCTGTGGAATATTGTGTAATCTTGTTAGTAAACCATGGGCAAGAAAAAGAGAATTTCAGCTGGTAAAAAAAGCAGAGAAGTTATGCACAGGTTTATTAGTGCAGCAGTTTGAATGCAGAGAGAGACAAAACCCGGAACAGATCATGTGGAATGCAAGTAAAGATAAAGGGTTGCATGATGGTGACTCAGTTTTTCTTAAGTACCTCTGTTCTATGAATAAATATGTCCCTGCAGATTGTATGTCTCATATTGGAGTGCATGAGAGCGCCAAAGATGAAAATATTAGGGTGCAGCAGCTTCAAGATGAGATTAAACGGCAATTTGAGGTATTAGAACTGCAGTCAAAGAAAAATCTTGAATCTAACCTTAAATTGAACCTGAAGTTAAAGAAAGATCTTGAATCTATGAGGAGTTCAAATTCTAGTCATTGTAAAAATGTGGTACTGGGTTTGCCTGGAATGGACTGTGTCACTAAGAAGGAGTTTCCTGAAATGAAATGTGCTCTGTCTAATGAAGTTATACAGAGTGTAGAGCAAAAGCAAGTGCTTGAGAAGCAATTGCAGGATTTAAAGGAGCAGAATGTCCAAGACTCCATTGTCAAAGAGAGTGTCATTGAAAAATTAAGAGATGAGCTTGAAACTGCTAAACAAAGAGAACGGGAACTCAAAGCTAGAATATGTAGCCTGGAGAGGGCGCTGTCAGGATCTTGTGAAGATAATCAGAAGTTGTCTGTTTTGGTGCAAAATAAAGACAAAGAATCGATGGAGATGTCGTCTGTCCATACTCAGAAAGTGCAAACCTTACAGGAGAGTCACAAAAAGGTAGAGACTCAACTTCAAGTGATGCAACTAAAAGTCACAGAAGGGGACAGGTTTCAAGCAGAGCTGCTAGACAAGGCAAACAGACTACAGGCTCAGGCGACTGATATAAAGAAAAAAATGGAAGATAGTATTGGATCCTTGGACTCTGTTGAAGAACTAAAGGAAAAGTTGCAAAAGGAGCTAGAAGCTACAAATCAACGGTTTGAGGAGAAGGTTGCTGCTTATGACAAACTTGAGAAGACGAAAATTAGACTGCAGCAGGAACTAGAAGATGTAGGTGTAGATCTTGATCACCAACATCGGATTGTGTCAAATTTGAAAAGGAAGCAGAAAAAGTTTGATCAGCGGCTTGGTGAAGAGAAGACTCTTTCTGCTAGATATGCAGAAGAACGTGACAGTGCTGAAGCAGAGGCCCTTGAATTGAAGGCCAAGTTAAAGAGGCTCAACAAGCAACGGCGCACTGAAACGGAGGATTTGGTTAGCTCCAAGGATGAAGTTGAGAAAAACCTGGAATCTGTGCAGATATTGTATGAGAACAAAGCTAATGCTTATGAGATGCTGGAAAAGGCTAAGAGAGAATTGGACCTCCAGATAGAAGACATGAGGATTCAGTTTGAGGGAAACCTGTCTAATTTATCTACTGAGATTGTAGATCTAAAAATGCTTGTTGCTAAACTAAAGGTGCAAGTGAACAAGCAGGAGGAATTCAAGAAACAGCTGGAGTTTCAGATGGATCAAATGAAGCGTGAGTCAGAAATAAAGTTGGAAGAGCGCACTTTTCAGATTGAACAGTCAAAAACCGAAGTGGAATCTAAAAGAGAAGAATTGGATCGATTGCAGCAGTCTTTATCCAATACTGAACAGTCGGCATCTGCCCTATCTTCAAAGCTGGCAGCACTAGAAGCTGAGAGAGACTCTCTGCAGAACCTGTTAACCTCTAAAGAATCAGAGCTGTTATCCCTGAAAAATGTGATTCAAGAAATAGAGTCTTTATTCAACCAAGAGCAAGATAAGAGAGCCACTGAGATACGGGACTTGAATGAAAGACTTGACAAAAAGTCTGCAGATGAGCAGAAGCTTTATCAGAAGATGTTGGAGGGTCAGTTCAATATAGTTCAGGGAACAGTGGGAGAAGCAGAAAATATTATCCAGGATGCTGACCTGACAAATGTTAGAAGAACACTGCAGAATATCCTAGAATCAGGAGGCATAGTGAATAAAGAGATGGCATCTACCTCTGCTGCCTTAGAAGATGTCAGGAAGATTGAGGAAGATCTGCAAGTTGCAATGGTAAAAACTGAGATGGAAGCTGCACAGAAAAATGTGGCAGTGAAGAAAGTTCTGGAGCTGGAATCAGAGATTTGTGCTCTACAGAAGGCGTTAGAATTGGAAAAAGCTGCCAGCATAGAGGCAGAGAAAGCAGAGACATTAAGTCAGACAGACATGAGTGACCTGTCCACTAATGTTGATACCAATGATCAGATTATGATGAAACCACGTGATTCGGTAAAACGTCAAGTAGAGGGTATAGTTCCCCAGGAAGATGCTGCTAAAGGTGGACTTCCTGCAAAATGTGAGGAGGCCAAAGAAGGTCCAACAGAAGAAGAAACTGCGATTGGTCACACACTGCCTGTGACAGAGTGGGTCCAGCTTCAAACCAATGAGGTCCAAAGCCTAGAGGGCTGTGAGATAGTAAATGAGGTGAAGGGTCATCAAAAGTGTGGAACAAGAGTCCGTAAGAAGACTGACCATGCATATGTTGTTCCAACAGATAAAGTGTCTGAAGCCATTGTGGATAAAGGTGTTGCTGTGCCTGTCTCTAGCCAAATGTCTGGTGGACAAATGGTGAATAATGACTCCATGTTGTCTGTGAAGGGGGAGTCAGGAAGTAATACAGTCAACCCAAAAAGAAGAGAAGAGGTAGAAGTTGTTTTACCCCCTGATGCTAATAGCAACAAGAAGAGGCTGAGATACAATGTTGCTATGTCTCTAACTAATGGAAGTAACCATGGTAGAGGTTCTAATGCAGAGACTGAGCAGCTGTCATTTGCATGCAGAAGTAAGAGATGGTTACATGTCACCAATGATGGGACAGTTGTTAAAGACATACCAGAAAATGTAGTTCAGCGTGATCTATTATGTGAGGGTGTACGGTATGGCCCTGGTGCAGAAGGAGAAGATATTGCAGTGCAGAGATTGTGTATCTCAAACAAAGAGGAGGGCAAGCGGCCTATGTCTCCTAAACTTCTAAGCCTTGATGGTGATGGCAAAGTTCGCTTTGAGATGAAGGTTACAGAAAAGGTACCCGTGAAATATTTATACTCTAAAGACATTGATGTACATGAAGTACGTGTTAGCTGGTATCCAAGCTCCTGTGGATTCGTGATAGGAGAAGAAGATTCTTACGGCTATTCACTAAAGGGATCAAAGTCATGCAATGGGATGGCTGAAGACTATGGTGAAAAATGTGATGAAAATGATGTGATCCCCTGTATGGCGAATTGTGGAGGTGATGGAGTAGAGCTGGCCTTTGCGCAGAATGGCCAGGATCTTGGTATAGCGTTTAAAGTGAGGAGAAGACGGAAGGCTCGACGGAGCGGTATTTGGAAGAGGAGACCGCAAGATGGGGACATCTGGAGAGACACTGGACAAGTGTATAAGATTGAAGAGGGACGGCGACATATGTCTTGTTCCATTGTAGCTCATCCCATGGGTAGTGAGCTGAGGGGGGGGGGGGGGTATGTGAGTATGTGAGCCAGGGGGCGCTGTTGAGCGACCCAGGCCTAGCCCTGAAAAGGCTCTCAGCCACGCCTTTGAGGGGGGCGTGTATCTCCAGAAGGCTGCAGAAACCTGCTTGGAGCAGGAAATGGTGGACCAGCCTAGGACAGAGAGGCAGTCTGTCCCAGAGGGCTTGGATCCAGAGAGGACTTACAAAGACTAAGTCAGGCTCTTATTGCCCCAGAGGCTAGTTAGGGACTCAAGGAGTCAGTGAGTGCCCTAACTGTGGCATAGGTTTTTTTGTTGTTTTGCTGTGTTGCAGTTAAGCTGAATAAAGCCACGTTTATTTTATGCTTGGACTGTCTGAAAGCTATCTTTCCGGCGCCCAGTACCATGAACCACCGCTGTCCGGACCAGGACAAGCCGCCATTTTGAGTTTAATTCCCCCAAGCTGTCACAATGCCTACCCTGCTTGGTCAAGTATGCACACTTATTTAAATCAAGGAAGCAGAAATTGACCAGCAAGCTACCTCTGACAGTGCATTGTCGTCTTTGGCAAAAGATCATGTTAAGAACGCATGCCTAATTCGCTACTTTTTCCAGTCTGCACCAACACAATCTATTGACCGCCTGCATTCTCTGCAAAATGAGAAGAAACAAGGAAGGGACAATAAATGTGGCATACAAGGTGCAGTGCGACACTTATATCTCTCTCAATAAACAAGAAGAAGTCTATGGTTTTACAAGTGATTTTGATCCAAAGAGTCAAATAATCATCTGTTCTTACAGTAAAATTATATTTTGGATGTATGCCTGTGAGATTTGAACCTGCTATGTGTATATCCATGGGTGCATAAACTGGATCTTTAAAAAACATGATCTGACATTTTGGTGTCAGACTCAGCACACATAAAATGACAGGGTTCTGTATGTAAAGAATGTCTGAACATTGACAGGCAGTGTTGTGTTTGGAAAGTGAGTCATGGTGCTGACTTGCAGTCCAAGCCACGTCAGCTCTTGCAAATACCACACAGAGAAAAGATCTGTGACGCATAAACTCCTAAGTGCCTGGGAAAGTAATTGCACATAGTTCAGAGGGAAAACCTTCCTCTTATAAACAACGTGCCTTGTTAAAACTGTCAGGGATACATAAGTCTTTGCAGTATGTATACAGTATAGACCAGTAGTCTTCAATGCTGGGAATTGTAGTTTCACTTCAGCTTGACAGCAACAGATTGGAGTCCAATAGTATAAACTGAAAGTTGAAACCCCTAGAGGGAGCCATGGTTTATTTACACCCATATTTCATCATGGTCATTCTCTGCACATTAATATATATAATTTTTTTTTTTTTTTTTTTTCACATTTCTAATGACAAAGAAACTCTGGGCATGTATCTTTAAGTGAACCTGTCAGTATAAAAATTTTGTCTAATCTGCAGGTAGCATATTACAGTGTAGTTATGGCATACCTCCCAACCGTCCCAGATTCATCGCTGTCCAGGTTGGCAGGAAGTATGTCCTGACTTCAACTCATCTGCGTCCTCTGCTTCACCATTCATCCAGTTTCTGCTCCAGGAGCAGTAGGCACAATGTGATGATGTCACTCACATTGCACCTGCAGCTCCTTGAAGACTCTGGACTAAAGACTGCTGAAAGAACAGCCGGGGAGCAGGGAGAGGTGAGTATTAGTGTATTTTTTTTTTTTTATGTTTGTTTGGTAGTAGAGGTACATAATATTGTAGGGGTAGCTGGAGGGGGACATTAAACTGGGGGAAACTGGAGGGTGAAATTATACTGTGGGTGTGCTGGAGGGGAACATTATGCTAGAGTTATGGTTATGGGGCTGTGGTAGCAGTGACTGACAGCCTTCCATGTTGACTCTACATGGAGATAGCTGGCAGTCACTGATAGGACCCCCACCACCACTATATGATGATTACTAAGCATAGAGATAAAGGGCAAGTTACACTCAATCTTGACTTGCTTTAAATGGTCATTAACCTTTAGGACAGCTTGGTCATGTAATTCTGAAACAAAATGTAATGCATTTTATTTAAAAAGGTTGTGGTTGTCTGACTGATAAACCTCTTTAATGTTCCTACCGGTAGGAGTCTTCTTTTTAACTTGCTGTTTACTCTTACTAGGAAAGGTTCATTTTTAGAAACAGGGAACACAAGAAATGGAAGGGCTGTTTCCTCTTACAGGCTGCTTTGTGATCCCTGTGTGTACACTGCTTAAGGAGGAGTCTGCCGCTTCTCACAGTTTACAGTAAATGTAAGTAGAGTCTATCTAATATTGATTAGCTCAGATCTCTCTCCTTCTGTGTCGGGGATCTTTTTGGCTGGGTCATGAACTGGATTTGGGATTCAGTGGCCCTGGATAATCCTATATTATGTTCCCTTGGGTGTTTCTCAGCTATTTATTTGCTGTTTTATAGTTCCTTCTGGCAGAAGTACATGTATATAAACTAATATTAGTCATGGGTGGGAGAACAGACTGCCTCAGAGAGAAATGTAAAATGTGCTGCAGCCATAATGGGACTATTAGATGCAGAAGAAACTAATAGGATACCATATATGAAAGCTTATGCAACCAGTTAACAGATTGTCCTGCAAGACCTTGCAGACATATTAACTTTTGATGAAAACTCAGGTTTACAGTAAAAATGTTTTTTTTTTTTTGTTGTCTTACTCTTTTTTTTTTTCACATTCCAAAGCATTAGGCTGTTGTAAAGTTGCACACTTCACCTTGTACTGTGGCTTGTAATATTTTATAGGATTTCTTTTCATTTAGATTTATGGCTCTGTGCAGTATTTTTAATAAAAAAAAAAAAAACGGGATACTTCTCATATATTTCTCCTTAAATACTATATAGAGTTCTAACGGGCAGTTGTAACATTGAAGCATATTCAGAGGCAAATTATTCATACCCCTTGAACTTTTTCACATTTTGTCACCACAAACTTAAATGTATTGCATTGAGATTTTAAGTGATAGACAAATGTAAAGGGAAGTGCTTACCACAGACATTAATATATATATATTTATCTAGCTGTCCATTCAGAACTTCTGAGCTATTGTCTGCAGGCTACAAAACCGGTTTTCTAACAGACATCCCGCATGGGCCAGGAAGTCTTTTGTTTAACATAATGAGATGGAATATGCTAATGAGGCCACCATAGTGATGTTAAATCAGACCCAGAGCAGATGGGGGAGGTAGGTCATTAGCCCTAGGCCACGGATCAATTTTAAGTGTTAGAGCGCCATCCCAAGACTCATAAGAAGTATTGTATCTAAACTTATATTACAATACCAAGAGCCTGATTGGAGTGACAACATCTAGGTGGGCGGAGTTGTGGGCCATATATATAATGGGCCAAAAGCCCTTTCTCGCTCTCTTGATCTTCTCTCTTCACCAGACCCCATGGATTGACCAGCTTCACCTAGACAAGCTCCATATACCACCAGAGCATGCTTAATAAGACTTAAGTATACCTTTCTCTCTCTCTTTCATCATCTATCTATCTATCTATCTATCTATCTATCTATCTATCAGTCACCCTTTATTAATCTGTATTACTACTGCTGTGTTCCTTACAGAAAGGGTCAGTTAGTAAATTGTCCAGGGGTTGTGTGTGTGTGTGTATGTAGCGATATCTGTAGGTTTTTAATTGGGTTCTGTACTTATTGTATTGCACTGTGTTAATACTGTTTTGTATTATTCTATAACCTAGTTCCATCATATTAATAATAAACGTATTTTATGATTAATATTGTGGGGTAAATTATCGTACATGCAAATCAGTCAAGGAAACAGATAAGTAGATATACCTAAGGAGAAAGGAGGGAAATCGGTGAATATTAATTAGTAGTAACACCCAGATCTCTCATACCTAAAGGTGAAACAAGTCAAAAGAGGGAGGAAATAGCAATTGTTAATATTATCATCATCTTTAACATATTGGCGAGTCAGCCAGGAGTGATGAATATTAATTATTAATATTCATCTTTAACAACAAATAACACAAATTAGCACATAATTGTGAAGTGGAACGAAAATGATACATGGTTTTCAAAATTTTAATCAAATAAAAATCTGAAAAGTGTGACGTACAAACGTATTCAGCCACCTGTACTCTGATACCCCTAAATAAAATCCAGTGCAATCAATCGCCTTCCGAAGTCAATTAACGAGTTAATAGAGTCCAGCTATGTGTAATTTAGTCTCAGTATAAATAAACCTGTTCTAGGAAGGCCTCAGAGGTTTGTTAGAGAACACTAGTGAACAAACAGCATCATGAAGACCAAGGAACTTACCAGACAGGTCAGAGATAAAGTTGTGGAGAAGTTTAAAGCAGGGTTAGGTTATAAAAACATATCCCAAAGAGCACAATCCATCCAAAAATGGAAAAAGTATTCTACAACTCCAAACTTACCAAGACATGGCCAACCACCTAAACTAACAGATCACGCAAAGAGAGAACTGATCAGAGAAGCAGCTAAGAGGCCCATGGCCACATTGGAGGAGCTGCAGAAGTCCACAGTTCAGATGGGAGAATCTGTCCACAGGACAACTATAAGTCGTGCACTCCACAAATCTGACTGTTATAGAAGAGTGGCAAGAAGAAAACCATTGTTGAAAGAAAGACATAAGAAGTGCCTTTTGCAGTTTTCCACAAGCCATATAGGGGACATAGCAAACGTGGAAGAAGGTGCTCTGGTCAGATGAGACCAAAGTTGAAATTTTTGGCCTAAATGCAAAGCACTATGTATGGCGGAAAAGTAACACTGCTCATCATCCTGAACCCGCCATCCCCACTGTGAAATATGGTGGTGGCATCATCATGCTGTGGGGATGCATTTCTTCAGCAGGGACAGGGAAGCTGGTCAGAGTTGATGGGAAGATGGATGGAGCTAAATACAGGGCAATCTTGGAAGAAAACCTGTTGGAGGCTGCAAAAGACTTGAGACTGGTAAGGAGATTGACAATCCCCCTTGTCAAGTTAGTTAAAACAGTTAAATTAATGCACTGAAGGTGCCTATTTAGGTCAAAATTGAGGTGCAGCTAGTATAGTAAATTTCCCCCTATGTGCTTGAAAAATGCCCTTTAGGAAGCCAGCATTAGACTATCTACTACAACAATGCATCTAGCTTAATTGTTTAGCTATTCCAACTAAAGTGGAAACAATGTGATTTCAGCAGAAATGATGTGAGTATCTGATGACCTTTTTGATAATAAAGATTATTAAAAATGCTTTTTGTCAGTTTTCTAAATATTTATTGACATTTTTATTCTTCAAGTAAGAGTATGTTCACACAGAGTTTTTTGCAGGGTGAAAAAATCAGCTTCAAGAATTAGGAAATGATTTTGATGCTTTTTTATGTGATACATTTTTTGTTGCGGTTTTTGACGTGGTTTCTTCTTCTTTTTTTTTTTTTTTTTTACTCCAGCACGCTGTATGGACATGGAAATCCACATTTAAAAAAATGCTAGTGCATCAAAAAACAATTTTTTTCCACCTCCCATTGATTTCAATGGGTTTTTCAAGGTGGAATCCTCCTGAATATAGGTCATGTTGCTTTTTTTTTTCTCTAGCAGAAAGAAATCAGCTAGAGCAAAAATCTGCTGCTGACGCCAATTGAAATGAATGGGAGCCATTTTTTGAGGAGGATTCCATGTGAAAAAAAAAAAAAGTATGAAGGGTGGGGGGTTAGTACTGGTGATGTTCCGTTTCCAGAAATGGAACGTCACCGGAAAATCTGAAAATGTGCCGCCCAGGAGATATGGGTAAATATAAATTATTGGTAAAGTGAGTAATTTAGAAGTTAGGTGGGGGAAAGGTGTTTAGCTTAGTGTAGAAATATGACTTTATCCAGGACAACCCCTTTAAGTATTAGGTGAGTTTCACACAAAGGCAATATGGCCATATGGAAGTATGATGCAGTTTATGTAGCACCAATTGACCAAAGATAGCTAGTGTCAGCAAGAGATCTTGTTTATGACCAAATAATTTATATAACTCTAATTTTGAAATTTCAGAATTGCGTGCTTGCATATTGCTAAATACAGTGGGGAAAAAAGTATTGTCAGCCACCAATTGTGCAAGTTCTCCCACTTAAAAAGATGAGAGAGGCTTGTAATTGACATCATAGGTAGACCTCAACTATGAGAGACAAAATGAGAAAACATATCTAGAAAATCACATTGTCTGATTTTTAAAGAATTCATTTGCAAATTATGGTGGAAAATAAGTATTTGGTCAATAACAAAAGTTCATCTCAATACTTTGTTATATATCCTTTATTAACAATGACAGAGGTCAAACATTTTCTGTAAGTCTTCACAAGGTTGGCACACACTGTTGCTGGTATGTTGGCCCATTCCTCCATGCAGCTCTCCTCTAGAGCAATGATGTTTTGGGGCTGTCACTGGGCAACACAAACTTTCAACTCCCTCCAAAGGTTTTCTATGGGGTTGAGATCTGGAGACTGGCTAGGCCACTCCAGGACCTTGAAATGCTTCTTATGAAGCCACTCCTTCGTTGCCCTGGTGGTGTGCTTGGGATCATTGTCATGCTGAAAGACCCAACCACGTTTCATCTTCAATGTCCTTGCTGATGGAAGGAGGTTTGCACTCAAAATCTCATGATACATGGCCCCATTCATTCTTTCATGTACATGGATCAGTCGTCCTGGTCCCTTTGCAGAGAAACAGCCCCAAAGCATGATGTTGCCACCCCCATGCTTCACAGTAGGTATGGTGTTCTTTGGATGCAACTCAGCATTCACTCTCCTCCAAACACAACAAGTTTTTTTTTTCTACCCAACAGTTCTACTTTGGTTTCATCTGACCATATGACATTCTCCCAATACTCTTCTGGAACATCCAATTGCTCTCTAGCAAACTTCAGACGGGCCCGGATATATACTGGCTTAAGCAGGGGGACACATCTGGCACTGCAGGATCTGAGTCCCTGGCGGCGTAGTGTGTTACTGACGGTAGCCTTTGTTACGTTAGTCCCAGATTTCTGCAGGTCATCCACTAGGTCCCCCCGTGTGATTCTGGGATTTTTGATCACCGTTCTTGTGATCATTTTGAACCCACAGGGTGAGATCTTGCGTGGAGCTCCTGATCGAGGGAGATTATCAGTGGTCTTATATGTCTTCCATTTTCTAATTATTGCTCCCACAGTTGATTTCTTCACACCAAGCTGCTTGCCTATTGCAAATTCAGTCTTCCCAGCCTGGTGCAGGTCTACAATTTTGTTTCTGGTGTCCTTCCACAGCTCTTTGGTCTTCACCATAGTGGAGTTTGGAGTGTGACTGTTTGAGGTTGTGGACAGGTGTCTTTTATACTGATAACAATTTCAAACAGGTGCCATTACTACAGGTAATGGTGGAGGACAGAGGAGCCTCTTAAAGAAGTTGTTACAGGTCTGTGAGAGCCAGCAATCTTGCTTGTTTGTAGGTGACCAAATACTTATTTGCAAATAAATTCGTAAAAAATCAGACAATGTGATTTTCTAGATATGTTTTCTCATTTTGTCTCTCATAGTTGAGGTCTACCTATGATGTCAATTACAGGCCTCTCTCATCTTTTTAAGTGGGAGAACTTGCATAATTGGTGGCTGACTAAATACTTTTTTCCCTACTGTATCATTATTTTGACTGGATGTCCTTCAATAGGATTTGTCATCTTGTACTCTAACTATTTGGAAAGCTGCTATTTACCTGAAATATAAAGTAGGAGATATGAAGGGATAGGTACAATATCCAACAAAAGTATATACAACTTTATTTAAATGTTCATTAAAGGCACATCATCACAACTACATGACACCACTGCTTTTGTGTTGCAGGTTGTTTTGTTATATGCTAAGGCCCCACGTAGGGAGACGCAGCAAAAAAACATGGCGGAAATACATCACATTTTTTTCACAGAGTTTTCCTCTGTAGACTTTCTGCCCCTATTATACCTATACAGAAAACACCAGCATTTCCACAGGTATAATTGACATGCTGCGATTTTCATGAATGAAAGCGTTTTTGAAAACGTAGCTTTTCCGCTGCAGATTTTTTTTGGGCAATATTTACATGGGATTAGCCAGAATCCCTTCCACTGTGGCAAAACATTTGCGTTTTCACAACATGGGGCCCTGGCCTAAAGGGGTTGTCCAGGAATTGGAGCAACCTTTGTGGAATCTGGGGGAGGTGTAAAATAAAAGAATATAGCATACTCAACTGTCCTCTGAATTGAAGACTTCTGGCATCCAGGCACTGGTGGTGGACAATGGAGCGCCGAATACAGGTGAGTATGCTTTATATTTTTTTTACACCTCCCTTGGATCCACATGGATTGCTCCAATTCCTGGACAATCCCTTTAAGAACTCCCTGCTTCTCTGTGCATCTGACCAATGTGCGGCTGAGCTGAACTTGTTATATTCTCTTTACTGCTTATTGAGGTTGGGGTTCCTCAAGCCTCGATCCTAGGCTCCCTCCTCTTCTCTCTGTACACAGCCCCAGTTGGACAAACCATCAGAAGATTTGGCTTTTAATACCATCTTTATGCTGAGGATACCCAGCTATATACCTCATCTCGTGACATCACCCCTGCACGACTACAGAACACCAGTGACTGTCTCTCTGCTGTCTCTATCATCATGTCTTTTCTTTATCTGAAATTGAAACTTTCTAAAACTGAACTTCTTGTGTTCCCTCCACCCACTAACTGCCCTAACCCTGATATCTCCATTTCTGTTTGTGGCCTTACTATTACACCGAGCAAGCATGCCCGCTGTCTGGGGGTTGTATTTGACTCAGATCTCACCTTTACCCCACATATTCAGACACTTGCACGCTCTTGCCACCTGCACCTCAAAACATCTCTAGAATTCGCCCTTTTCTCACCGTGGAAACATAAAAAACCCTCATTGTCACTCTGATTCTCTCTCGTCTTCACTATTGCAATTCTCTTCTAATTGGGCTTCCTCTTACTAAACTCTCCCCACTACAAACTGTCTTGAATGCAGCCGCCAGACTCATCTTTATGTCAAACCGGTAAACAGAAGCATCTACCTTGTGTCATTCGATGTATTGGTTGCCCATCCATCACAGAATACAATATAAAATTAAAATTATCACACTCACCCACCAGTCCATCCACAGCGCTGCGCCCCCCTATATCTAATCTCTCGTCGCTGTCTACCGCCCTAACTGTCCTCTCCGTTCTGCCAATGACCTTAGATTTGCATCCTCTGTTATCTGAACATCCCACTCCCGTCTCCAAGACTTTTTTTTAAGCTGCATCCGATTAACCCCCAACTATAGCAGCTTCAAAACTGCCCTAAAATCACATCTGTATGGTCAGGCTTATCACATGCCCTGATCACAGTGTACTATGCGGAAGTGTAGAACAATAACACCTTTTATCCTTCCTCCTCCTTCCTCAGATCCTGTCCCCTCCATCTAGAAGTTATACTGCACTCCTTGCACTTAGTATCTGTTTATTCACAGATGCCGCCTGGTGACGGGCTTATACAGCTTCTGTTACATAACTTTTTCTATTAAAAGATGGCTGGACCATGGTAGCAAAGAAGCCCTCTAACCTCTTGTGTCCCCCTATCTCCTCATAGAATGTAAGCTTTTACGAGCAGGGCCCTCACTCCTAGTGTGTGATATGTTTATTTCTTTGTCTCATTGTAATGTCTCATATTGTCTGTTCATGTGTCCTCTGATTTGTAAAGTGCTACTGAATAGGTTGGCGCTATATAAAGTTAGTATTATTACTTATCTGTTTGAAACATTTAATAACGTTCTATAGTAAACTCTTCAGATGGAAGGTATCAGAAGGTAGCAATGAATGGAAACGTTAAGAAAGGCTGGGCTTTTCCAAGTGATATTACCTGCTCAACACCATTTTTTATTTTCAATAGCTTCAACTAGCAGAACTCTCAAAACAAAAAAAAAAAAGAGCTGGACAGTCAGAAGGTTGATTTCTCTAAGGGTCCTGAACAGCATGTATAACATGAGAAGGACTCACGAGTGAAGGGCTCTGTAATGTAATGTTTCTAATGCTCTTTATTTATTTTATTTTTTTATATGAAAGCACAATCCTTTTGCTTTAAAAAAAAAAAAAAAGATTTTACATGCTTCAATGAGGAAAGCATCAATGGCATGTAACATTGCATGCCATGACACATAGGCATTCTCATCTAGGAGCTCCATGGAGGCATCATAAGGCAAGTGATTATGTGTCCAGAATACAGACCTATGGATTTTCTTGTGTTGCATAAACCCTAGATGACATTAGGACATTTATTACCGCCTTAAATTTTGATACTTAATGATTCCACTTTGGTACAGCAGAAGTACTCTACAATGGTACTATAGTATATTTGCAATGAGTGTGTTTGTCAACCAGTAGTTAGACTTCTAATGAATAATAACTTAGATTAACAGCAGCTAGACACCAGCCCCTGGTCCTCAGTGAAGTCAGTTTGGCCTGCAGATGTTTCATGTGGGCTGACTCATGCTGGGTGTTGTCTGTGGTAACAATAGCAGAATCCAGCCCACACACATGCAGCTAGAATTGTGCCCATATATTTACTAGATAAGTTCTTCTAGTGCAGTGATGAAAAACCTTGCAATTTCTGAATCAGATCCACTTTATTGGGATTTTTGAAGTTTTACAAGAAAACATACAACTTATACTCAACCTTACATGTTTTTTTTCCATATATTACATTATAGCTGCAATCAATGTCAATGGTTGACCTATGAGCCTCATAGAACAAACAATGTAAGCAAATGTAACACACTTTATATATAAACACATTTTGGATTGTGAGATCTTACAGGCAGGGATATCTCTCCTTCTGTCTCCTTTATGGATCATCTGTTTTGGTTTTGCCTTTTTATGCATTTGTAATTGTGAAATATCTTGGTGCTTCATAAAGATTATAATTTTTATATATACGTCACTGCCGTACACACGGCTGAATATTCTGAATTGTATTTGTTTGAATTGTTTTAGTAGAATTGTATTAAAGGGGTTTTCCGTACATAAAAATCTTTTTTGTTTAAAAGATCTGTTAGTGTTATTAATGGGTTAATAAGTACACCCATATAACTTTTGCAGTGTTTTGAGTGATTTCTGGGTTTCTCTGGGAGCTCCTGGCATCTTCTGCATTTGTTTAGATGGTGTAGCTTCCTGCTGTGTAGCGTCCTGTGTACCTTCCACACTACCTCCCTCTCACTGCCCCCCCTCCTCTCTCACTCCGTTACATCCCCTCCCTGTCTCCCTAGCTATCCCGCCCACTACTTTCCCTTCGCAACTAACTCAGCCCATCCCCCCACCGCATCATACTTACCTGTCTTCCTCTCTGGGAGACAGCTCCTCCTTTTCTTTCACTGTGCGCAGGCTGGAGACGCCTCTCTTCCTCTCTGCAAGCGCGTACACAGACCGGAAGTACATCTGACGACTGCGCAGTAGAGATGGAGTGCCATCTCTACTGTGCAGTTGTCGCAGGCACCTCCAGACTGCGCAAGCGCTGGCAGAGAGGAAGAGGGGAGGAGCCGTTCCCGAAGAGGAAGATACGTAAATATGATGGGGTTGGGGGGGGGATCGAGAAATGGTGATGTTTCGGAAACCGTGAAACGGAACGTCACCAGATTATCAGAAAGTATCCCTGGGGCGGTCACATGATCACCCCAAGCATATGGGTAATTATAGCTTTTTTTTTTAATACAAGTAAATAAGAAGTTAGGCGGGGGAGTGGGTTTAGTTTAGTGGTTAATTTTTATTTCATCCTGGACAACCCCTTTAAGTCTACCTCTAGTTTTTATTAACTTATGAGAAAATGTCATCAGATAAGCAGTTTCCTTTGAGCTCTAGAATGTTTTAGAACAATGTTCTGTTTGGCTCCCATAAGTTTCACTTTGGAACTACATTGACCACGGTTGTTCATTCATGGCATCTTTTCAGTCCATCAATACAGACATAGCTATGAACTGCCATTCATTCTCAAAAGAAAGCACGAAAACTAGCCATATACAGTGGGGAAAAAAAGTATTTAGTCAGCTACCAATTGTGCAAGTTCTCCCACTTAAAAAGATGAGAGAGGCCTGTAATTGACATCATAGGTAGACCTCAACTATGAGAGACAAAATGAGAAAACATATCTAGAAAATCACATTGTCTGATTTTTTAAGAATTTATTTGCAAATTATGGTGGAAAATAAGTATTTGGTCACCTACAAACAAGCAAGATTTCTGGCTCTCACAGTTCTGTAACATCTTCTTTAAGAGGCTCCTCTGTCCTCCACTCATTACCTGTAGTAATGGTACCTGTTTGACATTGTTATCAGTATAAAAGACACCTGTCCACAACCTCAAACAGTCACACTCCAAACTCCACTATGGTGAAGACCAAAGAACTGTGGAAGGACGCCAGAAACAAAACTGTAGACCTGCACCAGGCTGGTAAGACTGAATCTGCAATAGGCAAGCAGCTTGGTGTGAAGAAATCAACTGTGGGAGCAATAATTAGAAAATGGAAGACATACAAGACCACTGATAATCTCCCTCGATCAGGGGCTCCGCGCAAGATCTCACCCCGTGGGGTCAAAATGATCACAAAAACGGTGAGCAAAAATCCCAGAACCACACAGGGGGACCTAGTGAATGACCTGCAGAAAGCTGGGACTAACGTAACAAAGGCTACCATCAGTAACACACTACGCCGCCAGGGACTCAGATCCTGCAGTGCCAGACGTGTCCCCCTGCTTAAGCCAGTACATATCCAGGCCCATCTGAAGTTTGCTAGAGAGCATTTGGATGTTCCAGAAGAGTATTGGGAGAATGTCATATGGTCAGATGAAACCAAAGTAGAACTGTTTGGTAGAAACACAACTCGTCGTGTTTGGAGGAGAGTGAATGCTGAGTTGCATCCAAAGAACACCATACCTACTGTGAAGCATGGGCGTGGCAACATCATGCTTTGGGGCTGTTTCTCTGTAAAGGGACCAGGACGACTGATCCGTGACATGAAAGAATGAATGGGGCCATGTATCGTGAGATTTTGAGTGCAAACCTCCTTCCATCAGCAAGGACATTGAAGATGAAACGTGGCTGGGTCTTTCAGCATGACAATGATCCCAAGCACACCGCCAGGGCAACGAAGGAGTGGCTTCGTAAGAAGCATTTCAAGGTCCTGGAGTGGTCTAACCAGTCTCCAGATCTCAACCCCATAGAAAACCTTTGGAGGGAGTTGAAAGTCCGTGTTGCCCAGCGACAGCCACAAAACATCACTGCTCTAGAGTAGATCTGCATGGAGGAATGGGCCAACACACCAGCAACAGTGTGTGCCAACCTTGTGAAGACTTAAAGAAAACGTTTGACTTCTGTCATTGCCAACAAAGGATATATAACAAAGTATTGAGCTTTTGTTATTGACCAAATACTTATTTTCCACCATAATTTGCAAATAAATTCTTAAAAAATCAGACAATGTGATTTTCTAGATATGTTTTCTCATTTTGTCTCTTATAGTTGAGGTCTACCTATGATGACAATTACAGGCCTCTCTCATCTTTTTAAGTGGGAGAACTTGCACAATTGCTGGCTAACTAAATACTTTTTTTCCCCACTGTACATGAGATAATGGTGTTCTGAAATATTTGAATTTGGGTATTTTGGCTAACAAAATTACCATGCACAACTGTCACAATGGCTCATAGCTGACATGTATCTGCCAAAAAACTGGTCCATGTTTGGAATTTTTGGCTGAGCTCCAGCTGAAATTCTAAGTGTATTGCAGAATCTGACATATTTGAAAGGTCATTTGCCTTTTTGTGCAGATTTAGAAAAATTTAATTTTTTTTTTTTCTAAATTGTTGATAGTAGGATTGTTTCTTTGAACGCTCACCACCTATCGATTGGCAACATCAGGATGACTTTTGTCTTATGCATAAGGTCATTTTAAAGGAAGTCCCCCTTGAACTTTTAATAATAATAATAGTCCTTTAATAGTCCCACAGTGGGGAAATTCAGTGTGTTACAGCAGCAAAGATAAGATAAGATAAGCAGATACAAATACAAAATGTACAGGAATGTTCCAAGGTGAGAGGCATTACATTAATAGCAGACAGACAGATAGGACGTAGCAAGGGGGGGGTGGATTTAACAGGCAGAGAGATATTTCAGTTCTCTGTGTGTAATGATCTCCGCTTAGATTGGTGTTGGTTGTACAGCCTAACCGCGGTGGGGAGGAAAGACTTCCGATAGCGCTCCTTCTCACACCTAGGGTGGAGCAGTCGGTCACTGACAGTACTGCCCAGCGCAATCACAGTCTCATGCATGGGATGGGAGTTATTCTCCCGCATGGAGCTCACCACGGACAGTATCCTTCTGTCACCCATCACCTGCACTGGGTCCAGTGGGCTCCCCAGGACAGAGCTGGCCCTTCTAATCAGCTTGTCAAGTTTATTTCTGTCCCTGGTTGATATACTGCTCCCCCAGCAGGCCACTCCAAAGAAGATGGCTGATGCCACTACAGAGTTGAAGAAAGTCCTAAGAAGTTCCCCCCGGATTCCAAAGGCTCTCAGCTTCCTAAGCAGGTAGAGCCTGCTGTGGCCCTTCCTGTACAGGGCCTCCATATGATCTGCCCAGTCCAGCTTATTGTTAAGGAGCAGACCCAGGTACTTATAGGTGTTCACAATCTCGATGCCCGTCCCCAGGATGTCCACTGGTTTTGGAGGGCATCTGCCTTTACGGAAGTCCACCACCATCTCCTTGGTCTTCCCCGCGTTAATCTTCAGGTGGTTCTGGTGGCACCAGTCCACAAAAAACGGTTCAGTTCTCTGTACTCCCTGTCATCATCGTCTGTGATGAGGCCTACTATTGCAGAGTCGTCAGAATACTTCTGTAGGTAGCAGCTGGATGAGTTGCACCTAAAATCAGCAGTGTACAGTGTGAAGAGGAAAGGGGCGAGAACCGTACCCTGAGGTGCCCCCGTATTACAGATCACGGTACCTGACACACAGTCTTGGGCTCTCACGTATTGAGGTCGATTTGTGAGGTAGTCTAGGATCCAGTTGGAAAGGTGGTGGTCCACTCCAGCAAGGCCCAGCTTGTCTCTCAGTAACCTGGGCTGTATGGTGTTAAAAGCACTGGAGAAATCAAAGAAGATTATTCTCACCGTGTTCCCTGGTTTTTCCAGGTGAGACAGAGCCCTGTGCAGAAGGTGGATGATGGCATCATCTACCCCAATGCCCAGTCGATAAGCAAACTGGAGAGGGTCCATAGCGGGGCTCACTAGAGGGCGAAGATGTGTGAGAACCAATCTCTCTAAGATCTTCATCAAGTGGGATGTCAGTGCTACAGGTCTGTAGTCGTTGAGGTCCATAGGGTGAGGTTTCTTTGGAACTGGTACCACACAAGAAGATTTCCATAATTCAGGGACTATTTCCTGCCTCAGGCTCATATTATACATATATGTAATTATACCACACAGCTGGTCCCCACAAGTCTTAATTAGCCTTGCACTGATGTCATCTGGCCCTGCGGCTTTCCTCGCCTTGATCTTTTTCATCTCCTTCCTCACCTGGGCCCGTGTGATGGTCAGACTGTGGTCAGATAAAGACAGATTTCTGGATTTACTGGTCTGTTGGGAAGTAGCCACATGGGGTGAATGGGGTGAAGTCATTGTGGTGAGGGGAGCTGAAGGACATGCTGGGGTGGGAGGAGCTGGTGTGTGATCAAATCTGTTGAAGAATAGGTTTAGTTCATTAAGCCAGTTAACATCTGCCTCAATCTGGCAGACAGACTGTTTATGACCCGAAATTGACTTAAGCCCCTCCCAGACCCCCCCTTATGTCTTTTCTTTCCATTTGCTTTTCCATTTTTTCTTTATAACTGGCTTTTCCTTGCCTGATTTGATGTCTCAGCTCCTTTTGTACTTCCCTCAACCCCTCCTTATCTCTTGTCCTGAATGCCATCTTTTTCTCCTTAAGTAGTGTTTTTATATCAGAGTTAATCCATGGTTTGTTGTTGGAGAAGCACCTCACCACTTTTGTGGGTACTGTGTTGTCCACACAAAAATTAATGTAGTCCGTTATGCAGTGTGTGAGTCCTTCTATGTCTTCTCCATACGAATCCTGCAAAACTTCCCATGCGGTTGTGTCAAAACAATCCCTCAGAGCCTCATCACTCTCCTCGGACCATATCCTCACTGTGCGGGTGACAGCTGGTTCTCTACATACAAGTGGCTTGTACACAGGTCGGAGATGTACTAGGTTGTGATCCGATCTCCCCAGGGGCGGTAGGGCTGATGAGTTATATGCCTCCCTCACGTTGGCAAAGAACAAGTCCAGTGTTTTGTTGTCTCTTGTGTGGCAGGTTACATACTGTGTGAAACTGGGAAGTGTGGATGATGGAGAGGCGTGGTTGAAATCGCCAGACACAAGAAGGAGGGCCTGGGGATGTTTTAACTGTAACTGGCTCAGCGTGGCTTGTAGGACCTCGCAGGCAGTGTCAGCTTTCGCAGAGGGGGGGACATATGCAGCTATCACGATGACATGTGATAGTTCCCTTGGTAGATAGAAAGGTCTCATGCTCACAGCTAATAGTTCAATGTCCTTATAGCAAGTTTGCTCCTTAATCACAATGTGCCTAGGATTGCACCATCTATTATTCACAAACATTGCCAGCCCCCCTCCTTTCCTCTTACCGCTCTCCCTTGTCCTGTCTGCCCGAAGGAGTTTAAAACCATCCAAGGAGACCAGAGAGTCAGGAGTAACTTCAGTGAGCCAAGTCTCTGTAAGTAGCATCATGCTGCACGCCCGAAACTCCTGATTATGCCTGGTGAGCGCTGTTAGTTCATCCATCTTGTTTGCAAGAGATCTCACATTGCCCATAATGATGGAGGGAACAGCTGGTCGGTAACGCCTCTTTTTAATCCTCTGAAGAGTTCCTGCTCTGCAGCCCCTCCCCCCGCTTTTTCTTTCTCCAGAGTTCTTGGGGGATGGGTGGGCAAATGGTATGCAGCCCTGTTGTTGTAACTCTAAGCTGCAGTAATTTCTCTCTTGTGTAGACAAAAGAAATGCCTGCAGACATAAGAGTCTCCATTTCAGCAGGACAAAAAGACAGATAAAAACAAAAAAAAAAAAGTATCACAAAGGTCCAATTCCAAGTCTTTGTTTCTTCATTTCTTCATAGTGTAAAGTCCATTAAGTAGAGAGATAAAAAACAGACAGAGAAAGAACAAATAAGAGAGAGAGAGTCTCAGAGCTGCCTACCAGGCAGCCACTTCAGCGGCGCCATCTTGGAAAAAAAAAAAAAAAAAAAATATTTGTTAATTGTTAATAATTGTTAATATACAAATTAGCTGTTTGGAGCAACCAGGGTGTTGGCAATGCCTTTATTACTTCAAAAAGCAAATTGACAATAAGATCAATATCTCAGCAATTGTGGCACCTATTCACAATGGGAAAACAAAGTTTCATTCAGGTGACCTCAACCTATCTACAGTGCCTTGCGAAAGTATTTGGCCCCCTTGAACTTTTCAACCTTTTGCCACATTTCAGGCTTCAAACATAAAGATATAAAATTTTAATTTTTCGGTGAAGAATCAACAACAAGCGGGACACAATTGTGAAGTGGAATGAAATTTATTGGTTATTTTAAACTTTTGAAAAAATAAAAAACTGAAAAGTGGGGCGTGCAATATTATTCGGCCCCTTTACTTTCAGTGCAGCAAACTCACTCCAGAAGTTCAGTGAGGATCTCTGAATGATCCAATGTTGTCCTAAATGACTGATGATGATAAATATAATCCACCTGTGTGTAATCAAGTCTCCGTATAAATGCACCTGCTCTGTGATAGTCTCAGGGTTCTGTTTAAAGCGCAGAGAGCATCATGAAGACCAAGGAACACACCAGGCAGGTCCGTGATACTGTTGTGGAGAAGTTTAAAGCCGGATTTGGATACAAAAAGATTTCCCAAACTTTAAACATCCCAAGGAGCACTGTGCAAGCGATCATATTGAAATGGAAGGAGTATCAGACCACTGCAAATCTACCAAGACCCGGCCGTCCCTCTAAACTTTCATCTCAAACAAGGAGAAGACTGATCAGAGATGCAGCCAAGAGGCCCATGATCACTCTGGATGAACTGCAGAGATCTACAGCTGAGGTGGGAGAGTCTGTCCATAGGACAACAATTAGTCCTACACTGCACAAATCTGGCCTTTATGGAAGAGTGGCAAGAAGAAAGACGTTTCTCAAAGATATCCATAAAAAGTCTCGTTTAAAGTTTGCCACAAGCCACCTGGGAGACACACCAAACATGTGGAAGAAGGTGCTCTGGTCAGATGAAACCAAAATCAAACTTTTTGGCCACAATGCAAAACGATATGTTTGGCGTAAAAGCAACATAGCTCATCACCCTGAACACACCATCCCCACTGTCAAACATGGTAGTGGCAGCATCATGGTTGGGCCTTCTTTTCTTCAGCAGGGACAGGGAAGATGGTTAAAATTGATGGGAAGATGGATGGAGCCAAACACAGGACCATTCTGGAAGAAAACCTGTTGGAGTCTGCAAAAGCCCTGAGACTGGGTTGGAGATTTATCTTCCAACAAGACAATGATCCCAAACATAAAGCAAAATCTACAATGGAATGGTTCACAAATAAACATATCCAGGTGTTAGAATGGCCAGGTCAAAGTCCAGACCTGAATCCAATCGAGAATCTGTGGAAAGAGCTGAAAACTGCTGTGCACAAACGCTCTCCATCCAACCTCACTGAGCTCAAGCTGTTTTCCAAGGAAGAATGGGCAAGAATTTCAGTCTCTCGATGTGCAAAACTGATAGAGACATACCCCAAGCAACTTGCAGCTGTAATCGCAGCAAAATGTGGCGCTACAAAGTATTAACTTAAGGGGGCCGAATAATTTGGCACGCCCCACTTTTCAGTTTTTTATTGTTTACAAAAGTTTAAAATATCCAATAAATTTCGTTCCACTTCACGATTGTGTCCCACTTGTTGATTCTTCAACAAAAAAATTAAAATTTTATATCCTTATGTTTGAAGCCTGAAATGTGGCAAAAGGTTGAAAAGTTCAAGGGGGCCAAATACTTTCGCAAGGCACTGTAGATAGGTTGAGGTCACCTGAATGAAACTTTGTTTTCCCATTGTGAATAGGTGCCACAATTGCTGAGATATTGATCTTATTGTCAATTTGCTTTTTGAAGTAATAAAGGCATTGCCAACACCCTGGTTGCTCCAAACAGCTAATTTGTATATTAACAAAAAAGGTGATATACCGTCAGCAACTGAGGCACCTATTAACAAGGGTGAAAATGTGGCTGTATTGATATGTTGGTTTTTGGTGACAGGCTCCCTTTTAAGATCATGGTTGTAGCAGCCTCATGGAACCACTGTGCTCTGTGATTGGGCTGCCGGAAGAGTCCTGATAAGGATGCTAGGAGACCGCCAGTCTGTGTTGAGCATTCACTGTGCAAAGGGCATTGCAGGCTTCTACTCTACAGTAGTTCCCCATTCTCCCAAATAGGATGGAGATACTGCTTCCTATGAGCCTTTAAGGCTGAGGCGCCACGTTGAGGAAATGCAGCTTTTTTTTGTTGCAGATTTTGCTGCGGTTTTTTTGAGCCAAAGCCTGGAGTGGATTGAGTAGCAGGTAGAAGTATAAGAACTTCCTATATATTTCTTATTCCTTTTGTAGCCATTCTTGGCTTTGGGTCAAAAAAACGCAGCAAAATCTGCAACAAAAAAAGCTGCATTTCTGCAACATGGGGCCTCAGCCTCAAGAAGCGTTCCTGTATTTTTTTTTTTTTTTTTGTTCCCTTGTGTAGTATAATTTAATTTAATGTTAATTTACTGACAGCTTTGTTGTGAAGTTATATGCGCCTCTCTGAAGCGCTGATCTCCTTTGTATGCCTCTGATGCACACAGTGTTTGAAGGTCGAACTCATAATGCAGGTGTATAAAAGTTAGATCGACGCTCTAATAGACTTGCATTGTGAGTCTGATCTCCTGATCATACAGGATACAGTGTGTGTATCAGAGGAGCAGAGAGGAGATTAGGAGAGGTGCATATAACTTCATAAGTAAGTTATTGAGTATCATAACACTACACATAGGCTCATTTTCAAAACTGAAGGGGGGGGGGGTCAACAATTTTTTTTATTTTGTAAGCTTGTTCTGGTGATTTGTTTTCTGCATTGTAATATATATGAAAAACTAACCGTTCCACTGTGTTATAAGAGTTTAGCTTTGTCTAACAACAAACTAGTCAAACTAGCAACCAGCACAACTGTGAACATAGCTCTGATATAAAAGTATGTTCACATAGTGTTTTTTAGATTTAATTTGGCACATTTTCTGTGTTGGAATCAGAACAAAAAAATATTGCTGTGACCTGTATAGATGTATACTCTCCAATGTAGAGCATTAAATTCAAGTGGTGAAAGGTAAGAAAAAAAAGAAACATTGTCTTCCTGCCTCTGAGAACAGCACTGACACAGTGGCACATCTGTGCCAGTTCAAAACTATAAATCACTACTCCACTTCAAAGCCAGGAGTGCTGGAAACTCAGGACAAGGACACGTATTTGTGATTCCCCTAAAAATGTTTGTGTGAGCTTGGGACTGGGTATGGCTGGATAATGCCTGCACTGGAATGTGTGTTTGGTGATGTAGCTGGGTCATCAGTGGAGGATGTGTGCGGAGACAAAGGCCAATTTAGGAGAAGGATTGTTCAAGGGATCTAATTGCCTGTATGCAATGGGTGGGTAAATGGGTATAAAAGATAAGGGTAGGGCTAAGAAAATGCAGGTTCTTGTGAGAAGAAGGCCTACAACACAGTCTGGTTGCTGTGCTATGATATTGTCCTGGTTTTCTTAAAGGGGGTTAGTGTGTATAATGAATAGACATTGGCCTTAATTTATTATTGTGGTTAGGACTAAACACTTGCTTTAAACAAGCAGCATCTCTGGAGAAATGTGGTGTATCTTAGCGCTTCTAGTTTGGGCTAAACATTTTCAAGATGCTAGACATGTGGGTGTTGATTTTCTGTAAGAGGAGGTATGGTATAGACCAGGGGTCGGCAACCCCCGGCACGCGTGCCAAGAGTGGCACGCGAGGCATATTTCCCTGGCACGGGCAACGGAGTCCTCACCCAGATATGTGCCTGATCCTATTAAAATTTCATTAGCGCCAGGTGCTGCCTGAAGATGGATGTGGCAGCACCCTGCGTCTGCACAGTCTATGTACAGTAGTGAAGCCGGTAATTGCCGGCTTCACTACTGTACCTGAGTGAATTGCTCAGGATTGGTTAAAGCTTGGATTCATTTTAAAGATGAGAATTTCATCTTTAAAATGATACCAAAATCACCATGATTGTCCTTACACATCCTGAGCGATTAGCTGGTGAAAACGATGTTTGGCATTGAAATCCCAATGCCGATCTCAATTCCCGACATCGTTTTAACAGTGAATCGCTCTGAATCTGTAAAGTCTATCATGGCGATCTTGGTATTTTTTTAAAGATGAGATTCTCATCTTTAAAATGAATCCAGTTGCATCTTTGTGGCCCTAACAGATCCTTAGAAGTGTCCCCCCCTCCTGCCTCAGGCAGCATCTTAGAGCTAAGGAAGGAGGGGGGAGGAGGAGCTGCAGACTGCAGAGACAATGACAAATCATCATTGTCTGTGCATAAGCTAGAGATGACCCCAGGGGGGGGGTAGCAGGGACTTCTGTCCATGTTATTCCCTCTCCTATCAATCAGAGAGCATACTGTACTTTTGCTCTCTGATTGTCACATACAGGAATAATGCAATACCCTTCTGAGCCTAGTCACAGGGGTATTCTTATGTAATACCCCTCTGAACCTAACCAGGAAGTTTATTGGCGCTGTGACCCAGATGTTTACCATCGTCCAGGTCGCAGCGCCAAAAGTGTCGCACCAAACACTTACACAACACATGCACAAAGTCACTAATAAAATTTAAATTTTTTCACTGTCCCTGTCCTGTCTATACCTGATCTTTATAGAGTAAATTACGCCACCCGCCTCTCTAGTGATATCTGTTACACGCTAAAATAATAGCAATAGCAATTATCACTAGCGATGAACGTATAAAACATTTCTGACAAACGGAAGTTCCGTCAGTCAGATAATAAATTTTTACCCATTAAATGTGTATAAAATACTAGTTTTTGGCAGTTTTCAGATACTGTGTGCAGGGGCCGCTATGGGGCATAATACCGTGTGCAGGGTCCGCTATGGGGCATAATATCGTGTGCAGGGGTCATCAAACTTACAATTATTGACCGGCACTCCGAATACCTCAACTTTGATTTCTTTAATCAAAGATGAGGTACTCGGAGTGCCGGTCAATAATTGTAAGTCTGACGACCCCTAAACTAAAGTCATATACCACAAACCATAACACAAAAGTGCTGCCACCAGATGCTTTAGGACACATGCGTTTACTGCTATTTCCTGGGACGCTCCTGTACTTTCTGATTAGAAGCAATGAAAGTCCATGTGCAGCCCCCAATTAGTGGTAAATGTAAGTGTCTAGGAGCACCGTATGGCGGCATCCTTATGGTGAAAACACACTATGTATCTGGATGCAGCTATATTTCGAACTTTTTAATTCGATGTAAAACTGGTGCATTTTTGCACAAAAAAAAACAAAGCCTGAGTTTTCTGTGCAAAAACACATCCTTAATATAGAAAACACACCGTTATACAGAATAATGTCCCATAGTGGTCCCTGCACACGGTATTATGTCCCATAGCGGCCCCTGCAACATGGTATATGTCCCATAGCGGCCTCTGCACACGGTATATGTCCCATAGCGGCCTCTGCACACAGTATTTGTCCCATAGCGGCCTCTGCACACGGTATTTGTCCCATAGCTGCCCCTGCACACAGTATTTGTCCCATAGCGGCCCCTACATACAGCAATATGTCCCATAGCGGCCCCTACACATGGTACTATGCTCCATAGTGGCCCCTGCACACGGTATATGTCCCATAGCGGCCCCTGCACACGGTATATGTCCCATAGTGGTCCCTGCACACGGTATTATGCTCCATAGTGGCCCCTGCACACGGTATATGTCCCATAGCGGCCCCTACACACGGTATATGTCCCATAGCGGCCCCTGCACACGGTATTATGCTCCATAGTGGCCCCTGCACACGGTATATGTCCCATAGTGGTCCCTGCACACGGTATTATGCTCTATAGTGGCCCCTGCACACGGTATTATGCTCTATAGTGGCCCCTGCACACGGTATTATGCTCTATAGTGGCCCCTGCACACTCACTAGCTATTATTATACTGTGGGGTCTCTTCAGACCACAGAGTATAATAAGTGGAGGGCAAAGAGAGGTGATGAAACATAAAAAACAATGTTAACTCACCATTCCACGCTCCGCAGCCGCCCTGTATCTTCGGGCGCTTCTGCCTGTAGTCAGCGACCGCTCATTGAGTCTCAGGGGTCACGTCGCGTCATTATGCGTAATGACGTCAGACACAGACGCGACCCCTGAGGCCCTGTCAGCTGACTTCAAGCAGAAGCGCCTGAAGAGTACTCAGCGGCTGCGGAGCGTGGAATAGTGAGTAACATTGTTTTTTATGTTTGATCATCTCCCCAGGGGCTCCGCTTATTATACTCGGGAGTCTGAAGAGACCCCACAGTATAATAATAGCAGTTTCGTTTCGGCAGTGTTTGGTCCGATCGAAACTGCTGGGTGAAGAGTCCGCTGCCGTGCCAGAGAAATAAGCCTTGCGTGCCAAGAGTGGTACGCGTGCCATAGGTTGCCGACCCCTGGTATAGACTAAACAGTCTAAATATATGCCAGCTTTATCAGCTAGAAGCAGCCACTGTGATAAATCTGGTGCATTTTTAGACTACCTGTTTATATGGTCTAAGATTTATTTATTTAGATTACTTATATAGCGCCATCATATTCCACAGCTCTTTACAGACATTGTCAGTCACTGTCCCATATAAGGCTCCCAATCTATATTCCCTATCAGTATGTCTTTAGTAAATGTGGACCATTAACCCCATTTTTCTGCCAAACCTTGTGTTCCTGTATCCTGTTTCTGTCTGGGGCTGATGGTAACATTGTAGAGCATGAAGCCTTGAGATATCTGTTGGTGGTTCCATGTCAGACATACACATCAGAGTTTTCTGCTGTGTGAACATACCCTTGAATTCTACTTTTTTTTTTCCCACACGGATTTAGCCTAACAGAAGTAAAACCAGGGGCGTAACTACCGGGGTAGCAGCGGTAGCGGCTGCCACAGGGCCTGGGACATTACGAGGCCCGCGGGCCCCCGATGCTTTTTTTTTTTTTTTTTTTTTAAATAGGCCGTTACCTGCTGGAGTAACCCCAGCAGGTAACGGGCCCTATATGCTTACCGTTCCCCGGGGTCCTGCTCACGGCCGCCTGCGCTTCCCATTCTGCGGAGGCGGCTGTGAGCAGTAGCGCGGATTGGTAGGTAAGGCCACGGGACGAACACCACAATCACTGTTATCATTATACTCCAGGGTCTTTTCAGACCCCGGAGTATAATTATCGGAGGCCCAGGAGAGGTGAGGGAACATAAAAATCAATGTACTTACCTCTCCTATGCTTCTCCAGGCTTCGGGCCTGTTTCATGACGTCCCAGACGTCATTTTGCGTCACGACGCCGGCCCGCATCACGTGACGCCGACCTGGTCCAACATTGGCCACTATGGGGAATAATACTGTGTGCAGGGGTCACTATGGGGAATAATACTGTGTGCAGGGGCCACTAAGGGGAATAATACTGTGTGCAGGGGCCACTATGGGGAATAATACTGTGTGCAGGGGCCACTATGGGGAATAATACAGTGTGCAGGGGCCACTATGGGGCATAATACAGTGTGCAGGGGCCACTATGGGGCATAATACAGTGTGCAGGGTGGGTACACTATGGGGCATAATACTGTGTGCAGGGGCCACTATGCTGCATAATACTGTGTGCAGGGGCCACTATGGCGCATAATAGTGTGTGCAGGAATGCGGTTTTTGGGGGGGGGTTGGAGGGGGCGGTTGGGGGCAGCGGTTTGGGGGGGGCCCATGTCAAATGTTCGCCTTGGGGCCCCATGTCAAATGTTCGCCTTGGGGCCCGGCCATTCCTAGTTATGCCACTGAGTAAAACATATATATCTGTTCACTGACAAATAAATATATATGATATAATATCATATTGTAATGTTACAAAGTAACATGAACTATGGTCTCAGAAGCTACAGCACCCTCGTGTAGCTGTTCAGTTCAGGACGCGTCTATGGTAGGACCTTTAATTAAACCATGGTTGTCAGTAGCCAATCACAGACGCCTGCATTCACAACACAAAACAACGCCGCTTCACGATGACGTCATTACTCAGTAGAGTGTGTAGGTGTGGCTTCTATAGGCAACAAATGTACTGTTAGTAACCAATAGGAGAAGCTTTCTCTCTGCCAGACGGCGGACTGGACGATAATAGAATCACTCTGATTGGTTTCAGACAGGACTGCGTAATTTCCGTTGTCAAGTGCGCAGCGATGGCGAGCCGGGCTTGATGGTCGGAGGAGGCCTGCCTGTGTGAGTCGTTTTCTGTGCATATCACTAGGCATGAGTCCTGTGTGAGGTGGGCCGAGTGCTGCGTACCAGGTGAGGCGAAAGCAGAATACACAATCCTTTGGTGGGGAGTGGGACTGTGTACGAGGTGAGGTAATACACGGCTGCAGGTAGTGGAGAGGCAGGTGAGACTGGGGCGGGAAGAGAATAATAGAGGTGAGCAGTGGAGTGGCTGTGCATGCGTGCCCGGGGTACCTTCCCTTCTTGCCCAGCGGTGGGATAAGGGCTTTGTATGGGAGACGAGGGACAGACCTGTACCGGCACTTCTGGTAATGGCAATCTCATATACTGTAACTGCTGTGCAGCACTGCAGACATGGAAGCTGGGTCTAATAATTCCATTATCTGCTGGAAACCCATTCTTCTTAATCTTGATACATTTTATATCTGTGTTGAAGGGGTTTTCTGATACTGGACAATCTGACACTTATGTGGACAGTTCAGAGGTCTGAGAGTGCTTAGACATATACTGATGGTGGTCTCCCTTCCCCCAAAGAAACAAGGATCAGTCATGTTGGAGGTGTGCATGTCCTTGGAGAAATGCCTCTTTTGGCAGCAGCATCTGTCCTGTGGAAATAAACTTGCACGCTTAGCCAAGTGTGCATGTTTAAGAGAGCAAGTGGGGAATAGCTGTGTCCTCTTTGCTATTTTTACCTATACAGCAGCACTACTTAGAATGTGGATGGAACTTTACTACAGTTCCCCTGCACATTGGGTGACCAGGATGGCATGGTGCATGAAAAGACTGTGATCATTATCAGTGTTGTTTGGGATCCCAGAGGCTGGATGTCCACTGATCATAAAGTTTAAGTCTTGCAATTTAAGAGATATGAATGCACCGCACCCATAAGCCTAGATTCACATGACTGAGTTTCACCCATGAAACTCAGTCCATGTGTGTGGTGGATTTCCCAGCCTGAATAATGTGCAGAGAGGGCCCCTTCCCTCTCCCAGCATTATAGTTATGTATGATGGTTGGCCTCCCAGCAACGTACTGTCCTTTACTATAATCAATAAAAAAAAGGCTTAAGTGGAAGTCACACTTTGTGGAAAAGGTCATTTTTTTATTGTAGATTGTGATGCATTTTTTTTTTTTTTTGTGAGTCAAAGCCACAAGTGGATTTAGCAGAAAGGTGATGGGTAACTGCTTCCTTTATATTGCCCATTGCTTTTGAAGACCCCCCTGGCTTTGGCTCAAACACTGCAGCAAAATCTGGCCTCAGGCTAAGGTGGTTGTCCGCAGCTCCTATCTATTTGGTTGTAATAGAGAGGAAGTTCTCCTGCTTCAGCCCTCAGTCTTCTAGCCACAGCAGAAAGCATTTATAGAGGACCTGGCTTTTCCATATATTACACTAGCTGCCTCTCTTCCATGATGAGATTATTTTCTAATGGATAGCAGTTGTCTAGCGTTGAGAGCTGGATGAGTCACACAGATTTGAGTGCAGGAGCAGATCCGTGGATGAATATGATCTGTGCCTGCCTGAGCCCATGAATGATGGTTTTATCATATGACCGGGTTGCCTGTGATGTCAGTGTTTGTAAGAGTGCCTGTGCATCTTAAGCAGTTAATACAGTGGGGTATAAAGAAAAGTTTTTCTATAGAAAAATGTCACAAACCAGATTACCCATATAATTCAGGAAGCAGGTTGAATTCTGAGAATCATTTAGGGCAGATTCTGTTGCGTTTTTTTTTTTTTTTTTTTTTTTTATAAGCCAAAGCCAACAGTGGAAAAGGAATATGAAATATAAAGAAATACTTCTCCCTTCTGCTAAATGCACTCCTGGCTGTGGTTCTAAAAAGAGATGCCAAAAAAGTGGAGCTTTTCAGCAGTGTGTGGCTTTTGCTTATGGACTTAAATTTGGAAATCTGTCTATAAGTTGTGTGCCTATATGTAAATGGACATCATATAGGGGGTTCCCAGATCATGATTTCCCCCCACCACCACCACGTGCATTGCAGGCGAAACAGTTGCCCACTTGCAGCTTCATCTGCTGATGGACCTGTGCTGATCACTGGGGCAGCTTCATGTCCAGTTTGGACAACTCTACAAGGTTTATGCTAATGAATTCCTAAATGTATCAGAACGGTGTGGCTCTGTTGACATCTGTCATAGGAGCAGAACAACAAAGATAATGGCAGTGCCTGATCTTTGGCAAAATGAATGCCCGCGGCTCCTGATTGCCCTTATTACCAATGATGGGACCCATTAGGATTCCATTATACGTTGGTTTACTGGACTTTATAGCTCTGCTTACTGTGCTACTTTATCCAGGTTTTTTGGCGAAGTCTTGCATTGCAGATGTAAAAACTGCCTTAGAGATTTGCTTTACCTATGGGCACAGAGTTTTAAGAAAAAAAAAAGTCCAGAATAACCAATGCCCAAATCTAACTTACAGTATGTAAATAATTTTGGTGTGTGCATGTGTTCCTCTCTCCCATAGAAACATCCTGAGGTGCAGGTTTCAGGTGTGCAGACCATTGCTCTTGGGAGTATGTAATTGCTGCCTTATGTAGGTTTCTAGATGTTAAAGGTAATCTGTCAGGGCAATTTGGACACTAAACCACCCACACATCCATATGGACCTGGGTTTGGTGTCCCAAATCACCCTGTTATAACACAATCCATGGCTGCATTAAAAATAAAAAAGCTTTATACTCACCTGGCCGCTGTACTCCGCGTGTCTGCGCAGTTCTTCAGTGAAGCCAGAGGAGTACTCCTCAGCTTCAGTGCGCATTCCCCCGCAATTACGCAGTGAAACCGGGGTGTCCATCTTTGGCTTCACTGAAGAACAGCGTCGGGAGCATGGGGGAGGCGTGCCAACGAAAAATCTCATGAATAAGCCAGACCATTCAGATTTAGGGTTAAGGAGTTAAGAATTGTAAATCAATAGGATGAATTCTGTTTGTACATAGCAGTTTAGTGCTGATCAGCTTGCTATATAGTACATAGGTGGCCAGAATGATTTGCTATTTAGTTTAGCACAGAGCAGATGGTACATATGTTACGCTACTCAAGGATAGTGTCATATAGACCCATTTTATTAGTGGTCTAAAAGCATACCGGTCTTAGTTTCCCATATCAACTAATCACAGCAGAGCTTTCATTTTGTATTCTCTTGAAAAATGTGATTGGTTGCTATGGGCAACAAAGCAAGTTTTGCGTTTAGACCGTTTTATTAAATCTGCCCAGCGTTTCTTGGACTTCTTATCTGTTTATGTTGGTTGCAGTTTTGGATGTCACCCAGAATCCGGCAAATGCTCTGATTTGGACAGTTTTGATGTCAGAATAAAATGAAAATAAATCGATTTCTTGATTTTGTGACAGATAATTCCGGCCTTGTTTGTGGTGTGGGTCATTGTCTTACACTATGACCTAAATATGTTTCAGGCCGTGGATAGATGACTGGATGTCAGGGCTGTGGAGTCGGAGTCGTGGAGTCGGAGTCGGTGCCTATTTTGGTGGAGTCGGAGTCGGTATAAAATGGACCGACTCCGACTCCCAAAATATATAATAAATTGGTACAGTTAGTAGTACAATGCAGTATGTGCTGAATATATTTTCATAAGAATTTGGGAAAATGATGAAATGTTGAAAATGATGAAATGTCCTGTAAAGGTCTGTTCTATTCCTCATATAATGATGGGACTGAGTTCTGAGTGAACCTATAAGGTTTAGCAGTGCCAGGGCTGTGGAGTCGGAGTCGTGGAGTCGGAGTCGGTGCCTATTTTGGTGGAGTCGGAGTTGGAGTCGGAGTCAGGGGAAATTGAGGAGTCGGAGTCGGGGCTTTGGCGTACCGACTCCACAGCCCTGCTGGATGTTATTTGGTAAAGTGCTGAAAATGTGGTACCTCTTATTATTTTGATAAGATTTAATATGTGATATTCCCCTTTGTGATGAGTCTTTGTCAGACATATTGATCAGAAGTTTATGTATGTCTTTCCATTGAAATAAACATGCATGCTCAGCTAAGTCTGCGTGTTAATGGGTGAGAAAAGAGGTCAATTGGCCATATTAGCTGAATATAACGGTTTGTTGCTGATAGGTATAGTAATGGTTTTGTTATACCTTTAGACTGATATTTGTGTAACTTTGTTCTCGTATCTTCTGGAATTTCCATTGAAGAAGGCAGAGTATAGTGATAGAAACTTTGAGCTTACTACTTCAGTTTTATGGTAAGGTTTGACACTTGGGTAATGTGGGCGTTGGATGCCTGACTGTTTCCTCAGGTGTTTTGTCTGTTAACTGTTTGGAATGACAAATGGGTAGTAATCTGAATGGAGACATCTAAAGGGAGGCAAGTGTGTCCTCATGGCACCGTATATTCTAAGAAGGATCTGAAATATGTTTGGTTGGCATGACCGTTTTATCTGGATCATGAGTATATGCAGCCAGTCTCTGTATACAGTTTTCTCATGGAAATCCATGACACATCATTTTTTTTAAGTTGCTGACTTAGTGGCTTTGTGTGTGGTGACTGTCCAGCTTCCTCTGTTTACTCATCTGTACCATAAATATAGTGATCTTGGTTTCGTTTTTACTATAGAGCCCGTGGGTGGTATAAGTCTGACCCCGTGAGCCTTTTTTCACTGGAATAGGCAAGTCTTAAAATTTTTTTAAAAGAGGAGTCTTTCACCACTTGCAACTCAATTTCTTAGTATCTAGGTACCGCTCCACTGATTTCACTACAGTTGGAATTTCTTCTCTAGTCTTCGCTTGTTCCTGAGCAACAAGCACAGTTAGTTTTGGTGCCTGATGTGCTATTTAAAGCCTAAGGCCCCACGTAGCGTCTCGCTGCAAAAAAAGCGTGGAGGAAACATATCGCAGATTTTCTTGCAGCGCTTTTCACAAAAAGTCCACAGAGGTTTGTGACTGTAAAACTGCAGGCAAACTGTGGTGTTTATGCCATGAGGGGCCCAGGCCTAAAGGGGTTTTCCAGGCAAAAAAAAAATCACTTTTCAAAAACTGTCTGTTAGTGCTATTAATAGGTTAATGTGAGGATATTCATATGCAGTAATACCTCAAAAAAGATATGGAAAGGTCTTACCAACATCTGACGGCAGGGGTCACACAGTGAGGGCACATCAACAGTGAAGGAGACAATTGTCCCTATCCTACCCCTTAGTCGCTGGCCCTCAAACCAAAAATTCAAAGCCTTGAGAGCTACATCAACATAGTCCCTAGGGGTCTGAGAGTGGGGTTACTCCCAGCTGCCCGTATCAGAAATGCTAACTTGATGGGCAAGTGGGAAAAGGAGGCTACTAGTTTTTCTGAGATTGCTAAAAATCCTTCTGGAGGAGGAGAAGATCCACTTAGAGGTGCTTGAAAGTCAGCTAAAAGAACATCTGGTTATTATTAAAAAATTTCAGTTAGAACCAGAATTTGCTTCTAAATTTGTTGGATAAATTTCAATATCATTTAAAAGAGCTTAAGCACAAACAGTTTTCTTGAGATCTTCAAGACTTTAGAGACAATAAAGTCTATAGCACTATAGGTGATAGATCTGTGTTCAGAGGTGGGGAGAAGAAGTGTCGTCTACTGACACAGAACGATCTGACTCGGAGACACGTAATAAATCAGTCCAAGGTCGATCGAGAGGAAGAGAAAGAGGAGGAAAAGTTCATACGGGATGTTTTTTAGAACAGTCTTACCTCCTGAGGAACAGAAACCCGTCACAGATCCCTTTGAATCCCAGGTAATTAACCTTTCCTCTAAAACACTTAGTGCGGTGGAGATGAGGATTTTGAATAAAGGACTTTCTTTTGTCCCAAGCTCTGATTTTGATTGAATTGTGTGAAGGACTTACATTTTTTCACTAGGAAACTGAGGTGGCATAAGTTCTTCAAAAAAGATGAGAACTAGTTCAGAGCTGGGGATTCCGGTAGATATCCTTCCTGATGTCAGACTTTTGGCTGGCCTGGATGAGGAGGTTACAGGTTGTGGTCCTTTTACAGATCTCCACAATAAAAGCACGAAGTTACCACCTATGAATGAATTATCTTGTATAGATATTTTTATGAATTGTTAAGCTGGACTTGCAAAATAAAGGATACACACTGCCCCTTTAACCTCAATAAGGAAGAAATGTCCACGTTACATAACCTTGAATTAAATAAGGAGTTAGTTGTAAAAGCTGCGGACAAAGGGGGGCAATGTGGTGCTGATGGATACAACTCTATGTCACTGTGTGTTTCCTGTTATCAGAGATCAATTTAGACGACTTTGCTTCTAATAAGGAATTTGAATTTTTGATGCCCTTGATGCATGTGGAGGCTAACTTTTTTACTGCTTACCTAAAGTCCACAAGGGCCTGTCCCCTGTAAAAGGACGCCCTATTGTCTCAGGGGTAGGTTGTTTGTGCCGAAATGCCGCTGTGTATTTGGATAAAATCTTAAGGACTTCTGTAATTTCTGTCCCTTCATATGTTCAGGACACCTCCGATCTGTTACGTAAGCTAGAGGGGGTAGTTCTTGACGATTAAGTTATTCTATGCTCCATCGATGTGGAAACGTTGTACTCTACAATACCACATCGATGGGGACTAGAAGCTGTTGATCATTACTTGCGTTCACGGGGAACTCAGTGCCCACAATAAATTTGTTCTGGACTTGCTTGAATTCTCTCTGACCCATAATTTTTTTGTCTTTAATGGCAAACACTTCCATCAGCTAAGGGGCACCTCCATGGGTAATCCATGTGCACCTACATACGCAAACTTGCTGGTGGGAGGAGACAATGGTGTTCATTGAGGAAAAAGAGGATTATGTCACTAGTGTTGAACTGTGGGTACAGTACATTGATGACATCTTGGTTCTTTGAAGGGGTGATGCAGAGTCCTTTTCGGCATTTGTAGGGTCTTTAAACATGAACAAAATAGGTCTATCTTTCACGTTTGAAGTAGGGGGTTCAGCTCTTCCATTTTTGGACGTGTTGATCTCCAAAGGCAGTGGAGGTACTTTGAATACTAAGGTGTTTAGAAAGGTAACTGCCGCAAACTCCTTCCTACAGTGGAACAGCATTCACCCTTATTCATTGCAAAAGGGTATCCCCAGTGGTCAATACTTGAGAATTAGGAGAAATTGTTCTCAGGGACAGGACTTTGTGGACCAGGCAGCAGATTTGAGATCTCGTTTCATTAGACGGGGTTATCCTGATAGGATTTTGAAAGAGGCATACCAATCTTCACTGAGTTGTGATCGTACTCGGTTATTAAAAGCCAAGGACAAACAGAATGGCTTAGAGAAAACGGTTCAACTGATTGGAACCTTTGATAATGGGGCACCGCAAGTGCGGGAGATATTATGCCACTGGGAAATTTTAACTTTGGATCCTGAAATAAAGGCGGTTGTAGGGGAGCGACCTCAGATTACCTACAGAAAGGGAAGATCTTTGAAGGACCGTCTGGTTCATAGCCATTTTGAGGCCCCAAGGGCTTCTCTGTGGTTATCTCCTCCAAAGGGTTGTTTTAAATGTGGTGGATGTTTTCTACATGTCCATATTTAACAGGAAAAAATTTCTTTTCAGAGAGATTGAAAAGTACGTTTGAGATAACTCATTTCATGCTGCTCTAGAGTGATCTATAAGATCACTTGCCAATGTAAATTAGAATATGTTGGAAAAACAATTAGGGAACTGAGGAAACGAATTGGAGTGATATTTGCAATGAGCGTGATACCCCGATGGCGAGACATGTTAATTCCTGCCACTGAGGTAATCCTGTTTGCAGTTTGTGGGTATTGACCTGGTGAGACCTCATTGTAGAGGTGGGGATTGGTACAAGATGACGTTACATCGGGAGGCGAGGTGGATTTTTAGATTAAAAACGGAGGCTCCAGGTGGGCTCACCGAATAGTTAAATTTTTGCTGTTTTATCTGATTTGTTCCCTGAGCTCCCGGGTTACTAGGTGGTTTATATCCCCACTTATTTACTCATTTCTGGATCTTGTATTTTGTCCCTGTGTGACATTTTTATAAAAGTAGATAGAGCGTTGCTGCTATTATAGAATTGATTTTGCATTTAAATTATGACAGAGTGAATAGAGAGAGTCTCTAATTTTTGTACACTGTCAATGGTTTATTTTTTAGTGTTTATTCTTTGGTCTGTTTCACTGTACTTTAAAACATGCTCTTTTCAGGATTCCATCATTCTGACACAATTCAAATGCCTGTGAATGTCTCTGAGTAGGCTGTGATTTAGGAGAATGGCTGATTGGGCTCTCTTGGATCGTGGCGGCGGCTATTGGACTTAGCGTCCTGTTACCTAGCAACTAAGATGGTTGTATGACGCTTTATATTTAGTTAAATGGTAGGCAAGTGGGCGAAGGGGGAGGGAACCTGGAGGATTGGTTCTCTGCTGTCCTATGAATGTACGTGCAGGTCATCCCGGCTGTGGGGGTGTGCGCGCGCGTTCACAATAGGGATGTAGTATCGGTCTTATTCTAGCTATACTGAGGCCGGAAGCTTTAGATGACACGGCCCCGCTCGTGACGTCAGTATCGGATGCCCATTGGCGCAAACCTCAGGAATATGCACATGTGTTTGTTTTCACCTGGTAAGGTAAGAGTAGTTTGGAAGGTGGAGCCTATTGGCTAGTTAAGTAACCTTCTGAACAGTATTATGTTGCTACCGTTGTCACTACATGGAGATATATAGTATCTTTCCTCCATTGTGGGGTTTTATTTATCACCTTTACTATCCTACCACTGTGGGCACAAACCATTTGGTGATTTGTTTTGTTTGACATTTTGTTTGATTGTATATGCTGGACTCTTTAGTCAGTAAAAATAAAAAAAAATCTGATTGGTGCAGAACTGTGCCAGGGACAACTTTAGGGTCAAACTAAGGATGAGTTTGAGTTTGGTACTGCCCTTGTCAGGGCGGGAGTCAATTTCTTGGGTTTGAGGGCCAGCAGCTAAGGGGAAGGATAGGGACAATTGTCTCCTTCGCTGGTGATGTTCCCTCACTGTGTGACCCCCGTCTTCAGATGTTGTTAACACCTTTCCATATCTTTTTTTGAGGTACTACTGCAAATGAATATCTTCACAATAGTGTTTTTATGATGGCTTTCAATATGTTTGGGGCCATTTATATATTTAAAAATATATAACGTTAAATGTTAATTAACGTTAAGTTTTATTTGTCTGTATCAATGCTGTGACTTATTTAACATTCTGCTACAGTTGGTGTACATTTCCTTTTGCATTGTAGGAGATCTGCACAAGTGCTCATTTTTGCTGTCTATATAATAGGTTAATACAGTTAGGTCCATATATATTTGGACATTGACACAAACTTTGGGGTTTTTTTTTTGTTTTTTTGTTTTTTTTCTTCTGCTGCTGCCTCTGTTGGGTAGCAGTGTTGGTTAGATATTATTTTGTTTGCTGACTCTCTTATATCATGTCAGCCCCTCCAGACTCTGCTGAGCTTTGTAAGCCCCAAGATGTAACCCCTCCGGGGCCCCTTCCAGTGTCTCTTTAGGTTTTGCTCGTGGGTCCACCTTTTTATAACAATGATTCCTGTGGCCTTTTTGTATAGGCTAAAGAATGTTAGGCCTCCTGCACGGAAGTGAGCTTTGTGTAAAAAGAGTATGCCGCCTTCGGGCAAAAGACAAGTTTGCCAGAAATGCGCAGATAAAATTGTGGCAGAAGAATCATCCTCCCTGTTGGATTCCTTTTAAGACAGTGATCAGGGTCAAGGTTAATGCAACTGTGGATAAGCGCCTGATGAACCTTGTGACGTTCAGTCCGGTATCTCCTTCTACATCAACCGCTCATCCTTATCCAACTACAGATGTCAGGTAGTGACGAAGAAGAGGGGGGAACTGGAGGACTCAGAATCCTCTCATAATATTGCAGGGCGTCCTCTCTGTCTTGCTACGGTTTCCCTCCTTAAGGCTGTCTGCTCCACTATGGATCTACAGGAGCCTAGAGAACTCCTGTCCATCTCTGACCAGATGTTTCAGGGTTTGGGGGAAAGAAAACTTTCCGGTCCATGAAAATGTGAAGGGATCATTGACAAGGAATGGCGATCCAGACAAGAGGGCCTCCCCTTCCAAGATGTTCAAGAAGAAGTATCTCTTTTCGGAAGAGGACACTGCACTCAGGGATGGCGTTCCTAAAGTGGATGCTCCAGTGGCCAAGATTTCTAAGAAATCCACCCAAACCTTTGAAGACATGGGGTTGTTATGTGATCCCATGGACAAGAAGGCGGAAGGAAAGTGGCGATAGAACACAGCAACAAAGAGGTAAGGGGAAAAGGTTTCTGTTCACCCCCCCTGCTTCCAAACGCAAGTCCAGCCAATGACGCCAGCCTTCAAGGGGGGGGGTTGGCTGAAGTAATTCTATCTGGCCTGGCAGAGGATAACCGCTTCTCCTTGGATACTCAGCATAATTCTTCTGGGTTACAAGCTGGAATTCAAATCTTCTCCTCCAACAACATTTTGCATTATAAGAGTCTCCTTCCTGATAGTGGGGTGTAGCTGGATTTACTTCAGAGGAAGGGGGTCATTATTCCGATCCCCCTCATCCCAGGTCGGAGAGGGTTATTATTCTCCTGCCTCTCTGACATTGCTCTCCGGTGGTTGACTTTTAAGGCTACCTTCCTGTTGGCTATAACCACGGCCAGGCGTGTGGGGGAGATTCAGGCCTTCTCCTGTAAGGCCCCTTTTTTGACCATCTTGGATGACCGTATTATCCTTAAACATCACCCTCTTTTTCTTCAAGGTAGTTTCCAAGTGTTATTGCCTTCAGGAGGTGATCCTTCCATCATTCTGTCAGAATCCTTCATCTAGTAAAGAACAGGCGTTTAGCAACATTGATGTCAGAAGATGTTTTGCTGTACCTCCAGCGCACTGAGGGATTTAGGTGCTCAGATCATCTTTTGGTGAAATACCAAGATAAGAATAAAGGGACTGATGCTAGTAAAGGTTCGATTGCCTGAGGGATTCCTCTAGCCATTTCTTCCTGTTATGACTTGAAGCAAATTCCAGTCCCGTCTGGTGTCAAGGCTCATTTTACTTGTGCAGAAGCCTCCTCTTGGGCTGAGGGGGCCTCGGCTTCAATTGAGCAGATTTGTCAAGCAGCTACTTGGGCAAATCCTTGCACGTTCTACAAACGTTATAAATTGGATGTGATTTCAAATAGATATTTAGCTTTTGGCCGCAAAGTATTGTCTGCTGTTGCTAGCCCCCCCTACCGATGATCCTCTGTCGTTCCCTTTCTCCTCCACAATGGCACCGATAGGAGGAAAGATGATGATTACTCTTACTGGTAATTGGATTTCCCTGAACCCCCACAACGGCACTGGATTTTTCGCACCCTTAATTATGTATGATTTTTTTTTTTTTTTTTTTTTTTCACATGTTTATATTTACATGATTTCATGTCATATTACTGGCGTGTGAGTAAAGGAGGGACCTTTTAAAGTTATGACTTCCTGTTGTTTCCTGTCCTTGGGGGTGTGGAGTTCCTCCTGTCGGTGCCGTTGTGGAGGTTTAGGGAAATCGATATCCAATTACCGGTAAGAGTAATTATCATCTTTTCCCCTTGTCTCATCAACTGAGGCATCGATTTACTAGGGAAAAACACTATTTTCTCCTTGTCAATTGGTGCCTTCGTTGCTGAGATATTGCAGATTTTGTTGATATTCAGATGAGCTTTTTGAAGCAACTAAAACATTGCCAATACTTCAAAGAGTTAAGATAGAATGCCCTCATTGCTGCAACAGAGGCAATGATTCACAATGGGAATACACTGTTGGGTTGGGATCAGCTGACCCTAAGCTGTCTACACGGCTGGGTTGATATGCTGGGTTCTGGTGACAGACTGCCTTTATTATTGTACTCTAAAGCTTGTCATAAGCCTCACAGTTTTCTCTCCCAGTTCCCTTGATCAACAAACACTGGGATTAGAGAAGTATACTTATTTCAGAAGGGCTGTGACTTTAAAGAGGACCTTTCATGTTCTGTGACATTGGCAGTGTTTATATACTGCTGTAAAGCTGACCATGTGCTGAATTTAGCGCACTTTCAGTTTTGCTGGTATGCGTTTCATTGCCGTTATTTTCAGCACCGATGTTACTCCAATGTCAGAATGGTGGGCCTTACAGCTCAGCATCATCGGTTTAGTGAAGGTAACATGTAGAGCAGGGGGTACTTAGAGGTTGTCCAAAAATATTAAAATGATATTTTAACCCTTCCGGCTGAAGGAATCTTTAGTTTTTGACTCTAAGCCCCCCTCCCCTTCCAAACCCCATAACTTTTTGAATTTTCCTCTGAGACATATGAGGTCTTAATGTTTGTGGGGCAAATTTTTCTTCATGATGCTACTATTTATTATTCTGTACAATGTACTGGGAAGCTGTAAAAAATTCAGAATGGGGTGGATTTGAAGAAAAAATGCATTTGTGCGACTTTCTTACGGGCTTCATTTTTACGACGTTCACTCTGCAGCCAAAATGAAATGTCACCTGTATTCTATGTTTCAATAGAAATTTATATAGTTTTATTTACATTTTAACCCATTAACAAAAATTTAAAACTGTGCAAAAACAATTTTTTTCTAAAAGTTGCCATATTCTGACACCCGTAACTTTTTATACTTCCCTGTATGGGGATGCATAAAGCGTCTTTTTTTTTTTTTTTTTTTTGCAGGGCTAGGTGTACTTTTTAGTTATACCATTTTTGGGAACTGCTATTGCTTTGATCCCTTTTTTTTTTTTTTTTTTTTTTTTTATTCACATTTTTATCAGAGGTGGAACAGTGAAAGAACGGAGGTTTGGCACTTTTGATTTTTTTTTTTTTTTTACGCTTCGCTGCGGTGTTTGCCGTATTATTTTTAATTATTTTTATAGATTTGTAGACCGGGCGTTTTCAGACACAGGGATAACTAATGTTTGTGTGTGTGTGTGTTTCACAGTATTTAACTACTTTTATGTGTTTTGAACTTTTAATATTTAAGGATATTTTTATTTATTTACTTATTTATTTGCATTTTTTAGACCCCTAGGGGTCTTGAACACATTGAAAAATACCGGCGCTTCTATTGCAGGCTGCATAGAGCACCCTGAAATAGAAACTAATGAGAGACAGGCCTTGGAGCCTTCACAAGGTCCCCGGCTGTCATAGTAACGGGACGCTGACTGAGGCGCCAGAGGGATTAATGCCTGCAATCAGTGCGGGTCACTGCTGTATAAAACAGCAGATACCCGGTGGCTGCTCAGCTCCCGAGTGCCCGCCATATTTAAACACTCAACATCTGTATCTTGAAACACCAGTGTTGGTGGTTTTTTTATTTATTTATTTTTACCTCCCCCAGCCTATTTTAAAAATATATCGGTGCAGCAAGGACAGTGGTTGGGAGATCAGGGGATGCTTATATTACTTTAGGGGCCACTATACTGTTTAAGGACACTAATTGGGTATTGCACTATATGGGGATACTGATGGGAAAACTTTCCTCCCTGTTTTCCTACTGTCACTTGACCACTTGTGTACTTGGTCCTATCCCATCACAATTGGTCCTCCAACATTACCACTGTATTTATTCCAGCCATAACCCACTTGTTCAACTTCCCCTTTCCCACCACTCCCATCCTTAAGAATGTGTCTCTTGACCCCTTCTCTTTCATACTACTGCTCCATCTCCTTACTCCCATTTGCCTCAAAACTCCGTGAGTTTTCCTACCTTTTGTGCAGCTCACTACCTGACAAGTGAGATCACTTCACTTAAAGCGTCCTAACCAAAGTTGGTAGTTATCTACTTGCAGCTAAAGCCAAACTCTCTATTGTTCTCATCCTAGAATTGTACTCTGTTTCTAGCAGGAAGTGTTCAACAGTGTCAGAGGCACTCCTCTTTTGGCATCATAGAGTTGGCCACATCAGTGACCTTCTTTCATATTGCCTCAGATGACCTGTATTGGTCAATAGATGCTTTTTGGTCTCATTTTTAGCCTCACTGACATACACGGTGTTAGATGAGGTTTCCATAAAAACGCAGCCATTTTATAAGATGTTGGCTTAATATCAATACCCTTGTACAGCTGACAGCTGTCTCTCCTGACTCCCCCATACATTCTCACACTCGGCTCAGCAGAGTGTGCATATTTTCTGAATGGACAGAGGTTAGAAAGTCATTGCCCGACTCCTTGCAACAACTTTTCTCCATGAGAATAAAAGTATTGGCCATCCTATGAGCAAATATCCAGCAGTACTTGCTTCCTCTTTGTTTTGTGTTTGTGTGACCTTGATCTCCAACATAAAATGGAACATATACTGCAATAAAGATAGGATTCTCTAACTGTGATTCATTAGTGTGTGTAAGTAGCTACTCTAGAAATATTTGCATCCTCTAGATCAGTATTTTTCAGCCTTTTCAAGCCAAGTACCCCCTCGGGGAAAAAGATCCAACAGAGTACCTCCAACGGACACTGGTGTCTCTTGTGTGACAGATTCTGCTCCTGATTTGAAGTGGGGAAGAAAGCATGTCAAGAAAATCCTTTTGCTTTGACACCTGCCTCTTGTCAGCTCCTATGTCTCAGTATTTGAAAATGGTGGATGGTTTGGGCAGCGCTAGCTGACCCCCAAGAGACCGGAACCTGAGCACTCACTAAACCTGCCACTTTCAGAGCAGTGGTTCTGTGGGTGGTGGGGGGGTTCCATATTTGTTTTTGTGATTTTTTCCATATTGTGGTTTTCCATATTGATTATTGCATTCTAGGCATACTTTGTCATTTTCCCCTCATGGTTGCTTGGAATTTGGTTTGCATGGAAGAAAAGTGTTCCCACGCACCTTCTCTTAATAAATGTAAAAACAATCTTTGTTCTACAATTAAAGCTCCTATAAACACTGTCTCGCTTGGCTTTACATGCATTTCATTCATTCATTAGGCAGGCAATACGTATGTCGACATCTATCTGCTTTAATGCCTTATTAACATCTTCACTGCTATAATAGATTTATTTGTAGCAAAATTGAACTGTAATGCTATAAAAAAAAATCACTTTGGATTAGGGCAATTGGTAATGAGAAAATATGACTGAACAAATTGTAAGATTCCAGATATTTCATATCTCGCGTTACTGTCTTCATTATGTAGTTATAATTGAAGAAACCAGTGTAGCTTGTGTTTTATTGTAATGTTGGGGTCTCTTTATATAAAGTCTTCCTAGGCAGAGAGTATATCCAAAGCTCTTTAGGTCTTGTCGGGCAGCAGGGTTGCAAGATGGCTCCCAACCGTGTTGCTCGCAAATAGCACTTTATGCAGGTACTTTGATTAACATCTTGAGAATGAGTATGTGACAGAACATGATACAGCATGACCAGGGGTGGGTTGCAGCCGCGTCTGGTAATCCGCTTGTTAAAAATACACCTGGTTCTCTGAAGCGGGTAGAAAGGGAGCCATAGGCTTCCTGCCCTACCACTTTCTGACTTGTAGGCCAAAAGTCACATTAGTCCTGTGGCCTACAAGTTGTGGTAAGTGAGTGTAGTACTTGCTTCTCTGGGCGGACAGGATGTTGCAGCAATGTGTTCAGAGCAGTGGAGGAGCGCAGCTGGGAGTAATCTGAGAGGTAAGTACTGTACTAAATCATGGGGACAGATTCAGACCTGACTATGCCTACCAATGTTTTCAGTGAGAGGCAGAGATCAACGCAGGATACTGAAAATAGGAGTCCTGCTAGATCCTGTTGCAGAATCTGCAGCACAGACACCCCATTGATTGGGTTAATTTATCGAAGCCTAATCAGCGAAGAAAAGCCGTGACAGAAAGCCGAAACTCTGCTTCATCTTTCCACCTCAGGGATCTGGAAGGCCAGAAAATGGAGAGGGAGCTGTCCAGCTCTTAGCATCATTTAATTGGTACTGTTTCACTGACTCCAGCACAGTTGGAACATTTTGTTTAGTCCCCACTGTTCCGTGCAAGAAAGTGCTGTTAATTTTGGTGCCTCGTGTTGTTTTGTCTTTCTGTCCGATGGCGTTAGGCAGGAGCAGACAAATGGTATAATGCTCTGAATGGTGGTAGCTATAGAAAAATTCCCCCTGCGCTGGAGACAGGGAAGCGGCATTTATTAGCAGACTAGTAGAACTAGAGTTGGTAGAGATGATGAATGGTCCTCCTGAACATACTGGAAGCTGCACTGCTCACTCGTCGTACAATGTGTAATGGTGGGTTTAGGTACTGCAGTAGTGCACATCATACACTGCAGCTCTTGGCATTTTTAACATTATTGGTCCTGGAACAACTAATCTGCAGGGGTCCTAGCTGTTGGACCACTAGAGATGAAATACTGGTGGCCTATCCTAAGGAGATGCGCATCAATATTAGAAATGTTGACCTGCTTTTGAAACTTGCCAAATCCTGCTTTTGGAGTCATATGAAAGAGGAGATTCTCTTCTATTATTTATCTATATTTTTTTCAGAGATCACTGGTTGAAAACAGTTAGGATTGGATATGGTAGATATTTCTACCATTAATATGTAAATGATTCATTATGATCAGAAATTGGTCTAAATGCTTTAAGTGGGATCCGTGTATGGCCAGCTGATGCTAGGTTCACAGCAGCGTTCGGGATTCTGTTCTTTGGGTCTGCTTGGAGACCTGAAAAACGAAAATCCAATCCGCATAAAAAGCGGTTACCTGCAGACCCATATACTATAATGGGGTCCGCTGGGTTATCGCCTGAAAATGCAGTGAAAAGTCCTAGGCTCAGGTATGAACCTAGCCTTAGTTTCAGCTTCATGAGGAAAAGTGGGATTTCTCTTTTCGTGCCAGTTTTTTAATATTTCACAAGGGATAATGAACAATGACTAGATGAAATGCTTGGTGTGATGACCCGGTGACTTTTCTTTTCTGAACAGACATACCAGCAGGACATTGTCATTGCATTGCTGTTGTAACTTTGTTTAGAATTACAGGATCCTTCTTTCTCAACGTGGCCAAAATAAAGAAGTCCTTTGGGGACATGTAAGAATGTACAAATGACTATTGTGCACTCTTTAGCTTAACGCTTCTATGATGCAACATGCAAAGCACGATTATTTTCTGCTGCTGGTAATAAATAACATGTACATAGATGTCCTCTGTGGTAAATTCTCTCGGTAACATTATCCTTTACTACATAACACGATTGCTGTTATGTAATAATGTCATCATTGCCACTAATGGGACTATCATTTTTATATGGCAACATGGTCTGTGGTGAAATTCAGCTGTTCTATTGCAGCTTGTTTCTTTGCGCCTCAACAAGGTGATGATGGAGAAATGCTGTGCATGTCTCACTATAGCATTTCATAAGTACAGTCATGGCCAAAAGTTTTGAGAATGATACAAATATTAATTTTTACAAAGTCTACTGCTTCAGTTTTTCTAATGGCAATTTGCATATACTCAAAAAATTTTATAATATGGGGGGTGGTTAAAAGAAATTTTAAAAAAAAACAATTTTTGGATAAAAAATTTTTTTTTTCCCCCAAAACACATTTCAACATCATTGCCGCCCTGCCTTAAAAGGACCACCTAACATCGTTTCAGTGATTGCTCCATTAACACAGGTGTGGGTGTTGATGAGGACAGGACTGGAGATCAATCTGTCATGATTAAGTAAGAATGACACCACTGGACACTTTAAAAGGAGGCTGGTGCTTGCCATCATTGTTTCTCTTCTGTTAGCCATGGTTACCTCTAAAGAAACACGTGCAGTCATCATTGCACTGCACAAAGATGGCCTAACTGGGAAGAGTATTGCAGCTAGAAAGATTGCACCTCAGTCAACAATCTATCGCATCAACAAGAACTTCAAGGAGAGAGGTTCCATTGGTGTCAAAAAGGCTCCAGGGCGCCCAAGAAAGACCAGCAAGCGGCAGGACCGTCTCTTAAAAGTGTTTCAGCTGCGGGATCGGGCTACCAGCAGTGCAGAGCTTGCTGAGGAATGGCAGCAGGCAGGTGTGAGTGCATCTGCATGCACTGTGAGGCAGAGACTCTTGGAGCAAGGCCTGGTCTCAAGGAGGGCAGCAAAGAAGCCACTTCTCTCCAGAAAAAACATCAGGGACAGACTGATATTCTGCAAAAGGTACAGGGAGTGGACTGCTGAGGACTGGGGTAAAGTCATTTTCTCTGATCAATCCCCTTTTCGATTGTTTGGAACATCTGGAAAACAGCTTATTCGGAGAAGAAGAGGTGAGCGCTACCACCAGTCTTGTCTCATGCCAACTGTAAAGCATCCTGAAACCATTCATGTGTGGGGTTGCTTCTCAGCCAAGGGAATCGGCTCTCTCACAGTCTTGCCTAAAAACACAGCCATGAATAAAGAATGGTACCAGAATGTCCTCCAAGAGCAACTTCTCCCAACCGTCCAAGAGCAGTTTGGCGCTCAACAATGCCTTTTCCAGCATGATGGAGCACCTTGCCATAAAGCAAAGGTGATAACTAAATGGCTCAGGGAACAAAACATAGAGATTTTGGGTCCATGGCCTGGAAACTCCCCAGATCTTAATCCCATTGAGAACTTGTGGTCAATCATCAAGAGACGGGTGGACAAACAAAAACCAACAAATTCAGACAAAATTAAAGCATTGATTCTGCAAGAATGGACTGCTATCAGTCAGGATTTGGTCCAGAAGTTGATTGAGAGCATGCCAGGGAGAATTGCAGAGGTCCTGAAGAAGAAGGGTCAACACTGCAAATATTGACTTGCTGCATTAACTCATTCTAACTGTCAATATAAGCTTCTGTTATTCATAATATGAATGCAATTATATTTCTGTATGTGATAAAAACATCTGACAAACACACATAAAAACCAGAGGGCAGCAGATCATGTGAAAATAGAATATTTGTGTCATTCTCAAAACTTTTGGCCATGACTGTAGACAGAAATGGAGCTTGTTTGGGGCTTCTGTTTAAGAGGTTTCCATTTTCAGACTAGCAGGGGTTCTCTGCAACTTGCCGACATCAGCAGTTATTTTAACGTATAAAACATGTTTTTAGCCAGATTAATAATTGTTCTAGTTTATTAAACACTTCTGACCTGTTTTACATGTGAAAACTGCATCAGTCTGACTTGCCTGTGAAGGCAGATGGAGAACTGTCTGCCCAGGAACTGACTGTAAAATCAGTAGGTGGAGAAACTATGCAGGAAAAGGCATGCTATGAGTAAGTTAGCAGGCAGCACTTCACCCCTACATCCATCTCTTCATGCTTCCTTTTCCAGCTAGAGGATGAAGAGAAGAGCATCTGAAAGGGATTCTGGGGAGACATCTGCCAGATCCAAGGCACTTTGCAGTAGCATCTCTGGAGGTAATACCAAGAAGGCTGGGCCATTCATTCTGGGTGAGTAGGAATGACTGTTATGCATTTTATTAGGTTAGTTTAGATGTATAAAGCAAAGCCAGAACATTGCTATAATAATGGACACCTTTATAATACAAGGGATATGGTTCTACTGGATTAGATAAATGAATTTTGCCTAAGGGTATTTTTACACACTGCATTTTTTTTTTTTCTTCAGCCATGTAAACCCAGCCTTAAAGGGCTTCACCCACATTCATAACCATATTCAAATTTGTAGACTCTATATTTGCAAAAAATATTTAATTACAAATTTTGCAGTTTTAAAGATTTTCTCTTATCACGTTAGTGGTGACTGTAAGTTGTCTTGATTTGGATTTTTCAATAGATGTTACCATAAATGCAGGAACTCTCTATACTCTACTATCTTGCCACAATAAGGAAATCATGGCAAGGTTGTAATCTTCTTTTGCATGTACTATATCCCTGCCTGGCTGGGTTTCTTGCAAGTGCCATAACATAGAAAGTTCCTGCATTTATAGCCGTATCAATTTGCAACCGATCAAGAAAACAGACTGTCACTGTTAACATGGTTAAAGAAAATCTATAAAAACTGTAAGGGTGGGTTCACACTACCATTGGATATCCATTCTGATAGTGTCGGTAAAAAAACCCCCCCCAAAAAAAATAATAATAATAGTCCTTTAATAGTCCCACAATGGGGAAATTCAGTGTGTTACAGCAGCAAAGATAAGCAGATACAAATACAACATGTACAGGAATGTTCCAAGGTGAGAGGCATTACATTAATAGCAGACAGACAGATAGGACGTAGCAGAGGAGGGGGGGGGGGGATTTAACAGGCAGAGAGATATTTCAGTTCTCTGTGTGTAATGATCTCCGCTTAGGTCGGTGTTGGTTGTACAGCCTAACCGCGGTGGGGAGGAAAGACTTCCGATAGCGCTCCTTCTCACACCTAGGGTGGAGCAGTCGGTCACTGACAGTACTGCCCAGCGCAATCACAGTCTCATGCATGGGATGGGAGTTATTCTCCCGCATGGAGCTCACCACGGACAGTATCCTTCTGTCGCCCACCACCTGCACTGGGTCCAGTGGGCTCCCCAGGACAGAGCTGGCCTTTCTAATCAGCTTGTCAAGTTTATTTCTGTCCCTGGTTGATATACTGCTCCCCCAGCAGGCCACTCCAAAGAAGATGGCTGATGCCACTACCGAGTTGAAGAAAGTTCTAAGAAGTGCCCCCCGGATTCCAAAGGCTCTCAGCTTCCTAAGCAGGTAGAGCCTGCTGTGGCCCTTCCTGTACAGGGCCTCCATATGATCTGCCCAGTCCAGCTTATTATTAAGGAGCAAACCCAGGTACTTATAGGTGTTCACAATCTCGATGCCCGTCCCCAGGATGTCCACTGGTTTAGGAGGGCTTCTGCCTTTGCGGAAGTCCACCACCATCTCCTTGGTCTTCCCCGCGTTAATCTTCAGGTGGTTCTGGTGGCACCAGTCCACAAAATCCTGGTTCAGTTCTCTGTACTCCCTGTCGTCATCATCTGTGATGAGACCCACTATTGCAGAGTCGTCAGAATACTTCTGTAGGTAGCAGCTAGATGAGTTGCACCTAAAATCTGCAGTGTACAGTGTGAAGAGGAAAGGGGCGAGAACCGTACCCTGAGGTGCCCCCGTATTACAGATCACGGTACCTGACACACAGTCTCGGGCTCTCACGTATTGAGGTCGATTTGTGAGGTAGTCTAGGATCCAGTTGGAGAGGTGGTGGTCCACTCCAGCAAGGCCCAGCTTGTCCCTCAATAACCTGGGCTGTATGGTGTTAAAAGCACTGGAGAAGTCAAAGAACATTATTCTCACTGTGTTCCCTGGTTTCTCCAGGTGAGACAGAGCCCTGTGCAGAAGATGGATGATGGCATCATCTACCCCAATGCCCGGCCGATAAGCAAAACCACTATCCTAATAGACATTAACGGACACGAACTGATGTTAATGTGTCTGTTTTTTAACGATTCAGTTAAAAACAAATGGAAACATTAGCAGTGTCCTTTTTTTTTTTTTTTTTTTTTTTTTTCTGCTTTCTGAGCATGCGCTGAAAAAAGACAGTAATAACACAGTATAATGGACTTTAATGTTCAAAAATAACGGTCGCTTGACATAAGTTATGAAACCATTTCTTTCATGGACCCAAAAGTCCTGCATGTCAGATTTTGTCCACGTAAAAAAACGGATTTTGTGTATAACGGACACTAATGGTCCCTAACAGACACCAGATAAAATCCCATTGAAATGAATGGAATTTTTAACGGATATGTGACAGTTCTGCTAGTGTCTGTTGCTAAAATCTTGTAATGGACAATGGCAACAGAAAATACTGATGGTCACCAGTGGTAGTGTGAATGACCCCTAAGTTTTAAATTTAGATTTGCAAAAATGTTTAAATTGCAGCTTTTTTTTTTTTTTTTGTTGCCGTTTTTTTGAGCCAAAGCCAGGAGTGGATTGAGCAAAAAGTCGAAGTATAAGAACTTACTTTATATTTCCCAATCCTTGGCTTTGGCTCAAAAAAAAAGCAACAAAAGCTGCATTTCCGCAACGTCGGGCCTTAGCCTAATGAACTTTTTGCCGTTTGTACTGTATTTTTCAGACTAGAAGACGCACTTTTTCCCCACCAAATTTGGGAGGGAAATAGTTGGTGCGTCTTCTAGTCAGAATGCATTGCCCCACTCCTGCCGCCGCCGTCTTCCTGCAGCAGCAGGAGTGGGGCATTGCTGCAGGCTCTGGGAGCGAGGAGTGGGTGTCCGGGCAGCGCGAACCCATCCTGACATCCACCGTGCTATTATGGCCCATGCTGGGTCTGTAAAGATAATGGCGGCTGCTCTGCTGCACAGCAGTCGCCATAGCTACCAGGTCTCCGCTGTAATGTACAGTGGAGACCTGGAGCTAAAGCCCACTATCAGAGTCCAGCCCCAATAGTAATGCCCAGATCCTCCCCCCCCCCCCATTAAAATAGTTAAAAAAAATTTTTTAAAAAGTTATTTATATAAACGACTGTGAAACACACAAACATTAGGTATCCTTGTGTCCGAAAATGCCCAGTTTACAAACTTACGAAAATATTTTTCCAGTAGGGTTAATCGTGGGAAAAAGAATCAAAAGTGCTGAACTGCTGTGTTGTGTGTTTTTTTTTTTTTTTTTTTTTTTTTTGCATCTACTGAGGGATGTGTGAAAATGGTCATAAATGGGACATGTCCTACTTTTTGACAGCCAGTTCATCAAACTGTCAAAAATCGGTCATGTGAATAGCCTCATTCACGTGAATTGACTTTTATGCAGCCATTAAAACAGCATCCAGCTATCTCCTGGACTCTCTTTGAAACACCCCTGTTCTCAGGATTGGTAGGGGTCTCGATGTTCAGACTCACCATTGATCAGCAACTTATAATTAAACAAAAAAAAACACTTTTTTTTTTTTTTTTAAACAAAATCCTGTGTGTTTATAAGCTGGGCATCTTTGACTGTAGAAATCATGACTTTGAAGAAAATGGCTAACGTTTCCTTTGTGGGTGTAAGTTATGCTTTATTGACTGGTTCCCGCCACATGGCATACTATTACGTCAGGGACGGGTGCCTGTTCCCACGAACTGACATAAGGCAGGGTTCACACTACCGTTGATGTCCATTCTGATAGTGGCCGTTAAAAAAAAAAAAAAAAAAAAAAAAAAAAAGAAGAAACGGACATCTATCATAACAGATATTAACGGACACTAATTGATGTTAATGTGTCCGTTTTTTTTAACTGATCCAATTAATGGATTAGTTAAAAAAAAAAAAAAAAAAAAAAAACGGACACATTAGCTTCAGTTAGTGTCCGATTTTTAACTTTTTTTTTTTTTTTTTTTTTTTTCTGCTTTGAGCATTCACAGGAAAAACGGACATAAAATAACGGACAATAACTGATGGCTATTAGTTACTGTCCGTTATAAGTCCGTTACCCATAGACTTCAATGTTAAAAAAAATAATGGACACTTGCTGTCCGTCAAGAATCTGTTATTTCAAACGGACAAAAAAGCCCTGCATGTAGGATTTTTCGTCTGTGAAAAAAAAACTGACTTCTGACGGATTGGGTGTAAACATACACAATATAAAACCCCATTAAAATGAATGAAAATTTTAACGGATTTCTGACGGTTCAGCTAGTGTCTGATGCTAAAATCTTGTAACGGACAATAGCAACGGACACTACTGACAGTCACCAACGGTAGTGTGAACGCCCCCTAAAGAAGGTGCTGGAGCTGAGCCAGTGCCATTGGGAGAGGATGTCAGCTGTAACTGCTGTGGGTGGTTAAACAGTAAACGTAAGTGGGCCTTTTTCACACTGAATGCTGTTAACAACAAAAAGTAGTACAACATAAAAACACAAAATTGCTAACTGCACTTATACTGACTTTAAGAAAAATAAGTAGAAAGTCAATAAAATTTAAAGGGGTTGTCCGGCATAATACAATATTTTGTTGCTAAGTCCCCCATGCACACACCCCCTCCAACTTTGTAATATATCTTTTTTTTATTATAGTGTGTAGTTTGTCAATAATATATGTAGGTCATTTGACCTACATATATTACATTTTGTACCTTTCCGCTGCTGTAACGGGTCCTCTGTGTAATTCATATCCTGACCTGTTACTTCAGTGTAAAGGCCTCGCACCCTCCTAGACCCATTCTACTTACCATTTCCTCTAGATATGGGCTGACCCGTCATCCTCTGAAGGCCGCCTCCTGTTCTTTGTGTGACTTCCGGAAGTGATGTCACGCTCTGCTTTCAGTACATCTGCTGGCATAGTGAAATACTGGCATGCAAAAGATGTCTGCGTTTTCTAGAAGGAAGGGCGGAGTGTCTGAGTGAGGGAGGGGGACTGAAGTGAGGCTTGATGGTACTTGTAGGAAACACAGTAAAGGAAGATGGGGATGTAAACAAATGCAGAAGATGCCTGGAGCTCCTGCATGTCCGACTTTGTTTCTGACGAAAAAGCTGGATTTGTAGCACAGATGGTGCAATCGGACACCCGCGCATTGCTTTAAAAACCCATTCAAATGAATGGGATTTTAAGCAATGCATCGCTAACCTGTTGCTATCTGGTGCCTGTCCAGTTTCCCGAGGTTTTCACTCGGATTGGCAGCGGACGGACTCAAGCGCAAGTGTGAACCCACCCTAAGCTAAATGTTTCCCAAAATGAAGCGATAGAAAAGTACAACTGGTTGTGCAAAAAAACAAGCTGCTATATGGCTATGTCAACATTAAAATGGAAAACGTTATGGCTTTTGAAATGTGATAACGAAATAAACAAAAATAGGTTGTGTCCTTTAGTTTCCAACTAGACCATGTCCCTAAGGTGTTAATATCCCTAGTACAGTTTTAATGCTATCTCTGGGCTTTGAAAGTTTGTGTAGGTAGTCTGCATCTAAGGTGTTACAGATTTTTACATTGGGTTAGGAGACCTGTCCACAGAATATGTAATATGTGATCATTGGGGGGACCTTCTGCTGGGACATCTAGTGGTCACTAGAACGGGGGTCTTGAACCTCCTGTTTCTCCTCACTGCAAGACTGCATTGAGGAGGAGTGGGAACAGGTTGGCGGTCAATCATAAAGCACCATGCATAGTCTGTGGCTGACATACACAGCTTAGTTCTGTAATTGCTTTTATCATGTCTTTATTTTTTTTCTTTGAAGGTCCACGACTAGGCAACTCTCCTGTGCCCAGCATTGTGCAGTGCTTGGCACGGAGGGATGGCACAGATGACTTCTATCAGCTTAAGGTGAGTACATTTAACGTCTACTGATATTGCTAATAGTTAACATTAATATTTTTACTTTTCTGCTTCTCATATTGAGCCAACGTACTCCAAAGTTGTGTACACAGAATGGCCATAAAAAGCCACAAATTTTTGTGCACATCGGTGGTTTGAGCTAAAAAAGCAACTTTTAGATTTATCAATTTATCATTTTATGCCACAAGTCTGGGGTAAATTATGTTAGAAATGTACACCAGATAAAAGCTGACATACTTTTCTTGTCCAAGTGCACACGCTGGCGGAGGGTGCGTGTAATTTATGAGGTGGTGTGCGCCTCATCCTGCAGAAGTGCTTTGAAGACTGGGGAAGGTTTAGTTTAGATTTAGTTAGTAATGCCATTGTCTTCACATGGACAACAGTCTCTGTCCACAGCAGGGCTCACAATCTACATTTCCCTTTCTTGGCCACTTGCATGTACACACTAGGGCCTGTTTCATAGCATCATGTTGTAATTCAGGAGGAAACTGGAGAACCTACACAAAGATAACAATCGGACCATGCAGATGTGAAATCCCTTGGTTTTTATACAGTGTGAAAGGATTAGTTCAGGGTTCGTTGTCTCCTCAGATTGATGAGCAATTTTGGCACAGCTCTAAGAGTCCAGTCCAGCCAAGTATGGTGCAAGTGGCTGCAACCAGTTTTATTAGTGCTTTTAAGGCAAACAAAACGATAACCATACAAAATAAAATTTTGTCCATCTAACTATCTAAAGCTTATTGTCCACCAAAATCCCCAAGTCTTTCAGTGGTAGTCTTGCCCAGTCTAAATTTTACTATTAAGTACATAATCATACATTTTATTTCTTTTACCAAAATGCATAACCTTCCATTTGTCGACATTAAACTTCATTTGCCAAGTCTCCGCCCATGCTTCCAGCTTCCTTAGATCCCCTTGTAATATTCTATTATCCTCATTTTTGATTACCTTACAGAGTTTAGTATCATCTGCAACTATGGACACCCAGCTCTGTAAACGCTTTACCAATAAAGATATTAAACGGGAGAGGACCCAATACTGACCCCTGTGGCACCCCACTGGTGATTGTGATCCAGTCTGAATATTTACCATTAACAAGAACCCTAAGTTTCCTATCACTGAGCCAGTTGTGAACCCAAAGGCATAGGTTTATCCCCCAGTCCCAACATTCTCATTTAGTGTACCAGTCTTTTGTGTGGTACAGTATCAAAAGCCTTTGAAAAGGCAGATATACTACATCTACCACATTATCTATGTCCAGTATAAAACTGACCTCTTCCTAGAAGCTGATCAGATTAGTCTGAACGATTCCTCATAAACCCATGCTGATAGGGTGTTATAATGTTATTTTTAATAAGATGTTCCAGGATCGCATCTCTTAGAAAACATTGAAATATGTTACCCATCACAGAGGTCAAACTTACTGGCCTATGATTTCTAGAATCGTTTTAGACCCCTTTTTGAATATTGGTATCCCCAATATTCAGAATAACATTGTATGCCTGGTAAAAAATAAAAGCTCCTAACATATTTTCATGGCTGAAACTTTAAAGTCCCCCCATCATAGAGGGTATCAGAGAAGATTGAGAAACTTTATATCCCGCAAAGTTCAAGAATTTCTCCTTAATTATGTGCTATTCACTGTTAAATTTTTCAAATAAAAATTTGATCTATGAGGACGTCATCATGTGACATTATTTCTGTTAAGTTGCATGCAGTCTGAGACCAAGTCATCTGAGGCCAGTAGTTCACTGAACAAAAACATAATGTCACAAGACTCCCATTATCAAGGACCCATAACTAGGCTGCTGACACTGGAACAAAGGACCATTTGTAGCCTAGGTGAAAGTTTTTGATGGCGTAAACTTCAAAACAATTGTCTCTCAATAAATTATCATCTGATGGCTTCACTCCTCATTCTTTAGATACTGAGTTTGGAAGAGCGACCAGATAAATCGGGAGAGACTCAGGAAGAGAGACAAGGCAAAATGTTGTTACATACTGAATATTCCCTGTTATCACTGCTGCACAATCAGGATGGAGTGGTCCATCATCATGGCCTTTTTCAGGTAATATAAATCGGCCAATTCATCGCCATTGTTGCTGCTGTGGATTTGCTGTTGGGATACCCTGAAAAAATTTGATATTTCCTATTCCTTCTGAATCAACTCCTGATTTGGTTTCAAAAACCAAAGGAAAACCTGTCACATTCCTAATTATAGTTGTGTGTTTTTTTTGTTTTGTTTTTTTTTGTTTTTTTTTAACCAAATAGGGAGTTTGATTCAGAAGGAATGAGAAATATTAAGAAAGAACTTCTAGGTAAGGTGTCAATTCTGGTGCAAAATGTCAGAGCTCTTAAAGTACAGTTGTAAATGTGGCACAGTATATTTAAAGGGAGTGTGTCAGCAGGAAAATTGTTATCAGTCTAATAACAGTACCCTGTAGAGCTGCTTCTTTCACACTTTCCAAAGATTGCTTTCTTATTTTGCATTGCAGGTCTAACTTCATGAAAATCAGTGTTTTATTTGTATGTACATTAGCTGAAAATGGCTTTAGGGTCGTTTCTTCTCCTGTTGGAGCTTCATTCTTTGCTCTAGATAATCGCTCCTAACTGGCATCCAGCTCTGCCTTTGAGTGACATTGCATTCCCTCTTCTACTGGGTCTTTGTCTGCAGTTAAGGGTAATTATCTAATGCAGAGAGCAAAGTATGTGAAAGTGGAAGATGTCACTCAAGCAGTGAAGGACAGAACTAGATGCCAGTTAGGGAGAAGATAATTTGCATATGCATAAAATCCGGTGGGTTTTTGTTTTTTTGTGTTGGAAATGTATCTCCCATGCAGAAGAGACTTCTTTGGAAAGTGTAGAAGCAGTCCTACAAGATGGTGTCATTACTCTGATACAGATTTTCCTGCTGACTGACTCCCTTTTAAAGGGGTTTCCCACTTTCTAATATTGATAACCTATCCTAAGAATGGGTCATCAGTATTAGTTCTGCAAGGGTCTAATATCCACAACCCCTCCACAGATCATCTGTTTTGGAACAGTGTGGTTCATGGTAATGGCTACATGCTGGTTGCCATGCTGCTCACTCACTGTGAAAAATGTAGCAGCACTTTTAGGTAATGCGGTGCTACCCCACTGAAGTCTATGAAACTCTGCAGTGCCTAAAGCCCCTGTTGCACTTTGTACAGCAAGTGGGCAGTATGGATCTCAGCTTGTAAACATTACTGGGAGCTGTGCTGTGTTTGAGCAGTTGATCTGTGGGGGTCCTGGCTTTAAGACCCTTGGAGATCTGATATTAGTGGATAATCCCTTTCAAGTCCAAATTTGCTTTATAATTTCATCTTGATGTCACTACATAGGACACTAAAGAATTAAATATGCCTAGACATTATCTTGAAAGCACTGTTGGCAGATTACATTCTGCTTTTGTCAGTGCAGTTCTGATAAAAGCTGTTGTCTGTACATCACAACTGACTTTGTACATTGTAACGTAATGCAGCAGTCCTGCATGTGTTCAAAGAGTTAAATGTAATTTTACACTTGTTACATGAGGTTAAGTGTTTCATGATATGTAACACAGACACCAGAGTGGAATGAGAAAGCAATGGTTGCTAGCCTGGTGAAAGGTATCACTTTTGGGGACGTTTAGCAAGTAGAGTAAGATTACCTTATTTTGCAACCTTCTTCCTGTGCGCTCCACGGAGGGCAATTACAGAACCTCATGGGAAGTGTTAAAATCCCCTGGCTGGTAGTGACTGCACTGCAGTGACTTTAGAATCTGTAAATGTGCTGCTTTTCTGCCATCATAGTATAATTTGGTGTGTTGTAGCACTAACTAATAGTGCTCGGAACTGGTATGCCATAAATTGCATTTCAGCTGTCAGACTGAGCCACAAAAGCGATTTTCAGTCAATCTTTAGAAGTGGAGCTTGTGCAGAAGAGAAACTTTTCACTAAAGTTTTTAATTGTATTTAAATGTGTTCTTCGGAATTAGAAAACAAGGCTGCTTTCTGCTGTATCAGCCCTTGCTCCTGCCACATGGCATTGTGGAAGTTCATTAATCTGTAATATATGTAGGTTGAAAAGAGTTCAACCCCTTCCCAACATTTACATAGTAACATGGTTCATAAAGTTGGAAAAAGACACTAGTTTATCAAGTACAATCTTTAATCCTATCCTGTTAATCCCGGGAAAGGCAATACCCCCGTTGAGGCGGATGCCAATTGCCTAACTCCAAATATCGGAATAATTCTTTTAAGGACACTTTTATAAGACTTGCAAATTGTAACAGCAATTTTCAAAATTTTGCAAGAAAACTTCTAAAATCCATATTTTATTTTTTTTTAGGGCCCATTTCTGTTCTGAGGGGGATTTTAAAGGCCTATCTATTAGAAACACCCTTAAATCACCCCATTTTCAGTTCAAATAATTCAAAACAGCATCTGGAAAGTTTAACCCCTTCCTGTTCTGCGCCGTACTATTACATCACACTGAGCGTATAGCAAATTCAAAACAGCATATGGAAAGTCTAACCCCTTCCTGTTCTGCGCCATACTATTACAGCGCACTGAGTGTATAGCTTAATAGCACGGCACTGTAATGCCGCGGGCACAGGAGCTGTGGCTGCAGCATTACTTCCAGCACTCAATTGTGTTACACAGCCGAGGGCTGGGACCAGCCGCTGGAGTTGGAAGATACTCCAGAAAATTAACCTCCTGGATGCGGTAATCAATAGCGATGACGCCATCTAAGGGGTCTGAGGGTAAGATTGCAAACGTCCCCCCCCCCCCAATGTATTGCAGTACACTGCACAGGGGATCTTAGATCCCAGCTTCAAGTCCCTTTGTTGGACATGTAAAAAGTGGGGGGATAAAAAAAACACACAATAAATATAATAAAGTAAAAAAATTTAAAAAAAATGAAAATAGTTGCCAAGCAGTAACATACAAACTACTATGCATCCTTAAAGGGTTAAGTGTTTCATGGCATCTAGAACAAAATAGAGGTAGTTTTTTTTTTGTTTTTTGTTTTTTTTGTTTTTCTTCCACTTAGCCCTAATATTGACACATTCACAAGACGTTAAAGAAAATGCATCCCACAATTTTATATAAATTCTCCCAAGTACAGAAATATCCCAAATGTGGATGTTTGGGTGCCAAAGGAAAGGAGCGCCACCAGACTCCACCCTTCCATTTTCAGGTGCAGTGAAGCATTTACAGAGCCCCTGAAATACCAGAGAAATGGAAATCCTATTAAATGACCCTATTTTAGTAACTACACCTCTCAAGGAATTTTTCAAGGGATATAGTGAGCATTTTAACCCCTCAGCTGTTTCACAGATTTTATTAACCTTGGAACACCAAAATAGAAATTTTACCTTTCCAATAAAATGTTACTCTAGCTCCACATGTTTTATTTTCACAAGGGGGTTCCTGAAGAGAATCTACCCCACAATTTGTTATGAATACAGGAATATGCCATATATGGTTGTATGGACACACAGTAGGGCTCGGGAGGGAAGGAGCGCTGTTTGGCTTTTGGAGGACAGATTTTGCTGTAATGGTTTTCGGGTGCCATGTTGAATTTGAAGAGCTCCTAAATTAAGAGTACAGTGAAAAACCCCAAAAAGTGACCCTCCCTTCTCACAGAATTTATCAAGGGGTGAATATTTTCATACAGGTGTTTCACAGATTTTAATATTTAGACGTTAAAATGAAAACATACATTTTTTTAATGTCACTTAACCCCTTGTTTAGGGCTAAAAGGAAAAAAATGCAATGCAAAACACAATTTGGTCTGCAACTCTTCCAAAGTATGAAAGTACCCCACATGTGGATGAAAACTGGTGTTTGGGCACATAGCTAGCTACAGAATTGGTAGATAGGAGCGCCAGAATTTTTGGGCACATGCTGTAATTGCAGGGTACCTATGGTGCCAGTGTAGTGGAGTAGAAGTGGTGATCTAATTTTGGGAACTGCACTTCTCAAAAAGAAAATTATAAAGGGGTACAGTGAAATTTTCCCAGGTATATCCTATTTCAGCGCCCAGTATGTCATACCCAGATTGTGGTACTGTGAAAAGTCAACTCTCCAGTTATGCTCTGTTTCCTGATTCTTGGAAACTTCTACATGTGGCCCTAATCTTTTGCCTGGGGGAATATGACTGCGCAGAAATGAAAGAGCGCCAAGTGCATTTGAGGCCTAATTTGGTTAGTCACACCACATTGGCGGGCATTTGCAGAGGCTCTTGGGTAAACTTAATATAATTAACTCTCAAAATATGTTCCCATTTTAGTACACCCCTAAAGGAATTTCTCAAAGCAAATAGTGATTCTTTTGAACTCAAAATTGCTTTGCAAAATTTTATATGCAATTTTAAAATTGAAATGTTTAAAGAAATATGCCATTTCAGTGCCCCATGGTCCCACTTTTTGTTGAGAAACACACTCCTAAAATTTTAAGTTGGTTATCCTGGCTACAAAAAAATTGTATATGTGGGTATAAACTACTGTGTGGGCACACAGCTGAGCTCCAAAGGGAAGGAGCACTGGTCTTTTTGGATTTGAGTAGATTTAGAGGGACTGGTTCTTGGATGCCATGTTGCTTTTGCAGAGCCCTGGAGGTCCCAATAAAGTGGAATTCCCCAAGAAGTGACTCCAATTTAATAAATTCCTTGAGGGGTATAACAAGGTTGTAGTAAGCATTTTTAACCTTCAATAGTTGCATTAGTGAGTGTTTTATATTTTATAAAAAAAAAAAAAAAAAAAAAGTGAATGCACTGTTAAAAAGTGACAGTTTGCAAATTTTACCAGAAATATGCAATTTGATGATGCCCAGCTTGTTAGTAGAGATGCACACTCCAAACATGAAGTTATTCTCTTTGTTTCAACAGCTTTTCTAGTGTTTGTCTCTGGCACATCCTGGGCACATGATATTGGGCATCACATCATTATACATTTGTGGAAAATAAATTAATGCAAAAAATGCTCACTACACCCTGTGATTAAATTTTTTTTGAGTGTAGTTTTCAAATTGGAGTTACATCTTAGGGCAGGCAATCTTGTAAGGCGTGCCGATTTATGTGATGGAGAGATTTTATATATATATAATATATATTTATAACAAAATCAAAGATTATATACTTGGAGTGCCGGCCAATAACTGTAAGGCTGCCGAATCCTTTACTAAAGTCATATACCACAAACCATAACACAGAAGAGCTGCCACGAGTTGCTTCTGGACACATGCATTTACTGCTACATCCTGGGACGCACCTGTACTTTCCCATTAGGATCAACAGAATTACATGTGCAACCCTTAATTAGTGGTAAATGTATGCGTCCAGGAGCACAGTGTGGCAGCACCCTTAGGGTGGTGACACAGACTATGTATCTGAATTCAGCTATAGCTGCATCCAGTCTTAGGCCACTGGTACTTTCACTTTGATGTAAAGCTGCATTCACATTTTTATTGGAAAATTGTCTGCATTTTTTGTGCAAAAACACCCCTTCATTCAGAATGTCCTATAGTGGCCCCTCCACACGGTATAATGTTCCATAGCGGCCCCGATGAATTTTTGGGGTTAGCCACTCATGAGCGATTATACTCTGGGGTCTCTTCAGACCCCAGATTATGATAAGTGTAGGCCAAGGCGAGGTAATCAAACATAAAAAAACAAAAAAACAATGTTACTCACCTTCCCTGGACTCCAGCATGGCCCCCTGTTCTCTTCGGGGCTTCTGCCTGACAACTACTGATTGGGTTTTAGGGGACACGTATCATATATCAGCGGTCTCTGACGTTAGGCAGAATCCCCGAAAAGAACAGGGAGCCATGCTGGAGTACAGGGAAGGTGAGTAACGTTGTTTGATCACCTCTCCTTGGCCTTTATTTATTATACTCTGGAGAATAATAGCAGTATAGCTTTGGACGTTTGGTCTGAACGAGTTTGACCAAGTGCTGCCCCCTCAGGGACTTTGGTTGCCATGCCAGGGAAATATGCCACGTGTGTCTGGGGTTGCCCACCTCTGTTTTAGGGGCTGCAACTTTCCTGGCATTTGAGGGGCTCTGCAAAAGTAGCATGGTGTTCAAAAACCAAACTGTCTAAATCTGTGCTCCATAAACCAAATGGCGATCTTTTTCTTGTGTGCCCAGTTTATACCCACATGAGATTAAGTCGGTTAGCCTGGGTACAACAATGTACCCATTCAATGTACAATGTTGGCATAAATTGGTGTTTGGGCACATAGCAAGGAGTGCTGGTTTGGGCTTTTAGAGTGAAGTAAAGTGGAAACGCCTACTACTACCCCCTCCCCAACTCCATTTTGAAATTTGCACCACTGAAACAATCGATAGATAGGAGTGTAGTGAGAAGTAGATTTGAATGATGAAAAGTAAATATGTAAGGTACAGTGGGCACACCAAATTCCCCACTTTTCCTGCTAGCTCACATTGGGGCCATTGTGGCTGATCATTTCTGGTATGTGGTGGTGGTGGTGATGATGATTATATATCTTTTTATTTATATATATATATATATATATATATATATATATATATAAAAATTCCCCCCCCCCCTCCTAAGATGGAAGCCTGCTGTACCCTGACGCACATTCACACACTTTGTACGTTTCCCTTTTATGCCGCAGTCAGTTTTGCCCTAAAGATGTGGCTTTTTTTTCTTAAACATTACACAAACTGTAAACTTTCTATTTTGCTGGTGATGTAGCCATGATGGCTTGTCTTTTCTGCAGCAGGAGATGCATTTTCCAGTTTCATATTCTGGGGTGAATATAACTTATATTAACTCTTTAGAGGTATTAAAAAAAAAAAAAAAAAGTGCAAGTAGACTTTTCTTGCATTTCTAAGCTGAGAATGTTCAGTTCTTTGCACAGAGCAACAGTTTGCACAAATGTATGGAGAATCAACTCCTTGTCTTGTATGGTACAAATGGTCCGAATATAAAAGTACATTTAGGGTTACATATAACTTTGTATGATTTTACTTTTTTTATTCTATTTTTTTTTTTTTTGTTTTGTGATAGGTGCTTATAATTTATTTCTGTGCAGGTTAAATAATGCTCTTATTGTACAGGTTGTAACAGATGTGATATGTATTTATATGTATTTGAAAAAATAAATAAATTCACATTATAAAGCGCATTTTTTTTCAGTTTTTTTGTTTTTTACATGTCTGAAAATGCTTTTTATTTTTTTATTTTGTTTTATTAGTTGTAATTGCAGTTCTGTTACAATTAGCAAACACTTTGCGTGTGGGAAATTCCTGCTGTCTGTTATCCATTACTAGTGTCCAGTGATGCACACTCAAGACAGCACAGCCTCTGGAGTGAACAGTGAGGGGAAGCGCCTCCCCTAATTGGGACTAAGCTGCAGCATGGTCTTGCGAACATCAGCTGTGATGTCACTGCTTGAGAAAGGATGTGGAGCTCTTTCTGAAAGAAAGCAGCCATGTGTTCCAATCCTAAATCACTTCTTTAACCCCTTCCCGCTCTGTGACGTACTGTTACATTGCGCTTAGCATATAGTTAACGCTCAGCTCCGTAATAGTACAGGAGCTGTGCCTGCGGCATTACTTCGGCACTCGACTGTTTTACACCTCCAAGTTCTGGGATTAGACGCTGGAGTCGGAAGATACTCCTACTCTGGTGGATTAACCCCTTGGATGCCAAGATCAATAGTGACCACAGTGTCTGGGGCAGAATCCGAAGGAACCAAGTGGTCGCCATGGCAGCCAGGTGGCTGAGCGACGGCCTCCTGAGCATTAAGGTACAAACTACTCTGCGTCCTTTAAAGGGGTTGTCTGGGAAGTTAAAATTACCTGTGAGTTCAGGATGTTCAGCTGGTTATAACTGGAGGTATGTTAAATTTAGTTACGTTGCAGTGCCTTTCACCATCTTCTTTTATTTCTCTCCTTAGGATCGAGCCTGTGATGTTGCTGAGGATATGGAGACCAACAAGTTAGTAAGGAAGATGCGGAAGCGCATATGCCTTGTTCTGGACTGCCTGTGTGCCCATGATTTTACCGAAAAGACTGCAGACTTAATTAATTTACAGCATTATGTTATTAAGGAGAAGCGATTAGGGGAGAGAGAAACTGTGGTCATATTCTATGATGTGGTCAGAGTGGTGGAAGCTTTACATAAGGTACATGTTAGTTTGGACTAAGACTTTAAAAAAGAAAACTTTAATGTACTATAAAAAACAAACAAACTCAGAATGGGATGGAATTGGCAAATAACTGCATTTGTGCAACTTATGGCTTTTATTACGGCCAAAATTACATGTATTCTATGGGTTGGTATGATTCAGGGGATTCAAAATTTATATAGTTTTTATTTGTTTTAACTCCTTTAAAAAAAAAAAAAAAACCAACAAAAAAATTTCTTGGAGTTGCCATATTCTGACACCCCTAAATTTAGATTTCTGTATACGTTGATGCAAATTGTGTCTTTTTCTTGCAGTGCCTGATGAACTTTTTAGTTATACTATTTTGGGGAATATCAATTTCCTAGATCACATTTTATTCAAGTTTTTAAGGGCAGCGGTTAAACTGCTTTTACCCCCAACCACCATTTAAAAAAAAAAAAAAAATGTATATTCATAACTGTGAGTACATTAACAAGTAGAGGTCGAGATGTATTCCATCCTTTTAAAGTTTATATATTAAGTAATTCACATTTGTGCAGCTGCATTTAGTACAACTTGTTTTAGTTTTTTGTGATGAATTGCATTTTTTTTTTCCTTGCAGAAGAACATTGTGCACAGAGACTTAAAGCTGGGTAACATGGTGCTGAACAAGAGGTAAGTTTATTCAGAGTTGCGACTGGTGTGGTAATACTGGTATGTTGCTGGCTGCAACCTTGCTTCAAAAAGGGTCCACTTTTTTATAAAACAGAGAGCCTGTCTTTGTTGCCAATAGCAACCAACTACAGTACAGGTTTAAAGTAGTGTATGAAGTGTGAGCTGAGATTGAAGTGGATGCTCTGGTATGTTGCGTTACGTTTAACTCACAACCAGGTAGACTCTTTACTGTTATGAACATCAATGATTTGTGAGCAGTTATTGAGTTTTTAGAGAGCAATACTATCATGTACATGTAAAAGAAAATTTACTTCAGATAGCAGTGTGTAACACAAAACCATACAGGTACTAATTTTTTATGCATTACATGGAATGAGCAATATATTTGGCTATAAAAAGTGCAAAAGGGGAAAGAGAAAAGTGTAGTATTGGTGCACAGTGAAGTGTGCCTTCTACTGAGGTTTTCCTCTGAGCCTATGTTGACACATTGGGATAATTTTTAAAGAGGACCTTTCATGTCCTTATGCACATGTGGCTTTATATACCGCTAGAAAGCCACAGTGTGCTGAATTTAGCGCCCTGTCCGCTTTCCTGTTATGTGCCCTGTCAGCTTTCTAGCGGTATATAAAACCGTATGTGCATGAGGACATGAAAGGTCCTCTTTAATAGAACTTGCACACCAAGAATCTGAAACTGTGTATAATAAAATACAACTGAAGGAAGTTTAAAAAAAAATCTCATGCTAAGATGAAAGCATATTGTGACTTTTTTTTAGAATCTTTATATGCTCTTTGTGGATGAGTGTGTCTTGGCTAATCTGCATTTACATTTTCTCTGCCTTAAGTTTTTCTTAGGCATGTTTTGAGGTTATTTAGGTTCTCCTCCTTTTAATGTATCTAACGTAAACCTATCAATAACTACCGTATGCAGTAATTGCATAGTAAAATCTCGATTGACTATACACAGTGTAGTATGACCTGCAACACAAACAAGGATGATTATACTGTTTAAAGGTAGATCTGGATAAGATGGAGGCTTGGGGAGACGCATTAGGATTAACGCTGCAGAATAGGAAAGAAAATGTACATGCTACAATTCATGTAAATCTAGTGGACCATTTAGACAACATGTGGAATGAGGTTCTTTACTGCAAGAGCACCTAACTATAGAACTCTTATCCCCCTTCAACCTGACACACTTTTATGGTGACTAAATGTTATTTGGCAGTGTGTTTTTTATTTATGAAAAAAGAGAAAGGTAAATGTATTTAAAATGTAGTAAGCTTAAATATTCGACATGCACCCTCATTGCTCAGCTGTTCTCAGCAGCTGTTAAAGAATGGAGCAGGAAGTAGGTCCATTCTCTGTGTATTGGTTAAACTGAGTAATAGCATGCATAGCTCCAATTCATGTGAATGTGAGCTGAGCTGCAGTACTTAGTCTCACAATTATATGGAGAACTGAGCTGCCTGCTATATTAATATAGATAGAGATTTTTTTGGAAACCTGGTGGACACCATTATAGTATATGGGGCCCGGGGGTTTACACGCTTAACCGCTTTTTAAGTGGATTGGGTTTTTGTTTTTCAGGTTCCCAAGCTTAGCTGAAGGGAACCCGAACGCTAGTGTGAACCTAGCGTCAGTTAGCTAGAAGGAAGAATCCTAGTGGCAGGAACTTCTAGAGAGGTTTTTCAAGCAGAAAGTAGACACATTTTAACAGTGTATTACATATGAAATGAGAATAAATTGTCTGAAGTTAGTGGTCATTTAAGCTGGCAGGACAACTGCAGGATGTAGTCAGTTGTAGTGACTACTTTATCTGCCCCACTCTACTTGGATCTTGAATCATGTACGTCTTGCATTGGATAAGAGGAAAGAATAAGAAGGGGAAGTTTCCTGCAGAACAAATCGCAGAAAAGGCTGCAGTGTCCTGTTATCTCTGGGGGAAGGTGAAGCAAAGGAGGGGGATGTTGTGTTATAAAGCAGTATTATTAGACTCTGCGTCTGTGAAAGTGGTAGTTTGGTACCATACAAGGGTCACAGTATATGTACCTGGAACCTTATACCTCTGTTTTAACTCCATAAATATTTGGATTTTCAGCATCTCCACTAGTTGTCGTGGTTCCCTGTGCACACCTTCTACAATTTGAAATGGTCAGGTCTAGGGTATGTTGGACTGTTGGTACTTTTGTACCAGTGTCAGAATCTTCATAGTTTGGTTACTTTGAGTTTTAACTATTGAATTTGTGACACAGGACACAAGTCCTACACCAGTCCTGAGTAGAGAAGGTATGATCTAGTTCCTCTTCCCAGCTGCATGTAAAGGCAGTAGGCATATGTGTCTTTGTCCCGTAGGCATTCTTTCCACCGTAGGGCATTTTACAGAGAAATTCTGTTAATTGCAGATTCCTCCTAACATATGGGGCCTACCACAATTTTTGCACAAGTGTTGTGGTTTTTCCATTATCATATATTGCTTCTCTACCAATTGGTTTTATTTAGGACAAATCTTATTTTGCATAAAAAAATACAGCTTTTCTCTGCTGTGTAGATGTTTTTGTGTGTTTTGTTACATATACATTTTCTCCTCACAGTGCAGTGTGTTTTCTTTAAATACTTGGAATGCTATATTTTTCACAACACTTAAGAGGAAGGCTGAAAAGCAATGAAAAAGATGGTGTTTGTAGCACTTTGGCGTGTTCCCCCGTAGATTAGCGTGGGCCTATGTATAAAGCTATTGGCTTAATGAGGATGATTCATCTGTAAGAGTACAGCCTGTTCACTCCTGGATAATAGAGATTCCTGTGTGTATGTAATACACAGTCCAGTACATCACCCACATGCTTGTACACAGAAGAGCTTATTAAAAGTGCATTTAGCACAATCTTGTTCATTAATACTCTGCCAACTGTACTCTTGGCTGCAATATACAAGTAATAAAAATAAACTTTGACTCCTGGAACTGCATTTGAAATGTTTTTCAGTCACTGGAACATAGTAGCGGAGAATATTTAATAAAGGGAGACTGTCACTAGCAACTTTGATATCAAACCAGTCACAGTGCACTGTAAGGGACATTAAGCTCAGCACCATCATAGCTTTTTAGATTATCTGATGCTTGCTCCATTACTTTGAAAAAAGTTATTATAAATGTTCATTGGGGCGTCCCAGATCCCCAAGGGCTCTTTCCCAAACTGTGAGCAATTAGTTTATTTCTTGCTTGCTTTTACGATTTGTCTACATGGCATATACACTGCACGAGTTTTTCATTTGTGCAAAATACACAGTGTATTTATCTAGAATCCAAAGCAGTAAAAGTTTTGAGTTGCAGATTTTGTATATCTGCAATTTGTAGGGCGAAATCTGCGGTAAAATTCTGCAGTCTAAATCTGTCTTTTGAAACCTCAGTTTTAACCTGTAGTTGTCACACTTCGGAAACTGTCCGTTTTTATTAGGGCATTGCATTGGGTAGCGATTCAGCACCAGCAGAATTGTGGCTTTCAGCCATGCATACTTCAGGAAACTTAGCTGTCTGCCATGTAATTTGGCAGACCACTATTGTGAGTGGTAAGTTTTTACAACTAAAAGGGTTGATTTCTATGAGTACATATTGCTTTGTACATGTGAAATTGAATTTAAGCAATATATGTCGGTGATTAAATTCTTTATTGGACAGCTATATTTCAGCCATCGGTTTGTGTAATCAAGCCAATCCATAGTGAATGGGGGGGGGGGGGGGTAATGTTCTCTACGGTGATAGTTTCTCCCCTATTCTGCTGCTTGGATTATGTAGCGTACGGACCATCTGCTTCTGGCTCCATGCTATTCATAGTACAGGAACCACCTCTATTTGGCTGATCCGTGCAGGACAAAACGTTATTCTGAAGAATAGCCCATATAAAAAAAAAAAAAATAAAAAAACAACCCTTTTAACGATGCCCTCTAATGAACCTTTTTCATTAATTTTGCTTGAATGGCCCATATGTTAATTATGCCCGTTTATTGTTGCCTCATATAGCCATCCTACAAGCCTTCTACGTCCCACCATAGGAGGCACCATGCAGTGATGTCATTGTGCCCGCCTGTGTTGGGACATCCTAGCTGTAGTTATGCCACAGGTAAGAATGGTAGAGCAGGAAGCTATTGGTGTTCTTGTAGTACAGTTGTAATTGCTACCTTTGTGTTTGGAATCATCAGTGATCATTCAGATTTTTTTCCTCCATTGGAAATAAAAGAATTTGCTTGTGACTTTTTGACAGTGATGCTTCTCCAAAGTTTAATGGATTTGTAAATTTTGTGTCTGGAGTTCACATTCATAGTCATGCATCCATTCTATATTTCAGGACACACAGGATAACAATCACCAACTTTTGCCTTGGTAAGCACTTGGTGAGTGAAGATGATCTATTGAAGGATCAGAGAGGAAGTCCCATCAAAAAAAATAAAAAATTATTAATTTAAAAATAGAAAAATGAAAAAAAAGAAAAAACAAACAACAAACAAAATATATTTATAAAAAAAAAGAATTCAGTGTTGAGGGAAAAAAAAAAAAAAAAAAAAAAAAAAAAATATTAAAAAAAAAAAATTAAAAATAAAAAGAAGAAAAAAAAAAAAAGGGGATAAAAAAAAAAAAAAAAAAAAAAAAAACAACACCACACACACAACATAAAAAAAAAAAAAATATTTTTTTTTTAAAAAAAAAAACAAAATTTTGAAAAAAAATTTTTTTGGAGGGCCCCCCCCAAAATAAAAATTTTAACCCCCCCAGCCCGCCCCTTGGCGGGGGTATAAAAAAAAAAAAAAAAAAAAAAAATTTAAGAAAACCAACAATTCTCATAAATATGCCAAAAAATACTGTCATGGGGTTTTCAGGTATCATGACATACAGTCATATGAAAAAGTTTGGGCACCCCTATTAATCTTAATCATTTTTAATTCTAAATATTTGGGTGTTTGCAACAGCCATTTCAATTTGATATATCTATTAACTGATAGACACAGTAATATTTCAGGATTGAAATGAGGTTTATTGTACTAACAGAAAATGTGCAATTTGCATTAAACCAAAATTTGACTGGTGCAAAAATTTGGGTACCCTTATCATTTTATTGATTTGAATACTCCTAACTACTTTTACTGACTTACTGAAGCACAAAATTGGTTTTGTAACCTCACTGAGCTTTGAACTTCATAGCCAGGTGTATCCAATCATGAGAAAAGGTATTTAAGGTGGCCAATTGCAAGTTGTTCTCCTATTTGAATCTCCTCTGAAGAGTGGCATCAAGGAGAAGCTGTATGGGAGAGTGATGCGAAAGTAGCCGTTTCTGAAAGCACGCCACAAACAGAGTCGCCTGAGGTATGCAAAAGCACATTTGGACAAGCCAGCTTCATTTTGGAAGAAGGTCCTGTGGACTGATGAAACAAAGATTGAGTTGTTTGGTCATACAAAAAGGCATTATGCATGGCGTCAAAAAAACACAGCATTCCAAGAAAAACACTTGCTACCCACTGTAAAATTTGGTGGAGGTTCCATCATGCTTTGGGGCTGTGTGGCCAATGCCGGCACCGGGAATCTTGTTAAAGTTGAGGGTCGCATGGATTCAACTCAGTATCAGCAGATTCTTGAGAATAATGTACAAGAATCAGTGACGAATTTGAAGTTACGCCGGGGATGGATATTTCAGCAAGACAATGATCCAAAACACAGCTCCAAATCTACTCAGGCATTCATGCAGAGGAACAATTACAATTTTCTGGAATGGCCATCCCAGTCCCCAGACCTGAATATCATTGAACATCTGTGGGATAATTTGAAGCGGGCTGTCCATGCTCAGCGACCATCAAACTTAACTGAACTGGAATTGTTTTGTAAAGAGGAATGGTCAAAAATACCTTCATCCAGGATCCAGGAACTGATTAAAAGCTACAGGAAGCGACTAGAGGCTGTTATTTTTGCAAAAGGAGGATCTACTAAATATTAATGTCACTTTTCTGTTGAGGTGCCCATACTTTTGCACCGGTCAAATTTTGGTTTAATGCATATTGCACATTTTCTGTTAGTACAATAAACCTCATTTCAATTCTGAAATATTACTGTGTCCATCAGTTATTATATATATCAAATTGAAATGGCTGTTGCAAACACCCAAATATTTAGAACTAAAAATGATTAAGATTAATAGGGGTGCCCAAACTTTTTCATATGACTGTATATAGATAACTTGAAATGTAGGAACAATATTACATTACACACTGGAGAGTATTGGACAGTACAGGTAGAGGTACATAAAAATTATTACTAAATCACCATTAAATATAATATACAGTTGCAGTGTGTAGTATGCAATATACCTAGCGATATGAAAAATTAGTACATCTCCTCTAAATATATAATATGCAGCTGCAGTATGCACAGTTAGGAGTCAGTATAAATAGGGGTGGGGGGTCATAGCTATTGTGAACAGGAGTCTTATGTTATATGCTCTAATGGTGGTCTGTACCTATGACATAGTATGCAATAATGTACAATTTGATATGGTATAGCCACACTGTAATAACCTGGTGGTCATAAATAGAAATGTTTATCAAGTAAATATATACCATGCAAGGCAGTACTGATCACAGGGCGTAACATATGTGTCTATTCTAAACAGAATAAATAGCTTCTAGAACAAATATAGAAGATATTGAGGGCATATGAACAGAATAATAGCTGGCCACCCGCATGATAAACAATCTTCCTAATTATTTCTCATTCTTTGTTCAGTTTCTGTGTTTTTGTCAAATTTTTCCATAATTTTTAATCTGTGACTCAATTTATTTATTTATTTTTTTTTTCAATTTACATAAACATCTATGTTCTATTTTGCTTGTAATCTCCCCCCCCCTCTCCTTCTCCTTTTTCCATCCTTAGTACTTTATTTATTTTTTTTATTTGCATTGCTGGCTCATTCATTAAGTATTTCTATGCCCATTTTGTCCTCTCTGCTTCATATTGAAGCGCATGCGCCTTTCACATTTGATGCAGTGACACATAGGGCCAACCACATGTTCAATGCTTTGATGTCATCAGATGTTCCTCTTCTTATACCCATGCCAACCCCATTTAGGCAGCCTCTCCTTCACTGGCATGACATGCTCTTTCCATGGTATTTATTTACTTGAACGTTTCTATTTATGACTAGATTATTTTAGTGTGGCTATACCATATTATACCGCTAGGTCATATATGCTTTAATGGTAACCTATAACGGAAAATTTCATAGTAGCTATGACCCCCTCTTTTTACTGACACCTAACTGTGCATACTGCAATTGCACTGAGCATTGTATTTAGTTTTTTTTTCTCTAGGCATAGTGCATGGTTACATACTGCAAATATATATTTAGTAGTAGTTTTTATATATATCTAGGTATATATCTTGTGCATATTCGATATCCATTACACACTAATTTATGTAGTGATTTATTAGAGTATACCTCTAATACTCTCCATTGTGTATTATATTTTTCCTACATCTCCATCAGCCTTATATTAAAATATATGTATATAAGTCCTTATATCGGTATACACCATGACAGTATTTTGATGTAGCTTTACTAGAATTACGTGTCTTAAATCTGATATGCATGTTTTACTCTTACAGCGTCAAAGCTATTAGTAGATTTCTCAAATATGTACAGAACCTTAGGTAGACAAGTTGTGGGATACCGTAAATATATATTCAAATATGGAGCCTTTTATTGAAGGGTCTGTCAAGAAACCTTCTCCAACACACTGAAACTGCTGTTCTACTTTAAAATAATGGTTAGATTTTTTTTTTGCCATGAATAGAAAAACATGGCTGCTTTCTCCTACATACAGCACTTCACGGTGTCTACAGGTTGTATGTGTTATTGCAGCTCCATGGAGGTGAATAAAGACTGAACTGCAATAACACAAACACTCTGTACTGTGATAATGTTTTAATAAGAAGCAACCCCTGTTTTCTAATTTTGAACACCACTAAGGGTATTCTCACAGGTTTATTAAGTGAACATTTTGCATTAGTATTGGTAAGCCCAAACTTGAAAGGGGTAAATAATTTCTATTAGTGGCCTAAAGCAACGGATGTTAGCAAACCTCTTTGTGATTGAACTAGATTTGTAGAGCTCTGTTTAGGCTTAGATCTGCTATTCCTGTACTTGTGTTAACTGCTGTTTCCACTTGTATCAAGGTCGTCCTTACCGTGGAAAGCCAAGCGACATGTGGGCCCTTGGAGTTGTTCTTTTTACTATGTTGTATGGCCAATTCCCCTTCTATGACAGCATACCTCAGGAACTCTTTCGCAAAATTAAGGCGGCAGAATATTCTATCCCAGAGTGAGTGGGTGCAGTCTTTCCACAATTTTTATTTCACATGACATCTAAAGCTCATCTAATACATATCTGGTAGCATAACTTGTGTTTCCTCCAGATCTCTAAAAGCATAAATGGGTCAATTTTCCCATGATCTTGCCTGCATTCTTCACTATATAACTACTGGTGGATAAAAGGTTTTTCCAGCCCCAAATGCTTTTTTAAAAATCTGTATTTGATCTGTGGGGGTCTGACACCTGAAGCTGCACAGATCCGTTTATCTGGCAACCTTCAGGTGCCAGAAGCTAGAGCAGTGCACACGGAGCCGAAGTCGTCTTTTTCTTTTAAAGTATTAAGGGTAGAGCTGCAATTCCCTATTGTCATTAGTATACAGTGGGCAGGACTTCAGCTCAACTCCTATTACTTCATTAGGAGCAGAGCTGCTCCTGTTCTTTGGCCACAGCAGTAGCTTCCAAGAGTCAGGTTAGTGAATGTGTGCAGAGTCTGGGTGTTGGACACCACAGATCACATACTTATGACCTATCCTGTCATTTAGTTTGAAAAATGCATTTGGGGCATAAAAATCCCTTTTAAAGGGCTAAGCATTGCAAGAAGTCTTTACTAGTCTGTTGATTTCCATCCTAATTCCTATGGGGGAACCTCTGAAAAGGTTCCACTTACAGGGAACCCCTTCTCCCAATTTTGCCTCAAATAAGCTGTTTAAAGCATGGGTCTCAAACTTGGCCAGGCAAATGGGTTATTTAGAAAAAATGTGAAGTTGATTGACCTCATTCCTTTCAAAGTCTATACATTACAAATATGATAAAGACCCCAGCGAGTACTTGCCTCATTGCTCCGTGAATGCATTCTTCCCATGCTCCAGATGCACATACATCACAGTGTGCCTTGAGCAGGTGGCGCTGGGGACCAGAGAGCTAAGTATCTACACTCAAGCTCCTATGAGCTTTTAAGCTGTAGGCCTGTGGCCTACAAAATCAGGAAGCTTTAGAACTGGGGAGACGGTTGTAGATGACAAAAAAAGGGTCTCAAACATGCAGTCCCTGAGGCTAAGGGTATGCAAAGAAGTTCTGTAATACTTTAGTACTATATTCTGGCACAGTTTTTTTTTTAATGGCTTTTGTCTGACCCTGTGCTAAGCATCTTGGAGGAGACTGGAATTAGTTTTGCCATACCTGCTGTAAAAGTGTCACTTTTATTAAAGGCCGTGTTTTAGGGAGTTGTCTCTTCCACTCGATAGCACACTGTTTTACTGGTCACAAGAATGGAGCTAAAGAACATCCAGGTATTTCCAGTTGCATTGTTTAAAATTAATTTACATATTTGGGCTCCTTTAAAGTTGCCCATACACCTAACCTCCCTTGTATACACTGTGTGCACATGCTAATGGTGAAGCACTAATTTACACAATCTTAAGCATCTAGAAGGATATAGTATCTTAAAATGCATGTTTATCATGAAACTTGGCATTATTACAGAGCGACAGAAAAAAAAAAACCATTCCAAAAATATTAATTAGATCTACAGCGTTCACCGATCATTTGTAAATACGGTAATCTAACTGTGTTTTTACAAGGTTTTTGTCATGGGTCTTTCAGTTGGCCTTGTACTTTCTGCGCATGTAAGGATGTCTTGAGATACAATCAAAATGGCAACCCCCCGTTTCCCCCTCTCATTTACGCTTTCCTATGTACAGCACAATCTGTATGAATTGCAGTACATATGGAGTGAAATGGTTTCTCTGGTCTAAGCAGGAGTAGTGTGCTGCATTTCCCCTCCCTGATCTTATGTGGCCACAACTGTGGCATATGTTAGCTTTTATTTCTGTAATAGTATGTTACCGAGCATGAATGCAGTTGGTCTGGCTATGTACTTTTATAACACATGGGAGAAAAAGGTAAAAGTATCAATTCTAGAAAATCTGATCCCCATTCCAATGCATATTACTGGATCAGTTTGGTTCATTTCATCACTGGTACTTTGTAATTTGTTGTTCCACTGCACAAAATTCTTGTGGCTGGCTGGTCAACACTTAGAGGACAATCAGCTGAGCAGTGTTTTAACCTACGACCTTCTGTTACAATGTTGGCTTGCTTGGTACCTAGCCTAAAACAGGTACTAATAAAGCACTAGGTTCTTTTTGTTGTATCTTTTTGCAGTGGTAAAATAAGTGGTCCATGGTGAGCTGAGGCAATTCAGTACCATGCAGTAGAAAAGGGGCTCTGCAGACCTTCTATTAGATGACGTGTCAAACACTAAACTCTGTACCTTCCACTCTATTGATCTGGTTTTGGAATTTTGTATGAATATTCACAGTGCATTACACAAGGATATCTTAGTCTGAAATTGTCATATCAATATGCAAAGCCATTGAAACAGTATTTTTTATTGAATAACTATTGTTTATGAAAAACTGAAACTGCAGTGACTTATAATGCAGTATCATTCTCCTATATGTATTACCTCTTTTTATGCTTACTGATGGTTTTTTTCTTATTTGAACTATTGTGTGTTTTAATAGAGACGGCAGGGTGTCGGAGAGCACAGTGTGCCTCATTAGAAAATTGTTGGTTTTGGACCCACAACAGCGTTTGACTGCATCGGACGTTCTGGAGTCTCTTGGAGGCATCATATCCTCATGGTTAGTGACTCCTGTCCTGGTAAAACTAATGCTGCATTCATCCCATGTAAAAATCTTTAAATAATGCTTTTTTTTTTTTTTTTCTTCTTTTTTTAAGCTTGTGTGCTTTGCAGTATAGCAGAAAAAAGCAACAGAGAGAGAGAGAGAACTCTATATTAAATATATGATATATGATTTCATTGATATCAATAAATATCTTGCATCCCTCTCCATATCTCGCTCCCGTACCATACAGCTGCATACACTCTAAACTGTTATCCTCTGCCCACAGGATAGTGGATTCCTTGTTGACTTTGTTCACAGGGATTTTTTGCCTTGTTGCGATGGTAAAAATAGACGCATCCTTTATACTCTGAAGACAATTCAGTCAATTAGTTGCCCTTTTAATTCCTTTTTTTATTGAATTTTTACTAGGTACACAAAAACAAGTCAAACAGGGAATCGACAAAAGAGAGAAAAAAACAAGGGGAGTACACTTGGTGGATGAAGGGTTAGAGAATGGAGAGGATGGTAGGGAAAACAAGAAGTGGCAGGTGGGGAGCAGGGAGGAACATAGAGGGGAGGAGGGAAACAATAGCTCTGTCGCAGCAGAGTCAGATACTTGAATCAGAAACAGTAACAATGGTAAACATACCTTGTGTCAGTTTGGAAAAGGAACGTTAACGAGGAGTGGGGGAAAGGAAAAATCAAGAGGGCAGGCAGCACGGTGGTTCAGTGGTCAGCACTGCAGCTTTGCAGTGCTGGAGTCCTGGGTTCAAATCCTGACAAGGACAACATCTGAAAGGAGTTTGTATGTTCTCCCCGTATTTGTGTGTTTCCTCCCACACTCCAAAGACATACTGATAGGGAATATAGATTGTGAGCTTTATATGGGACAGTGACTGACAATGTCTGTAAAGCGCTGCGGAATACGATGGCGCTATATACGTAAGCCTAATAAATAAATAAGAGGGCACAGAGGAGAAGGCAGACTGGAATTCAGCAGAGTAGTAAGTGATTCCACAGGAGCCCTCCACATTTGCTGATGGGCTCTTTCGTCATGCCTCAGTTCTGTGAGCAGGTTTTCCATGCTACGTATGCATATTAGCTTCTGTAGCCAAGACAGCAGAGAAGGAGGCGTTGGGGATTTCTACAATCTAGGGATAACGGATCTTGCCGCTACCAACAAAAAACCTCGGGGTGTGCTTCTTAAACTTACACTTAGAGGAGCAGGGTCATCTTACTAAGCAATGCAAGTTACCGTCTGAATAGTGCAACGGACATCTGACCAAAAGGGGCACATGAGTGTACATCCCCACCAGACGTGTGTCATCGAGCCCCGGTCAATATTACATCTCCAACATCGATCTGAAGTGGAGGGGTAAATCTCATGAAGGACAGTGGGAACACTGTACCATCTGGATAGGATCTTATAGTTCGTCTCTTGCACTCTGCAAGATATAGAGAACTTGTGACACACTACTACCCGTGAACACTGGTAGACTGTTGGTTTTAATTGCTTTTTATGATTGTTCTAGTTGCAGGCAGAAATCTGTGTACCACAGCCTTCTTTATAGCTCAGCCTCTAATACAGTAGTAGCAAATGTTATTTGGGAAGTAATATATCTTTAACAAAGTATATCTTTACTCACAGGCAATCTGTGTCCTCCCTTAGTGGCCCACTGCAGGTTGTGCCTGATATTGACCATGTTACCAGTCCCGAGAACTCACAAGAGGTAAAGTAACCTTTTCTCCTTATCTTAAAAATGTAGATTTGTGTGCAGTAAATCTTGGTGAGTGAGAAATACAAAAATGTTTACTTTCTAGTAAAACTTGCCACAAATGCTACTGAAAGACATGGAACATACATGTACAAGTATTAAAGGGAGTCTATCATTAGGAAAAACTCATTTTTAACTGATGGCACTTTGGAATAGCCTTTAAAAAGGCCATTCTACTCCTACCTTCCATTCTAAGCTTCTCCCCGGCGTTTCTGATAAAATCGTTTTTTTCTGTTATGCAAATTAGGATCATGGAACACCAGGGACGTTCCCCCTGTGCTCCGAGCACCCTCCGCGTCATAACTCTCCACCGCCCCTTAGCTGCTTATGTTCACTTCTCTTCGCCGGAACTTCTGCCTTTCGCAGACATCGGACTGCGCCTGTTGGACGGCCATTTTCCAGTGGTCTGCTACGGAGTACGCTCGTGCAGCAGACCACCGGAAAATGGCCACCCAGATAGGCGCAGTCCGATGTCTGCAAAAGGCAGAAGTTCCGGCGAAGAGGAGGAGGGGGAGTGAACATAAGCAGCTAAGGGGCGGTGGAGAGTTATGACACGAAGGGTGCTTGGAGCACAGGGGGAACGCCCCTGGTGCTCCATGATCCTAATTTACATAACAAAAAAAAAAAAACTATTTTATCAGAAACGGCGGGGAGAAGCTTAGAATGGAAGGTAGGAGTAGAATGGCCTTTTTAAAGGCGATTCCAATGTGCCATTAGTTAAAAATGTGTTTTTCTAATGATAGACTCCCTTTAATGTGGTTTTCCAGGACTGTGATCTTGATGATCTTTGCTTTACAACAGATCAGCTGTGTTAGAACTGTGGGGTTCCAACACCTAGCACCCTTGCCGATCAGCTGTTTGATGAAGCCGCAGCCCTTGGGCAAGCACTATTTGCTGTTTTTAGGCCAGTGACACCACATTCATTGGCTCTGTGACTCATACAACTACCACAAACAGCTGAATCGGCATGTGTCCTGGGTGTTAGGCCCTCCACCAATCTGTTATAGATGACCTCTCCTAAAGGTAGGTTATTAATCATATTCCCTTTAAAACATAACTAAACTTTTGGACAACTTTTTTTTTTTTTTTTTTTTTTTTGGCAATATTTGTATCAATACATCTTGTAAAATAAATTTTGATTATTTCTGTGAAATCCTGCATTTTTTCACTTCCCTTGTTTGTATAGAGAGCTGTTCCTGTCTCTCACTGAATGTTTGTGTATTTTGTGTATGGGAGTACAGGGCTGTGTAACATGTAGAGAAAATGAGGGGGGGGGGAGGGTCCCTTCAAACAGTTATATCTGTGACATTATAAAACGTACAAACTTGCTTTTGGTGTCATATGAAAGAGGAGATTCTCTTATTTTATATGACACTAGGATATTATGGAATTTATATGCAGCTGTCTAATATATATATATATATATATATATCTATATATATATATATATAAAATTTTTTTTTTTTTTTTCAACCAGTCATATTTAGATAGCACTGTAACCTTAATGTCATTGGGATTGGAATTTTTTTTTTTTTTACACAGCCTCCTACTCCCGTACACACGAACATTCAGTGAGAGGCAGAAACTGCTCTCGATACAGAAACAAGGGAAAGAGTGAGAAAATGCAGAATTTCACAAACACAAAATGTCTTAAAGTATATTACAAAATAACTCCAATACTGCCAGAAAATCAAAACTTGTCCGAAAATTTAGTTGCACTTTAAAACTTTTTTTGTAAATATCATTTTTTAAACAGGTTGTCCCAATGGTTAAACATTAAATTTCTATTTTTGCGAATGGTTCTGCTGAGAATATTGCTTGGCCTGCACAACAGCAACAGAGGTGAGGAAATGGGACTGAACTATTGGGCATGCATGCCCAGCAAAATAACATTTAAATCATATTTTACATGATCGAACAGAGAAATGTGCATTGTGTTCCTATTGAAGGAGTCAAAATACAAAGGGACAGATTTATAAAGACTGACCCAGTCATTGCCTTTAAGCTGGTGGAGAGAACTGTATGCATCATATGACAAGGCGCATGCCTCCTTATAAATGAGGCGCACCCTCTTCTGGCCTGTGCGCCTGACGAATATTTACGCCAGATGTCTCGCCATGCCCACTTTTCAGGAAAGTGGCAGAGACTTCAGAGTTTGTTGCAAAGGTGACCTTTTATGCCAGAATACTGGTGTACAATGAATTATAAATCTGGGCCAGTGTATGTAATATTGTGACATGATTTGTTTATATATAGTTTAATGCTCAGTATATGGATGAGACATTGAGTCATAAGATTCAGACCAATAGAAACAATATTGGCATAAAAATTTACCTGCAGTTTTTCCATCCTTAGGCAAAGGTGACAGAAGAGTCCTCACAGTACGAGTTTGAAAACTATATGCGGCAGCAACTGCTTTTGGCAGAAGAGAAGAACACAATCCATGAAGCCAAAAACTTTCCTCAAAAACGTCACTTTGGCAATTTTCCCCCTATTAGAAGACTGGGATATGATGCTCAGCCAATGAGCCCTTTGGACGCTGCAATTTTGGCCCAGCGATACCTTCCTCCACCTCACCTGTCTCTTCCCAGTGCTCACTAAACCCCTTTTTATGTCGTTTGGAATTTTCTTTAGGGGAAAAAAAAAAACTTAAGTGGATAAATCCTTTCAGTTGTGAAAGGTCACATGGTGCTAACCCACTTCCCTTTTGCTCCTTCCTTTTCCAGTATGAAAACTCCCATTGCACATAAGTCCTGTTGTTCCTTCTTCAAAATCCTATAGCAATACTTTTCAGCACAAGAAATATCAACTAATGTAGCAATCTTCTGTTTGACAGGGTTTCGTTTTTAGCTGCATACATAACAAGCACTTCACTGCAGCATTAAGTATCAATAACTACATATGTTTTATCCCCAATGCATCCTACCACCTTGAAAAATTATTTTCCAATCAGCCTTTTTTATATATACATATATAGAGAGATCTATAAATAGACATTAAATCTACCTCCTTTAGTTTTTTTTTTTTTTTTTTTGTGTGTGTGTGTAATATATTTTTATATATATATATATATATATATATATATATATATATATATATATATATATATATATTACATTACAGTTCCACAAAGATGAGAAATGCAGCATTAGAAGGAGTCTGCTGTGGAACAGATTCATTTTTAATTTGCTTTTTGTTCATAAAGTTAGCCCCCCTTCTAAATAATGGGGTGGTATAATCTAGATATTGTGTGTACATATATAAATATATATATCCTTATATAGAGATATATATTTGATATTGAATATCCGCTGGATTGCAATATCCGTGTAGAAAGAATAAGCTGTGTTATAACCATCAGGTATATAACGTCCCGTATCCTTTATACCTGCAAGCAAATGTGTGTGTGTGTTTTTTTTTTTGTTTTTTTGTTTTTTTTAAATTTCCTTGGGTTTTCAGATTTATTAGCATTTGTGTGTTTTTTTTTCCATATATGCTGTGGTTCCATTATAAAACACAGTAGGAACTGTTCTGCATGCTCATCTTTACAAATTGATAGTCAAACCTAATATTTCAGCTTGTGCCTAAAAATACATTTATTGAATCTAGATCTACTGTCTGAAATAGTGATCAAGACAATTCCACCAATTCTTGTACTACATCACTGTAACCCATAACTGTCTCTTCTACAGTCACTTGAAGGAGGGGCTTAAAGGGTGTGTTTTTTTTTTTTTTTTTTTTTTAATAATGTTCTATCCTTGGTGCAGGCCATGCGCATCTGATATGTGCAGGGACCAGCTGTTGGCCTGCCACAAATCAGCTTTTCTGGGTTGCATTCTCTCCTTGTACTTATACAATGTAGGGAACCTGTGTAGTGGCGCTTCAATTGGAGCAGAGCAGCATTCTGACACACGGCCACTATAAAGGGCATGGAGCTATTTGCTTCCCTCTCCATACGTTGTATACAGACCAGACACACACCGAAACAGTTGATGTGTGCAGGAACAGTTGATGTGTGCAGGAACAATCTCTCGGCACTTCACCATTGAGATAATTATGACGTTTCATAATGATGGGACATTAAAAAAAAAGAAAAAAAAAAAGCACAACCCCTTTAAAACAAATTTAGAACTTTTGTAAGACACAGTAATGCTGGGTTCACACCAGCGCTTGGGTTCCATTCGGGGATTCCATCCTCGAATCCACTTGAAAAATGCGGAGAGAAAAGTCCAGGGCTTTCCTCTCTGCATTTTTTGGGTGGAAACCCAGCAGATCCCATGATAGTCTTTGTAAGCAGATTGGGTTTCTATTTTTCGGGTCCCCAATTGGACCCGAAGAACAGAAACCCGAGCGCAAGTGTGAACCTAGACTCAGTAGTTGGGTAATTTTTTTAGGATTCCATACGAACGTGTCTGCTAAATATAGAAGTGATCTTTTATTTTATTACAAAACATAATGCGGTTCTCTGATGGTACATGAGGCTGGAGGTTTAAAAATTTTTTTTTTTTTTTTTTTTTTAAAGCCAATGTTGATTTTGTCTAATTTTTTTTCTGCAGTGTGTAGCCTAAACCTTAGGCTGGTTTCTTACGGGCAGCTCAGTTACTTTTTTAGAAACTGTGTTGCTTTTTTTCATTCAAAGCATAATGGGATGCATGTTCACATAGTGGTAGCAATGAATGAATGCATGTGGTTACCACTCTTTTAGCATTCCAGTAATGCGTAGTTCTTGTTTCTGTGTGTTTCAGCAGGGTATCACACTTCTATGATGCTAGCATGGCCGCTTTCACATGACTGAGTCTTGTCTGGTCTGAACTCTGCTGTTTGAATTGAACTCACTGCATCATAGCTCCCAAACAGACCGCTATTGTACCAAAATAACAGCTTTATGTCACTTGGGTACAGCAGCGCTTTAGCCATTCGAGAGCTTGCTGTGCTAGAACGCATTATCATTCAATGAGTTCAGCTCGTACAGCCAATTTGTCTAGGAAATACAGCCCGCATATGGACTTGGTCATGTGAAAGTGACCTAAACAAGAGTTTTTGACGTGACCTTTTGAAACTTGGTCCATGTGTTCACCAGGTTTGCATAATGCTGGGAAAGGGACTCCTAGAAATGCAGTTATCTATGCCTCCCAGTGACATACTGTGCCATAGTGAATATAGTACTGGACCCTCTCTCTGGGAGGCAAGGACTTCTAGCAATAGAGTTATCTATGCTGCAAGGAGTCCCTCTCCCAGCATGATGATCAGGCTGGTAAATCCGGTGAACACAGTTTCACAGGTGAAACTTGGTTGTGTTAATCTAGGGTAATGGTCATTAACCTAAACGTGAAATGCGTAACATGCTAACATGGGCTCCTCATTTCTGCACTTACTGCAGGTAAGTTATGGTTCACATGTTCAGGTTTTCAGATGCAGTTTGACACTAAAATGTGGAATGAAACCTCTACCTTCAAAACTGCTTTTTGAAAACCTGAATGTGTAAATAAACCTTTAAAAAGCACCATGTAAGCTCAGCCTCACTGTGGTTTATACCTCTCACCATTAGTTGTGCTTTACCTTGGCCCCTACTCAGTAGCCCTAGAAATAATGTGAAGAGCAGTTTATATTCACAGATCTTGACATGGTCATAGAATATGTCCATGGCGATTTACCTACCTGGGGGGTACTGTAGTCTTGATCTTGCTAAGTGATTGAACTTTGAAGGGGTTTCTAGTCATTATATTTTCTTGGTTTTTGTGTTTGTTTCAATGTCATATAGTAAAATGGAAAAAATACTTTTCGGATTTATCCTCCCTTCTACCTCTTCTATTCTGATGTTCATGAGGTCTATGTTGGTCTTTTTATTTTCAGATCCAGTGATAGATAGATAGATATCTCTATATTTTTTTTTTTTTTTTGACACTGAGGAAGTGCTTGCTTAGCCGATCACTACCACAGTTACCTGCTTCAGCCAGTGATTGGCGGAGTGGGTATTTTTTTTAGTGGAGACAAGCAGAGACTCTTTACAATTTGGGATGGAAGGGGGGAGAAAAATTGTGAATAGCATTATTTTTTTTTATTTTTTTTTGTCTCCGAATGGCACAGCAAAGTATCGGGTGAACAACTATGCTTGTTAGTGTTTCTAGTTGTTGGGTTTTTGCACGTTAAACACTTTAAACCTAAGGTCTGTATTACGTAACTGCAATAATTCTCTTCCCAATGTCAGAATCACAAATGTTCAGGAAGCTGAGATATATATGATGAGCTGTTAGACAGAAAACTACTCCAGTGTCTGGATCTTGCCAATGTTCTTACCTGTGACATAAGGGTGCAATATGGTTATTGGCGACTCTGCAAGGTTTAAAAAAAAAAAAAAAAAAAACCCTTTACAGCTAGGCCCCCCTTAACCAACTCCTGGACTAGCATGGACAGACCATTGCTCACAAGTTCCCTTCCTGGACTATGTTAGCGTGACGTGTGGTTGGTTAGAATGGGTTAGCCAAATGCAGGCTTTATTTTTAAATGTGACATTTTCTGAAGACATTTGTTCATAGGGTTGTCATATATAGGTTATATTCATTGTTGCAATGCTAATGTACTGTGTGCACATTAGGGTATATGTTTGTCAGTGAATAGAAACCTATTCTGTTTATATCCACAGGCTGAAAATATACTCATTGCTTTGTAATGAACTGAGAGAGAGAGCAGATTGAGGGTTCTACTTCTCATTCTCAGCGATATCAACTGTTAAAGGGGATTTCTGGCACTTAGAAATTGATGATGTAACCTTTACTTAAAAGGAAGCTGAGGTTCTGTATCCACTACAGAGTCCAGACCTGTGTGCTTCCATCTCCCTGCACTGTGCACCCAATATCAGCTGATTGGTTAGGGTCCAACACTATGCACCCCTACCAATCAGATACGAATGACCTATTTTTGCAACAGGTCATCAATATCAAAGTTCTAGATTTTCCTTTGAGGCCGGGGCTCCATGTGGTGTAAACAGCGCGGCAAAAACCGCAGCATTTTGCTGTCCCTGCAAAGTGATTTCCATCCACACATTACAGAAAAGTACCCGCAGCGGGAATGCTGTGATTTCCAAAACGATAACTTTTTTGGAAATCGAGCATGTCAGTTATACGTACAAAAAATGCTGGCAGTTTCCCTATATGTATAATTTAAGCAGAAAGTCTGTGAAAAGCACTGCGGGAAAAAACTCAATGTTTCCGCTGCAGTTTTTCCCGCAGCGCTTTTTTGCTGTGGCCCGATATGTGGGACCTTGGCCTTTTAAAGTTTCCATTCACTGACGATGGATGTTTTAAGATATTTTGGGAAGTTGCAGTATGTTTCATTAGACACTTTGTAAAGGATACATGTCATAAATGCAGTCTGATGTTAGAATGGGAGAAACTGATCAGATAACTTGATGATCAAAATCCCTTCTCTTTAGGCTTAAGGGTGTCCTACTGTGACTCAGTCTTCCCTGTATGAGCAGCGGTCAGTCTCTGTGCTGACTTATAGTAGCTGTCACTGAGTAGGGCTGCCCATTGGACTCTCCCCTGGTACTACTGTGCATGGTGGCACTATGGCCCCTTCATTTTATGTAATTGGTTTCCAAACCTCCTCAGATGATAAAATAACGGCAACCCCTTTAATAACAAGTCTCATGCGTGAACGTTGTTGTTTTGGCTTTTCTGTGTGTGGAATTGGACACTGCTATGAAATTGACATCTGTCATGTCAGTATTTTACTCCCTCATACATAACTAGTCTCTCAATCTGCAGACCGTTAAATCTTGCCAACAGATTTATGAAGTTAGTTGTGAATGTACACAGAAAATGGATCTGGCAATATAAAATCCTTTGACTGTAAGGCAGTGTTCACACTACCGTTGGAGTCCGTTATGAAGGTGTCCGTTAAAAAAAAAAACAAAAAAAAACTGACCCCTATCATAACGGACACTAACTGATGTTAATGTGTCCGTTTTTTTTAACTGATCCAATTAATGGTTCAGTTAAAAAAAAAAAAATGGACACATTAGCATCAGTTAGTGTCAGTTTCTTAACACTTTTTTTTTTTTTTTTTTTTTTTTTTCCTTTCTGAGCATGTGCAGGAAAAAAACGGACATAAAATAACGGACAGTAAATGATGGCTATCAGTTACTGTCCGTTATAAGTCCGTCACCCATAGACTTCAATGTTAAAAAAATAACGGACACTTGCTGTCCGTCAAGAATCCGTTTTTTTCAAACGGACAAAAAGTCCTACATGTAGAATTTTTTGTCCCCGAAAAAACCCCCCACTTCTGACGGATTTGGTGTAAACGGGCACTAATGGACACAATATAAAAACCCATTGAAATGAATGGAGATTTTAACGGATTTCTGAAGGTTCAGCTAGTGTCCGATGCTAAAATCTTGTAACTGACAATAGCAACGGTGGTGTGAATGCCCCCTAAGAATTTTCGTATATATGTCTTATACAGGTATGTCTATACTGCATAGTGAAATGCGATGGGTAGGGTTTTTACTTCTGCATTGCTACATTCACACATGCTAATGTGGAAATTCTTGTATAGGATTTGTGATTTCCTGGCAAATGTTTCTATGTACACTTTGTGCCTCTTTACTAAGGTGGGGGTTTTACCTTGTGTTGTGCTTCTCTTTTTATCTCAATAGGTTGATTTAGTCTTTCAGCCACATACTGCTGAAGTTTAGCAATGAAAGAGAAGTTTCTCCATGACTGAGCCATCACTAATGCCATTTTCTTGCCGCCATATACTGTTGCATATGACCTGAACATGTCCTGTATGTGACCTGAACATGGCACATACAGGAAGTGCTAGGTCTTATGCTACTTTCATGAACTATGAGTCCTACATTCACTGTAACCCCCCCCCCTCCCGTCTAACATTTCAGTGTGTGTGTGTCTTGCTAAGTAGTAAACTGGGGCCGTGCAAACTTGCCCCTTTTGGTAGCTTGAACTTTTCATTATATATATATATATATATATATATATATATATATATATTTTGTGTGTATGTTATATAACTATTTTTTTTTTTTTTTTTTGTGTTTAATGGTTTTAGAATATGTTACCGCAGGAAACAGTCTGGTTCAGTCACTACATTTTTTTTTTTTTTTTTTTTTTTTTTATTCCAAAGCAATATCTCCTAGATGGACACCTTCTGAAAGTCACTGCTTTGTCACAACATAACCACAAAGATTCACATTGTATGCTATTTTGCTGTAACACCCTGATTAGTATTGGATGAGCCATTTTGTCAGGTATATTGTTTGTGCTTAGTATTGTACCTAAATCATTGTCTGTAGATTAAGCTCTCCTTCTAAAAAAAATGGGTTTCTACTCCATTTATGGCATGCAGGTATGGAAATGATACTGGAAATATGGGGTCTGAGGCATATGATACTTCATGAATCTACATCTCTGTACAGTAATGAGTTTTCTTTTCAGGATTTTTGTCATGTATTGAGCAATAGCTGCGAAAGGTTGCATTAAACTTTTAATATATAAGAATATGTACAGTGTTCAGAGTTTAGTTATTCAAAAGAAAAGGCCACACCACCATTGTAAAAACAAATGACCATATATTGTTATGGCTTGCATGCCTACTTCAACTTGTGTATAATATAATGACTTTGACCATAGTCCTATGGCAGTATATAGTTTTATGTGGAAAGATTTGCAACACAATATCCCTTGAAATGTTCTATGTGCATATTTTTACTGTGTCTGGAATTAAGCTAAAAACAAGCGTTTGTTTGAAAATGTACCAGGCAATGGCTTCTGAGGTGTACATTACATATAACAAGAAAACTATAGATAAAATATAATACTGTATTGGATACAAAGATGCTTCTCTTCATGTTGCAGTGTCTGCACCTTGGGGCACTGTAGTTTGTGCAGAGTTAATGTTGCTCATCTTCAGTTTATTGCCTGGTTCTGGAGGGCAGGGTAATTCCCTTCCACTATGAAGAACTAATTACAATGCGAGAGAGAGCATCTTGCTATGGCTGGAAAGTGGAGTGTTGCTGAAATACATTGTGGACTGGAATTTCTTTCTTTTTATTTGTAGTCATCTCAGATGCTGAGTGAATACATGTCTAAATAAATTTGGGGTTGTTTTTTTTTTTTTTTTTTTCTTGTTCAATGTATAAAGCTGTTTAGCTATTTAATTAAAAAGTAGTAACATGTTCATGTAGACCTTATTTTCATTGTGCTTAGTTGTCTGAATACAGCCAGCAACATCGCATCGCATCGTATGGTACATGAATGCTAGTACTTTACAGTGCAGAGTAGCAAAACAGTTTATCGTTTTTTTTGTTGTTTTATTTGTTCCCCCCCCCCCCCAACATTTGAGGCTGCTTTCATACTACCGAATCTTGTATGTGAGACTTGGTCCATGTGAGGGCCAAACATCTCTGCCTGCACATTATCCCGGGAGAGGGACTCCTAGCATTATAGTTATGTATGATACTAGAAGGTTCTGCCTCACAGTGATATAATCACTACAGAACAGTGCGTCACTGGAAGGCAAGGACTCCTGGTATCCTACTTAATTATATGATGTTAGGAGTCCCTCTCCCAGCATAATATAAAGGATGGGAAATTCGGTTAAGTGAAAATATCCCTAATCGCACAACTTATAAAAGTTCAGCACCCATTCAAAGGGAGGCTGTTAGGTTCTTAATTGCTTTATTGCCAATAAATGTGCTGGGAAGCAAACGAGCGCTTTTTTATACATAAATTTGTGTCTGCAAATAGATTTATTTCAGAGAATAAGTACTTTGATCTATTATGCAGATGAGGTCAGAGGTACTCAAAGGGTGTGGTCTGAAATCTGGTAAGTGCTCTGCTTGGTAAACTCTGCCCAGTGTAGCCTTGATTGACTTACCAGCATTGAAACCTTGTGAGTGAGTCATGATGTCCTGGCCTGGAAATTGTACTCTCCCTGCAGAGGTCAACAGCCTCATTGATGTACTTCACAGCAGGAAGAGGACTGTGCATGCAGTAGGATAGGACAACATGACGTGTGTGAGATTTTACTGCTGATGGCCACAACGTTGCTGTATGGTGAAGCCATTTTTCAGTGCCAGAAGGGTGGTATTGGGCAGGGGCCTCCCTTTATGACCTTATGATATGAGATTTTATTTGCATAATCGATCAAAGTTCTATCTGACTATTGTATGTTTGAACTTGCATTTATATCCCTCTGCCCAGTTCCCTTATTGGTTTAGTAGCTATAAAGGACTTTTCAGATTTCCTTTAAATGGAATGCAAATTTTATCTGGTTTTAGGTAAAACACACAGAATATCTATTACAGTCCCTGACAGAAGTTCTGTCGCTTATCCATGTTGTGGAATCAAAAGCTTATAACCTGACTTTAAATTCATCCATTGGTTTTAGAAATGACTCATATGAAAGCTGAAACCCTCCCAAATGATTTTTTGGTTAAGAAAATAAACTGCTGAAATATTGATTATTTAATGAACACACAAAGGTCAGATTTTGGCAAGACAAAAGTTTTGTCGCAAACATAAAGTAATGTGAAAATCAAACCAATTCTGTTCAAAAACAAAGATATGTTTCATAACATTGGTGAATGAAGTTGTGGTGCTATTAGAGCAATATTTAATATTTTGTGTGACTTCCATGAGCTTGAAGGACTGCATCCATGCGTTTCAACAATGATTCATACAATTTATTGATGAAGTCATCAGGAATTGCAAAGAATGCAGTCTTACATGCCTCTCAGAGTTCATCAAGATTCTTTGGTTTTGTCTGCCAAGCTTCCTTTTTCATCCTACCCCAAACATGCTCAATGATGTTCATGTCTGGTGACTGGGCTGGCCAGTCCTGGAGCACCTTGATCTTCTTTGCCTTGAGGAACTTTAATGTAGAGATGGATGTATGAGATGGAGCACCATCCTGCTGCAAAATTTGACCCCTTTTATGATTGGGAATGCAAGAGGAAGCTAATACTTCTTGATATTTTAGGCTATTGATATTGCCTTCCACCTTGCAAATGTTTCGCACACCCCCATATTGAATGTAACCCCAGACCATGATCTTTCCACCACCAAACTTCACTGTTTTCTGGGTGTATCTTGGATCCATACGGGCTCCAGTAGGTCTCCTGCAGTATTTGCGGCGGCTGTGGTGTAATTCAACTGAAGATTCATCTGAGAAATCCACCTTCTGCCACTTTTCCAGCGTCCATCCGTTTAGCAGGCTGTGGGCCTTGGCAAATGCCACACGTTTTTATAATTGCCTTTTGTTTAGTGCTGGCTTCTGGGCACTGATTCGACCATGGAGGCCATTTTGAGACAGAATCCTACAAACTGTTCTAGTTGACACAGGGACTTGAGGTGACCAGGCCTGTTGGAGCTCTGCTGCAGTGGAAGAGGGGCTGGCTTTTGATTTTCTAACCAACAAACGTTCCTCCTGAGCAGTTGTCTTGCGGGGTCTGCCGGACCTGGGCTTGTCAAAAACATCTCCAGTCTGTTCAAATCTTTTTTTAATTCTTTGTACTTGACGCAGAGACACATTAAAGGTGCCAACCACCTCTGCAGTGGATCTGGTCTGCAGCCTCTTGATAATCAAGGCTTTGGTCGCAGGGTTGATTTTTGGCATGTTGTCAGAGGTGAAGTGAAGTTCAAGTGAAGGTCTGGAGTGCTGGAGTTCTTTTTATACACACCCACTAATTAACTGATCAATTAGTGAGCACAGGTGAGGCTTTAAACTAGGATTGGGTGCATTATATGACAAGGCAACAAAACTTTTGTCTTGCCAAAATCTGACCTTTCTGTGTTCATTAAATGATGAATATTTCAGCAGTGAACCAAAAAATCATTTGGGAGGGTTTCAGCTTTCATATGAGTCATTTCTAAAACCAATGGATGAATTTAAAGTCAGGTTATAAGCTTTTGATTCCACAACATGGATAAGCGACAGAACTTCTGTCAGGGACTGTAAATAGCTCAGCCCATGGAAGGGATCAGTAAAACTATATTTCTGCACTACCATTATAGCGCGTGGAGTGCAGGTATGCAGATTTAGTTGGCAGGTATCACTGATTCCTAACCAACTAAACAAACAGCAGGAGAAGTGGTTGTTTCTAGCAACAGCTGGTAAATAGGCATTCCTGCAGTTAATGTGAATTTTTTGGCTAGGTGTCAGAGACAACTGAATAAGTGGCTATAAATACTTTGTAGTTTTATCATTGAAATTCTGCTGAATCATACTCTTTTGACTATTTTTGTTTAGCCACCTTCTTGTTTTCCTACCTTAAGTTGACTTGCAGACCCCTCTGTAATGCTAAGTACATGATAGTATATCTAGGTAGAACGGTTTAGAATGTAAACGCTTGCTAAGTTACTACTGTTGAAAGGGCATTACAGTAGTAATTGGTTGAGAATTTAGAATGGGAACTCTGAAGTGCTCACAAGAAAAAAAAAAATGCCCTGTTTCTATTGTTACATCTGGGAAATAGTAGTGCCATAAAATTTTCGATCAGTGGTTTTCACTGATATATTTCAGCTCTGTTTGGTCCTCGGGTGCACCACATTACCCACACACTTTGACTTTCCATGTATGGACCAGAAGACAAGTCTTGCTGTGTATTGATATGAAACTCCTAGTCTGCATCTCAAGCATTTGCCAAGAGGCTAATTTCTAATCCACACAGACACTGCAGAATTTGGTGAGCAACAGCATGATATTACTGAGGAACGGAGCTGAGAAATCAGAAATGGTTATCTGTACCAAATTAATGACTATACTTTATACAAGATGGGACAAAAGATATATTTTTCTGGAACTGCTTCTTTAAAAAAACAAATAAAAGCTCATCATCTATAGTAATATAGGCAATGATATAAAATGTCAGTTTTAAAACCTATTTCAGCAGTCCTTTGAAAATACTTTGTGTACCTCACATTTCAGTTAAAAAAAAAAAAAAAAATGCAAGTTAGGTTTGTCGGTTAATTTTTTTCCTATGTGGCATATAAGCCATTTTTTATTGTGAAGATATGCTGTATTTTGCGGCATACTTTTCAGGTTTGTCATTCTCGGGTTGCAAGGCTTTTCTGTATTTAATATAGAAGCCTTTCTTTACAGGCAGAGGTGTAACTGGAAGCTCTTGAGACCCAGTGCAGAATCTGTAATGGGAATTCTACCCTACCTTGTGTCCTTTTAGAATAATTGTATTTTTTATGTAGCAGAGGGACCTTTAGAGGCCCCCCTGAAGTCCAGGGCCTGGTAGAGAATGCTACCCCTATGACTACAGCCCTGTTTATGGTTCAGCTTCTTGTTTATAAACCGTTTAAGCACAGCATGCAGCAGAGAACCTTCATGGTTCTAATATCTTTCCATACACTGAATCATGGCTGATTAACAATATTGAAAAAGAACCTAGTATGTCCTAACTTGTTCAACTCATTACACTTATAAGGTATTTTTATTTTTTTTTTTATAGATGTACAAATACAGACTGTCTTGTGTTTTAGCTATAGCTTGTTACTTTACTTCCACTGTAAATTTCAAGCTGGCCAGTGCCTATAATGTGCCATGTTTGAAATTGAGTTTGATTGTTACCACCATCTTTAATAATCATAAAATAAACTGGCACGGATATCTATGAATTCAATGCAGTGTTCATTTGTGTGTATATATAATTATAATGTTCTTATTTTTTTTTTTTTCCTTTGAACAGGAAACAGAGCTCTTAACAAAGCATACTTGATGCCAAAAGGCAGCATAGACTCCATATGGGACCCGCTGCTGAAGCCTGGTCACCTCTTCCTCCGCCTGTAACTGTATCAGAGTCCACCCTTCTGTGGTTCCTGGGGAATGGTCCAGCTGCTTTTTGGTGCAGGGGCTCTGCTCTGAACTTGGGTACAAGCCACACCCTGTCCTCTGAACCAATGTATGGGGGCCAACGGAGATGCTCTCTGAGGGTCTGCTTCTTGTGGGGGAATTTGTCTCTCTGTTCCCTGATGTTGAGGGAGCTCGTTTTCTGCAGTGGAAGGCTATGGTTCTGGGATTAAGAGCACAGGTTTATCGGGGCTGAAGTGGGGCATTTTTGGCTTCCAGTGGGTGCTGTGCTCAGGCTGGAAGTGAGGCAGTAGGAGAACATTTCAAACATCTCCTAGGTTATGCCTGTTGTTTGAGGGGGTCTAAAGATTAAAATTTTTTCCTCTCTTCTGGGAGAAAAATTCCTGACCATTTGTGTGCAAATCCAGAGAGGCAGTGGGCACTGTAAGTGGAGGTAAAATCACTACTACTTGAAGGTATTGGCTCCGTACCGCTAGTAAAGAAATATTTACAAATCTAAAGCAGTTAAATCTGTTTCTTGCTTCCAAAAAAGGTTCAGAATGGAATAAATTGCCTCTGTGGTAAACCGTTTTTTTTCCCAGGTTGTTTTCTGGCCACTCTGGATATGCGTTTTGCACATTACCACATTCCTATCCACATGGATCTTAAAGCTGGCTGTGATCATGGGAGAATTCAGTAGGCTATTTTAAGTTTTGGGCTCTGCCCTTTGGGCCCTCCCAGGCCCCATAAGCATTTACAGAGGTGATGGCCAGGGAGAAGGATATTGTCATAGTCCCTTGTTTGAGATGGCAGATAAACCAGGAAAATTCTTGTCTACTTCACATTAGCCAGTGTGTTTTTCTTGGGGTAATTTTATACTCTGACCAAATCTTGTGTCTGATAACTAATTGTAGGCAAACAGGTCCTTTTAACAGGTTACCTCAAAGAATGACTAAGTACACCAGAATATGATATAACAAGTGTTTAATAAATGAAAAGGGATAATACTTAGCTGTGGTTACAAATGATATGATATATAAAAGGGGCTCCCCATACAGTGAACTATTGTATAATGCACTGATATATACCAATCGTTTGACTTCCAGAGATGCTGGGCACACCTTTCTTTCTCACACAGTCCCAGCTAAAGCTAACTAAGACAATAACCCATACAGTTTTTATAGTATCTTTGGGGTGAAGGGCTTCCTGGATGTATGAGTGGTCAGCTTATAACATGACGCATTCATGGTACAAGAGTTTTAAACAAACTCCATGACAGAATAGTATACAGAAATACAGGGTGGTCAGTAAGAGAAATTATCCTATAGATATACAGCAAGAAATACATACAGACTGATCAGCAAGACTTTAACGTCATCACATCAAAAAGACAGTGTGATTTTGTGGAGGAAAAAAGTCTTATTACACTAATGCATCGCTATGCATTGTGAAATCCCTATACTTCTATTATAGGCTGCCTAGTCTGCTCCCCCACTAGGGTACTCTGGCGTGTTATAGGTGTTGCATGCTGCCCGCTTGCTCCAACTTGATTCCTGGCCACTAAGTCCTTCCTTTTGGTAAGTCTGGACATGTACAACACAGGGACACAGAGATTAAAAGCACCCTCACCTCCTCAGTGTTTTCCTGTTCCTGTTAGGATCAGGTCGTAGAGTTCTTCTCTAATGAAGGTATTATCCTGGTGAGAAAGCAGCAGGGGATCGCTACTTTCTAGGTAGCCTTCCTGCATGAAGTCTGCTGTTGGGATCCAGTCTTCCAGGCTGGGGCTCCTTCTTGCTGATGAACTGTGCTCCAGGTAAGTTTAAGTTCCCGGCATCGCCTTGCCTGGCCCAGGTTCCCCTTTAGTGGGTTCTTCCTGGAGCCTCCGCTGCTCTTTTCCTTCTGCTTCTGCTGTGATGTTCAAGCAGCGTAAGTCCCGGCATCAGCATGTATGTGACACGGATGTCACAGGCCGGGAAATTTGAAAAGTGCTGGTTGGATACTCCTACATAGGCCGGAGTGTTGTTTCTACTCTATGTTCCATGTGGGGCTACTCTCTTTGATGCCAAATTCAAATCCAGAAGGTAAGAGACACTCTTCTACTGTGGCTTCACTACAGGTGCATCTCAATAAATTAGAATATCTTTGAAATGTGTATTTCAGTAATTAAATTTAAAAAAGTGACCTATATATTCTTGATTCTTTACACACAGAGTGTTCTATTTCAAGTGTTTTATTTCTGTAAATGTTGATTATGGATTACAGCTAATGAAAACACAAATCTAAGAAAATTAGAATATTGTAAATTCAGTGTGTCACCTGCCAAGGTTTCCTAAGCCTTTAAATGGTCCCGCAGTTTGGTTCAGTAGGACACACAATCATGGAAGACTGCTGATTAGGAATTGTATTACTGAAATGAATGAAAGTTTAAAAGATATTCTAATTTATTGAGATGCACCTGTATGTCTTCTGCTGAGTGTCCAGCTTTCTCCAAGTCTGATTCTATGGCGCTAGTTTCAGTACCTGCTTCTGGGAGTACATGGCCTCCTTTGGAGGATCATTTACTAAATGTTCATTATATTTTTTTTTCTAATTTATGTGTAATACTTTTATTATAGGGAGAAAATGTTCCTCCAGCGAAGCCAAAAAACTTAAAAATGTGCCATATGCGCTAAAAAATATCGCAGATAATTAGATAACAGGAAGTTCAGACCAATGGTGGCTTTTACTTTCCTCAAGTGGAAACACAGCCTTCTAAAAAACACAAATTATCATCTTCTGAGTCAGAGATAGTTATCGTCTCTTTTGAAGATGATGTTTTTGAAGGTGAAATTACCTCGGTGTCTAAAGCAGATGATAGAGAGTCGCTCTCCATACAAGATATTATGTTTGCAGGGCTTGTTCCACAACAAAAAAAAGTAAGTCTTTCCTGTTCAAAAAATATTTTTAAGATGATGAAAGAGTGGAATAATCCTGAAAGAAAACTCACCATTCAATGAGAAATTCCAGTTTGCATCTTAAAATACTGAATTGTGAGAGGATATCCCTAAAATTAATGTATAAGTCTCTAAGGTAGTTAAAAAAAATAAATTAAATAAATAAAAAGCACTCCAATTTGAGGATGCTTCTCAGATTTGTGATCCAATGGATAGTAAAGTTGATAGAATCCTTAGACCTGTGAAGCCACTACAGCTCTGCTGATACCAAACAACACGGCAAAATAAGAAAAAGAGATTTACTGAAGAAAGATCTAAGTCTAGATGGATTTTTCGCCTCTTTTGCTTTCCCAAAAAAGAATATAAAGAGGAGGTTGAAGTGGAGTTACCCCAAAGGGGGAAGAGGTTAGACACTTCCTTCTCAATTCTAATCAAACCCCAAAACAACATTAACTCTTTGAGGTTGGGAAAGGCTCTCTCAGCCCACAGCTGAGAAAAAAATAACTGAATCCTTGGATTCTGAGCAGGCTATCTCAACAAATAAAGTACAAACGCTTCAAGATGATTATAAAAATTACCTTTCCCTTAATCCAATTATTTACAAATAATAGTGGACCTGGCAGCCTTTCTCAGGTAAAAAAAAACAAAACAAAAAAAAAAAAAAAAAAAACGTTCACATGATCCCTTACTTGGATGATATCCTAATTTAAGCCTCCTCATCTCTACTTCTAAAAAATCAAATTATTCCAACAATAAATTTGTTACAGCTGCTGGATTTTCAATATGGAGATTTCTGTCCTCCTCAGTCTGCAAGTCTGTTACTCCTGAAATCAGACTTGCAGATGGCATTTCTTCCCCTGGAGAAGAAAAATAAAATCAGGGAAAAAATTATTGCCTCACTGAGCAAAAGGACAGGTATCAGTTCACTCTGGATAAAAAGATGTCTTCCCCATCTAGTAAAAAGATCTTTAAATTGGTGGGTTCAAGATCAAAACCAGAGCAAGAGGTCCCTGGAATCTAGAACCAATATTCACGGTTACCACTGATGCAAGGCAGTGGGGTTGGGGAGTAACACTACAATCCACTCTATTGTAGGGTCATTGGTCCCCCCACATAAATCCACTATCTTCCAATTATAAAGAATTGAGGGCAGTATGGGAGACACTCCAAAGGTCTCAGAGCCTTCTTGCCAATCAACATGTGAGAATTTACTCAGACAACTCGTCTGCAGTAGCCTTTCTCCGCCATCAAGGGGCACAAAGCACAAGTTGCTACATTCCCTGTCTTAAAAAATATATTGCTGGGTGGAAGCCAATGTCCAGTCTATTACAGCGGTACATGTCAAAGGCAAAGAAAATATAGTAGACTTTCTCAGCAAGAATTACTTAGATCCGGGAGAATGGTCCCTAAATTAGTATTTGCTTTCCTCACCGAAAAATGGGGGCATCCAGACATAGATTTGTTTGCATCAAGAAAAAACAAATGAAAAAAATTACAAATTTTCTCCCAGAGCAGAAAAACCTACAGCGGTGGATGGTCTAGTACAAACCTGGAACTTCAAACTAAGTTTTGACTTTCTACCACTCGCATTGATCAAGGGTTCTGCAGAAAATTCTGCAGTGATTTTTGTGGCCCATTCTGGCCGAAGAGGGGGTGGGTCACTCTTCTACAGGATCTAATGGTGGAAGAACCCTTCCCTCTACCAGTAAGAGATGACCTGCTAACTCAGGGGCCAGTGTGTCTTTCAAATCTGCCAACCTTCATTTAACAGCTTGGAAGTTGAGAGGTTGGTCTTATATAGTAAGGGTCTATCTACTGCAGTAATTGATACCTTACGGTCTTCAAGAAAGAGGTTACTTCTCCAATTTATCATAAAATTTGGACTAAGTGTTTTTCATGGCATGGATCCTCTCCTGATCTATACAAGCATAATCTTTCTTAAATTTTGGACTTCCTCCAGTAATGTCTAGAAAAATGGTCTTTCCCTTAGTACCCTCAAGGTTCATATTTCAGCTTTATGGGCCATCTTTGACATTCCATTAGCTGAACATTGTTGGGTCAAGAGGTTCTGTAAGGCATTTTCCAGATTGAAACCTAAAATATCCTACTCAACCCTGTCATGGGATATGAACTGGGTCTTGTCAGGTTTAATGCTGCATCCCTTTAAACCCTTACAAGATTTCTTGACTTTGTTAGGACATTAGAAATGGATGAACAGATTTTTATTTGTCGTTATTTTCAGGTAGGCCAAAACCGCCCGATGTACATCCAGAGTGTGAAATGACTCTTTTTTTGGATTATTGAAAAAAAGAGGGTAACACAATATCTTGTGACCTGTGGAAGTCAGTGACCACCTTGTTAAGAAACACTGAGTTTGTTTTCAGAATGATTCTATCCTCCAGGACAGTAAGGAAAGGCTCATTATTCACCAAGCTTTGGTAATAGCGTCTAAAACAGTTTTTAGGGTTAGCACTCTCAAAAAAGAAATTTTGTAAGGGTTCTATTGCCCATTGGCTAAAGTCATCAATCTGCGAGGCCTATAAGGCCTTTAACAAGGATCCTCCACTGTCTCGTAAAGCCTATTCCACAAGAGCTGTCGCAGTATCCTGAGCTCGGAAATAATCAGCAGCATCTCTTGAACAGACATGCAAAGCTGCGGTATGGTCTACTCCCCATACATTCTTTAAGCTCTGCAGGCTGGACCTGTTATTGTCTCAAGATCTCTCCTTTGGGTGTAAGGTCTTGCAGGCAGTAGTCCGTCCCTAATGTAAGTGTTATCTGGTATTTCTCCGGTTTTGGTGCTGTCATGGTGGCGAGGTTAAAGGTAGAATTATGCCTTACCAATAATTCAGTTTCACGAGCCACCATGACAGCACCTCTGAATTTCCCTCCCTTCGATGTATTATGGTAACTTTTATATGGTTGATCCTATTATTTATAAAACCACTGAGGGGGGAGTGTGCTTTAATGTGTTCCTTTTCCTATTAAGGTCGAGGGTCAATCTCTCCAGTTTTGGTGATGTCATGGTGGCTCGTGAAACTGAATTTATTGGTAAGGCATAATTCTACCCTTTGCATATATTTCAAGTTGATTCTATATTATGTATTTGTATACTTGTAACATAGTATGGTTGAAAAAGACACATGTCCATCAAGTTAAACCAGGGGATGGGAAAGGGCATGACTGAAGGAAATAAGTATTCTATACATTTCCATAAGCTTCAATGCTGTTTGCTCTAAAAAGGCATCTAAGCCGCTTTTTTTTTTTTTTTTTTTTAAGCTGACTGCTGTGACCAGCTCCTGGGGTAGGCTATCCCACAGATTCATAGTCCTTATAGTGAAGAAGCCTTGTAGCCTCTGATGATTAAATCCATTTTTACTCCAGATGGAGAACAGATTTCCCCATATTTCTTGTATGGGCCATTTAATATATTTATAAGTTTTATGTCTTCCCTTAAACATCTTAAGACTAAACAGATTTAATTCCTTTAGTCTCTCCTCATAACTTAGGCCCACCATGCCCCTTGTTAGTTTTGTGGCCCTCTGTTGAACCTTTTCGAACTCTAGGACATTCTTTCTATAAAATGCAGTTCAGTTCTTGACACCAGATTCCAGATATGGCCACACCAATGATTTATAAAGTGGTAATATTATCATACATCCCTGTCCCGCAAGGCCATATCCCTTTTTAATACTTGACAATATCCTGCTGGCTTTAGAAGTACCTGATTGACATTGCATGTAGTAATTTAATCTATGATCTACAAGTACACCCAGGTCCTTCTCCATCAGTGACTCTTCCAGCTTTACTCTCCCTTGGACATTTGCTGCATGCAGATTACTTTTACCCAGATGTATAATTTTATGTTTATCCACATTGAATCTCATTTGCCAAGTGGATGCTCAAACACTTAGGTTACAAGCAGACTTGGGCACACTATGTACATCCTCCATAGACTACACAGCTTGGTGTCATCTGCAAAAATTGATAGTGTTATTTATCCCATCTTCTAGATCATAAATAAATTAACAGCGGATCCAGCACTAAACTCTGGGGTGCACCAGAGGACCAGTCTGAGCTGCAGTCATTGACCACAACTCTCAGGATACTATCCTTTTAACCAGCTTTCTATCCAATAATGAACTATATTTTCCAAGTCAATGTACCTGGTTTTACCCATTAAATCCCTTCCTAACATCTGTCGTATTATTATGGCGGATATCTGGTATTTAAATATTGCGGTCGCCCAGGGGCTGAGTAGCCAACATAGCCACAGTTCTCTGCTGTATTATAAAGCAAAGACCTGGTGATCAGTGCCCACACTGATCGTGGGACATTTAAGGACCACAGCGCCTCGGTCAAAGCTGACAGTTGCCATTTTCCCGTTGACACAGGCGCTGCCATTTTGGGGAGGATCGCCAAAATGGGGCTGGCAATCCATTGCTATGACAGCCAGGAGCCTATTGATGGCTCCCAGGCTTGTCTTGACTTTTCTATTAAAAGTTGCTCTATGCAGCTTGTAATAGAAGTGCTGGCATTTTGCAGTGCATCAGTGACCAGACTCCCTGGGGTTCAAGACACCCTAGGGGGTCTAATAATTACAGTATTTAAAAAAAACAAAAAAATTAAAAAAATTGCTCCCCTTTCCCTGAACAGAAAATGCCCAGTCTACGAACGTATAAAAATATTTTTTGCGTGTGGTGAATGCTGTAGCGGGGAAAAAATTAAATTAATTTTACTAAGTAATCAAAGCAATAGACTTGTGACATGTATTCTCTGCTTTAGCAGCTGCTTGAGGGGGCATACTGTTGTTCAAGATGTAAGCACGTTACACATTTGGAAGTCCAGATCATGGATCTAAATGAGCAAATTGCAAGACTGAGATCCATTAAAAACTTGTAAAGGAGTTTGTTGCTCACAGAACAGGAACTCGCTGGGGTAAGTGCAGAGGGGGATGGTAGCATGGAGTTGCAGGAATATGAGGCTGATAGCTGGGTGACAGAAAGCAGCAGGGTAGAGGGAAGAGTGCCAGAGAGGTTAGTCTTGAGCTGGCACACCCCAACAAGTTTGCTAAATTGGCAGATGAGGGGGATGTTGGTACAGGGGTAACACTGCTGCAGCAAGAGACTTTCTCTGACCGCCAGGGGAATGTCTGCTCTAGTAAGAAGGGGGATAGCAGTGCAGAGAAGCCTAGACAGGTGCTGGTGGTGGGGGATTCAATTATTAGGGGAACAGACAGGGCAATCTGTCACAAAGACCGGGATCGTCGTACGGTGTGTTTCCTTCCTGGCGCTTGAGTTTGACGCATCGGGGATTGGGTTGATAAATTACTGGGTGGGGCTGGTGTGGATCCAGCGGTCATGGTGCACGTTGGCATAAATGACAAAGCTAGTGGTAGGTGGACGGTCCTTAAAAATGATTTCAGGGATCTAGGGAGCAAGCTGAAGGCAAGGACCTCCAAGGTAGTATTTTCAGAAATACTACCTGTACCGCGAGCCACACAGGAAAGGCAGCGGGAGATTAGGGAGGTAAACAAGTGGCTCAAGAACTGGTGTAGGAAGGAGGGGTTTTGGTTCCTGGAGAACTGGGCCGACTTTGCTGTGGGCTACAGGTTCTATGGTAGGGATGGGCTGCATCTCATTGGGGAGGGTGCAGCTGTGCTGGGGGAGAAGATGGCTAGACGGCAAGATAGTATAGAAATGGAAAAAGGGATAAATAATGTAACTGAGGGTGGAGGGTCAGCAGTGAAAGAGTAGGGATACAGATAAATCCATGAAATGTATGTATACTAACGCTAAAAGTCTCACTAACAAGATGGAGCAACTAGAAGTGATAATGTTGGAAGAAAAATGACATAGTGACATATAGGGGGTACAGTCTGTTTAGAAAGGAGCGTACCAATAGGAAAGTGGGAGGGAATTGCTTATACGTAAAATCCTGCCATGAGTCAGTCCTGTGTGAGGACATCTGGAAGGAAAATTAATATGGAGTCCTTATGGGTGGAAATTAAGGGAGGAACAAAGAATAAAATACTGATAGGGGGTTGTTTTAAATCCCTAAATATAATGGAAGAAGCTGAAAATATATTAATAAAACAGATGAGGCCGCAAAGCATAATAGTCATTATTATGGGGGATTTCAACTACCCAGATATCAACTGGGAGGCAGAAACTTGCAGGTCCAACAAAGGGAACAGGTTTTTGTCAGTAATAAAAGACAATTACCTGTCGCAACTAGTGCAGGACCCAACAAGAGGCGAGAAACTTTTAGACCTAATTTTAACAAATGAACCTGACAATTGTCAAAAGTGGAGGTTGGGGAGCATCTAGGTAATAGTTACCATAGCATAATAAGTCTTCTTGTACACATTAAAAATATGTTCAGTAGAGGGGGAACAAAAACACTAAACTTCAGGAAGGCCAATTTTAACCAGCTGAGAGAGGAGCTTAGCAGCATAAACTGGGACAATGTTCTCAAAGGGACAGGAACACAAACAAAATGGGACATTTTCAAAAGCCTTCTAAATAGGACTACTAAAAAAAAACACATACCTTATGGGAATAAGCGGACCAGAAATCATAGAAAACCAATATGGGTATTTAAAACGGTAAGAAGTGCAATGAGGGATAAAAAGGAAGCATTTAAAGTACTAAACAAGAAAGTAGTGGCACAGCATTAAAAAAAAAAACTATAAAAAGAGAAAAATTAAAATTGTATATAAGACAAATAAAGGAGCCAACGATTGAGGCTGAGAAAAAAAATTGCCAAGGAAAGTAAAAAAAAAATCCAAAATTATTCTTCAATTACATAAATAATAAGAAAATAAAAACTGACAATGTGAGCCCTCTAAAAATAATCTGGGTGTAATGGTAGAGGAGGATGAGGAAAAAGAACTACTATTAAATGACACCTTTTCTATGGTATTTAAACAAGAAAATCCAATGACCAGCAACATGCTTAGGGGTAATGTTAACTCTGAAAACACTAAAATAGAGAAATCGCCAGGTCCAGATGGCATACACCCCCGAGTTCTGAGGGAATTATGCATGGTGATAGACAGACCCTTATATCTAATATTTAAGGATTCAGTAATGACTGGGTCTGTTCCACAGGATTGGCGCATAGCAAATGTGGTGCCAATTTTTAAAAAGGGGTCTAAAAGTGAGCCTGGAAACTATAGGCCAGTAAGTTTGACTTCTGGGGTGGGTAAGATATTTGAGGGATTTCTAAGAGAAGCTATTCTGGAGTACCTCAATGTAAATAATCTTATAACACCCAATCAGCATGGGTTTATGAGGAATCGGTCCTGTCAGACTAATCTGATCAGCTTCTATGAAGAGGTCCGTTCTAGACTGGACATGCGGTAGATGTGTAGTATATCTGGACTTTTCAAAGGCTTTTGATATTGTACCACATAAAAGGTTGGTATGCAAATATGAGAATGTTGGGACTGGGGGAACACAACTGGTTCATTGATAGGAAACAGAGGGTGCTTGTTAGTTGTAAATACTGAGACTGGGTCACAGTCACCAGTGGGGTGCCACAGGGGTCAGTATTGGGTCCTCTCCTGTTTAATATCTCTTTTGGTAGAGCGTTTACAGAGCTGGGTGTCCATAGTTGCAGATGATACCAAGCTCTGTAAGGTAATCAAAAATTAGGAGGATAGTAGAATATTACAAGGGGATCTAAGGCAGCTCGAAGCATGGGCGGAGACTTGGCAAATGAAGTTTAATGTCAACAAATGTAAGCTTATGCATTTTGGTCGCCGAAATAAAATGTATGATTATGTACTTAATAAATTACTCAGTAAGCCTGCCAATGAAAAAGACTTGGGGATTTTGGTGGACAGTATATTTAACTTTAGTGACCAGTGCCAGGCAGCTGCCGCCAAGGCAAATAAAATTATGGGGTGCATCAAAAGAGGTATAGATTCTCATGGCAAGAGCATAGTTATGCCTCTATACAAATCACTGGTACGGCCACACTTAGACTATTGTACAATTCCTGAGAAGAAGAAAGCTGTCATGTTTTCAAAGCCTGCATAACCACTTTAAGGAGCATTCAGTATTCTGTCATTACCATTACAAGTGGTATCATGGCTGTTATGGAGGACAGGTTTCTATTCTTTGTACCTGCCCATCCTGTCCAAACTGGATGGCAGATATATCTTGATAAAATGTAAACTAGACAGACATTACTGTGTATCTAGGCTCCAAACACTTATTTACACTTGTAATGTATAAATCTCATTGCAGAAGATAAAGAACCCTTTGGTGGGATGCTTTAATGTGGCCATTGACCAGAGGTGTAAATACTGGGGTAGCAGTGGTAGCAGCTTCCACAGGGTCCAGAACATTATGGGGCCCAGAGCCCTCTGGCAGCCACTACCACGAACCCCACAAATACTGCTATCGTTATACTCCGGGGTCTTTTAGACCCCGGAGTATAACGATTGTGAGCCCAGGGAAGGTGAGGGAACATAAACACTAACTCGCCTCTCCTACGCTCCGCAGGCTTCGGGCCTGTTTGACGTCCCAGACGTCAGCTGACGTCATTATGCATCATGACGCCGGCCTGACTCTCGCGAGATCCGGTCCAACGTTGAAGATGGCCGATGTAGCGCACCGGAGTGCATCGGAGCCAGGGAGAGGGAGGTAGCATTGTTTTTTATGTTTGTTTCCTACCCTGGGTCTCCATTCATTATACTCTGGGGTCTGAAAATACCCCAGAGTATAATAATTGTTCATGGGTGGTCCACTGTGGGGCATAATACCGTGTGCAGGGGCCCCTGTGGGGCATAATAGTGTGCGCAGGAATGCGTTTTTTGCGGGGGGGGGGGGGGGGTGGCCCATGTCAAATGTTTGCTTTGGGGCTCAGCCATTCCTAGTTACGCCACTGCCATAGCTTCCCACCTTGTCATATACTTGTGGGTAAGCAAGACCGAGGGTACTGGGTTTTGGAGAATGCAATAAATAGTGCATATGAGTCCCTTAGTGTTTGCAATGTAATCAGAACTCTCTCTGAAATCGTATGGGACCTAAAAGGGAATGTAGATATGGTGGGGTGGGTTTGACCCCGCCAAGAAAAGAGCTATGGTCCTGATGGATTGACATTTATATAAAGTTCAGGTGTGTAGTTCTTTGCAGACAGGGGCAACACTACAATCACAGGCCCTAGAAACCCATGTCACGGTCATACTGAAATAGGTGAAAGGCTGCATAGGGGCCAATCTCCCTCCTCAACTTAGATCTGAAACTCTGGGCCAAAGTCCTTGCTAAACATGTTCTAAAAGTGGCACCCATACTGATAAATGGGGAACAGGCAAGCTTTGTCCCTTCCATGAAAGGGAAAGGTGACAATACCAGAGTCCTATTGTGATCCAATATGCCAGGAACTTTAAAATCCCACTTGTCGTCCTCAGCACAGATGCTGGGAAGGCACTTGACAGGGTCAATTAACACTTTATGCAGGAGACCCTGAGATCCTTTGGCTTTACTCCAGCGTTCATCTCTGCAATCTTGTCTCTCTACCAACCCAAAAGCGTTGTTTTTCCAATTAGAGCTCATTTGCTTTGGACCTCTTCTCAGAATACATCTCTATTCCATATATTCTGACTAAAGGGACTCATTAATGTGTGGAATAAAGTCAATAAATTACCTGACGTTTTTCCTTCCCAGCCACCCCTTCTAAACTTCTTGTTAGTGATACTGACCTGTGGTTCTCTCTAAAAACCTCTGGGATTATCTTGAGTGATGCCCCATCTCATCTCTCTTGCATAATGGAGAGTTTCTTTGTTTGCCAGTCACCAGCCCAGGAACCTATGACTCTCCACGATGCATCAGTTTACTTATTCACCTGTGTCTTTTTCACGGTGTTATTTAAGATGTTCTTTAGTTTGTGTATTATTGTTCGGTGTATCATTGATGTGTACCGACTCTGAATCCATGTCTTTGTGGAATTCATAAATAAATAGCTGTATGATTGTCATTTCTTTTCAATAAAAAGAAATTGATTTAAAAAACAAAACAAAAAACTACTAAGCTGTATAAAGTGAACAGATGCTTAGTGAGTGATGTCACCAACTTTGGCCAGCCACTCCATTCACATACTGTGCTGATGTGTATAGTATGTATCTGTACAGTCTTAGACAACAGTTTCCTCCACTTATTGCTACTGGAGGGAAGCAGTAGTCTGAAAGTCATGGCAACACAATCCATCATGACTGCTAGGATCATGTAAATGGATAACAACCATTAGCACAATCCTTTGAGGACGATGCTGTGACTGAATACTATACAACTCTTTCCTGTCTCATAACTGTTCTACATAAATTCAGGAATATTAACCTATGCTGAACCCTATTTTTTTTTTATTAATATATCATAGCTCCTAGGGTTCACATTTTGAAAAATCTCTTTATAGGGAACGACAAATATGCATGTATTTAGATTTTGTCTACTGTAATACAATAACATGTATGAAATCCTTTGAAATTTTCCCCCTAGCATACCGTGCCATCCCTCACCCTACCCCAATGAATGCAAGTGACAAACTGCATACATTTACTAATCCAAATGGCATTATTTTTCTTTGTGCATCTCCAATTATAAAACAACTTTTTATAAATGAACGGTACATGTGAATATAGGAAACTTTTGTAATATATCTTAAGAATTTTTTTTTTCTTTTTGGATGTTTTTTTTTTATAATCTATAGATATATAGAGATAGATAGATAGAGATCTAGGGAGATGGGAGGAGAAGGCTGCTGAAAAAGTTATACCAATAGCTGCAATTGATCTACTCTGCTACTATGTGAGAGACTCTAACACTGCTGTTTCAAGATAGGAGGTTACTTCTGCACAGAATAAGGCAATAAATCAGTTAACTGCCTTCTTCCCTTCCCTTCCCTTCCCTCTTCATAAAGTTTTGTGTGTGAGATGGATATGGACTCTATGTAAACAGTCTGTGCGAGGATAAGGAAGAGGAGAACAGTTTAATAACCGGAGAAGGAAACAGATTTCCTTAAGATATATTATAAAGCTGCTTAAATTCACTTGTACTATTCATTTATGAAATGTGGTTTTCTCATTGGAGGTATATTTTAAAGATTTGGTACTCCTGCATGCTAAGGGACCTTGATCTATGAAAGAGGGTAAAACTGCAGTATCTCCCCTTTTTCTCCTCCTATCCTCTTCCTCTATCTATTCTTTATCCTTTTAGTTTTATACTAATCTTACTCTTACTCTTTTCTCAATACAGCCTTTTCATGGCCTTTATACCACTCTCTACCACTATATTCTCTCAATTTAATTTGTTTTACTCCTATTTTCATTTCTTTAGCCTGCATTATTTCTTCTCTTTTTCTACATGCCACTCTTTGTATTAGTCAGTCTCCATTCTTTATCAACACTCCTTTCCTCTTATGCACATGTATGACTTATTTCTTCTACTGCACATGTCACGCATGCAAACTGGAAGCTCCGGATATGCGCTACTGTGCATGCTCCCGCTAACCTTCCTGGCGTGTACTATTTAAGGTGCTGGAACGCCAGATTTGCTCACACATTGCAGCAGCTCTATCCTTCAGTCCATTCCTTGCAGGTCAATTGCTTTTGTGCTCTACCTATTTTTTTGTTGTTGGTTATTTTTCATTCATGGTTGTTGTCTTGTTATATATTAAGTCAATAGTTTTTATTGAATTTTTGCATGATTACAATACAGAAAGTCAAAACAAGAAACACAGGATACATTCATGGCATCACAATCTGCAAGCACAATAAGAGTACAGAATACTCGAGATAAGTACAGCATTAACAAGGATACGTATTGAAATGCACACTAGTGATATTTAAATCCAGATATACTTAGAAGTAGCCAAACATAGCAGAGTAGTGTGAAGAAGCATTCTTCAAATCAAGGTCATAAGGTGGTGGGGAGAGGCCTAAGGAACAGAAGGGAATCAGACCACTCTATGATGACCAATAGGGCTGATGGTCTGCCACATGTGCAGACCCGCCTGCTGCCAGTTATCAACAACAGATATTTAGAAATAGTTTAAAGAATATTTTGATATAGGGTCCCATAAGTAATTAAGATGTAGTATACCAACAGTACTAGATATGGTTAAGACGTATGTTCTTTCAATGAGCACTTGGTGGGCGGAACGATGTCGAACATATCTCCCAATTCTTCCAGAACTTGTCTAGGTTGCCACCATTGCATGCATAAATTTATTCAAATTGGTAATTCAGTGACACCACAGAGATCAGGTCTGTCAATGTCTGACAGGAGGTAGATTTCCATCTGCGCGCAATGAGTAGGCAAGCAGCCCCAAGTACCTGGCATATGACAGTTCTATACCTACTTGGTGTTGTGTGAATGCCCAGTAGGAGCAGCGCCATCATAGGTGTAGATCCTACCCCACCGCCACACAGTTTATTAAGCAATGAAAAAACAGATACCCGAAAGGCTTGAATGAGTTGGCAGTGCCGAAACACATGGCACAATGAGCCAATTCCTCCGCAGCCTCTCCAACAGCTAGAGGGACATGAAGGAAAGAACTTGGCTAGATGAAGGGGAGGGTAATACCAACATAAAAGAAACTTGCTAGATTTCTCCCAGTGTGAAGCACACACCATGGATTGCTTTGCCCACCTAGTCGCCTCCCGCCAACAGTTGGCCTCTGTCTGCGGCCTAGGTCGTCCTCCCAGAGACACATGCATTTGGTTTTCCGAAAAGTGCAATCTAAGTTCAAAGTACGATAGAGAGTTTGTGTTGTCGTCTTATATTTTGTGACTTTGTTCTTAATACTGGAGTACCCTCTGCTTGCTTTATTCCGGGATGCTTGTGTTTTATCTTTATCTTACTGCTTTCCTTCATTTTGTTTCTTCTTCACTTATTCATGTTTTGCATTTCATTTTATTACCCCATTCCTAGCCATAGTCTTAGCTTTTTAATTTAATATGTCTCTCTTTGACTTTATACTACATATCCACCTGATCACTTATACACTGGATTGCAGAAGTATTCATACCCCTTGAACTTTTTCACATTTTGTCACCTTACAACCACAAATTTTAAATGTATTTTATTGAGATTTTAAGCGATAGACCAACACAAAGTAGCAGATAATTGTGAAGTGGAATGAAAATGATACATGGTTTTCAACATTTTAATAAAAAAAAAAAATCTTAAAAATGTGACATGCAAAAGTATTCAGCCCACTATATCAATATTTTGTAGAGCCAACCTTTTGCTGCAGTTACAGCTGCAAGTCTTTTGGGTTATGGCTCTACCAGCTTTGCGCATCTAGAGACGGAGATTTTTGCCCATTCTTCTTTACAAAATAGCTCAAACTCAGTCAGGTTGGATGGAGAGTGTCTGTGAACAGCAATTTTCATATCTTGCCACAGATGCTCAATGGGATTTAGGTCTGGACTTTGACTGGGCCATTCTAACACATGAATATTCTTTGATCTAAACCATTCCACTGTAGCTCTGGCTGTATGTTTAGGGTCATTGTCTTGCTGGAAGGGGAATCTCCTTCCCAGTCTCAAGTCTTTTGTAGTGTCCAACAGGTTTTCTTCCAGGATTGCCCTGTATTTAGCTCCATCCATCTTCCCATCAACTCTGACCAGCTTCCCTGTCCCTGCTGAAGAAAAGCCCCCACGACTCGGTGAGTCAAAAGCAAATTGAGGATCTGTTACATCCAACAGAGGGCGTATGAGCTCCCCGGCCCCTTTCCCATAATGCCTTGCGATATGTAGATGCTAAGTAGAGGGCAAAAGGCAATTCAATCTCTACACACCTTCACTGGTGCTCTCCTCAATGTGAGAGATTCTTGTCCCTAACCCACTCATTGCCTCCCACAAAGCCAGCCAGTTCACTTTGCTCTGTACTGATGAGGGACAACAATCCTGAAACAGCGCTGTATGCAGATAAGTGAAACTGGCTTGGCTAAAATCCCTTTTGCTGTCTCAAGACTCGGTGAGTCAAAAGCAAATTGAGGATCTGTTACATCCAACAGAGGGCGTATGAGCTCCCCAGCTCCTTTCCCATAATGCCTTGTGAAAAGCTCCCACAGCATGATCTTGCCACCACCATGTTTCACAGTGGGGATGGTGTGTTCAGGGTGATGAGCAGTGTTACTTTTCCACCACACAGTGCTTTGCATTTAGGCCAAAAAGTTCAACTTTGGTCTCATCTGACCAGAGCACCTTCTTCCACATGCTTTCTGTGTCCCCTATATGGCTTGTGGAAAATTGCAAATGGCACTTATGTCTTTCTTTCAACCATGGTTTCCTTCTTGCCACTCTTCTATAAAGGCCAGATTTGTGGAGTGCACGACTTAGCTGTTCTGTAGATAGATTCTCCCACCTGAGTTGTGGATTTCTGCAGCTCCTCCAGTGTGACCATGGGCCTCTTGGCTGCTTCTCTGACCAGTGCTCTCCTTGTTCGATCTGTTAGTTTAGGTGGCGGCCATGTCAATACTTTTTTCCATTTTTGGATGATGGCTTGAACACTGCTCCTTGGGATGACCATTGCTTGGGATATGTTTTTTTTTTTTTTTTTTTTTTTTTCCAAGATGGCGCCGCTGGAGTGGCTGCCAGCTACAGCAGCTCTGAGACTCTCTATCTTATTTTTCTTTCTATGACTCGTTTTGTACCTCTCTACTTAAGGACTTTTGCACTATGAAGAAACACACACAAAGACTTGGACCCTTGTGATACTTTTTTTTTTGTTTTTTATATCTGTCTTTTGTTCTGCTTGAAAATGGGATCTTTTGTGTATGCAGACAATTCCTTTGTCTATACAAGAGAGGAAATTCTGCAGCTCAGAGACACAGCAGGACGGCATACCATCTGGTCACACATCCCCCGTGAGATTTGGAGAAAGAAAAAGCAGGTGAGGGGATGCAGAGCAGGAACTCTTCAGAGGATTAAAAAGAGGCGTTACCGACCAGCTGTTCCCTCCATCATCATGGGCAATGTGAGATCTCTTGCAAACAAGATGGATGAACTAACAGCTCTCACCAGGCATCATCAGGAGTTTTGGGCGTGCAGCATGATGCTACTTACAGAGACTTGGCTCACTGAAGTTACTCCTGACCCTCTGGTCTCCTTGGATGGTTTTAAACTCCTTCGGGCAGACAGGACAAGGGAGAGCGGTAAGAGGAAAGGAGGAGGGCTGGCAATGTTTGTGAATAATAGATGGTGTAATCCTAGGCACATTGTGATTAAGGAGCAAACTTGCTGTAAGGACATTGAACTATTAGCTGTGAGCATGAGACCTTTCTACCTACCAAGGGAACTATCACATGTCATCGTGATAGCTGCATATGTCCCCCCCTCTGCGAAAGCTGACACTGCCTGCGAGGTCCTACAAGCCACGCTGAGCCAGTTACAGTTAAAACATCCCCAGGCCCTCTTTCTTCTGTCGGGTGATTTCAACCATGCCTCTCCATCATCCACACTGCCCAGTTTCACACAGTATGTAACCTGCCACACAAGAGACAACAAAACACTGGACTTGTTCTTTGCCAACGTGAGGGAGGCATATAACTCATCAGCCCTACCGCCCCTGGGAAGATCGGATCACAACCTAGTGCATCTCCGACCTGTGTACAAGCCACTTGTACGTAGAGAACCAGCTGTCACCCGCACAGTGAGGATATGGTCCGAGGAGAGTGATGAGGCACAACCGCATGGGAAGTGCTGCAGGATTCTTATGGAGAAGATATAGAAGGACTCACACACTGCATAACAGACTACATTAATTTTTGTGTGGACAACACAGTACCCACAAAAGTGGTGAGGTGCTTCTCCAATAACAAACCATGGATTAACTCTGATATAAAAACACTACTTAAGGAGAAAAAGATGGCATTCAGGACAAGAGATAAGGAGGGGTTGGGGGAAGTACAAAAGGAGCTGAGGCATCAAATCAGGCAGGGAAAAGCCAGTTATAAAGAAAAAATGGAAAAGCAAATGGAAAGAAAAGACATAAGGGGGGTCTGGGAGGGGCTTAAGTCAATTTCGGGTCATAAACAGTCTGCCAGATTGAGGCAGATGTTAATTGGCTTAATGAACTAAACCTATTCTTCAACAGATTTGATCACACACCAGCTCCTCCCACCCCAGTATGTCCTTCAGCTTCCCCCACCACAATGACTTCTCCCCATGCGGCCACTTCCCAACAGACCAGTAAATCCAGAAATCCGTCTTTATCTGGCCACAGTCTGACCTTCACACGGGCCCAGGTGAGGAAGGAGATGAAAAAGATCAAGGCGAGGAAAGCCGCAGGGCCAGATGACATCAGTGCAAGGCTAATTAAGACTTGCGGGGACCAGCTGTGTGGTATAATTACATATATGTATAATATGAGCCTGAGGCAGGAAATAGTCCCTGAATTATGGAAATCTTCTTGTGTGGTACCAGTTCCAAAGAAACCCCACCCTATGGACCTCAACGACTACAGACCTGTAGCACTGACATCCCACCTGATGAAGATCTTGGAGAGATTGGTTCTCACACATCTCCGCCCTCTAGTGAGCCCCGCTATGGACCCCCTCCAGTTTGCTTATCGGCCGGGCATTGGGGTAGATGATGCCATCATCCAACTTCTGCACAGGGCTCTGTCTCACCTGGAGAAACCAGGGAACACAGTGAGAATAATGTTCTTTGACTTCTCCAGTGCTTTTAACACCATACAGCCCAGGTTATTGAGGGACAAGCTGGGCCTTGCTGGAGTGGACCACCACCTCTCCAACTGGATCCTAGACTACCTCACAAATCGACCTCAATACGTGAGAGCCCGAGACTGTGTGTCAGGTACCGTGATCTGTAATACGGGGGCACCTCAGGGTACGGTTCTCGCCCCTTTCCTCTTCACACTGTACACTGCAGATTTTAGGTGCAACTCATCCAGCTGCTACCTACAGAAGTATTCTGACGACTCTGCAATAGTGGGTCTCATCACAGATGATGATGACAGGGAGTACAGAGAACTGAACCAGGATTTTGTGGACTGGTGCCACCGGAACCACCTGAAGATTAACGCGGGGAAGACCAAGGAGATGGTGGTGGACTTCCGCAAAGGCAGATGCCCTCCAAATCCAGTGGACATCCTGGGGACGGGCATCGAGATTGTGAACACCTATAAGTACCTGGGTTTGCTCCTTAATAATAAGCTGGACTGGGCAGATCATATGGAGGCCCTGTACAGGAAGGGCCACAGCAGGCTCTACCTGCTTAGGAAACTGAGAGCCTTTGGAATCCGGGGGGCACTTCTTAGAACTTTCTTCAACTCGGTAGTGGCATCAGCCATCTTCTTTGGAGTGGCCTGCTGGGGGAGCAGTATATCAACCAGGGACAGAAATAAACTTGACAAGCTGATTAGAAGGGCCAGCTCTGTCCTGGGGAGCCCACTGGACCCAGTGCAGGTGGTGGGTGACAAAAGGATACTGTCCGTGGTGAGCTCCATGCAGAAGAAGAAGTCCCATCCCATGCATGAGACTGTGATCGCGCTGAGCAGTACTGTCAGTGACCGACTGCTCCACCCTAGGTGTGAGAAGGAGCGCTATCGGAAGTCTTTCCTCCCCACCGCGGTTAGGCTGTACAACCAACACCGACCTAAGCGGAGATCATTACACACAGAGAACTGAAATATCTCTCTGCCTGTTAAATCCCCCCCCCCCCCCTCTGCTACGTCCTATCTGTCTGTCTGCTATTAATGTAATACCTCTCACCTGGGAACATTCCTGTACATGTTGTATTTGTATTTGTATCTGCTTATCTTTGCTGCTGTAACACACTGAATTTCCCCATTGTGGGACTATTAAAGGACTATTATTATTATTAACCTAACTCTGCTTTAAACTTCTCTACAACTTTATGTCTGACCTGTCTGGTGAGTTCCTTGGTCTTCAAGATTCTGTTTGTTCACTAGTGTTGTCTAACAAACCACTGAGGCCTTCACAGAACAGGTATATTTATACTGAGACTAAATTACACACAGATATTAACTAATTGAGACTTCTGAAGGCAATGGATTGCACTGGATTTTATTTAGGGGTATCAGAGTACAGGGGGCTGAATACTTTTGCACGTCACACTTTTCAGATTATTTGATTTAAAATTTTGAAGAGCATGTATCATTTTCATTCCACTTCACAATTATGTGCTACTTTGTGTTGGTCTATCACTTAAAATCTCAATAAAATACATTTAAGTTTGTGGTTGTAAGGTGACAAAATGTGAAAAATTTCAAGGGGTATGAATACTTTTGCAAGCCACTGTATCCTTATCCTTCTACTCCTTGCATTCTTCAACCGTACTATGTGTTTTTCATTGTCATGTCTCTACAGATCTTGCTTACCAAAGGTCCTTTACTGACCGAAACACTGCATACTTTGACGGATCTGTTATATGGAATTTCTGTATAACTGCCAATTGGATGGATATGTACATAACCTCACGCTTTTACTACTGTATTTCTTGAATAAATCACAAGTGATTCTTATTTCTGGAACAGTGTGTGCAATGGTTCTCTACTATACTGCAGTATCCAAGTCTGTTTACTGAGGCAGCTTGTATAAATTGACTAACCCTAACTATTACAAGTTTGGAGCAAATTATTTAAACTGGTGTAATTTTATATTAAGCCACTAGATGGCCTCACTTTTGCTTATAAAATACAGGCAAAATTATGTGCAGGATTTTGTTTTCATTTTCCATAAGTGCAAATTGCTTTCAGTAATGTACTTCATAAATATGTCTTATTTATTTTAACATTCTTCTCTGGGTCAGTCTGCTTCAAGCATGGAAAGGAGCTGCCCACTTTGGCATATGTGCTGCTGACATCCATAACACCACCATATTACTGCATCAAAGCTTTGTGTTAGTGTTTCCCATCTTTGGATGTGATAACAGCCTGCTAGTTTCTTTAATGGCTACTCATTGCTGTTCACATCTGTGTTTATAGGCTAGTTTTTTCCAGTCCATCATCCATACTCTTTGCCAACACATCAGAGACTCTCCCACCAAATTTTCAAAAGTAATCTGAATACCCATCTCTTAGAAAAGTTAACATCCTGCAACAGTGCCTCCACTGTACAACTACATAGGCATCTTCAGCCCTCATATATGGTTTCCTTTTCCTCTATCAGTCTGTTATTTAGTGAGTTTACATTTTATGTATTTACTTGTTTATAATCTTCTGTTCATGTTCAGTAACAACATTAACTCTGTATTGAGGACCTTCTAAACTTAGATCTATTCTGGGTGTTTGAGTATGGTCAATGTTGGATATGAGCTCTACCGAGTTCAAGATTTGTGTGAAAAATCAATCTTTTCACACATTTGTGGAAGTCCATATGTACCAAATGAATCAATCCTGGACCATTGAAACTGGATAACTAGTATGAAGATGTTTCCACTTTTGAATAAACCAGTAAGGTAAGTGTTAAAATTGTTCTGACAAGGCAACATGAAATATTGGGATCTTGAACAGTATCTAGATAATGTCCTTATAAGTTCACTATGTTTGTGGTGCGTTCAGAAGTACAGTACATAGTGGATTAGCTAAAATATGGTTACATATTCATGAAAACAGTATTAGAATGAATTTGAAGCATAAAGTGCTGACACTTTAAATATACAGTATATGTATGCAAATGCTTCACTGCCGCATTTCTTGGAACAACATTGTGGTAGGTAGCATGTTTGTCAGACATAATGAATGCAAAGTTTGTATTTTGTCTGCCTAAGAAATCTAGAACATTTTTAGTTCTTTAAATGCTAACAACTTAAAGGAAATCTGTCAGGTGGTTTTTCCACCATAAACTGACCCCATCATGTGCAGGATGAAGTAGATCCCTTTCCATCGCTCCCCAACCACCTTGACTACTTCGGTTACTTTGCATATGACTTTTTTTTTATGCTTTAAGACATTTCTAACTTCACTTTGCTGCAACAGAAGGATTACAGAGGGGGAACTAATGGGAAGGGAACTACTTCATCTTGCACATGGTGGGGCCAGTTTATGGTGGAAAAACCACCTGACAGGTTCCTTTTAAGGCTCTTTCTGGTAAAGCATCATATATTTACTCTCTTACTTCTAGGCATTTAACTACTTGGCACTAAAATTAAGAACAATCCCTGCAAAATGTATACACTGTGGGGCTCATGCACATGTCTGGACCAATGGAAACTCAATGTGCAGTGTAATGCTCACACCCCTTTATTACAGTGTCTATTGGAAAAAAGACTCATTATAAAATCTAAAGAATAACTAATCGATCTGTCTAAAAGACTAGGAATACCAAACAGTGGATTGTCTTCTGGGTGCTTGGGTTCAGCATATCGCGGTTCGGGCTGATAGATTACTGGGAGGGGCTGGTGAAGACGCAGTGGACATGGTGCACATTGGCACTAATGGCAAGGTTAGAGGTAGACGGAAGATCCTAAAAATTATTTTAGGGACTTGGGCAGAAAGTTTATGGAAGGACCTTTAAAGGTGGTATTTTCTGAAATACTATCTGTACCACGGGCAACACAGGCAAGGCAGTGGGAGATTAGGCAGGTAAACAAGTGGCTCAAGAGTTGGTGTAGGTAGGAGGGGATTGGGTTCTTGGAGACTTGGGCCGACTTCTGTATTTTCTACAAGCCCTTCAGTAGGAATGGGATTCCCCTCAATGGGGGAGGGTGCAGCTGTGCTGGGGGAGAAGATGGCTAGAAGGTTGGAGAAGTGTTTAAACTAGGGACTGGGGGCAGGATATAAAAGGTTTAACTCCTTAACGACCAGGGCATAATAGTACGTCCTTAGTCGCATGACGATGTATGGAGAGCGCTCAGGAGCAGTGAAGGCATTTTGCTATTCACTGCGATACAGTAATAGTATGATCGATCAGACTCCCTATGTTTCAAGGTCCCTAGGGAGTCTGATCATACAAGTAAAAGTATAAAAAAAAAAAAAAAAAAAAAAAGTTTTTAAAAGTATGAAAAAATTTTAAAAAACACAAAAGTTCAAATCACCCCCCTTTCCCTAGATCAGATATAAAAGTAAATAAACAAAAGTAAGCATAAACACTTTAGGTATCCCCGCGCTCCAAAATGCCCAAACTATTAAAATATTAAAATATTTATCCCATACGGTGAACAGCGTAGTGGGGGGAAAAAATCAAAATGGCCAAATAGCATTTTTTTCAACACTTTGTCTCCTATAAAAAATTTAATAAAAAGTGATCAAACCATCAGATCTTTCCCCAAATGGTATCAATAAAAACTTCATGTTGTCCCGCATAAAAAGACATCTTACCCAGCTCCATACATGTAAATATGAAAAAGTTACAGGTGACACAATATGGCAATGCAAATGTTTTTTTTCTATTTGGCAAAGTTTTTAATTTTTTAAAAGGTATCAAAGCATTACAAATACTATATAAATTTGGTATCGCCGTGTTCGTACTGACCCGCAGAATACAGGTAACATGTCATTTTTGCCACACAGTGAATGCTGTAAAAATTAAACCCATATGAATTTGGTGCAAATGCAGTTTTTCTCCAATTGCACCTCATTCTGAATTTTTTTCCAGCTTCCCAGTACATTGCACAGCATATTTAATGGTGCCATTACAAAGTACAATTTGTTTCGCAAACAATAAGCCATCATGTGACTCTGTGAACTGAAAAATGAAAAAGTTACGGCTCTTGGAATGTGGGGAGGGAAAAATGAAAATGCAAAAACAAAAAAATGGCCCGGTCATTAAGGGGTTAAAAGGGGAGAATAGTGTAGATAGTGATAGGGATAAGAAAGGAAACTGAGATGGAGCGGAGAGTGATGTTAGAACCGTTAATAATTATGCAGAACACTAATTAGGTAAAACAAATAAATTGCATGTATACTAATGCCAGGAGCCTCAACAAAATAGAGGAATTAGAAGCAATAATTTTGGAAGAGGGTTATGACATAGTGGGGATAAGCAAGACATGGCTGGATGACAGCTATGACTAGGTTGTAAATATGCAATAATACTTATTAGGGGTCTCCAAGTATAATGGAGGAAGGGGAACGGCTACTAATGGAACAAATAGGAGTCAGCTAAAAATAATGAGATAATTATGTGACCAAAACCTAATACAGTACAGACCAAAAGTTTGGGGACACCTTCTCATTCCAAGAGTTTTCTGTATTTTCATGACTATAAAAATTGTAGATTCACACTGAAAGCATCAAAACTATGAATTAACACATGTGGAATTATATACTTAACAAAAGTGTGAAACAACTGAAAATATGTTTTATATTCTAGGTTCTTCAAAGTAGCCACCTTTTGCTTTGATTACTGCTTTGCACACTCTTGGCATTCTCTTGAAAAAGACTTGGGGAATTTTGGTTGATAGTAAGCTTACCTTTAGTGACCATTGCCAGGCAACTGCAGCCAAGGCAAATAAAATTATGGGATACATGAAAAGAGGCATAGATTCTCATGACAAGAACATAGTTATGCCTCTATATAAATCACTAGTATGGCCACAAATAGAATATTGCACTCAATTTTGGTCCCTGGTAAACACGAAGGACATAACTTAACAAGTATAGGAGGGTGACCAAGACAATTAAATTAGTGGGTGGATTGCAGTACAAAGACAGATTAACATTTTTAGATTTATTCAGTTTAGAAAAAAAGACATCTATAGGGAGAACTAATAACAATGTACAAATACATGAAAGACGCAGTACAAAGACATTTCTAATGATCTTTTTGCTCCTAGGACCGTAACAAGGGGACATCCTCTAATCCTAGAGAGAGAATATTTCACCAGTATCATAGACAGGGATTTTGTAGTGTAATGGCAGTGAGACTATACAACTCAATGCCACGGGATATTGTGATGGTGATTTCATTGCATAAGTTCAAAAAGAGACTGGACACCTTTTTTGAACTGAAAAATATTACATGTTTTAGATTTTAGGTAAAGACAAATTGATCCAGAGTTTTGTATTCATTGGTGGAGTTGGAATTGGGAAGGTTTTTTTACCCTGACATGGGGCAATTGGCATACGCCTCTTGGGGTTTTTTGCTTTGATCTGGATCAACACTGTAGGGTTATAGGTTGGACTTGTGTCTTCATCCAACCTCATCAATTATATTACTATGTATACATCAACACAGTATCACGTAAGCAGCTAAAGTCTGTACTATATGTACCTGCTATGGGCAGTGCAATTCTTCTTCTCTTAGATTTAGAAGAATGTAGAGAGACTGTGGGTATAGGAAGGTAGGAAGGCTGAGCTGTGAGGTCCTTCATTACAGGTTCCTGTCTCCACATGTGGAGAGCCTGTGTGAATCTGCATACAAGAGTTCCCATGAACAATATTATATAATAATAATTAAATTAGTAGACAAAAGTTTAAACATTTTTTGCAGATCTAAATAATTAAAAATTTAGCAGTGTTTTAAACATTATCTCTAACCATCTTAGTGGTGAAAGTCTCTTAATAGGTTGCCAATGGATATGACCATGCACCAAAGATGTACCTAATATATATATAATGTATTGTCCAAGTTTATTATCCATTTAATTTAATTTGAAATCCTACATTTTAGATCAAATTATTATAATTTGATCTGTTACAACTTTTATACAGTGCATGTAGAAAATGGTTCATAACAAACATGTTATGTCTTTTACAAACCTTAAAGGGGGTTGTACAGGCAAATATGGACAACCCTTTTATCGTTTAAATCAGCTGGGGGCAGTGTAACAAATTAAAAAAAAAAAAAAAAAAAAAAAAGTATACTCACCTGTCCCTGATGTCCAGTTTCCTCCAGCGCGTCCCGGTTCTTCTGCTATGGCGGTGTCTTCCGGCGTTCCGCTGATTGGCCTCAGCGGCTTCAGCGGAACTCCGGAAGACGCCGCCAGAGCAGAAGAATCAGGATGCGCAGGAGAACACTGGAGCACCGTGGAAAAATCATGCATTTTTTTTTTTTTTTTTTTTAAATTTGTTTCACTGCCCCGGCTGATTTTAAACAATAAAAGGGTTACCCATTTTTGCCTGAACAAACCCTTTCCCTGCATTTCACGTATCTATATGTCCTCTCAGGGTGGCACTTTTGTAGCCTAGGATGTATCAAATACGTCCTTACTACTAATGTCAATATCTCAGGATTGGTTAGGGCTATGAAGATGATTTTGGATTCATTTTAAAGATGAGAATCTCACCTTCCTCCTACCGTAGCTCTTAAGATGCTACCTGAGGCAGGAGAGGGGGCCCTATATCTCAGGTTTGGTTAGGGCTATGAAGATGATTTTTGGATTCATTTTTATTTTAAAATGCTACCAAGATCTTCATGATAGCCCTTACAGATCCTGAGTGATTCACTGTTGAAAACACTATTCGGCATTGAGATCCCATTGCAGATCTCAATTCCCAACAGTGTTTTTACAGCGATTCGCTCCCAATCTGTAAGGGCTATCAAGAAGATCTTGGTATCATTGTAAAGATTGTAAAATCATCTTCATAGCCCTAACCAATCCTAAGATATGCACAAAGTCATCAATAAAGTTTACATTTCACCCTGTCCAAACCTGATCCTTCTAGAGTAAAATATGCCTCTACCATATACATTACACGCTAAAATAATAGTAATAATGATTATCACTAGAGATGAACATATGAATTGCTACAATTTTTATAGGGGGATAGAAAATTCTTATGTAAGCTCCTATTTAATTTGCATGGACAAAATTAGTTGGCGCATTTCTGCGATTTTTGGTGTTTCTTTAAAACCTGTAAATAAATATATATATATATATATATATATATATATATAAGTGTGGTATGTATGAATTCCTCACATCTTGCAGTTTTTTGGAAAGTACATTTTGTTTGCAGAAAGGGACTGCTTGATCTTGCATTGTGGTAGCAAATTTGAATTTTTGTGGTGTTTTTGCTTGTAATGTCTGTTTGCTGCAAAGTTGCATGAAGGTGGTTGTGTATATGAAATATTAAGCTGTATTTTTATATACTATATGCTGTGCAATCTCAAAAAAGTTAGATTTTGGTATCACAGTCACAGTTTGCTAGGTGCAGTTCAGATTTTTAACATATTAGTGAATAGCAGCAAAATCTTTCTTGTCTTCTGTATCAGTGTTTTTGAGAGTACGAGCTCTTGTTGTAGCTCATGTTTGCGGTATATATAAATTGTGTACACCTTGATTTTTTTATTTTAAATATATTTTGTGTGTAAATGTACAAATGAATATGAGTTTTAGGTGCAAATATGTGTTTTAGTGCATTTTTTCAAAAAATGATGTGTTTGTCACAAAGTTAAAGGAAGATAGATGTGGCTATTGATAACTCATTGAGACACATGTAATCTTCAGGTTGTCTACTTTCAAAAAATATATAGGGTTTAGGGGTTCACTCGCTTTTCATGGTGTGTAATCCCTACATTTTATAGGATGATACTTTTAACGTTTCCAGCTTCAAAGCCGATTTTTGTTCCTTCCAGTTCTAGTGATTTTCTGAAGACATGTGCATGCAGGTGTAGGCCTTAGTGATATGAATGAACTCTGCACATGTTGATCTCTTATTTTTAGGAGGTTTGGTGCATAGAACTTTGTTTGATTTCCACTTTTAGCAGCTAATATACATTTATTTGCATTTTTATTTTATAAAACATACACTTTAAATTGCATGAAGGTGCCTGTTCGCATACAGTACCAAGTGGCATTCTGACAATGCTGCAGGTGTCTACTTTAAGAAAATATATAGGTATGTGGGGGTTAGCATGATCTTTTAATGTTGCAATTTAGGTTTTATTTGTCCATCTCAAAACTGTGAAAATTGCTCCGGCTACCGGAGGTGCAAAATTTACAGAGACCCCTGGCAGTGAAAGGGTTAAAGGTGAGTTTCCACACAGTGGCATGACCCACAAAACTCTGCATCCGTAAGCAAACTATTAGAAAATTGTGCTTCAGTGCAGTTTTCAGTGGCACATATGTGGGAACTCCAGAGAACTAGAGACCAATTTCACAATTAGGCCTCATTTAGGCAATCAAAATTTGTCTGCAATTTAGCATCTATTTTGTCCAGACTGCAGGTCTAATTGCTGCTACTTTGAGGCATTAGACCTGTGGTCAGGATGGGTTTTCCGGCTGTATTACAGACATTGAAACGTGGATGCAATGTGACCTGATCTGACTGCAGCAAAAAAATGGAGGCATGCGTACATTTGTCTTTAACTTTTTTTTTCATAATGTTATGCTAATGGAATGACCTGCTATACAGTGAAGGTCATAGTCTTAAGATCTTTAATGCCACATTTTTACGGGGTTTTTACACTACCCACACTTACCCTCTGTGAACAGGTTCAGAACAATATGGGGCAGCAACTTCACCTAACTGTTTCATGTGAATGGAGCATTGGTGTTCATTAGTGGCAACTGCTCTATTCACTTTTATGGGGCTGCTGCATGTCCCTGTCCTGGCGGCCCCAAAAAAGTGAATGGAATGGTGGACTGACATGTACACCACTGTTACATATACAGTGCCTTGCGAAAGTATTCGGCCCCCTTGAACTTTTCAACCTTTTGCCACATTTCAGGCTTCAAACATAAGGATATAAAATTTTAATTTTTTTGGTGAAGAATCAACAACAAGTGGGACACAATTGTGAAGTGGAACGAAATTTATTGGTTATTTTAAACTTTTGTAAAAAATAAAAAACTGAAAAGTGGGGCGTACAATATTATTCGGCCCCTTTACTTTCAGTGCAGCAAACTCACTCCAGAAGTTCAGTGAGGATCTCTGAATGATCCAATGTTGTCCTAAATGACTGATGAAGATAAATATAATCCACCTGTGTGTAATCAAGTCTCCGTATAAATGCACCTGCTCTGTGATAGTCTCAGGGTTCTGTTTAAAGCGTAGAGAGCATCATAAAGACCAAGGAACACACCAGGCAGGTACGTGATACTGTTGTGGAGAAGTTTAAAGCCGGATTTGGATACAAAAAGATTTCCCAAACGTTAAAGATCCCAAGGAGCACTGTGCAAGCGATCATATTGAAATGGAAGGAGTATCAGACCACTGCAAATCTACCAAGACCCGGCCGTCCCTCTAAACTTTCATCTCAAACAAGGAGAAGACTGATCAGAGATGCAGCCAAGAGGCCCATGATCACTCTGGATGAACTGCAGAGATCTACAGCTGAGGTGGGAGAGTCTTTCCATAGGACAACAATCAGTCGTACACTGCACAAATATGGCCTTTATGGAAGAGTGGCAAGAAGAAAGCCATTTCTCAAAGATATCCATAAAAAGTCTTGTTTAAAGTTTGCCGCAAGCCACCTGGGAGACACACCAAACATGTGGAAGAAGGTGCTCTGGTCAGATGAAACCGAAAGCGAACTTTTTGGCCACAATGCAAAACGATATGTTTGGCGTAAAAGCAACACAGCTCATCACCCTGAATACACCATCCCCACTGACAAACATGGTGGTGGAAGCATCATGGTTTGGGCCTGCTTTTCTTCAGCAGGGACAGGGAAGATGGTTAAAATTGATGGGAAGATGGATGGAGCCAAATACAGGACCATTCTGGAAGAAAACCTGTTGGAGTCTGCAAAAGACCTGAGACTGGGACGGAGATTTATCTTCCAACAAGACAATGATCCCAAACATAAAGCAAAATCTACAATGGAATGGTTCACAAATAAACGTATCCAGCTGTTAGAATGGCCAAGTCAAAGTCCAGACCTGAATCCAGTCGAGAATCTGTGGAAAGAGCTGAAAACTGCTGTTCACAAACGCTCTCCATCCAACCTCACTGAGCTCAAGCTGTTTTCCAAGGAAGAATGGGCAAGAATTTCAGTCTCTCGATGTGCAAAACTGATAGAGACATGCCCCAAGCGACTTGCAGCTGTAATCGCAGCAAAAGGTGGCGCTACAAAGTATTAACTTAAGGGGGCCGAATAATTTGGCACGTTCCACTTTTCAGTTTTTTATTTTTTACAAAAGTTTAAAATATCCATTAAATTTCGTTCCACTTCACGATTGTGTCCCACTTGTTGTTGATTCTTCACCAAAAAATTTAAATTTTATATCTTTATGTTTGAAGCCTGAAATGTGGCAAAAGGTTGAAAAGTTCAAGAGGGACGAATACTTTCGCAAGGCACTGTACATGTGTAATACCCCAGTACTGTATTCCCTTAAGGCTGAGTCAGGGATGTGTTCATGTTGTAGCAGAGGGTACTGTTATAATTATATTTAATGTGCATATAATATGTTATGTCTTTAAGAAGTATTGCATCAGCCATTGCATCTGTGCCAGCACTGGTAAGGTTAATGTACAGCACCTCACACCACATGTGCCCAACACTTAGCCCTCATTGGACAAAGGGGGTGGGGACACTGGGGTGTAGTTTAGGCAGACTGGGGAAGTCTGGTGAGTTCTGCCTGTGGCAGTAGTGAGATGGAGAGTAATCTAAGGAGGAAGATAGTTGCCACACAGTTGGCCACTTCTGGACAAACAGTACCCTAACACACAGTTCCGAGTACCACACGTCTCAGGAGTCCAGGTACAGTCTGTTAAAAGAGCAGGAGGATTTAGACCGCTATAAAGCACAAGGTCACACTCAGGCCTACATAAGGAGGGATACCTAGTGCAACACCAAAGTACATCATACTCATATATATATATATATATATATATATATATATATATATATATATACTCAAAATGAGTTCCTGTCTGTCTGTTCTTTATGCGCGACCAAACAACTGGACAGATCCTCACCAAATTTGGCACACATGTACATCGGGTGTCCGGGAATATTATAGTCTGAGTCTCAGCTCTCTTGGACGTACCGTTCCTGAGATACAGTATTCCCAAAAAATGACCAGCATTAGTCTATACAAGCCTGCAAGTCTTTCACTCATATTCCAACTGCCATACACACGGTCACATGTCCCTTATCAGCCAATAAGAGCTCGCAGGCGCTTACTCTCCTCAGGCACACAGGTTTCCATAGCAACCAAGCTATGTATGCCCTGTATTAGTCAATAGCAGTTCACAGGACCTTAAATATTCAGTCATATCACATGTATCAGCCAATATAAGTTCACATTTAATTTACCAGGTTTCCATAACAACACAGCCATAAATAGACTGTACCTATACTGGACTCAGTGGTATAACTAGCAATGGCTGGGCCCGAAGGTGAACATTTGACATGGGACCTTCCCCCCCCCCCCCCCGCACAAACTGCATTCCTGCACACACTATTATGCCCCATAGTGGCCCCTGCATACCTTCCTGAGAAACAGTATTCCCAAAAAATTATCAGCATTAGTCAATACAAGCTTGCAAGTGGCCCCTGCACACAGTGTTATGCCCCATAGTGGCCCCTGCACACAGTGTTATGCCCCATAGTGGCCCCTGCACACAGTGTTATGCCCCATAGTGGCCCCTGCACACAGTGTTATGCCCCATAGTGGCCCCTGCACACAGTGTTATGCCCCATAGTGGCCCCTGCACACAGTGTTATGCCCCATAGTGGCCCCTGCACACAGTGTTATGCCCCATAGTGGCCCCTGCACACAGTGTTATGCCCCATAGTGGCCCCTGCACACAGTGTTATGCCCCATAGTGGCCCCTGCACACAGTGTTATGCCCCATAGTGGCCCCTGCACCAGTGTTATGCCCCATAGTGGCCCCTGCACACAGTGTTATGCCCCATAGTGGCCCCTGCACACAGTGGGCCTCCCATGAACAATTATTATACTCTGGAGTCTTTTCAGACCCCAGAGTATAATGATTGGAGACCCAGAGGAGGATATAAATATAAAAAACTGTTGCTTACCTCTCCCTGGCTCCGGCGCACTCCCCACCACCTCTTCAATGTTGGACCAGATGTTATGTGAGTCAGGCATGCGTTGCCACACATAATGACGTCAGACTGGTCCACCGACGTCTTGGATGTCATCAAGGAGGCCCTAAGCCTGCTGGAGCGCAGGAGAGGTAAGTAACATTGTTTTTTTTTATGTTCCCTCACCTCCCCTGGGCCTCAGATCATTATACTCTGGGGTCTGAAAAGACCCCAGAGTATAATGAAAGCAGTGTTTGTGGGATTCGCGGGCTGCGGCCTTACTTACCAACCCCCACTCCTGCACATAGCCACCTCCGCAGAAGGAGAAGCGCAGGCGGCCATGAGCAGGAGAGGAGATCGGTAAGTAAATAGGGCCTGTTACCTGCTGGTGTTACACCAGCGGGTAACGGCCTATTAAAAAAAAAAATCAGGGGCCCGCCAGGACCCCTAATGTCCCGGGCCCTGTGGCAGCCGCTACCGCAGCTACCCCGGTATTTACATCACTAACTGGACTGCCATACTGGATGTTAGCATTCAAATAATTGAAACGTTTTTAAACTACTCATGCCTCCTGCACCAAAATGCATGGTTGCTGCTCGTGCTAATGAAAACTCTCAGCAGACCCAAGCCTGTCTCCAAATCTGACAAGGCATTTGTCAGCCACATGCACACAGCTGAACTCCAGGTTTCCATAACAACCCAGCCATTTTTCTTCACTCCTGTAGGTTAGCTTTAAAGGGGCAGGGCGCTGTGGATGACACTGTTACACAAGGTCACATACACACAGCTTTACTCCAGGTTTTCCATAACAACTGATCGCAGGTTTTTCACTGATATCCAAACTGAGATACACATGATCACACGACGCTTATGGACCAATGGAAAATCGCAGGTTCTTCAGTCTTGACATACACACAGCTTTACACCAGGTTTCGATAGCAACCAAGCTATTTATCACCTGTGTGAGACAGTACCAGTTCATAGGTCCTTAAATATTCAGTCATATGACGTGTATCAGCCAATATAAGTTCACATTTCATTTACCAGGTTTCCATAGCAACACAGCTATAAATAGACTGTACCTATACTGGACTGCCATACTGGATGTCAAATGCAAAACTGGGCAATTCTTATGGGGCCACTACACAAACAAAAAATGAAATATACCCGTGCGAAGCCGGGTCCTTCTGCTAGTGTGTGTGTGTGTGTGTATATATATGGTTTATATATATATATATATATATATATATATATATATATAAATGAGGAATCCAGATATCCTTCACTACCTTGCTGTGCACCTCCATATTGAGTTATCTGCTTGAACAGTATACCTCATGGCTATCTGGAAGCTATTTGCACTAAGTAAATTCTGGCACTACTTTCAGCATCCATCTTGACTCTGTGTGTGTGTGTCTAAAGCTAACTTGCACCAACCACCATCTTGGGTACATCCTGGGCCAGGGCACACTACTACACCCATCATTCACCAGAGGGAGTACACCGGGGAACCTGTCCAGTACAGCGACCGCCTAGGTGCGTTCCCCCACCACTGTGCTGTACCCGAGGGAGAGAGCCTGAAGATGCCTGCACCGTGACTACCACTCCCAACATCCACCACTCAGACATAGTCTCCCCCTTTGCAATCCTCCTTGGTGCACCACACATGAAGCACACTGAGCAGCTTGTAGGTACTTGTTCTTGTGATCAATAGGCATCCCAGTGATCAGACCAACCATTCAGCACCCCCTATCCTGTGGATGGAGGTTGAGTGTCTATAATTTCATTACCTCTGTTATGGAGGGTGGAGTGCAGGCTCACTATAGTAAGGCCAGCCCTGTGATGAAATATGTATATATTTATATTATGAAATGTCTAGTTTTGTTTTAACCACTTCCAATATCGGACCAATTTCTGGTTCAGGACCACACGCATTTTTGGTTTTTTTGTATGTGTGGTTTGAGGGCTATAACATTTTTTTTATCATTTGCGTTATTCAACTAATTTCTGCGACTTTTCTCGGAGACACATGGGTTTTATTTTTATGTTTTTATTTGTGCACGTTTTTTAAATTTTATTTATTTATTTTTTCTTTTTAATATCCGGGAAGATATAAACAAAAGAGGAGGGAAAAGGTGTCTGTTTTTCACTTTTTTTTTAATTTTTTTATTTTTTTTTTATTTAACCTTTTCCGTGCCAAACACGTATCTATACGTTATCCCAGGGTGGCACTTTCTTAGCCGAGGACGTATCTAATATGTCCTTACTACTAATACCGATATCTCAAGATTGGTTAGGGCAATGAAGATGATTTTGGATTCATTTTCATTTTAAAATGATACCAAGATCTTCATGATAGCCCTTACAGATCCTGTGCGATTCACTGTTGAAAACGCTATTCAGCATTGAGATCCCATTGCAGATCTCAATTCCTGACAGCGTTTTTAACAGCGATTCGCTCCAAATCTGTAAGGGCTGTCATGAAGATCTTGGTATCATTGTAAAGATTGTAAAATCATCTTCATAGCCCTAACCAATCCTAAGGTATAGGGCTCTAAAGTGTCCCCCCCCCTCCTGCCTCAGGTAGCATCTTAAGAACTGCGGTAGGAAGGAGGGGGGAGGAGCTGCCCTTAAGACTGCACAGAGATGTCAAATCATCATCATCTGTGCATAACCTGTATGTGACCCGGGGGGGGGGGGTAGCAAGGACTTCTGTCCCTGTTATCCCCTCTCCTATCAATCAGAGAGCATACTGTACTTTTGCTCTCTGATTGTCACATAGAGGGATAATGTAATACCACTCTGAGCCTTATTAGAGGGGTATTCTTATATAATACCCCCCTGAACATAACCAGGACAATGGTAAACATCTGGGTCACAGCGCCAAAAGAGTTGCACCAAACACTTACACAACACATGCACAAAGTCATCAATGATTTCCCGTGTAACTGGCGCTGATACCATAGCCCCAGTTGCAGGAGGAATACAGCCTCTTGCCATAACTATATGGGTCCTGTAGGGCCCAGCAGCTCTTACGGCCTCTGATCCCGGCATATTGTGTGACCTCCGGATCAGAGGGGAGCCACATCATGACGGCTCCCATAGCTGTGTACACAGCGATCGGGAAAGCAGGGATGGTAATAAACCTTCCCTGCCTTCTTTAGGGGAGCTCTGGCTATAGTTATATTCGGCTCCCCATTTCTGCAGCTGCTGAAAACTGCAAGGATGTACCGGTACGTCCTTGCAGAACAAGAGCCACTTCCAGACATATATACTCTATGGGCTGTCCGGAAGTGATTAACTTTTTTACTTCACTGTGTCAGTAGGTATGTGCTAACACTGAGGGTTTCCTGTGTAATTCTATTTTGGTAATTTTAAACCGCTTTAGGACGTGCATTTAATACAGACAGACACTAATTAGTATGCTTTTTATGTGCCATGTGGGATTTAGATGCCTTCTTGTGCTTCATGTGACTGCTGAGACAAAATAGGTACAGAAAGCACAGATTTTCCAGAAATGGGCCGCCGCCATGAGACTGAACAGATGTGCTGTTCGCCTCATATTTGTTAGTTAACTGTCCTGTATTACCTATTCCTTCTACTGTTGTTTCTATGCATTCTTTGTTGCTGCCATCCGCTGGCCAGAATTTTGCATGCCGCACGCCTTGTTCTTATAATTCAAGTTTTTTTCACTCTGGGCGTGGGTTTAGGCAGCCCTGGTCCATGCCACTTCCTGCAGCCATTTTAGTTCTTCAAAGCTGTGTGACTGGACTTACAAGACACCTTGGGCTTGTGAAGGCATCAGTTTTTGACCAGCAGTTAGCCTCAGGAAAGACACCAACAGGACAGCATCATACCACTACTAAGCCATTGCAGTATTGTGTCATCACTTGTCGCTGTTCTTGGGTCAAACCCATATTGATTCCTATCATCTGGTCTACATTTGAATCCATCTAACCTGAGCTCCTGCCGGTCCAATCTGCTCCACTGCTTGGATACAGAGGTAGGAAAGTCACACAGCCACTATCAGTTACACCTTCATTCGCCTTCATGTGGGGACAGAACAACACATCCTGATAGAAGACAACGGGGTGCTAGAGACTGGTGAATATGTTTTTTTGTTTTTTAAAAAATTTTTTTTACACCACCCTGGCTGCCACAGGGGTCGCAGCAATTTATAGAAACCTCTTTAAAGGGGCTGTTGGGACCTAATTTTTTTTATGGCCACTTCACTGGTCCCCCATACTATATGGGGACCAGGGATGGGGCCAGTACATTGTGTGGGGGCAGTGATGGGTGCTAATATCCTGAGGGGGTTTATGGTCTATCTTTAAGATAAGCCATAAATACCTGTCCCATCAGCCGCTTCCAGCACCTGTTCTGTATGTAATATGGGGCCAGAAGCAGAAATCTCTGTCCAGTGTAAAGCAGCCAGGTGCCTTCACTGTATCTCCCATTGACTTTAATAAGTGCTGAGATGCAGTGAAGGTGCTACTATACAGGGAATGGAGCTTTGTGCTTCCGGGCCCGTTTTGTATTCAGGACGGGCACTGGAAGCAGCTCATTACAGCTGTTCTGTCTGGGGGCCACATGTTGCTCCCCCTACTGATCAGGTGTTTATGGTCTATCCTGAATATAGACCATAAAACAATTAAGCCCGGGCAACCCCTTTAATATTCCCCTCTAATGCCCCACACTTTAATGTCCCCTCCAAAGTACATTAGCCCTCATCACTGCCCCCACACAATATAATAATAATAATAATAATCCTAATAATAAAAAGCCTTTAATAGTCCCACAATGGGGAAATTCAGTGTGTTACAGCAGCAAAGATAAGATAAGCAGATGGCCCCATCACTAGTCCCAATACAGTATGGTGGGGGAGGGGCACTGTATGGGCCATACAGATCCGGGAGATGTGACTGTATTCACTTATCAATCCCGGTTCCTGCTCATGGCCTCCTTTTTTCCTCTTCAGCCTTCCATGGGCCTGAACATCATGTTGAGATGACATAAGGAGGCTGAAGACTGCAGTGAGCAGCAGCGGGGATAGGTAAGTTAACAGGGGCCGTTACTGGACCTCTGCTGTCTATTAAAAAAGCAGTGGGGATCCGGTAGGCCCCCCCAAAAGCTACAGGACCCACTGGGGGATTCACCGGTAGCCCTGGTGGGCCAGTCTGAGCCTGGGTACAGCTCCTATGCTAGAGAGTGGATACATGAAGAACCTTATTGGTGTGTATCCTGCTATATGCACACCTCCTGCAGTACAAAACAACTCAATCCCCCATGTTCTAGTGACCCTGGCCTAGGCTATGCAGCAGAGCTGACAAGTGAATTGCAGAAAATGAGAAAAGTCAGCCTATGGCTTGTGTTCCAGTGGTCAGTGTGTGAAATAATATTTCAAGATGTGCCAATTTTTTTTTCTCAAAAATGGGATTATAATAAAACTCTGATTTAAATAATATTTCTTGATGGTATGTCAAAGGTAGTATGGCATGTTTTTTTTGTTTTCATCATAGTTCACTTCACTGCTCCTCTGATGTATCAGAACAATGGAAAGGCAACAGCAGTGTGAACATAGTTGTCCTGATCCAGTCCTGTGCATGAGGAAGATGTGTATTCCTTACACTTGAAATAAGTATCAGGGTCTAGTCAATCTACTATTCTGAGTGTAATAGTGGCTGAAGCATTAGGGACTGCCCACTGAGCTACCGACTGCTGATCTACATTACTATGGAGCAGTACAGTAATACGCCTTTAGCATTGGAAATACTATGAAGTATAGGAAATACCAAAAATAATCCAGTCAGGTTCAAAAACAGAACTAGCTAAACATAATTGTACCTTAATCCACGGGTAAAGGATGCTTTCACCATGTATCTTTTAACATTACAACAGAGAAGCTTATGGTGGAAACTCTATGTGGCTGTCAACCCCAAGTGAAAGAGAGCACAGGATCAAGGTGAGGCGAATATTGCTCTATTGCTTGCCACTGCTGGTAATCATGCATATTGTGCCTATTACATATATAGACAATTGAGTTAAAGACCTTTCATGTCCTCATCAACATACGCTATTATATACTGTTTGAACGTGGTACGTGCCCCGGTGCTGGAGATATTGGTGCCGTTAATTTCGGCACAGATATCTCCCCACTGTCGACTTTCTAGCGATATAGAATACTGCACATTGATGATGACATGAAAGTTACTCATTAAATGTTCTGGCTGCTTTTTTTTCAGAACAGTTCTACACCAGTCCTTGGGTTGTCTGGTACTGCAGCTCAGCGTCATTTAAAGGAATGGAGTTAGGTTGCAACACAACAGAAAACCTATGAACAATGGCAAGGTTATGACCTGGCCTGAGTCATATATAGGGAATTACTGGTATCACTGTTCGTTATTTCCTATACGTTTCAGGATGGATCATGACATCGGCTGGGTGCATAGAGTTGATTTATATATACAGGATTATCTTTTATGCAGTCCTAGTCCATTCGGTATAACAATCGGTTTCAACAATGAGCTTGTACGCTTTCCCATATATAAAGAATGACAAATGTGTTTGTGTGGATAAAGTGCTTAGTATAGAATGGAAAACTAGTTACTTATTAAACGGACCCAAGGAGGATATTTTACTTCATAAATTACCATGAACATAAAATGTGTCAAAGGTTATTGAAGCATATGCAGAGGTGATAGACTTCACGCACGTGCATGGAGTATGGAATAGTAAGAACAAATCGATGGTGTCCACAAGGGACTTGACCTGGTGTGAGCACCCAAGTGCTTTGTCATCTGATTTGCTTTTGCAATTGAAAAGCTTGTTTACAAGAAAAAAAAAAACAAAATCTTTCCAATTGATGGAAACAGGTTGACCACTTATGATTAGAGATGGGTGAACCTTTCAAGTTTCGTTTTGGGTTCGGGTGGCTCAGAACCAAGATTTGTTTTGGGTCAAACCAGTTTGGTACAAACCACAACTTACATTGACTTAAAACATAACGTAGAACACTCTTAGGGCTCCTAGGAACCGATCAATTTAAATTCTAGCTCTCTAAGGCAAACACAGCTGAAGTTATGTCAAAGTAAAAGTGACATGTATGTCTATGGAAAAACAGATGGTAAGCAAGGGATACAAACTTGACTTTAACCATATACTACGGGGTCTAATAAATGCAAAAAAAATGGGGGAAAAAAAAATATATTAAGTTCAAATCACCCCCCTTTCCCTAGAACACATATAAAAGTACTTAAATACTGTGAAACACATACACATTAGGTATCCCTGTGTCCGAAAACGCCTGCTCTACAAATGTATAAAAAATGTTTTTCCTGTATGGTAAACACTGTAGCGGGGAAAAAAAACCCGTCGTTTTTTTCACTGTTTTGCCTCTGATAAAAATTTGAATAAAAAGTGGTCAAAGCAATATCAATTCCCCAAAATGGTATAACTGAAAATTACACCTGGTCTCGCAAAAAAAGATGCCCTATGCATTCCCGTACATGGAGGTACGGGTGTCAGAATATGGCGACTTTTTAAAAAAAAATTGTTTTGGGATTTTTGTTAAGGGATTAAAATGTAAATAAAACCATATAAATTTGCTATCCCCGGAATTGTACTGAAACATAGAATACAGGTGACATGTCATTTTGGTTGCACAGTGAACACCATAAAAACGAAGCTCATAAGAAAATCGCACAAATGCACTTTTTCTTCAAATCCACCCCATTTGAATCTCTTCCAGCTTCCCAGTACATTGTACAGAATAATAAATGGTAGCATCATGAAGAAAAACTTGTCCCGCAAACATTAAGACCTCATATGACTCTGAGAGCGGTAAAATTAAAAAATTCATCGAAGAATTCTTATTTTACTGTTATGTAACTTGTATGATTATAATATATAATTGTGACTTCTGCAATCATATAAGTGCAAGTTTATTGTTCATAAAATTTTGAAATATATTCTGCGGAAACTTAGCTGTATTTAAAATCAACTATAATTTATAGACATGTCTAAGCACTTTTACAAATTATGCTTAAATTTAGGCTAATATGTTATTGAACTCTGCAGCGTAGGTCCTCATTCATTGGCTACTCGGCTCTTTTTCACGCGTCTCTTGTATTCAGGCATCGGATTGTCTCTGGTAACTGTCCAGCAGTAGTCTACAAGTATTGATGGATTCCATTTACCCTGATATCTTTTTTCCATAGTTGCAATTTCCTGGTGAAATCGCTCACCATGTTCATTCAAACCCTCAACACCACCTGCTGCCTCCAACTCAAGAACATCCATCGAATTTGCTCCTTCCTCACCCCTGAAACTACAAAGATGCTAGTCCATGCCCTCATAATCTCCCGCTTAGATTACTGTAACATCCTTCTCCATGGCCTCCCAGCAAACACTCTCGCCCCCCCCCTTCAGTCCACCTTAAACTGTGCTGCTAGCTTAATGCACCTCTCCCCCCGCTCTTCATCGGCCACTCCCATCTGCCAGTCCCTTCACTGGCTACCCGTTGCTCAGCGAATAGAGTTCAAAATGCTAACATTGACAAACAAAGCCTTCCACAACCTGTCTCCATCCATTTATCTCTGACCTAATCTCCCGCTACCTGCCCACACGCAACCTCCGATCCTCCAAAGACCTCCTACTCCGCTTTGCTCTTATCCGCTCTTCACACAACCATCTCCAAGATTTCTCCCGTGCATCCCCCATACACTGGAACTCATTACCAAGACACATAAAACTGACCCCCACAATCACAAGCTTCAAGAAGGCCCTGAAGACTCACCTATTCAGGAAGGCCTAAAACCTCCAAAACCGGTACTGTCACCACATCACCATCTGAACAGCCTCTCCCCTCACCTTCTGTCTCTATCCCTCTTCCCTCATAGATTGTAAGCCCTTGCGGGCAGAGTCCTCTATCCCACTGTGCCAGTTGGTCACTGTTAGTATTGCATTTGTTTAGTATATTTTGTGTACCATATGTAATCCTTCAAATGTACAGCACCATGTAATTAATGGTACTATATAAATAAATAAATAATAATAATAATAATAATTGCTCACCGCTCCACAGTTTGGTGCAAAAAAGTCTAGATAAGAGTGCAAGAAATGAATCTTTAAATACATTTTACATCCCATGTTTTTATATGCCTTGAGGAGATTTTCCACCATCTCTTCATAGTTCTCTGCCTTGGTGTTTCCCAGGAAATTTGTTACTACTAACCGGAATGCTTCCTATGCAACCTTTTCCTTGCCATGCAGCAAACGATGAAATTCATCATCTTGAAGAAGCGCACGAATCGTGGGACCAATAAAGACTCTTTCCTTTATCTTTCCTTCACTCAACCTTGTAAACTTACATAGGAGATACTTGAATGCCTCTTCATTTTCATCCATCACCTTTATGAAGTTCTTCAGAAGACCCAGCTTGATAAGCAATGGAGGTAGCAGAATCTTTGTTGGTTCAACGAGCGCTGGATGCATAACATTTTTTAGTCCCTGGCTGCAGTGATTGTCGGAGCGGCCAGTCTCTTTTCTTGCAGTGATCTGATCTTGCACGACTGTCCCATTCACATAGGAAGCAGCAGTACTTTGTGTATCCACCCTGGAGACCAAGCACTAGCGCAACCACCTTCAAGTCACCACAGATGTTAAACATAGTTTATGCATCTCAAAAGCTGTTTCATGTTGTTATATATTTCCTTCATGTGAACCACATAACCAATTGGAACTGATGGTAGTGCATTGCCATTGTGCAGTAAGACAGCTTTAAGACTCAGCTTGGATGAATCGATAAATAGCCTTCACTCATCTGGGGTATAGCTGATGTTGAGAGCTTACATTAAACTGCAGAGGTTATTGCATGCAACAAGATCACCTTCCTTAAAGAAGAATTAGACAAGATGCTTTTGACGGTCCCGGAACAAAGAAATCCGAACATCATCTACTAGCAGATTCCACTGTTGAAGTCTGGAACCTAAGTTTATTTAGGATTGCGTCACTTGGCCTTTATTGGCATCTTTCTATTGGTCATTCTGAGATGATGCAATTCTAGTAGATGATGCAATACTGATGATGCAAACTTTTCCCAGTATTGTATTAAAGGCTGTGAGAAATATCAAAAGCACCTCTGTATCATGAAAATTAGAGCCAATTTCAAAATTTGAGCATCATTTTCAATCTCAGCACCCCAAAATTAAAGATCAACTGTTTTCATGTCTGAACCAATTTGGCTGTAGACCAATATACTGGGCCTGGCTGCTGCTGCTGTTTTTACTCCTCCTGACACTTGTGGCACTGGCAGAGGTGGTGGAGCTCTGGCTGAGTGGGGTGGACTGGTAGGGGGTGGTCTCTCTGAACACTGCGGTAAGCTGGGTATACTACCTATCCACACGATGATCTAATTTTTCTTCCCTTTGGGAAGCAGGGAAAAATTCCTCTGTTTGGTTTTTATTGCGAGGGTCCAAGAGCACTTCCATCCAGTTCTCATCCATCTGCTTGGCCATGTTTGCCAGCATATGTGTGGACCCAGGGGCCTGCCATAGTTGGTGTTCTTGTCTGTCGTCATCATCACCATCATCATCATCTCCTCCCAACATTATCCTCCTCCCTTGACTGTGCCTGTGACATATCAATTGCCTCTGCATTCCTTCTCCTCCTCTTCGGTATAGGAGCGCCGGTTCCTATACCATAAAGACCCTGACCCGGATCCTCATCCTCCTCAATCAACACAAAGCAATGATGTTGACTAAGAGCTGGAAACTGTTCCTCCTCTTCTGTCCCTCGTTGCATGAATGTAAGGGTTTCCTGTAAGATATACAATATATACAAGAGGCGCTGCAGTCGTCCCTGCTGACAAATTTGGTGTCCTCTTCAAAGGGCTTGAGAAGCCGACACACTTCCCTCATGAGCTTCAAATGACATATCTTGAAGTAACACATTGTCCCTGTGGTCTGCTGCATGCAATAATCATTCACTGCCTTCTGCTGCTCATACAGAAACTCCACCAGGCGGAGTGGAGTTCCACCAAGTTGGAACATAACAGGTAAGGTGGTGTAAAGGCAGACTGTTTTGTTGCTGCAAATCCAGCAGGGTATTTTTTGCATAGATTTTTCTAGCCATGAGGAGCACCTTTTTTAAAACACTATATAGATGAATAAAGCAGCGAACCACCAGAATAAGGCACATACGCCACACAGGGACAATGTGATATTCATCCTAACTGCAGCACAGCAACAACATTGATGCTATTTGCACTGGTAATGCTACCTAGTTGGAGTTGATGAAGAGCCACCCAGTGGTATAATTCCTGCATGATACAGCAAAGCAGATCGTGCTGTGTGGCTCCTTTTGATCCTGGCTCATTAATTGCAAAACCACATGGCATTGCTTCACCTTACACCCATGAAATGAGGGGGGAGGAGTGGCAGCAGCGGCTTCCCTGGTTAAGATGATGGCTGAAAACAGTCCAGGAAGGAATGTCCAGAGTTGGCTGAGCCCTGCATGGTGTTGGAACTGGGCCTGCCCAATCTGGGTGGAACTAGCACCTGGCCTTGCTGCGTTTCTGGGCTGTTGCCGCTGTTGCTCAAAACATCGATACAGTGGGCCTATTAAAGCCATGTATTGTCCTTGTCCATAATTGCTGCTTCACGTGTCTATGGTGGTGTGCACCTTTCCACAGACTGACCTATCCAAGGAATGGCCCACGTTCTCTGACACATGGCGATTATAAAAGGGAACTCTTTCCTAGAGAAATAATAGTGGCTAGGTATCCTTCATTGAGGTTGAGCGCATGCCATCAGTTGGTGAAGCACAGTGAAATCCACGAAGTATGTCAGTGACTGCGCAGCCAGCAGCTTGGCCAGGTGTAAGTTAAGTTGCACAACTGCTGGATCACGGGGTGTATATTGCTGTTTCCTGACTCCATATTCCCTTATGGATGACTTACGTTGGCATGGAAGGGGGGAGGAATAGGAAAAATAGTTGGTGGTGATAACGACGACCATGTGCTAAATGTAGAAGTGGCCTGCCTTCAAGGAAGATCACAAGGAGTAGAACAGTCTTGCTCACTTTCCCTGCCAGTGCCACTGTGAAGTCTGTTTTTTCAAATAAGAGTAAGTAGAGCTGTTGTTCCTACATTTGTTCCTACACGGCCATGGCTGCGTTTTTGCTTACAGATCTTGCACATCACCATTGATTTGGGAGATCAGCAACAGCAGAAATATGTCTGCCACAACCACCAAAAGTGCTACCTCTCCTAGGTCTGCCCCGGGCACGCTTTTTGGATGTTAAGCCTACCCAATGGCTGGAATTGTTACTATCACCAATGCCACCATCCTCTTCATCTGATTGTCAGGTACTATCTGCAAAAGAATAATTATCGGCAATGTTATCATCTTCCCCGCTTTTTTCTGAGACTTCATGGCCATACACACCCTTAGAATCTCCACCAGCAGATATCCCCCTGTCTCCTCTACCAGAATGACTACCAGTATTAGTACCACACCACCTGCCACTACTACCTCCATTACCAACAGTCATGTTTTCCTTCTTTGCTTGCACACAAATGCTGACTGTTCTCATCCAGCTCATCAAAAAGAGGAGGAATACTTATCTGACTTGGAAAAACAGTAACACACTATCACGCTGTGTATTTGGTGACCAGAGCATAAAAAAAACCCAAAAACATGAAATTACAACAGTTTTTTTTTTTTCATATTACTGCAGGCTAGACTTTGTTAGGTGAACTAATTTAATTTTTTTTTTCAGATTTGTGCGGGTGGAATTAGCGCTTTGCTGTTAGAATACCAGTATGTATTTAATGAAAAAGTAAATTCTTATTTTGTCCTTAAGAAAACATTTTTCACGAAGAGGATTGTCTTTTTAGTAAAAAGTATGTTTAAAGACTGTGTATATATATATAGATAAAACTGCTCTATTGTACAACAGATAGACAAAATTAGATTTGGCAATGAGATGGTTAACTGTCCTGATTTCTATCTCTAATCTGCCTGCCTGTGTAATTGCTTGATTCCGACTAAGTTTTCCAAGTCCTATATTGCTTGAATTCCTATTGCTTTTCCATAACTTTGCTCTTTATGATGCAGTGAGATGGATCACGATGTCCACCATTACAGCAACTAAAGGCTGATCACGAGTGTACAACCTTTTTTAGTGCATATGACATCAGCACTGTAAGGTCAAGCCACCACTTGGTAGTTTTGGTCAAAAACAGAATTTTTAGCAAAGACATTTTACTTTGACATTACATTTGCTCTATTATAAGAGATATGATACAATGGGGAAAAAAGTATTTAGTCAGCCTTGTGAAGACTTACAGAAAACGTTTGACCTCTGTCATTGCCAACAAAGGATATATAACAAAGTATTGAGATGAACTTTTGTTATTGACCAAATACTTATTTTCCATCATAATTTGCAAATAAATTCTTTACAAATCAGACAATGTGATTTTCTGCATTTGTTTTCTCATTTTGTCTCTCATAGTTGAGGTCTACCTATGATGACAATTACAGGCGCCTCATCTTTTTAAGTGGGAGAACTTGCACAATTGGTGGCTGACTAAATACTTTTTTTCCCCACTGTACATATACTGTAGTTGAAAAGAGATGGGAAAATGCAAGGAATAGAGGATCATTGAATCATTGTTTAGGTATGTCCATATTGGTAGCCTCTGTGCATATTACCATTTGGTAGTTTATCTCCAGTAAAAATAGTAAGAACTGATTGTAACTATGCGGAGACTGCTTTTAGCAATGGATAATTGTCACTCTAAAAACTAACAATTTTTAGGGTTTTTAGAGAGTAAGTTTATGATGAAGGCACTGATGGAAAGTTAGCCACAAATGTGCATCAAAGAATGAGAATGTGCAGTTGTAGTTGGCTACAAATCGTGGAAAATGGTGTAGAAGAATACATTGCTTACATAGTGATATATTTGGCAGAGATGGAAAATTAAGCAATGGTCAATGATGGTGTTCTAAGAAAAGCCAAAAAAAATTATGACTTAACACAGGGACAGCAAAATCCCTGCCAATTCAAAGATGAGAACTTCTTAACCCATTCCTGCTGCAGGCATTTTTCAATTTTTGTTTTTGACTCCTCTCCTTCCAAAACCCATATTTTTTTTTTATTTTCCGTTCACAGTGCCATATGAAGGCTTAATGTTTGTGGGACAAACTGTACTTCATAATGGTACCATTTAATATTCCATCCAATGTACTGGGAAGCTGGAAAAAAATTCAGAATGAGGTGGAATTTGAGAGAAACTGCATTTCTGCGAAGTTCTTACGGGCTTTCTTTTTACGGCATTCACTGTGAAGCCAAAGTAACATATCATCTGTATGGGTCAATATGTTTCCGTGGATACCGAATTTATATAGTTTTATTAACGTTTCAGCCCCTTGCAAAAAAAACAAACAAAAAACCAATTTTCATAGAGTCACCATATTCTGCATAGGGAGTCTTTTTTGTGTACTTTTTAGTTATACTATTTTGGGGAATGTTTATTGTCTTGATCGCTTTTTATTAAAATTTTTATGGGAGGTGAAACTGCGAAATAACAGGGTTTAGCTCTTTTGATTTTTTTTCCCACTAGTGTGTTCACTGTATGGGATTTTTTTATATATATTTTGGATACCTAATGTGTATGTGTTTCACTTTATTTAGCTTCACACCTCCACAACATCACCTTTTAGGAGGATTTCCACAACCACAAGGAAAAAAATGGTCAAGTCTTCAAAAGGTCCTCCTCCACTATCACTCCAGTTGTTACCTGTCCCTACGGCTATGGAAATCTTCCTGCTAATGTGCAGAGCTCTCCGTACATTCTGCACTCTTCCTAGCTCTGCTGGGAGAGCTGTGCAGGGAGCAGACTTTAGCTATGCCCTACCTGCTCCTCTGATGTAAGCCTGCTTTCCGGCGGCAGCCCCAGGCTCTTCTCATTCCTGCGATGTAGGGCAGTGAGCCTGGCTCCTGCAGGGGGTTCCCCTGGACTGCAAAGTCCTTCCTTCCTCGCTGCATGCGGCAGGAGGAGAGGCAGCTGCTCGTTCGTGTAAGGCACTAGTCGCTTCTATATTACTTTATGTTTAATCAATGTTTATTAAAGAATTTTCAATACAATATAAAGGCAAATATAAACCAACAAAGGTGCAGGGGAACTCCGCCCACTGTTTTGAAACGCAATATACTAACAATGGGGCGAAGGCCCAGATCTATAAGATCATACGAACAACCTCTGCATAGAACAGAGGTACGGGCAAAACAGACAAGGGGAACACACAACGGGAACAACAATCGGGAAGACACATGTGGGAGATAAGGAGGGGGAAGGGGAGCATCAGGGGCAGGGTAGAACGACCAGTAGCTACTGAAGAGGAAAGGGAAAAGATAATAAAGTAAAGTAATTTCGGATCATGAGAAGAAAGAGGAGAACTCAGTCAATTCCTGAAACACCACCCAAGGCCGCCAAAGGGTGTCAAATTTGGAGGGATCGGAAGAATCCTCCCCCACCAGGCCGTCTATTCTCCTTACTAGGAGATACTCCTGTAGGAATTCAACCAGGGAGGATGTAGTAGTGCTTCACCAGAATGACTGTTCTGGCAGCCATGAGAAAGTGTCGCATAAGATCCTTCTTCACTCCAGAAATCCTGCCAGGGATAACTGAAAGAAGGGCTAGTTGGGGAGTTGCTGCGGTGGTGTGACCACACACCTTAGCATACAGGTCGAACACAGCATCCCAGAAGGGCCTAAGAACCTTTCTGAGTGCCACAGCACCAACACTGGTGAGTCACAGCAAGATAGATTCTGTGGAGGAAGTCAGGACACCTGTACCATCGAGACAGAATCTTGAAATTCTTTTCTTGTGCACTGCAAGGTAACAGAAGCTTATGGGCAAAAAGAAAAGACCTATCCCAGTCAGCGGGGCAAAGACACGCACTGAGGTCTGACTCCCAGCGGCCTGTATATGAGGGGGAGCCGGGAGTAGCGTCTTGGAGAAGAATAGTGTAAAGAGTCGAGCGTGCACGCGGGGAAGAGTCAGTGTGGGAAAGGGCGGACCCCAGGTCAATCATAGTCGAAGAAAGGAGGGGAGACCAGGAGAAGTTCTGCAAGAAGGCCGCAAGTTGGCTGTACTCCAGCCAGGACAAGTGAAGGTCCGGATGAGAAGCGCACTGCTGGGCCAACGGAGGAAGAGGTGGGTCCCCGGCGACCTGCCTAAGTCTTACGTCATCACTGCTGCGCCAAAAAAGGAATCTGTCTACAGAACGGCCTGGGGGGAACATAGGATTATGAAAAAGGGGACTAAGGGGACAAGGAAATCTAGCCACTCTCCTACCGGAGCACACCGAATCTCAGGTCTTAAGGAAGTGTGAAGAGAGGAATGAGTGCCCAGCAGATCCCGGACGGAAATGAGCCGGTATCCATGGTGGCGGGTCAATGTTTGATATTTTATTCTACTCCGCACCGAACCCCAGACGAATCTCCCAAACAGGGATTGAACTCTAGTGAAAAAGGTATGCGGAAGAGGAATAGGAAGCGCCTGGAACAGATACAAGAGCCGAGGGACAACATCCATTTTGAGGGCGTGGATACGGCCAAACCATGTAAAGTCATATGTGCCATATTTCCATAGGTCCGACGCGAGTGTCTTGAGCAATGGGAGATAATTGAGGCGATATAAGTGGGATGGGTGAGGGGGAATATGAATCCCGAGGTATTTGAGAGAGGAGGTGCTCTGCTACTTAAACGGGAATTTGTCTGCAAGGTTGAGCTACCTCTGTGTGGGGTAGCGTGACACTGAGGGCCTCACTTTTAAAAAGATTTACCTTAAAATTACTTAGGTGACTGAAGCTTCTGAACTCGCGCAGAATAGACGGAAAGGACACCCGGGGCTGGGAAACGTAAAGAAGGAGGTCGTTCGCATATAGTGCCGCCTTAACCTGGCGGTTGCCCATCTGAAGGCCGTGAACATCCAGACACCGCCGTATTGCCACCACCAGATACTCCATAACCAGGGCATACAGCAGCGGCGACAGAGGACAGCCTTGCCACGTGCCATTCCGCACCGGAAAGGAGTCTGAAAGGATCCCGTTGGCTCGAACCTGCGCTGTCGCATCGCCATAAGGGGAAAACAACTTGCTCAGAAAAATCGGACCCACGCCCACCTGCTGAAGAGTCACACACAGAAAGCCCCAGTGTACCCTGTCAAACGCTTTTTCGGCATCTACAGAGAGCAGGCACATAGGAAAGTTGTTGGAGCGAGCCAGTGAGATTGCCAGCAGGGTTTTACATACGTTTTCCCGGGCCTCGCAACCGCAGATGAAGCCGACCTGATCATTGGCATTAGTGGGGGACAAGCGATTGGCCAATAATTTGTTAAACAATTTGACGTCAATATTGAGGGAGATTGGGCGATAATTGGTACAGCTAGTCGGGTCTTTGCCTGGCTTGGGGAGGACCGTAATCAAGGCTGAAAGGGACTGTGCCACGAAAGGGGAAGAGTCGTCAACGCTGTTAAATACCCAAGTCATTATGGGGTAAAGTAGGTCTCCAAAGCACTTGTAAAAATGGGCATTGAATCCGTCCCGGCCAGGGGACTTACCTGATGGGGAGGACTGAATGGCGAGCGAGACCTCCTCCTCGGAAAAAGGGGGCATCGAGGAGAGCTGTATAAGTGTCCGAAAGGGTGGGAAGGGGCATGTCAGTTACATACTCCTGGATCTTATCACGGAGAGCGTCGGGGGCGAGATTGGAGTACTGCCCACGAATGTTATAGAGGTCACTGTAGAACGACCGGAACTCCACGGCTATATCAGTGGGGCTATGGACCGTGCGATCCAACCCGTCCCGCAGCCGGGGGATATACATGAGATTTTCGCGCGGGTGAAGGTGATGAGCAAGGGAGCGGCTGCACTTATCCGCAAATTCATAGTAATGTTTCCTGACGTTCTTTCTAGAGTGCAGATACATTTCGTCGAGATATGAACGCAGTTCTTCCTAGCGTTAAGGAGTTCAGTTAAGGCCTCCTGGGACCAGATCCGTTTGAGTCAACTCAAGAGAATGAATGTGCGCGAGGCGCGCAACGACCCAAGTGGCACGTTTCTTTTTAAGGCGTGCACTGTGTTTGATCAGAACACCACGAATCACACACTTCAGCGCCTCCCACTGTAGTGGGAGAGTGGAGTCATGAACATGGTTGAGGCCGAAGTCTCTAATTGCCACACTGATGTCCACCTTACAAGAAGCGTCCTTTTAAAAAGCTATCATTCAATCTCCACGTGAAAGGGCGATGCACTACCCCCAAGACCTCGAGGGACAAGAAGACAGGAGTGTGGTCAGACCAAAGGGCTGAATCAGTACGGGTGGTAGGAGACCAGGTGAGGGCGTGATGACTGACCAAGAAGAAGTCTATACGGCTATAGGAGTTATGCGCTGGGGAGAGAAAAGTATAGTCCCGGTCTTGAGGGTGCAGAATTCGAGTAGTTAAGAGTTGTGGAGAGTATTTACCAACCTTTGCAGGTGCAACTGTACATGGGGGGGGGGGGGGGGAAGAGTCAAGGGATGAATCTAAAACAAAATTAAAGTCGCCCCCAAGTATCACTACCCCCTTGCTAAAGTCTTCCAGTCTGCCAACTAAGGTCTTGCAATACAGTAGCTGCCACTGATTTGGGAGATAACAGCCAGCTACAGTGATCACAGTGCCCACAGTGCACAATTTAAGAAACACAAATCTGCCCTCAGGGTCAATCAGGGTGTCCAGTACCTCGTGTTGTAGGGATCGATGAAGAGCGATGGAAACTCCCTTGGACTTGGCGACCGGGTTGACACTGTGTTACCAGACCGGGTAGTGATGGTTGTGAATGTCTGGAACATGCTCCTTCTTAAAGTGAGTCTCCTGTAAGATAAGAACATGAGAGCATTTCTTATGAAGCTGATACAGAATTTGGTTACGCTTTTGAGGGGCATTAAGCCCCTGAGTGTTGAGAGTACAGAAGTTAAGGGAGGTCATAGTCAAGAGGAGGGAAGGGAGTCAAAAGGAGGGAAGGGGGGAAGGCGACACAAGAGGAACAAACAATAGGAAGAAGAGGAAAGGCAAGTACAGGGAAACTAAAACAAACTAAGACTACAAATAACAAAGAATTAACCAAAATTATGGGGTTGTTTATCCATGCTAATGGATAAACAACAAGAACAGTTTGCAATTGCTGACCGGGTAAACAAACAAATAACACAAACAACCTGGAGGAAACGGAACGAAAATGAGGGCAGGGCGGAGAAAAGAGAACTGGGAGAAAGAAGGGGGAAAGCAAGAGAGGAAGAGAAAAAGAGTAGGAGGAGAAAGGAAAAAGAGAAGAAAAGGGAAGGGCACAAGGGTTCAGTCCCTGAGGGGGACACGGGCGATCAGACAAACCGACCACAGCAGTGGCACTCTGCAACCCCGTAGGGAGGACCACAATCACAGAGGTTGTCAGGAAACAAAGACTGTATACTAGAACACCAAAAGTTCACGGTATCAAGTTGGAAAAGTTGGCAAGGTCTCGGCCGAACATCTGGAGCGGGGGCCTGGTCCCATTGGCGTCTCCGAGAGCGACGCTGGGGTTGGGCTGAGGAAACTGGTGGAGGAGCTCCAGGCAGGGAGGGTCAACGGCAGCCGCCAGAGGGAGTTCAAGAGCCACCGTGAAGGCTAGGGATGTCATCCGGATGTGTCAAGACAAGGGCACGGCTCCCCTGACGAACCTGCAGGCGGAAGGGGAAGCCCCAGGAGTACAGCACTTGGTGTTGAACCAGCAAGTCCAGGAGCGGCTTCAGGGCACGCCACTTGGCAAGAGTAACCCGGGATAAGTCAGGGAGTAAATTGATGGGAATTTTCTGGAACATATCCTGACAAGACTCTCTAGCTTTGCGCATGATGGCCTCTTTCAACTGATCTCTGTGCACTCTGCAGATGACATCTCTAGGGTTTGCAGAATCGGGAAGGTGCGGGCCCAAGGAGCAATGTGCACGGTCAAGTTCAAGCGGAAAGCCCTGTGGAGTGCCCAACAGGGAGTTGAAAATTGGACATAACGTAGCGTCCAGTTGCTGTGGGTTCTATAGACTCAGGAAGACCCCTAACCTTGATGTTGTTCCGCCTGTTTCTATTTTCAAGGTCATCCAAAAGGTCCGCCAGATACTGTAGCTGGTGAGTGTGAGAGGAAATGGCAGAATCATGGGCAGACAGTTGGGTCGCAGAAGTGCCAGATGAAGACTCGAGATTGTCAACCCTCACCTCCAGATGTTGCACAGTAGAATGAACATCAGAGAGTTCAGACTTATAAGACTGTTCCAGCAGGAACACATATGCCTCCATGTCATACTTAGTCGGAATGGCAGCGAGATGGACACTCAAGCGTCAAAGCTCATCCAGAGTATCAGAAGTAGAGGAAGAGGGCGAGAAGGCGCCAATGGGGGAGGACCCAGGACTGCTAGGATGAAGGATTCTAATGCACCACCACCAGGAGGCATTAGACAACCTTCGACAACAACACTTGCCACAAATATTTTTGTAAAGTAGGATGAACCCCCTTTCTCATATACACTGCATAATACTACAGGAGTTACCTGAGGAGCATGAGGGTGCGAAGGCTGGCAGGAGAGCAGCGGGAGTGCAGGACCTACTGGGTTGGATTCGCCAAACAGTGAAGGAGCCAGGGTCACACCAGAGTCGCAAACAGAGGCAGCTCTAGGCATGGTGGCAGCGCTGGTGAGGATGCAGGAGATGGCGGCATGGAAGGCCAGCCCGTGTCTGATGCCCCCCCCTGACAGAGGGGAGGAGGGGGGCCGAGCAGTATCCAGATCCTCCGGTGGCCCACAGTGTAGGAGGACTAGGTAGGAAGGAGACTTCATCCAGAGGCAGGGGTGCCACTCCAGAGCTCTCAGAGGAGACAGGCGCCACCGCAGGAGCTTCGGGGGGTGAAGAGCAGGCCGGGGAGCTGCGTGGAGGGAGCGCAGCATTGGGCGCCATTTTGTAGGCCGCCATATCGGGATCTGCAGTGTGACTTTCTGGGAGACAGAGCTTGAGGAGGTGTGTTTTTTTTTTTATTTTTATTTTTTTTTAAAGGGTTGCTGTTTGGCTGGTCCATGCTTGTTAGCTGACTCTGTGTAGGCAAACAGGTTTTTTAAAAACAAGTTAACTCAAAGATGGTCAAAGAATGACTATAATCACACCAGAGTATAATAAAATAATAAGTGTTTAATAATTGAAAAGACATAATACTTAGCTGTGGTTATATATCATGCACTGATCTATACCCATCATTCGATGACTTCCAGAGGTGCTGGTCATCTTTCTTTCTCATCATTCCAACCGAGACTAAAACAATAGGCATATAGATTTTATAGTATCTTTGGGGAGGGTGAGAGGCTGAATGGTCAACTACTGATCTCCCTCGATCAGGGGCTCCACGCAGAGAAACAGCCGCAAAGCATGATGTTGCCACCCCCATGCTTCACAGTAGGTATGGTATTCTTCGGATGTAACTCAGCATTCACTCTCCTCCAAACGCGACAAGTTGTGTTTCTGCCAAACAGTTCTACTTTGCTTTCATCTGACCATATGACATTCTCCCAATACTCTTCTTGGACATCCAAATGCTCTCTAGCAAACTTCAGACGGGCCCGGATATGTACTGGCTTAAGCAGGGGGACACGTCTGGCGCTGCAGGATCTGAGTCCCTGGTGGCGTAGTATGTTACTGACGGTAGCCTTTGTTATGTTAGTCCCAGCTTTCTGCAAGTCATTCACTGGGTCCCCCCGTGTAGTTCAGGGATTTTTGCTCACCATTCTTGTGATCATTATGACCCCACGGGGTGAGATCTTGCGTGGAGCCCCTGATCGAGGGAGATCAGTGCTCTTGAATGTCTTCCATTTTCTAATTATTGCTCCAACAGCCTGGTGCAGGTCTACAATTTTGTTTCTGGTGTCCTTCCACAGCTCTTTGGTCCTCACCATAGTGGAGTTTGGCGTGTGACTGTTTGAGGTTGTGAACAGGTGTCTTTTATACTGATGACAATTTCAAACAGGTGCCATTACTACAGGTAATGAGTGGTGGACAGAGGAACATCTTAAAGAACAAGTTACAGGTCTGTCTGTCAGAGCCAGAACTCTTGCTTGTTTGTAGGTGACCAAATACTTATCTTCCACCATAATTTGCAAATAAATTCTTTAAAAATCAGTGTGCAGGGGCCGCTGCAGGCCATAATACCGTGTGCAAGGGCCGCTGCCGGTCATAATACTGTGTGCAGGGGCTGCTGTGGAACATTATAGTGTGTGTAAATGGGGCGTTATAAACAGGGACTATGGCACCTGTTTATATCACACGCTGTCTGTTTTTAGTGACCGTGTGATGTAACTACAGCTTTGTCACATAGACGTGTATAGGACGAGGCTGTAGTTATATTACATGGGCGCTATGAGATGATTGACACTATGTAAACAGAAAAGCGGTCACTGCGCTTACACAGGTACCATTCAAACAGCTGATCAGTGGGGGTTCTGGGTTTTTGAGCCCCACTGATTAGTTTATTAATGCCCTGGAAAACCTTTTAATTAGTTAACACCTGGGGCATTATTAATAAGGGGCACTATTTATACAGGGTACACACGGACATTATTAATATAAAGATGCACTTGGGATGCCTGGAAAAGTGAGGAGCCAAAGATATCTGTGTTGCAAACTTTACAGAGACAAGTCACAGCTGGAAGAAGTGGTCATGGCGGTCCAAAGGGAAGAGAAGGGAAATGTGAAGGAATAGTCAGACGTTACCTGTAAGTCACAAAATGTTACTGCCCTGTATTAACCTAAATGATAGAGGATAAATAACTGATTGATGGGGGTCTGTCTGCTGAGACCCCCACTGAGCCTGAGAATTGGGTTTTTCCCTCCACTGGGTGGGAATTCAGCCTGACCGCAGCCAGACTGAATATAGGCGTGTTGCTTGGTGGATGGACGAACCCGCGTGGCTCTCATTCACTTCAACTGGAGTGCCAAAGATAGCCAAAGTACAGTACTCCGCTATCTGCGGTGCTTCTATTATAGAGAATGGGGGCCATGCGGGCTCGTCCATCCACCAAGCAGAAGAAGTTACTTTAATTGTTAATGCCATGTTGTTGATCTGATACTGAAGTAATACAGGAAGAAGAATTCTTAAAAACTGTTTTATAACTTTGTGTATTGTGTATATTGTGCAACGATAAATGCGTGTGAAGCTAGTAGCATGTAAACGCAATTTTTTTTGGGGGGGTTGGTCTTTCTATAGTCTGCCTCAGGCAGCAAAGAGGCTAGGTTCACCACTGCCTCCAACATCAGCAACCAGTTCAGATTTTGGATAGTGATGAAGAAAATGGTGAGGTTGGAGACTGCAGGTTGTCCTCTATTTTTGGTGGAAGATACTGACTCTTTTCTTAAAGCAGTGCATTCCACCATGGGCTTGGAAGAGCATTGGGAGCTGCTCTCCATCCTCACTCAGATGTTTCAAAGCCTGGGGGAGAAGAAACTTAGTTTTCCCAGTACATAAAAACATCAAACACGATTGATAAGGAACGGAAGAAGCTTGTTCGAAAAACATCAGCACACCCAGAGATGACCTCATCGTCTCGCATCTAGCTCTTCAACAAGCCACCAATTGCCTAGCTAACGCTTCAGCTGACCTTTTGAAGTTAGCAGCCAGATCTACTGCTTTGAGATCATTATGGCCTCTTAAAAGATACTGTGTGATGGAGGGGCCGCATGATAAAACCCCCCTGTGAATCACTCGTAGATTCTGAGACACCAGATCCCCCTCTTGGATACCTCCCCCTATTCCTATTGGAGGAGATATTCCTGACCCTCCCTCTTGTAGATAGTGTTTTGGGGCGGGTAACTCAATCGGTGTCAGTTGTCTCACATTCACTTGAGGATATGTCACTAGTATTCCTGGGATTTTGTAAACCTGTATAGGCCCTGTTTTCCTTGAACTCCGAAGAGATCCCTTTGAAACTGATGATGTTTCCGTGATTTAATAAACCCCGTAAATTTCTCTATATTAAGTTATTCATTTTTTTTTTTTTTTTTTGCTTTTTGTTGCAAAGAGGCTCGGGTGTCGGACTTTATTTAGCCCTCATAATTTCATTCTATCTGGGACATTCACGTAGCTGTTTTATTTACTTCACCTTCTCCTTACCTTTCTTTTGATTCAGTGTCAGTAGCCCAGCATCTCCGGTCTCCATACCAACGGGCACACGCATTAGTACGAGCCTCCGACCTTGGTGGGAATGACTCAACCCCCATATTATTGGTTGGGTCTATTGACGTCACAGATAGGGGTGTACTAAAGGGGCGGGGTTATCGCTATATGAGCTTGGCTTCTGGCTATGTTCAGGTTGGCTAACTTCACTTGCTGCTGTCCACCATCAGAGCACCAGCTTAACTGCAGTTTTTACTGCACTTGTGTATTGGCACATTAACTAACCGTGGCTGTTACTGCCCAGTACATATCAGCATAGAGGTTGATCATATGTTACTGTCCACCATCAGGGCATTAGCTAGACAACAGCTTCATATTAGTACTGGCATGCTATCTAACTGCGGTTGTTAGCATAATACATATCAGCATGATTTTTGAAATTTACATCCTCCCGATGAACCCGTAGGGGAAAACACGTTGACGGGATCTAGTGAGGGAGCTAGCTGTGCTACCCTTTTTAGGGTTTGTTACCTTGTCTAGTACACTTTATCTGAATGGGCAAGTGTCCTGCTCAGTGTGTATGTTCAGGTGGTAATTTGCCTTTCACCTGTCCAATTATATAACAGCTTTCTCATTGTCTGAGGGCTAAGCCGGTTAGTGAAATTATGGTCTGAGGTTCTCCCGTGTTCGCATCATTGATTTCTCTTTATTGGGGTGTTCTGTACCATTACCCTTTATTCATGAGGATTTTTGGAACACCTGGTTATATCAAGACCACCTCATATACACATGCTATTATCTGTTTCAATGTGTGTTTCTGTTCTGACCTGGACCTTTTAGTTTATATTATTAAAAGTTATATTTTAGTTTTTTCATTTTTGTGCTATTGGGTTTACTTTCTAAATATGAGCACTTGATTCATACCCTAATTTTTTGAATTCTAGATGATATCTTGGAGAAAGCTTCCAAAAAGAAGAAAGGGTTTCACTCACATTCTAGATTTTACCATTTAAGCGATCCTTTTGCAACCAGAAGAGAGGTCATCCAGATCAGGGTGGCTTCGACAGATCTCATCAGTAGAAAGGGAAGAGGAAGGGGTTTCATTCCCCCTCTCTCTTCTGATCAGAAGACCAATCAAAGATGCCAGGCTTTCAGTAGTGGGAAGGTTGAAAAGATTCCTGCCGGCCTAACAGGAAATGGTTGTTATTCTCTACTATTTCTCATCCAGAAACCAAGCAGCTCATTTGAGCCATCATCAGTCTAAAGTTTCTCAATCGTTTCATGTCCAGATGGAAACCATTCACTCCATTGTGAACCTTCTAACCAAGGACTGTTGGATGGTCTCCCTCAATCTAACAGATGTTTATTATCATGTCCCCATCCACCCGGACTTTGGCCCAGGCTCATACCAAGATTCTGCAATACCTTCCTACTATCGGTTTAGGACAGATGTCAGATATCTCTGCTTGTTTTCCTACATGGCAATGTCCTGGGTGCAAGGGTTATGGAACCATTCTATGTCAGGCGCATCTTCAAACCTGCAAGAGTTATCTGTGATGAAAGAGGCATTGCGCTCCCTGGGCCCCTAAGATCTTCACAGACAAGACTACCACTGTGGCTTATGTATACAAGCAGGGGGGCACAAGGAGCCATATCCTGTCAAGGGTTTCTGCTCAGATCTTCAGTTGAGCGAAAATGAATCTTGCCTCACTTTCGGTAGTCCATCTAAAAGAAAGAGACAATGTGGTGGCCGACTTTCTCAGCAGAGAAACCCTAAGAGAGGGAGAATGGAAATTGTGCACCACTGTAGTCCACTCCCTGGTAGACAGATGGGCTCCTCCTTGTCTGGATCTGTTTTCCTCCAGACTGAACAACCAATTTATGGATTATTTCTGTTTGTTCGTATGGGATTTTCGAAAGTGGTGGATGCTCTGACCCAGCCATAGCCTCGGGGTCTCCTGTATGGCTTTCCCCATTTTCTCTCATTCCCAGTATTCTGGCAAAGATTCAGGAAGAAAAGGCTCTTGTCATCCTGATTGCTCTCTTATGGCCCCGGAGGGCATGGTTTCCAATCCATCTTCAGCTGTCCAAAGGGGAATTCTGGACTCAAATAAGGTCATCTATACCCTGCTCCTCTGTAGGTATCCTGTAACATCTAAAATTTAGTTAAGAACCTGGAATTGCTTCTTCACCTTCCTTAAAGATAAGTGGGACCTTTCATCTCTTCCACCTTCATCTTTGATCCTAGAATTTCTGCAGCTTGGTTTAGAGAAAGACTTAAAGATTAGTAAGGTCAGGGTCCAAATTGCGGCCCTTAGTGCATTCTTGGATGTGAGATTCCTATATTCAAGAGATTCGTCAAGGGAGCCTCCAGAATACAGCCTCATCCTAGCTACTTCTCAGTTCCTCCCTGGAACTTAAACCTAGTTTTGTCCTTGTTGGCGGGTCCTCCATTTGAGCCTCTTTCTGACATCTCCCTCAAACTTCTTACTTTCAAGACGGCCTTATTGCTTGCTGTTACCACTGCTAGGCGAGATAAAGCTACTTTTCTGACTATTCTAGAAGTTTGTATCATCCTAAAGCATCATCCTTTGTTCTATCTGCAGGGCATCATCCTTCCCTCTTTCTGCTAGAATCCTTCTTCGGACAAAGAAAGAGAGTTTCACAACCTTGATGTGCGCAGTTGGGTCCTTATCTCCATCGCTTTGAAAATTTTAGAACATCTGATGGATTAAACCAGCCATTTCGTCCTGCTACAATTGCAAGGGGATTTCAGTCCCTCCAGGTCTGAAAGCTCATTCTACTCGGGAAGATGTTGCCTCCTGGGCTGAGGGAGCTTCCACCTCAATTGAACAAATTTGTCGGGCTAACCTTACAAGCTTAATGTTATCTCTAATAGAGAATTGTCCTTTGGCGCAAAGTACTGTTTGCTGTGGTCCCACTCCCCAAGTTGAATTTCTCTGTCGTTCATCCTACTGGTGCCTTTGTGGTGGTGTGGGGGAAAGATGAAGATTACTCTTACTGGTAATTGGATTTCCCTTAACAGCACAACAGCACAGAGTTTTTTCCCCTCCCTTTTTCTGGTTTATTTTTTCACGTGTGTTTCATGATTGATTGTGTGTTTAAGCTCATATTTTCCTGGTACTCTGTTACTACTGGAGTGATGGTGGAGGAGGGACCTTTCGAAGACTTCCAGTTGTTTCCTGTCCCTGGGGGCGTGGAAATCCTGCTACCGGGGCCGTTGTGGAAATCCAATTATCAGTAACAGTAATCTTCATCTTTTTTACTTTTATATGTGTTCTAGGGAAAGAGGGTGATTTGAGGTTTGTGTTTTTTTTGTTTTTAAACCTTTTATATACTATATATCAATGCTTGGCTTTCTATATAGCCATTGACTGGGATTAAAGCCAAGCAAGAAGATCTACTCCAAAAGTATAAAAGACCCATCTGCAAACAGATTTTGGGGGTTATTTCCCCTCATCACTATGAAGCATTGTACTGGTTTGGCTTGGTGGGATTTGGGCCAGAAGGGGTACCATGTCTCCTTAGGAAGATGTCGACTTTGCAGGCCACCTTGTGGTGTGCAGAGTCTAACAGACTTCTACTACTAGGAATTTTGGGGAAAGAATATTCATGTAAGGTCACCCTTGAAAAAGGAAACTTGATCTAACACCACTCTTTGGAAGGTAGCTCCCTATGGATCAATGCCTTGTTTTCTATGAAATCTAGTGACATTGATTGGGATTAAAATCAAACTAGAACATCTCTTCCTAGAGGAAGTGTTACCCATCTGCAAACAGCTGTTTCAGGGTTATTGCTCCTCACCAGTGCAAAGCAGGGTACTGTTCCTGTTATTCGTAGACTGTATGTAACACATGTATTGCCGCATCTGCCAGAGTACCTGCTAGGAGGCCAAGCATACAGTATTGGGGGCTAAAGGTGTATAGTGAAACTACAGAGCCCAGTGCAAAAGCTTTAAAAGAGCTACCAACCTACTATGTTTCATTTGTAATATTTGCCTTGTCTTATGTGGCATAGGGACATTGAGCCCTCTCATGGCTTTTCTCTGAAAGGAATCTAGCTCAATTTTAAAAGGAGGTGAGAGGAAGTTAGTGATGAAGGAAGAGTAGAAATTCATACCTGATGCTGCTAACTGAGGTCTTGGTGTTATGGGGCACCATTCCAAGAACCTCATTCATGGATTCTTGTTCCATACAGATATGAAAATTGTTAATTTATACAATTTGTCAAGGAGTAGATATAATTGCCATTTTTTAAATAAACAGTGCCATACCTGCCCACAAGTTGTGAATGACACTGGGTTAGCAGACACATCACTTATCGCATAAGCAGATATTTCAGGAAGAAAGCAGCCATGCCATTCAAATTTTCTACAACTTCTTGAATGTTTTAAATATAGTTCAATTACTGCCTTTATGGTAGTTATCGTTAGTTATGCTACAGTAATAATTTTACCCAAGATTTCGTTTTGGACCATGTAGTCATTTTGTTTATCTAGGTGAGAGATATCTGATGGAAATCTGCAGGTAATATATCTATAGGCTCTGACTGACACCACTAATGATATGTACATATTTTGTTTAAGGCTTCCTTGAATCAATGGGAGAGCAAGATTATGGCACATAATCAGGGCTTTAGAGTTGGTAGACCAAACCCTCTCCAACTCCTTCATAAATGGCTGACAGTCAATAAAGTTCCTCTAATTCATGAAATAAGGCCAGCGATTGAATTCATATGAAAACAAATGCAACAAGATATGAATCTAATTAATTATGCAATATCAATAAGTCTATGATAGAAAAAAAAAAGTTACTTACTCTGGTTTAGAAATAAATTGATGAATTATTTTATATCTTCAACCAAAACTGGCCATGACTCCATCTCCACAGCCCTGCCGTTATAACTGTGGCCTCAAGTAATGTAGATAAAGTGAATAAAGTTTCTTTACTCTAAACAGTTTATGGATAATTTACATAACAAACTAAATAAACTCTTAAAATTTATTTTTGCTGTGATTTTCTACTTTTTGGATAGATACAGAGTAAATACAAGGGCATGTCTAATAGCACATCTGAGTTTTATTCTGTTTGCCTAGTGTATGCAAACAAATAGTTCTACTTAGTGTTTCTGGAAGCTGCTTTTCATTAGTTCTTTGTAAAATTATCTGCATGATTAGATTTTCCAAGAAAATTATTCTCTGGCCCAGAAGCATTTTGGGAGCAGATTACAAGATGGACTTATCCCTTGCTCATCACACACTGCTGATTTAAATGGCAAACAAATATTATCAGTTCTCCCTCAAACATTGACTGGTAATTCTTCTATGTACCTATTCAGACTATTTTGGGAAATTAGCATGCAGCAAAACTTCTGTGACTGTTCCATTACTCAGAATGGGGTTTGCATGCCAAAGCAACCCAGTTCAGATGAACTGAACTGATTTTCAGGCACAGAAATGGGTGCATTGTCTTTCAAATGTGAAAATACTCTTATGAATTTGAGATAAGGTGGAACTCTCTCTTGTCTAGTGTGTCAGCAAGCAACATGTAATTGTATATCTAAGCCAAGTCTGGTTGCTTCTCTTTTTGCATTCAAACCTCACTTATTTACCATTCCCTCAGTTTGATTTGATATCAGAAGACCACTTTTATTTGATACTGGTACAGTAGCAAATAAAAGCTCCTGGGGCCCAATGTAAAGTTTGTAATGTAGCTTCTACCTACCATGTGCCATCTATAATAGTGGTATATTTTATGTGACAGAGGGAGCTTTGGGGTACCCTCAGAGTCCAAGGCCCTTTAGCAACAGACACCCCTATACCCCTGATAGATTTGCCTGATCACAGTACTGTACTACCTATTTTTAAGATGCCTTTAACCCCTTTCTGACATCTGCCATACTATTATGGCTAATGCCGGGTCTTTTAAAGATGGTGGCCACTCTGTTGCAGAGAGGCCACCATAGTACAGTGGAGACCTGGAGCTAATGCCTGTGATATGAGTCCACTCTGACCGTGGGCATTGTATTCCAATATGCCCTCTATGTTGCAGGACAGCTCCTGTGCAGAGAGATCGCGGGAGCTGTCCTGTTCCTATGGCAGCCAGGAAACTTCTGAAGGCTCCCAGGCCCTGCCATAGGAATATAACTATTGAGACTTACAGTGGGGAAAAAAAGTATTTAGTCAGCCACCAATTGTGCAAGTTCTCCCACTTAAAAAGATGAGGCTGGCCTGTAATTGACATCATAGGGAGACCTCAACTATGAGAGACCAAATGAGAAAACAAATCCAGAAAATCACATTGTCTGTTTTTTAAAGAATTTTTTTGCAAATTATGGTGGAAAATAAGTATTTGGTCAATAACAAAAGTTCATCTCAATACTTTGTTATATATCCTTTGTTGGCAATGACAGAGGTCAAACGTTTTCTGTAAGTCTTCACAAGTATGGCACACACTGTTGTTGGTATGTTGGCCCATTCCTCTATGCAGATTTCTTCTAGAGCAGTGATGTTTTGGGGCTGTTGCTGGGCAACATGGACTTTCAACTCCCTCCAAAGGTTTTCTATGGCGTTGACATCTAGATGCTGGCTAGGCCACTCCAGGACCTTGAAATGTTTCTTACGAAGCCACTCCTTCATTGCCCTGGCGGTGTGCTTGGGATCATTGTCATGCTGAAAGACCCAGCCACGTTTCATCTTCAATGCCCTTGCTGATGGAAGGAGATTTGCACTCAAAATCTCACCATACATGGCCCCATTCATTCTTTCATGTACATGGATCAGTCGTCCTGGTCACTTTGCAAAGAAACAGCCCCAAAGCATGATGTTGCCACCCCCATGCTTCACAGTAAGTATGGTGTTCTTTGGATGCAACTCAGGATTCACTCTCCTCCAAACACGACGAGTTGTGTTTCTATCAAACATTTCCACTTTGGTTTCTTCTGACCATATGACATTCTCCCAATACTCTTCTGGAACATCCAAATGCTCTCTAGCAAACTTCAGATGGCCCCGGATATGTACTGGCTTAAGCAGGGGGACACGTCTGGCACTGCAGGATCTGAGTCCCTGGTGGCGTAGTGTGTTACTGACGGTAGCCTTTGTTATGTTAGTCCCAGCTTTCTGCAGGTCATTCACTTGGTCTCCCCGTGTGGTTCTGGGATTTTTGCTCACCGTTCTTGTGATCATTTTGACCCCACGGGGTGAGATCTTGCGTGGAGCCCCTGAGGGAGATTATCAGTGGTCTTGTATGTCTTCCATTTTCTAATTATTGCTCCTACAGTTGATTTCTTCGCACCAAGCTGCTTGCCTATTGCAGATTCAGTCTTCCCAGCCTGGTGCAGGTCTACAATTTTGTTTCTGGTGTCCTTCCACAGCTCTTTGGTCTTCACCATAGTGGAGTTTGGAGTGTGACTGTTTGAGGTTGTGGGAAGGTGTCTTTTATACTGATAACAATGTCAAACAGGTGCCATAACTACAGGTAATGAGTGGAGGACAGAGGAGCCTCTTAAAGAAGAAGTTACAGGTCTGTGAGAGCCAGAAATCTTGCTTGTTTGTAGGTGACCAAATACTTATTTTCCACCATAATTTGCAAATAAATTCTTAAAAAATCAGACTGTGATTTTCTAGATATGTTTTCTCATTTTGTCTCTCATAGTTGAGGTCTACCTATGATGTCAAATACAGGCCAGCCTCATCTTTTTAAGTGGGAGAACTTGCACAATTGGTGGCTGACTAAATCCTTTTTTTCCCCACTGTATGACCAGCCTCAATAGCAATGTAACGAATGTTCCAAAGACTGCATACTGTGAATGCTGTACTGGGAAAAAAAAATCATAATAGCCAAACCGCCATTTTGCCTCACATAAAAATTTTATTAAAGAGCAATCAAAACATCAGACTTTCCCCAAAATGGTATAACTAAAAAGTACATCTGGCCCTGCAAAAAAACGCCTTATGCATCCTCGTACACAGAAATATAAAAAAGTCACACTAGGTTCACACCTGCATTCGGGTTTCCGTTTGGGGGGTCTGCTTTGGGACCCCCTGAACAAAAACCTAATCCGCTTAAAAAAAGCGGTTACCTGCGGACCCTATAGACTATAATGGGGTCCGCCAGTTTTCCGCCCAAATAGGGCGAAAAATGCGGAGAGAAAAGCGCTGCTTGCAGAACTTTTTTCTCTCTGCATTTTTAAAGTTGCCTGTGGATTCCGTTCCCCATTCCAAGAGCAGGCGCAGGTATGAATCTAGCCTTAAGGGTGTCAGAATATGACGACTCCAAGAAATTTTTTTTGCAAAGTTTTGGATTTTTTTTTTCTTTTTAAAGGGGTTAAAATGTAAAAAAAGATATAAATTTGGTATCCCCAGAATCTTACTGATCCACAGAATACAGGTGACAAGACATTTTGGGTGCACAGTGAACACCATAAAATCAAAGTCTATAAGAAAGTCGCACAAATGTAGTTTTTATCCAATTCCCCCCCCCATTCAGAATTTTTTTCCAGCTTCCCAGCACATCGTGCAGAATATTAAATAGTACCATTATGAAGTACAATTTGTCCTGCAAACATTAAGCCCTCATATGGCTTTGTGAACAGAAAAAGTTATAGGTTTTGGAAGACAAGGAGTCAAAAACGAAAATTTAAAAATGCCTGCTGCGGTAAGGGGTTAAACAAATTGTAATTGTGTACTTGTCTTTGCCGTCAATTTCTCAAGGAGATCAGAGAGAGGTTCTACATTGTAAATAGAATAAAAAACCTTAATATATGTCCATTGCCACCATAGACATAACTGGCCATGCACTGGGAGGATCCAAGTTTGAAACCTACTGGGGGTGGAAAAATAGTGTCACAAAATGCATGCTTTGGCCAATTTTGCTTTATTTGGTCACATCCCTTATCTTTCCCTTAAATATATAAACCACATCATCAACACAAATTTTTTTTTTTTATTCCAGTGACTTACAGGCGATTACCTAAATGATTGTAGACCTTTCCTTCTCCATCTGGCCTAGACGGCTGTGATGACTTCTTCTGGTGTAGACCTCTAAAGTAAATCGGACCCCAAACTAGACCCCTAAATTGATTCAGACACCAATCAAATTGAGACCCCTAAATAAATTCAGACCCCAGACCAGACTCCTAAATAAACCTAGACCCCTAAATAAATTCAACTATAAGGCACTTAAGTAAATTCAGACCAAACCCCTAAATAAACTCAGGCCTCAGAATCCTCAATAAATTCAGCAAATAAATAAAGTCCCCTAAAGTAATTTAGACACCTGACCAATAATAATTTATGACCAATTAATAATTTAAGACTAATCCCCTTAATTAAGGCCGCAGACCAGATCCCTTACTTAATGTAATCCAGAAAAGACTCTTTTAGACTGGGGCCCCACATGGCATAAATGCAAAGCGTTTTACAGTCCCTGCAAAGTGGATGGAATTCTAGCCAATCCCATCCACACATTGCAGAAAAATATCCGCAGCGGAAATGCTGAGATTTCCAAAAACGGAAATCGCAGCATGTCAATTATTCCTATGGAAAAGCCGGTGGTTTCTCTATAGATATAATTGAAGTACTGTAGAAAGTCTGCAGAGGAAAACACTGTGGACTTTTTGCGAAAAGCGCTGCGGGAAAATATGTCATGTTTTTCCCACAGCGTTTTTTCCCTGCGGCCTGCTACGTGGGGCCTTAGCCTTAGATACTTAACTTCCTTACTCCTGGGCTTCTCTTCAACTCCAGGAGTTGACACAAACTTGGGTCTAACCCTGGCAGTGTCAGAATATTCTTTCCTCTGATAAATACTTCTTCCTGACACTGGATGGAGTCAGGACCAAGTGTATTGAATTTGATCGCGGCTGATTTTTTTTAAAAGGTGGATACTTGCCCTCATTGCCCCCTTCAGATTCACGACTGGGCTGTTATTTTACCTGATACAAAACTCCAAAAGTGTATGTCTAATGGGAAAGTTGGAAATGGCCTAGTGCTGTACTTTGGGTATCTCTGGCACTTCCATTGCAATGAATGTGAGTGGGGGTGCATTGTGTTAGTAGGGTCATGCCTACATTCAGTCTGGCTGCATTCACAATAGGGGTAAAAAAAATAAAAGACCCTTTTTCTCAGGATTAGGATCTCAGCATTCAGATCACCATAGATAAGCATGTTTGGTGGCGTAACCCCCTTAATAAAATGCAGATATAAAGGTATATAATAGAAAATAGATTCACCGAATTGAACAAATTCTTATTTCTTTATTGGAAAACAACTGCACTCCTGGAAAGTTAACACTATTTCTCTGCTGCCATACTTTAGAAATCGCTAAGTTAAATTTTGACAGGTCAGTAAATGCAGATCCTCCAGAGTTAACAGTTCCAGTCCACATTCTGCTGTTTTCAGCATAATTTGGCTATGTGGAACGATGCCAGGGGATTCCAGGCTGAACAGAAACAGAGCTCAGTAGGCTTTAGACATAGAATTTGGACTCTGTTAAGTAAACACATTTTTGGTCATCAAAAAGTACATTTTTTTTTTTTAAACTTCTCATTGTTTATTTAAAACCCAATAATCTATTTCAAGTTCACACTGAAAACTTAGAACAGCTGGGAAATATCAGCAAGACTTATAATAGAACAGTGGAGGAATGGCACAAAAACAAAGAAATTAGCAAGTGTGTCCGAAATAGTGAAGTTAGATTGTGAGCCCAGTTGGGTTCAAAGAGTAAGATAAATGGTGACAGCCTCTGACAGTCCCTGTGACCAAATGGGGAAATATACTGGCACTATATACAGCAAACTATAAATTGGCATAGAAACAATATACGCAACTAACAAGCTGGTATTTCTATACTATAATAAAGACCTAATATGGGTGTGTGCGAGGAGTAGTCGTGTGAATATTTAAAAAAAACAATTGCAAGTAAAGAATGAGGTTAACCACAATGAAATCAAGATAAGAGGGTACATATTGGGGATATTCTCAGTGAGGTGTCATAAGGGGGCTCTGTGCCACCACACCCCTGGGACATGAGAAGTATGTTAAACTGACACATGACTAGTGGCTCTAGGGAAGTCTGAGTGCTAATAATATGCTAGAACAATGGAGGAGTAATAGTGGAGGGCAAGAATTGCATAAAGGGGGATTTGTATGGGAAGTAAATGAGGAACATCTCCCTGAGTTTTCTACCCTCTCATCCTTTTCAATTACAGTTTTGCTGTTTTGTCTGTGAGATGGGGTCGCAACACTTCACACACTGGTGTATGGGCTATAACAAGTGCACCCCAAGGTGGCACATCAGTGAATGGTCCTGGGTAGTCAGGAAGGTTGGTCAGGATAATCAACAGCTACCTGGGGGAAGGGAAGCCAGGTCAATCTGTGCAAAGCTGAGCAGTTGAGCTTGACTGTGGAGTAGCAGTGACCACACGTGTGCCCCAGTTCGGCAGTGATTTGTTGGGCTCTTCGCTGTTAAAGAGTGTGTCTGTGTGGTGCTGCAAATTTACAATATTGTACAATTTTCTGTGTTGGTGTCTGGGGGGCTTAAAATTTGCAAAGCGCTCTCTTTCTGCAGAGTACATAAGTTGTGGAAGATCTAAATAAGAATCACTGCTATAGCATCTTGTAATGTCATATGGTTCCCTCTGGGTTGCATCTGAAATTAGTTATTGCAAGATTATAAGGTCTCCTTCACACAACCGTAGTTTTTATCTGCAATTGTGGATCTAGACACGCTCATTTCTATGGCCCCAGACACATGGACACATTCAAGGAGTGTAAATTATGAAGCATGTCCTATTTTGGCCACATTTGCAGCACAGACAAGTGTAGGGGATCATACAAGTCTTTGTGATTGCGAATGACATACTGACATGTTTTTTGTGGATCAGTATTTGCAGACCACTACAGTCATGTTAAGGAAGCCTTAAACTTAAAGAGGTTGTCCAGGCATTTTTTTTTTTTTTTTTTTATTTCAAATATGCCAGGGAGGGTGAAAAAAACAAAAATCATACTCCTCTGTCCCCGATGCTCCGGTGTCCTCACAGCGCGGTCCGGTCCTTCTGCTCCAGCGTTTTCTCACGGGTCTCTTCCTGAGTTCCGCTTAAGACACTGATTGGCCTCAGTGGTCATGTGGACTGAGGAAGAGACCCGTGATGTCACAGGTAGTGACATCGCATTCCCTTTGATGAGGCTGCTGATTGGCCTCAGCATTCACGTGTGGCTGGGACTTCCGCCACACATCAACACTGGACCAAGAAGACCCGACCGAGAAGACCGGACCACGCTGGGAGGCACCAGAGCATCGTGGAAAGGTGAGTTTGAATTTTTTTTTATTTTTTTCACTGACCCCGGCTGATATAAAATTTAAACAGATTGCCTGGACAACCCCTTTAAATTCACAAAATGGAAGAACCTTAAGAAAGTTGTTTTGATTTAAAAGAAACTCTGGCAACACTGATGAAAGTCTTTTGTTTGTCCTTTTCCCACCTTCTAAAAACTGCTTACGTAATTCTTCGCTGGAAATCTACTTGTATTTTCCCAGCAAAAATCCTATGTACAGAAGTGCTGTTAACACGTAATCAATACATATCTCCAGCTGTTCTATAGACTGGAGGATGACTTCTAAGTTACCGTAGGATTAATCACTTCTATCATGGTCATTTGTTGAAAACATTTCTCTAAAGCATTACATGCTAGGCCATAGCCCAAAGAAAGTCGGTAGCTACCTAGCCAGTAGACTGCAAACAAAATGTTACTGTATTATGGGACAAGCTAATGAAATACACCATGATACTCTAGGCTTCCTCTTAGATCGGCATGCTTGCCTTAATGTCCTGGCAGATACAGAGATACCCAAGTAAGGCAGTAGATAGTTCTGTTTTGCAGGTAAGGTATTTGTCATCTGCGGTTATGTCCCTTGCAGACGACCGTGATGTGGGTCAGTGTGCAATCCGGGTTTTACCCGGATAGCCCCATTTATTTCTGTCGGCCCACGCACACGACCATGAATTATGTGGTCCCATGTGTGGGCCGACAGTCCAGGCTGCAAAACTAAGGACAGGTTCTATTCCTGTCCGGTTTTGCAGCCGTGCTTCCATGGCTCCTATTCATTGAATGTATAGGGCCGCGGAAGCACGGCGGGTGCACGCGCGACACATGAATGATATCAATGTTCCGCCTATGCGCCGAGTGTGGTGTTTAATCACAGTCAGCGGCTAGCACACGGTGGTAGTGTGCAACTGGCTGAAGTGAGGAGCAGCTGGGTCCAGAATGTGGCCTTCACGGCATTTCAGTTACTGCTCATTAATATAAGCGTAAAATGACTTATTTGACTCATTGTTGCTTAGTTCATTACTGTTCATTTCTAATGTTTCCTCTCTCTCACTCATTGTTTTCACAGCTTGATTTAGGAAACCAGAGTTGAGGGAATGCTGTAAGGAGCCAGAAATGACTGTTTCAAGTTTTCTTATTTTCTCCTTTCTGGATTCTTTTACAAATACCTTTTATTATTATTATATAGGAACGAAAGAATCCTGGATAGGCCCTGTACAATAATTTAGTGCTTTTCCTAACACCCCCGCCACATACTCTGTATATATACGATTTCTAAGCTTAACTGAGGCCCAGAGTTGAATACTGAGTACTGGCTGCACTTTTTTTTTTTGGCTAAAGAATGAAAAGTCTGTTTAGTATTAGGAATGCAGGAAATAGGTCTGGATCTGTGACGCATTAACAAGTACAGCTTTCGGTTGCTGGGTGAATTAACACTCTAGCTGCTGGTAGCTCCATAAAACCCATGGACTGTTTTAGCAAATCATCAGTTATAACAAATTAAAACACTTCTGGAGTCTTATACATGTTCCCCAAGTTTTCAGTATTTGTTAGAAGGAACCGGTTGCGCCTCAAAGGACTGGTCCTGATCTGTGTTTTGAAGAGGAAGTTTCTGCTAAACAACAAACAAGGTTCTCATAGCGTGAAAGGCGCTCACATCAATTGTTCTCATCATATGCACTCCATGTGTGTACAATTTATGTCTATATCTGGCCTCCATGTGAGAGCAGCGCTTACAAATACTGGTGTTTACTGCTACAAATGTTGCTTATGCTTTAGCTCCAGTATTAAACATTTGGTTCTGTCCTTGCCTTTGCACGTTTATTCTAGTCCTCACCTTTCACACACAGTTGTTTCCCGCTGTTTGTGTAGCTACCTTTAACTAGAAGACAGACAGAGTTTGGATCAACCAAAAATTAGGGAATGTGCACAATTGAACTCCAGCTAAGTTTATGTTCACATTTGCCCTGGAGACTCAGTCGCAGTGTCCACCTAAAATCAGCCAATGAAAAAAAATCATGTACTCATGACTTTGCCGATACCTCCCAACTTTTAGAAGACAAAAAGAGGGACAAAATGTGCGGTGCAACAAATTTTAGCTCCACCAACTTCCAAGTTGACTCCGCCCATTCCCATCCATTTCTCTTTGTGCTCCCCACACAGTATAATGCTCTTACAGTAACCATAATATTATATGCCCCAGTTTAATGCCCCCTCCATCTACCCAGAGTTTAATGCCCCTCCTTCTTCCCCCAGTTTAATGTCCTTCTTCATCTGCCTCCACAGTTTAATGCCCCCTATCTGCCCCCAAAGTTGAATGTCACTCTTCATATGCCCTCAGTTTAATGTCCCACTCCATCTGCCCCCACTGTCCGCTCCTGCTTCACCACTGTATTCAACTCATCTGCATGCTCTCTGGACGCAGATGAGTTGAATCTGGGACGTACCTCCCACCGACCGGGACAGTGGGACATGACCCACAATGCGGGACGGTTGGGAGGTATGCTTTGTCCACTGCTTTCAGTATAAAAACAACGAACACCCGATGGACCCCATTATAGTCAATGGGGTTAGTCAGGTTCTAGTATAACCTAACCGCTACTTTAGCAGTTCACCTGTCCATTGGTCTGGTCCTAGCGTAACTAGAAAATTTTACTTTACATTTACTCACTCAAGTTTTTTTTTATGCAGTTTCTGTCATAATACATAAGTTGGTGTGGATCATAATACAGGTGCATCTCAATAAATTTAAATATCTTTGAAATGTTTTTTTCAGTAATTAAATTAAAAAATTGACCTCCTATATTTTCTAGATTCTTTACACACAGAGTGTTCTATTTCAAGTGTTTTATTTCTGTAAATGTTGATTATGGATTGCAGCTAATGAAAACCAAAATCTAAGAAAATTTGGATATTGTGAAAAAGTATTGTAAATTCAGTGTGTCACCTGCCAAGGTTTCCTAAGCCTTTAAATGGTCCCTCAGTCTGGTTCAGTAGGACACACCATCATGGAAGACGCTGATTATGAATTGTATTACTGAAATGAATGAACGTTTCAAAGATATTCTAATTTATTTAGATGTTCCTGTAGTAGGGAAAATACAAAAGACAGATGCTACTTCTTTTTTTTTTTCAATTCACTCATGGTTTTGGCTATAAAAACTGCATGCAGAAACTTGACTCTGTAAAAGTACCCATAGACCCTGATGTGGGCCCGAGTTTGTAGCGGAAAGCACTTGAATGAGACTCGGAATAACATATGAATGCATTCCACTATGCATTCACATCCATGGTGGCTTCCAATTCATTCTGTTGCGATGACACAGAGTAGGATAAGACCTGCTCTATAATCATCACATGTAATGGATCCGAAGCCTCCATAGTTGTGAATGTAGTGCATCACATTGCACTCAGATGTCATTGCAAGCCTAATGCAAGTGCATTCAGCAAATTCAGCCCTGCTCCGGAATGAAACTCTAGGTAATGTGCATGGAGCTTTAAACTTTATTAGCTGAGTAAGTATAGTACTGTACAGAAATTTTAGGCAGGTGTGGAAAAATACTGCATAGTAAGAATGCTTTCAAAAATAGAAGTGTTAATAGTTTATTTTTATTAATTAACAAAATGCAAGAAGAGTGTGAAAAAGATAAATATAAATCAAATAATAATATTTGGTGTGACTGAGGAGGAGTCCTTGAAATGATAATATGGCCACACAGAGCCCTGATCTCGAGACAGGATTTGAGCAAGCCTACATCCACAGAAGATCTGTGGTTAGTTCTCCAAGATGTTTGGAAAACCTCCCTGCAGAGTTTCTTCAAAAACTGTGAGCAATTGTACCTTGAAGAACTGATAGAAGAGAAAGGATAGTCACACTAAATATTGATATGATTTACATTTAATTTTTGTACATTCTCTTTGCATTTAGTTAATTTGCAAAAATAGTCTATTAACACCTCTGTTTTTGAAATCTTTAACACGCACCTAAAACTTTTGCATAGCACTGGTTGTATTAGTAACGCACCTAAGGAAAAAAAAAATACCAAAAAAAAAAAATCATAAACTGGGATTACAGTTCTTTAATAAGACTGAAAAAGCTCACACAACATGTAACAAGTACTTGACATCATAATATAAGAACCTTATCTGTGTGAAGCTGTAATACTAGTTCAACACCCTCTCCATCTGAGTGGTAGAGGTGTATGATATTCATCAGGATTTTTAATGTGTTTTTGTGACTTTTTTTAGGTTACTGGTTGTTTTCTTTGGTGTTTTTATATTATACTTCTACTCTATACGATATAAAAAATACAGAAAAATGCATTTTACGCTAGGTATCCGTCTTCTGCCAATCCATATAAAAAAATAAATAAATAACAGATTGGTCAGAAAACAGATTCAAACAGTTACACAGCGCATACCATAGTTCATCTTTTTGACGGATTAGTCAATAAGTGTCCATCAAAAAAACTGTCCGTTTGTGGCTGTTTTTGACATCTGTTTTTTTTTTTTTTCCTTCTTCATTCTGAGCATGCTGAGAGGGAAAAACGGATTGCAAAACGGACACAAACGAGGGTTACTATCCATTGGTATTTTGTTTGTGTCCACCTTCCATAGACCTCAGTGTTAAAAAAAAAAAAAAAAAACGGATTTGTTGCTTTCCGTCTGCTATTCTTATATTTTGGACAGAGAAAAAGTCCTGCAAGTCTGACTTTGGTATCCTCTCTTTTGGACGGAGAAAAATCAGAAAAGGTACAAACGGAAACCTGCGGATGATTTTTACAAACCATTGAAATCAATGAGTTTTAAAATGAACCATTCGAAATCAGTTTTTGAGGATTTTGAATCGGTTTCAAAAACTGACTTTGCGCAGAGAGTCAAACACTAATGTGACTCCTGCCTTACAAATGTAACAAAATAAAACATGCCACCAAAAAATGTATGGCATTTTCAATCAAGCATTTAAAAACACTGGAAAAAGTGTGAATAGGGCTAGCTTCACAATATTTTTTGGAAAAATGCTGCTGCAGTTTTTGCAAGTGGATGCAGCAGCTACGAAACATGTAAGTTGTTATAACTCTATTTTCATTTTCTTTTGAATCTTTTTTTGGCTTTGGCTCAAAAAACTGAATAGAAAAAGAGAACTGTGCCGATTTAAAAAAAAAAAAAAAAAAATGTTGTTCGTGAAAATACCTTAGAGCAGTGTTTCCCAACCTTTTCAGACTCTGGGCACCCCTAGAAAAAAAAAATATTTCCTCTGGGCACCCCTACCAAATAATTTTTACCAAAATACAAAAAAACTACAGTTTTGGTGCATTTTTTTTTTTTTTTTTTTTTAACAATTTTTGAAATTATAGCTGGAACCACATCAAAACTACATGCATTTTTTCTTTTGCAGTTTTGATGTAATTGTAATTACATCACAACTGCACCATGTGTATGCACCCTCAAAGCTACGTCATCTTATACTTTCCACCCAGCACATACAAAAATTCACTTTTTACCATCACCAAACTCCCTTAGTGGTCCACATAGCATCATGCTCCCCATTGGCCCAACACGCAGGACAAGTTCCCTAGTGGCTCTCATACACATAATAATGCTTACCAGTGACCCTCAGGCAAGAAATAATGGCCCCCTGACAACTAATAATGTCCTCAAGTGGCCCCCAGACAAGTCATAATGTCCCCCAGACACCTAATAAAGCTCCCCAGTGGCCCCCAGACAAATAGTAATACTCCCTAGTGGCCCCCAGACAACTAATAATGTCCCCCAGTGGCCCCACACTGTAATTGTGCTATATAAATAAAAAAACAACTTGCCCATCCTTGGTCCCCGCAGCTCTGTGATCCTCCTCCTCTGCAGATTGATGCAGCAGGTCTTCAGCAAGCATCACTTAGAGCAGGAAGTTCTATTCAACTACATCGGCATCCTAAGGATGCCGATGTAGTTAAAGGGAGGCAAGCAGCCATTTCCCCACCGGATTGTCACAGTACACCTGTGGGGTCTCCACGGCACCCTGGTTTGGAATTGCTACCTTTGACGAAGCCTACTGTTCATTTTGGTAAAGAATATTTTAGGATTCTTTGGGAACATTATTTATGGGTCAATCATTTTCACACACCAGTTATGACGTAGTAAGTTACTTTTATCTACTTGTGAAAATCACTCACCTAGCTGTATATAGCTGCATCAATTTACCATTTATTTAAATCTGGATGACAAATTCATAACATCACATGCCATGTATGCCATGCTGTCTTTCTATTGGTAATAGGGTCCCTCCTTACCTGGCATCTCTGTGGGATAAGTTAACCTTTTGGCAATAAGGGAATTATTTCAGACATCTAATTTAAGTTATGTATCTACATAATATCTCATTTGTTACCATATCTTCTATGTGGCGATTTTTAGGCAGCATTGGTATTCAATGGGGATGTGATATATCCTCCTTTTTGGACATCGCCCATAGCAACGCATTATTATCAATTGCTGTTGGGCGACTACATGTGGTATGATGATAAATATACATGGACATCCCGCCCTGGTATTAATTCAAGTCTTTCTGTAATTTCCTATTTCCCCAGGAAGTGAGCAGTCTAAATAATATCAATGTCAAAATGCTCAGATGAACAGGGGGAGGACTTATGCCTCAGCCCATCAGCCACCTACCTATTGCTAATTGAAAGTATGTGTTGGGTTTGGATGAGTGGTAAATGACTATTGGTCTAAACCAATGCAAGTGACACAGATACAGTGGAATCACTTTTTTTTTTTTTTTTATTAATGTCTGGACACAATTGTTTTAAACAAATTAATAAAAGTTATATTTTATTTTCTATTATTATTGACAGGACTAAAATGGCTATGAAAAACTTTTCCTTTCTGTGAACCTAATGACAGTATCTTGTAGGACTGCTTTTACACTTTCCACTTTCCTTTCTTATTTTGTATTGCAGCTCCATTTTCATGAATATCTGGATTTTATTCTTATACAAATTAGTTGAAAGAGGAGTGTTTCTTCTGGGGGAGTTACAGCAACAGTGTAGCTCAGAGCTATGCTTTCCATAAAGCCCAACCATAGCTGACAGTCTTCACAGTGAAGTTGTGGTCAGGTACATAGTGGGACAGAAAAGCTGGGGAGCTCATTTTAGAGATAGATGTGGGTCCCAAAGGTAGGTCCTGCACCCATCAGACATTTATGGCATATCCTGTGGATGTGACATAAATGTCTTTGTGGGAAACCCCTTAAATGATGATAGTTGTTATAGGGTATATAGAATTGGGAATGTATGAGACTAAAAGTAGCAGTTCCATGTAGTTTCTATTGTTACCTATAGGCAATGTCCAAAGGTAAACTGACTTTTCCATATTTTGCAATATCTGTCACCTTGTAGCCCTACAATGAGAGATCAACATATCCTATTCAGTTCAACAGGAATCAGCCATTCACATAGCTGCACTTACAGGTTCTCAAAAAAGAAGCATCAATAACTTTTTATGTTTCATTAGTAATATTAACTTCAGGGCAGATTCACATTTTGCAACACATTTTGTTGTTTTTGATCTGAGCTGATTGGACAAATGATGAATTAAATGACATCAATCTGCATCAGTTTTACACTGTTTTGAAATCCTGTCCTTTTTCATATATTAGTATGGGTATATTCACATTAAAGTGTGTCATTTCTCTCTTCTCTCTCTTTTTTTTTATTTTTTTTTTAATGATTGTATGGGGGGGGGGGGGGTGTTTGAACATTTCCCACTATATACTTTTATTAACCTATTTGACTTCCTTTTAGTAGAAAATAGACTCTAAATTCTCTCCCCTTCCAGCCCCTTTTGTTATGACAACAGTTGGGAGAAACATAAATCTCCTGACCACTGTCCCCTAAGCATTGATAGTTTAAAACAGCGACAGTAGTAATCGGCAATCGTGCCTGCTTTCGCTGAAAATCATTGATTATAATTTAATTTAATTTAATTCTGGTCCTATTTCTATTTTTTAACAAAAAATAAGTAATAAAATGATACAAAAACCATACACTCATTGAAAACATACACATATTGACAAAAAAAAACAATGTACCCAGATAGAAATGTTGTATTGCTTCAAAGTTTGGCATGCAATTATGACTCAGGAAAATATGTAAATTGTTACAGATTGGATTTTATCACAAGTGGTGTATAATAGTTATTCCCCTGTTGCTCTAGAAAAAAGATCTTAGAGGCTACTTTTGGGTAGTGTACCTCTTGGTGAGAGAGCACTGACTACTAGACATTTCACCACAAAGCACTCCCACAGTTTCTTTGTCCACCATTCAGACCCAACTAGCACCTTCATTACAAACCCCCGTTTCTGCCCGGAACATCACCAGGAGCTCAGTGGAAGGTAATGTGGTGTCACTGCACATTACATATGCTACCATTGACAGCAAGCCACCATCACCATTGTTTGCGTTGGTGTCAAGAACAACAAACCTGGAACCGTCTTTATCCACAAATAGTGACAAATTTGTTGTGGAGTGATACACTGCCATAACTGCTTGTGTGATGATCTGGAGGCCCATGGCATATGACAGTTGGTCACGCTTACTTGTAATTTGAGGGACACTAACAACTTAGCGATATATGTGCAGGGACATCTGCAGCCACAGGGGTTTGCATTTCGTGGCAGGGCTTCCATCTGGTATTTTGCAGCAGGATAATGCATACTCACATACAGCTTTGACAACCTACAAGTGTGTAGGATCTACAGGCCCCTCTGCAACATATGTGGGCAAATGTGCCGCAGGATAACATAAGGAACCTGTATGCCTCCATGCGCAACCGTATCTCATCTTGTATGCAGGCTAGAGGAGGCCCAAAAAAATGTTTAAAACTTTTATAAACATTGTTAAAAGTTCTCAAAATATATAAAGAAATTATAAAAGTACAAATCACCCCCCTTTTCCAAGAATACACATAAAAAAACAAACAAAAAATCTATATACATTGAGTTTCCTGAGTTTGAAAATGCCCGAACTTTGAAAATACAATATAAAAATATTTATCCTATACGATGAACGCCATAGCAGGAAAAAATTTAAATGATTGAACTGCTATTTTTTTGCCATTTTGAATACAATTAAAATAAAAAAATCTGTGTGTGTATATATATATATATATATATATATATATATATATATATATATATATTTATATTTCTATGGAACAAACTGTGATATTACTGTCTTTGGAATATACTTACAATTATGTGGTCAGGATTTTTCTCAACCCAATGAAAATTTATTGCAGCTGGATTTCGTGATTGCATATGTGTTTACATGGATTGTTATTGTGTATTAAACCAACTCTTTCACCACAGTGCAGGAAGTGCCTGGGCTGCTACACTATCATGCAATGCATACTCAACATATTTAGTCAATTAAATTTAATATCATGACTGTTTTTATTTTTTTTTATACATTTCTATATCTTTCTATGTCTTAACACACCACAACCACGTATGTACATGCCACAGAGATGCATTTTTGGGACCATGTCTGGCTCTAAGAATGACCTATGTGACTACACATCAATGAATGATAGTAAGAGCTGTGTATACAAATATTTCTCCATCCTTAGCCATGGTCTCATTGCTCAACTTCTGGTGTCTGAATTTTATCAGTTTATGAAAACAAATGGTTATTTACCATGTAGCTCTAATTTAGTGAGTATCAAGTACAGAGCCAAATATAGCTTCTGTGAGTATATTAACCAATTGTAAACCATTGCTTAGCTCTTTTTACAGTGACAAAAAAGTTCCCAATGTCCCTAGTGTCAGCACAGTCACCTGCTGGGCCCATGACTAGCCCTTTGTTTCTTGTTGCAGCCAGTTCTGGAGCCATATGATTTCTGTCACTAGCCTCTTTGTCTCTTCACACCTGACATCTGTCTCAGGCACACAGAATCATCTGTTTTTTTTTCTTGCTTTTCCGTCCACCTGTTTAATGACTAGCACCAGTTTAGCCTTTCACATTGCTGTGTCCATCAGTTTGCTACAGTCTAGACAGCTACCAAATGTACAGTGGAAAAGAATTCTCTTACAGCAACTAATAACTTTTAGCAGATCCACAGACGTAGCAAGGGATTCAACACAGGGTGAGGGGTGAGCATGTTTAAGTGGATACCCAACTCAGGTATACTGATATTATGACTATATGGTGACCATATAGTGGTAGATACCAGCTGAGCTCTAGAGAGGGCTCTGCAGACCATTTAGGTAATTACAGTACAGGAAAAATATAGTGACTTACAGGAGACGTCTGTACTCTTTTACATTTCTCTTCTCTTCTATCTGATACCGCCATGACCACTTCTTCCAGAAGTGACTTGTCTCTGCAAAGTTTGTAACACAGACACCTTTAGCTTCTCACATTCTCACACACTTAACCCACATTTTCCTCACGTACACAAATCCCCATCCTGCTGCTACCGCCAATTATAAAATGTATAATATAAAAATCCCCTGGAAATTAGTAATACCCCTATGTGCCTTTTTAATTTAATAATGCTCCTATGTGACCCCTTTAATTAATAATGCCCCCTAATTAATAATGCCCTGTGTACCATCTTAAATCAATCATGTCTAAGTGCCACCTAAAATTAATACCACCCAATTCCCCTACTATTAATTATACCCTCTTAAGTCTCCTTTTTTTATTAATTATGCCCTTGATGCCCTCCTACAGTGGGGAAAAAAAAGTATCTAGTCAGCCTCCAATTGTGTAAGTTATCCCACTTAAAAAGGTGAGAGAGGCCTGTAATTGACATCATAGGTAGACCTCAACTACGAGAGACAAAATGAGAAAACAAATCCAGAAAATCACATTGTCTGATTTTTAAAGAATTTATTTGCAAATTATAGTGGAAAAGTAGTATTTGGTCAATAACAAAAGTTCATCTCAATACTTTTGTTATATATCTTTTGTTGGCAATGACAGAGGTCAATCGTTTTCTGTAAGTCTTCACAAGGTTGGCACACACTGTTGCTGGTATGTTGGTCCATTCCTCCATGCAGATCTCCTCTAGAGCAGTGATGTTTTGGGGCTGTCGATGGGCAACATGGACTTTCAACTCCTTCCAAAGGTTTTCTATGGGGTTGAGATATGGAGACTGGCTAGGCCACTCCAGGACCTTGAAATGCTTCTTACGAAGCCACTCCTTCGTTGCCCTGGTGGTGTGCTTGGGATCATTGTCATGCTGAAAGACCCAGCCACGTTTCAACTTCAATGCCCTTGCTGATGGAAAGAGGTTTGCACCCAAAATCTCATGATACATGGCCCCTTTCATTCTTTCATGTACACGGATCAGTCGTCCTGATCCCTTTGCAGAGAAACAGCCTCAAAGCATGATGTTGCCACCCCCATGCTTCACAGTAGGTATGGTGTTCTTTGGATGCAACTCAGCTTCACTCTCCTCCAAACACGACGAGTTGTGTTTCTACCAAACAGTTCTACTTTGCTTTCATCTGACCATATGACATTCTCCCAATACTCTTCTGGAACATCCAAATGCTCTCTAGCAAACTTCAGACAGGCCCAGATATGTACTGGCTTAAGCAGGGGGACACATCTGGCACTGCAGGATCTGAGTCCCTGGCGGCGTAGTGTGTTACTGACAGTAGCCTTTGTTTAACGTTAGTCCCAGCTTTCTGCAGGTCATTCACTAGGTTCCCCCATGTGGTTCTGGGATTTTTGCTCACCGTTCTTGTGATCATTTTGACCCCACGGGGTGAGATCTTGCGTGGAGCCCCTGATCGAGGGAGATTATCAGTGGTCTTGTATGTCTTCCATTTTCTAATTATTGTTCCCACATTTGATTTCTTCACACCAAGCTGCTTGCCTATTGCAGATTCAGTCTTCCCAGCCTGGTGCAGGTCTACAATTTTGTTTCTGGTGTCCTTCCACAGCTCTTTGATCCTCACCATAGTGGAGTTTGGAGTGTGACTGTTTGAGGTTGTGGACAGGCGTCTTTTATACTGATAACAATGTCAAACAGGTGCCATTACTACAGGTAATGAGTGGAGGACAGAGGAGCCTCTTAAAGAAGAAGTTACAGGACTGTGAGAGCCAGAAATCTTGCTTGTTTGTAGGTGACCAGATACTTATTTTCCACCATAATTTGCAAAGTAAATTTTTTAAAAATCAGACAATGTGTTTTCTGGATTTGTTTTCTCATTTTGTCTCTCATAGTTGAGGTCTACCTATGATGTCAATTACAGGCCTCTCTCATCTTTTTAGGTGGGAGAACTTGCACAATTGGTGGCTGACTAAATACTTTTTTTCCCCACTGTACATATATATTGCACCTTAATGCCCACATTTTATTAATAATGCCTATTAATATCCCCACGTTGCACATGACTGCTGAGGTGGTGTCAGTGGTCCCATGTAAGGACCCGGTGATGTATGTGAGTGACGTCACTGGGTCCTTTACAGCCACGTGCAGCACAGGACTTCTGGCGGCGGACATCAGAGAGCCATGGACAGATTAGTATGATATTTTTTTTTTTTTTTTTTTTTTTTTATGTTTCACCTTCCCCAACCTCCTCTGTGATTAGTCCAATTCCTGGGGAACTCTTTTAAGGGGGTTATCTGGGATATATTAAAGTTTGCCAGTAAACATTATTATTCCCTGGAAAACCCTTTAATACTGCCCCAATTACCCCTTATAGTGTTATTGATAAGTCCTTTTACAATTCCCCAAATTGTGCTCTTATATATATATATATATATATATAATATACCCTCTTCTATTAAAATGCCCAAAGTGTGTATAAAAAAAAATATATACTCACCCACCTCTGATTCCCCGATGCACTGTGGAGGAAGGGCCTCTGCCACTGCTTACGGCAAAGTACCACGACATTTGCATCCTGGTGTGGGAGGTGCAAGACAGTGATGTCATCACCTCTCAGAGCAGCTTGTAGGCCTCAAGCTACTTAATACTAAAGCAGGAAGCGAGAGGAATCCTTCTCTACTATGCATTTCAACTGCATCAGTGTAATGCAGTTGCCAATGCAATTGTATGCTTATCTTGTGTTGCGGCCCCTCTTGTCTCCCTCCCTCGCTAGGGTTGCTAGTATTTCAAATGTACACAAAAGCTTGTATTAGGTGCTGGTCACATGATAATGTGAGACACTGTGCCAGCTTACAACTTACTAATGACCAACTTTTCAACCACTGAGGCTGTCCAGCACCTCTATATGTGCACCCCCCTAGTACCAGCTTGTCAAACAACATAATCGGGCTTGGCTACATGCTGCAAAAAAAATATATTAATAACCATGAGGTATTTTGGCCAAAATTCGCAAGCTCTCAAACCATATAAAGGTTGTATGTGTCTTGTGAGTCCCTATACTAAAATCAAAGACAACGCATTGCTAAAGGACATCATATCAAATCATAACACTGAAAAAAGACCTTACTTTCCTGATATCAGATGAAACCATGGTTCTATGCAGGATGCAAACAGGCCCAGTGTTGAAGATACCACAGGTGCAGAATACTGATAATGCAACCGTCTGGTGGAAAAGATGGCGTTATTAATAAGTGATTTTATAGGAAGTCCTTTAGCACTGAGTTGTCTAGGCCTTAACCATCCCACAGTCTTGACATCTTGTATGACCTCAACAAATGGCATTTTGGTTCTTTGCATTGACCTGTAAACAATTTGATTATCTACCTTTGATTTGACATCCTGGACCTAACCAGCTACCTGCATCCTGGGAAGTGTAATGCGATGTAGAACTAACTGATATAGAAGACAGACCTGCAGTATCAACCAGGAACAATACTCCTCCTATACCCCTTATTAGCTAATAAATGAACACTCAACAACCATATGTGGGTAAAGTGGTTTGGCCACAGCTTTATTAATAACCTAAGTACATATGTAGAACCTTGTTCAGCATAAGATACAGAAAAACATGACTCTACCAGGAGACACGTCTGTTACTTCTCCCTTCCATCAAAGGGGAACAAGGTCCTGCCATATGCCACCAGGAGCTCGGTGTTAACCTACACTCAGGTCCAACACGCACACACCAGCTGGATAAGAGCCCTTTTGATGTGTCTTGCAAATCAGAGAGAGAGCTATCCAAACCTATCTCATTAAGATGAACACCATCCCGATGGAGCAAGGCACAATTGTCCCCTTCTAATTCTGCCACCTGAATCAGCCATGACATTTTCAACTCCCGGCACATGACGTGCTCTGAAAACAATATTATACTGCAAACATCTAAGCACTAAATGGCGCAAAAAATCCAAAACCGGGAGAGAACTGGAAGACAGTTTATTAATAGCCATGACCATGTTCTCATTATCACTCCGAACAGGATATGCTTGTTCACCATTGCAGCACCCTATAACAGTAAGGCTACTACAATGGGGAACAACTCAAGAAGGGTCAACCTCCCCGTACCCAGCAGAACTGCCCGCATCAGAAAAGAGCTTAAGATCCACATCCAACTCCAGTTCAGGGAAACAAGATATACCCAAATAGTCCAAAAGGAAAGACTTCCACACTGTCAAATCATCCCGCAAAACACTAGTTATATGGACAAAATGATGTGGAAGTCTTACATCAGATGTTGTGAATGGCAAACAACTGAAAAAAACCCTGTCCATTAGCAAAATCTTGCCACCGAAAGCAAGCTGCCCCAGAAAGGACGGTAGTCTCGCTAAAGGAACCTTCTTAGCCAACAAGTATGCATCTATATCCTGTTTCAGCCAGAGAAGTTTATCCTCAAGGAGTTGGAAAATCATACGCTCCGAATCAATGAGGATACCTGATAAAGAGAGAGAAGTAACAGGACCCTCAGTCTTGTCCGCAGCCAGCAGAACTCCAAAATAAAAACTACTAAACATCTCAAAATAGCATTAGCAGATGAAGCACAGTCAGTTTGTACCGGAAGAAGCTTGAAAGCAGACTTAATGTCCAGATTGGCAATGAGGGCACCATGACCAGCATGACCCACCAACAACGCTGCTCTGTCAACGACACCACCGAATTGGCCGGAGAGTAAGAAAGGTGATGGATTAATCGGAATTTACCTGCCTCTGTTTTTGGGAACTAAACCCAGTGGAGAGATATGAAAATTGGAAAATGGGGGCTCCTAGAAGGGAACAGACATACGACCCAATTGAACCTCCTTATCCACCTTCTCCTGAGCCACATTTAACCCTTTCACTGCCAGGGGTCTCTGGAAATTTTGCACCTCCAGTAGGCACAGTTTTGAGATGGACAGATCAAAGCTAAATTGCAACATTAAAAAAATCATCTAACCCATACATACCTATATATTTTCTTAAAGTAGACACTTGCAGCATTGTCAGAATGCCACTTGGTACTGTATGCGACCAAGCACCTTCATGCAGTTTTGATTTTAAGTGAATGTTTTATAAAAAAAAAAAAAAATGCAAATAAATGTATATTAGTTGCTAAAAATGGAAACCAAACAAAAAGTTATATGCACCAAACCTCCTAAAAAATAAGAGATCAACATGTGCAGAGTTCATTCATATCACTAAGGCCTACAAATGCATGCACATATCTTCAGAAAATCACTAGAATTGGAATGAGAAAAAATCTGTTTTAAAGCTGGAAATGTTAAAAAAAAAAAGTATCATCCTATAAAATGTAGGGATTACACACCGTGGAAAGCAAGTGAACCCCTAAACTTATATATTTTTTCAAAGTAGACAGCCTGAAGATTACATGCGTCTCAATAGCTTATCAATAGCCACATCCACCTTCATGTAACTTTGTGACAAACACATAATTTTTTGAAAACATGCACTAAAACATATATTTACACTTAAAACTCCTATTCAATCTTACATTCACACACAAAATACATTTAAAATAAAAGATCAAGGTGTACACAATTTATATATACCACAAACATCAACTACAACAAGAGCTTGTACTCTCAAAAACGCTGATACAGAAGACTTTGCAAGATTTTGCTGTTATTTACTAATATGTTCAAAATCTATACTGCACCTAGCAAACTGTGACTGTGATACCAAAATCTAACTTTTTTGAGATTGCACAGCATACCGTATATAAAAACACAACTTAATATGTCATATATACAACCACTTTCATGTAACTTTGCAGCAAACAGAGATTGTAAGCAAAAACTGCACAAAAATTCAAATTTGCCACTAAAGGACCGGCTCAAGCAGTCCTTTTCTGCAAACAAAATGTACTTTCCAAAAAACTGCAATATGTGAGGAATTCATTCATACCACACACATATATATATTTAAAGAAACGCTAAAATCGCAGAAATGCGCCATTCAATTTTGTACATGCAAATTAAATAGGAGTTTACATAAAAATATAATTTTCTATCCCCCTATAAAAATTGTAGCAATTTATACATTCATCTCTAGTGATAATCGTTATTGCTATTATTTTATCATGTAACGGATATCGCTAGAGGCGTATTTTACTCTATAAAGATCAGGTATGGACAGGACAGGGATTGGGTGAAATGTAAACTTTATTGATGACTTTGTGCATGTGTTGTGTAAGTGTTTGATGAGACTCTTTTGGTGCTGTGACCTGGACAATGGTAAACATATGGGTCACAGCGCCAATAAACTTCCTGGTTACGTTCAGAGGGGTATTATATAAGAATACCCCTCTAGTAAGACTCAGAGGAGTATTACATTATCTCTCTATGTGACAATCAGAGAGCAAAAGTATAGTATGCTCTCTGATTGATAGGAGAGGGGATAACATAGACAGAAGTCCCTGCAATTCCCCCATGAGGTCACATACAGGTTATGCACAGATGATGATGATGATTTCTCATCTCTGTGCGGTCTGCAGGGCTGCTCATCCCCCCTCCTTCTCCTACCGCAGCTCTTAAGATGCTTCCTGAGACAGGAGGGGGAGGACATTTTTGAGCCCCATATCTCAGGATCCGTTAGGAGTATTAAGAAGATGAGAATCTCATCTTTAAAATGATACCAAGATCTTCATGATATCCTTTACAAATTCGAAGTGAATAGCTGTTAAATACGCTGTCGGGAATTGAGTTCTGCAATGTGATCTCAATGCCAAATAGCGTTTTCAACAGTGAATCGCTCCTAAACTGTAAGGGCTATTATGAAGATACTGGTATCATCTTTAAAATGAATCCCAGATCTTATTAATAGACCTAATGGATCCTGAGATATCGTCATTAGAAGTAAGGACATATTAGATACGTGATTGGCTACGGAAGTGCCACCCTGGAAGGACGTATAAATACGTGGCTGGCAGGGAAAGGGTTAAATTACACTCAACAGAATACAAATTATCCTTTAAAATGTCGCTGAATTGAAAACATGAGGTATATAAAAAAACATCAGTAAAACCATTAATTAGCAACCCTACCTCCTGTCTCTTGGTCTACCAGTCGAGACACAGGACCAGTATTCTTGGGTTTACTGGACGTCGGTTTTGCAACTCTACCCTTTTTGGGGCGTCGACTGGAATCCACCGCTGATGGAGCACTCGTGCTTAAAATGGCAGGAGGCAAAGAAGCAGCAATTTATCTTCGTTAAATAACCAGAAAGCCTAGGACTAGGGTCTGCGACCTGTCGCTGCAGACTGTGCCACAATGGCAGCGGACTGAAAGGAAGGGACTGGAGGTTTTGGAGTCAGCATGAGCTGAATCCAAATATCCATAGCTTTTGATGCCCAAACAACCTCTAGCCGCAGGCAAGAAGAAAGCCATTTCTCAAAGATATCCATAAAAAGTCTCGTTTAAAGTTTTCCACAATCCACCTGGGAGACACACCAAACATTTGGAAGAAGGTGCTCTGGTCAGATGAAACCAAAATCGAACTTTTTGGCCACAATGCAAAGCGATATGTTTGGCGTAAAAGCAACACAGCTCATCACCCTGAACACACCATCCCCACTGTCAAACATGATGGTGGCAGTATCATGGTTTGGGCCTGCTTTTCTTCAGCAGGGACAGGGAAGATGGTTAAAATTGATGGGAAGAAGGATGGAGCCAAATACAGGACCATTCTGGAAGAAAACCTGATGGAGTCTGCAAAAGACCTGAGACTGGGACGGAGATTTATCTTCCAACAAGACAATGATCCCAAACATAAAGCAAAATCTACAATGGAATGGTTCACAAATAAACGTATCCAGGTGTTAGAATGGCCAAGTCAAAGTCCAGACCTGAATCCAATCGAGAATCTGTGGAAAGAGCTGAAAACTGCTGTCCACAAACGCTCTCCATCCAACCTCACTGAGCTCGAGCTGTTTTCCAAGGAAGAATGGGCAAGAATTTCAGTCTCTCGATGTGCAAAACTGATAGAGACATGCCCCAAGTGACTTGCAGCTGTAATCGCAGCAAAATGTGGCGCTACAAAGTATTAACTTAAGGGGGCCGAATAATTTGGCACGCCCCACTTTTCAGTTTTTTTATTTTTTACAAAAGTTTAAAATATCCAATAAATTTAGTTCCACTTCACGATTGTGTCCCACTTGTTGTTGATTCTTCACCAAAAAATTAAAATTTTATATCCTTATGTTTGAAGCCTGAAATGTGGCAAAAGGTTGAAAAGTTCAAGGGGGCCGAATACTTTCGCAAGGCACTGTAACTCATAACACCATGCATTTCAGTATTAGAGTGTTTCTACCACTAAATGATATTTTAGTGGATTGCTATGTATTGCAGTTCTGTAAATTACGCCTTTCATTTCCTCTATCATTGACTGTGTTATATACTGCTGGAAAGCTGAGAGTGCACTGAATTCAGCTTTGCCAGTATCTGTTGATGTAGCACCATCTCAGAGTGGTAAGGAATGCCCTCCTGACAGTACATTTCTATGGACTTGTACTGTCGGGGCGCATTCCAGTGATGACATTTAGCTGTGAGGCCAGCCCCTGACTGTGCAGTGATATCTCTGCAACTGGGTCAGACACCGCTAAACTTAACAATGCACTGGATTTTCAGCTTTCCAGCAGTATATAACACGGCTGATGTTAGAGAACATGAAAGATCCTCTTTAAATTCATTTAGTTGGCAGTGCTGAAAACAATTCTTCAATCTCTGTTAGGCCCCATGTACACGGAGGATACTGGACCAGAAAATTCAGTCTTTACATTGGGCCGGATTTTCCAGTCTGAACTTAGTCCAGAGGCCCAGACTTCCTGCATCGCAGTGATCTATGTTGTTAGGAGTCCTTAACTCTCCTGGGCTCCACTGTCCCATACTGGTTATAGAATAGTATTCAACACTAGAGCTGCAGGGAGCCTTTCAATTCATCTGTGTTATCATTTCTTAGTTTTTTTTTTATTTGCTTACACTTCTTTTTATCATAACTGCGATTAAAATGATTAGGACTTAATTTTTCAATGGATTCCTATTTTTGTCCTGGTTGGTAAAAGGTTACATAACTGGCAGGATGTGGGTAATCTGGGGAGGAAGGATCAGTGTGGGAGGAGAGGGCGTTAACCCTACAAGTTATTTTTGCACTGACTGATATTTTAGGGGCACTCATTACCCTCTTGTGAGTATGAGGTGATCAGCAGATTTATGGTACAGGACATGATTTATGTCTAATGAGAAAAATCCAAAGTGAGACTGACCTTCTTCAAGGGAGTAAACTTGTTATATAAGGTTAAAAGGAAATACTGTTAATAGGAAAAGTATGTTGATTGTGAAAATAATCATCTGGTGGATCTGACATGCCTCTCATCATCTACACTATGTGCTGTCATATCTATAAAATTTACACTAAGGCTATGTGCATACTTATGTTTCAGCAACACATTTCTAACTTTTTGGAAAAATAAGAATAGAGGAAACAAACTATTTATTTTTATTGTGTGTTCCTTTTTAATATAAATTACTGGTATTGTTATTCTTTTAGGGCTGTGTCTCTATTAACTTCATAGGGACCAAGAGACTTTTTTTTCTTCTTCTTCTTCTTTTGTTTTTTGTCTCCTTATATTCAGTCAACCATAGCTGTTTTGTATTTAAGTCATTCCTTTAGTTATTTTAAATGATTACAGGGAATAATTTTGGGTGTCTAGGCCGAGAGAAGTGTGGATATAATACAGTTTCCACTTTAGAAAAAATTAGGACCACAATGGTTGACCAGCTGTACCATAGCAAAGGCTGATTTATATCACATGTGTGGTACAAAGTAAGAATATAACTTGCCCCACCAGATTAAAGGGAGTGACCCATGACAACACCTTTTTATTTTTTACAACCTGTCAATCTGATGGTAGAGGCCCAACTTAGAAACAAAAAAGACATTATTATGGGATCACCCCTTTATACACAAAGTATTGTTTGCATTTACCCCTTGCTTCTCTTCGCAAAGAAAGTCATAGTGCTCTGACAGTTATGTCATACAATGTATCCAAATGGCACCCTACAGACCCCATTGACTATAATGGTGTCCACTGGGTGTCTGCTACAGGAACTCACTCATAGAGTGCAAAGGTTGAAAGCTACAGAAGACCTATAACGATTCCAGCAAGTCTGCCGCAGAAAAACCACCCAATTTCAAGTCTTATTGCTTCGGTGGCTTTTAGAGAAACACACTGCGACCATACGAGTTACACTTCAAAGGGGCCCACACAAACCTGGAGCTAAAGGCAGGGGTATTATAGCAGCCACTAAACTCCACCCATCTTCTAGAAACCCAGCACAGAAGCCACTTTTGTTGGCTAATTAACTTCCGAATGTCCTACAAAAACCTAGTAAATGCAAAAAGCTAGTACAAAATAGTATAAAACAGTCCAAAACACAGTGTGCATTAATAAAGCAATTTTATCTTTAGCAGGAGCCCTTTTGGGGAGACCGTATATAAATTGTATAGTTTTGGATTACAAGGTCAGGCTATCATGGCTATAGTTTTAGGATTGTGTATTTGTTTTACATAATACATCTGTATTATGTACATATGGTGTACAATTTTATTATGTGTTTAAGACAATTTTTTTTTTCAAAGTTTTGAAAAGTGTACATAGGAGGAGTTACAAGTACCTAAAGTTATTAAACATGTGCACCATTTATTGCATCACAGTGCTGGTGTATATGTATACTAGCTATAAAGTGACATACAGTGGGTACGGAAAGTATTCAGACCCCTTTAAATTTTTCACTCTTTGTTTCATTGCAGCCATTTGCTAAAAGCAAAAAAGTTCATTTTATTTCTCATTAATGTACACTCAGCACCCCATCTTCACAGAAAAAAACCAGAAATGTAGATATTTTTGCAAATTTCTTAAAAAAGAAAAACTGAAATATCACATGGTCATAAGTATTCAGACCCTTTGCTGTGACACTCATTTTTAACTCACATGCTGTCCATTTCCTTCTGACCCTCCTTGAGATGGTTCTACTCCTTCATTGGAGTCCAGCTGTGTTTAATTAAACTGATTGGACTTGATTAGGAAAGGCACACACCTGTCTATATAAGACCTCACAGCTCACAGTACATGTCAGAGCAAATGAGAATCATGAGGTCAAAGGAACTGCCCAAGGAGCTCAGAGACAGAATTGTGGCAAGGCACAGATCTGGCCAAGGTTACAAAAGAATTTCTGCAGCACTCAAGGTTCCTAAGAGCACAGTGGCCTCCATAATCCTTAAATGGAAGAAGTTCGGGACGACCAGAACTCTTCCTAGACCTGGCCGTCCAGCCAAACTGAACAATTGTGGGAGAAGAGCCTTGATGAGAAAGGTAAAGAAAAACCCAAAGATCACTGTGGCTGAGCTCCAGAGATGCAGTAGGGAGATGGGAGAAAGTTTCACAAAGTCAACTATCACTGCAGCCCTCCACCAGTCGGGGCTTTATGGCAGAGTGGCCGAAGGAAGCCTCTCCTCAGTGCAACACATATGAAAGCCCGCATAGAGTTTGCCAAAAAACACATGAAGGACTCCCACACTATGAGAAATAAGATTCTCTGGTCTGATGAGACGAAGATTGAACTTTTTCTCGTTAATTCTAAGAGGTATGTGTGGAGAAAACCAGGCACTGCTCATCACCTGCCCAATACATTCCCAACAGTGAAACAAGGTGGTGGCAGCATCATGCTATGGGGGTGTTTTTCATCTGCAGGGACAGGACGACTGGTTGCAATTGAAGGAAAGATGAATGTGGCCAAGTACAGAGATATCCTGGAAGAAAACCTCTTCCAGAGTGCTCTGGACCTCAGACTGGGCTGAAGGTTCACCTTCCAACAAGACAATGACCCTAAGCACACAGCTAAAATAACAAAGGAGTGGCTTCGTAACAACTCTGTGACCATTCCTGACTGGCCCTGCCAGAGCCCTGATCTCAACTCAATTGAGCATCTCTGGAGAGACCTGAAAATGGCTGTTCACCATCCAACCTGACGGAACTGGAGAGGATCTGCAAGGAAGAAAGGCAGAGGATCCCCAAATCCAGATGTGAAAAACTTGTTGCATCATTCCCAAGAAGACTCATGGCTGTACTAGCTCAAAAGGGTGCTTCTACTCAATACTGAGCAAAGGGTCTGAATACTTATGACTAAGTGATATTTCAGTTTTTCTTTTTTAATAAATTTGCAAAAATATCTACATTTCTGTTTTTTTTCTGTCAAGATGGGGTGCTGAATGTACATTAATGAGAAATAAAAAGAACTTTTTTGCTTTTAGCAAATGGCTGCAATGAAACAAAGAGTGAAAAATTTAATGGGGTCTGAATACTTTCCGTACCCACTGTACGCTCATTTCTAAATGTATTTATCAATAATACCAAGGATGAGGACTAGAACATTCAGCAGTTTAAGGTAGTTTAGTAAGCTTTCTAAGTAGCCAGAAAAGTGATACACTCAAAAGGCCAAATGGGGACATGTGTGCCCTATAGGCATGCATATTCTACTTTCATTCATGCTGGTGTGTAATTTTTCACAGGTCTAAAACAATGTGGTAGCTTCTGACATGTGTTAACATGGTGTGTGCATATTTTGGCACAAGACTTCTCAGACTTGTTCTAACAGGCTTGGACTATAGGGAGAGTGAGGCACAAGGAAAAAGTAACTTATTTTTAGAATCTATTTTTATAACTCTTTTTAGCTTCTTTATTTTTTCCGTTTTCCATCTATTTACTACGCAACAATTTTAACTGCTTTCATCTGTATATTACGCTATAGAAACGTAATACTGTAAACTAATAATGTATTTATATTAATTTGCTTATATAGCACCAATATATTTGGCATTCATTTTTGTGTATGTTTCATGGCGACCTTCATCAAGAAAAATTAAGGAACCCCAAACTATACCAAACCAAAAAAAGGGGAAAATGGCAGGTGGGGAATGGATCTGAAAAGACACATTAAGTGCTAGTGCAAGTGCACAGATATTTTGACAATTATATAATCTGCCTTCAGAAAGCATATTCTGGTAGTCTCTTCAGGAAGAATTGTGGTTGAGTTTTCATTAGGCCTGGAAGAACTACAAATGCTGATTACTGGTAGATAGACAATATGGTTTCTGAACATCCTATGTATTATTATGCCCATGCCAATTTTCTGGCACAAAAGTGGCATATTTATTGTTTATTTATTTACTGTGCCACAGTGTCCATTTTCTGACCTTTTCAGTACTGAAAAAAATGGGTGGAGAAAGACCGGAAGCAAGGCAGGCTGGAGCAGGGACCCCTCTGCCTGACAGATGTTCTATAACTCGTGCCAGAAAACAGGCGTGAGTTTTACCTGAAATCTGACAGGAATAGATTTCAGTTCTGGCACTCAGAACCACCCATTATGCAACAGAATTATTAAGGGACAGGAGACGCCTAATAATTCTGGCACAGAGCATATTATATTAAGAATTGAGTACGATGCACCGGTCTTAATAAATTCCCCCCAACGTCTCCCTGATGAAATCACCAATGTAGTCCATCTTTATTTTATACACTAGATACTACAGACATTACAATGGTGCCATTATTATGTTTTTAGGGATTTAGAAAATATTGGCTATTTTTTCTTGAGCAATTCTAACATTATGTATTAAAGGGGTTTTCCAGGCTAAATAATTGATGACCTAGCCTTTCTGCAGTGTCACCTCTGTACTCTAAGGGGCTAAGGCCCCACATAGCAAAAACGCTGCAGAAAAAAATGCAGCGGAAATGCATTGGCTTTTTGTCATTGAGCAGCATTTTTCATTGAGTTTTTGCTGTGTTTTTCTCTGCTTTCTTCTTTCCCCTATTAAATTAATAGGAATAATGTTTGCAATTCCACAGTTTTTGAAAAAGCAGCTTTTCCACAGCTATTTTTTTCCACAATGTGTGGATGAGATTAAACAGAATCCCATTTACTTTGCTGGTACTGTAAAAACGTAGCATTTTTTCCTGTTGCATTTCTGCAGCAGGCAAAAACGCTGCGTTTCCACAACGTGGGGCCTTAGCCTTACATACATTTGTGCAGCAGCTGAGCTTTGTATCGCAGCTCGGCCTAGTCACTTGAATGGGAATGAGTTGCGATCAGGCGATATGACCAATGAACATGACATTAACTTGCCTGAGAAGTGAGAGCGCCACTGCTGCTTCAACAGCTGATCCCGGGGTCCCGGCTGTCAGACCCTCACGGATCTTCAATTGATGATGATAACTCATCAGTTTTAGTCTCTTAAAACCCCTTAGGTTGTGGAAAAGCTGCTTAGGATAGGTCATCAATTGGTCAACACCCATGACCCCTGCTGATTAGCTGTTTCAAGTAACACTTCACATTCATTTGTCACATGGCCTATAAGCAGCTCAGTCCCATTCAAGCTATACAATGTACTGCATTGTTCTTGGTTTTCAGTGAAGAGATGACAATGCTGTGGTCTCTTTAAACAGCTGATCAGCAGGAGTCGGACCTTTGTTGACCTTTGATTTATGACTTAGCCTAGGACCTCACTCTGAAGTCTTGGAAAATCTCTAACACAATGCCAAGGACAAAAGACACCAGCAATGATCTTAGAGAAGCAATTGCTGCTCCCCATCAATCTAAGAAAGGCTATGAGGCTATTTTAAAACAATTTGAAGTCCATCACTCTACAGTGAGAAAACATGCAGAGGTGTAGCAGAGGGGATAGCCCATTAAAAAAAAAAAAATCCAAGACAACCTTTAATAGAGGTCGGGAGTGTTATACACCATAGCAAAGCTGACGGTAAATTCAGCACACTTTCAGCTTTGCCAGTATCTTCCATCCCATTGCAGAGATATCAGTGCCATTATTTTCGGCTACCAATATCACTGTACCCTGCTGATGGTACACATATAGACTTATATATCACTGCCCAGCAATGGCGCTAAGATTTGAGACCAGCTCCTCTGATGCTGTACAATAATATCACTAACTTCACAAATATCATTGCAACAGGGGAAGATACTGACAAACCTGCGGAAAGAGCCTGTATAGAATGGTATCTACTGGTCATTGTATGGTAATATTAGAATTCCTTGGGAGAAGGCCCATTTAGATGTGCTTGCCTCCCCTGTGCTGAACCCTTAGCTATGCCTCTGGCTATGTGTAAGACTCTATGGGCTCAGTTAGTGTGTTAAATGTTCAAGTTCATGGCAATATAGTTCAAAACAGACTGAATACAGCAATCACCTTCAACATGTTGACCTCCATTCCCCCTGCTCCTCAGATGCCTCGGTCACAAGACATCTGAGGGGTTAATGCCCACAAACAGAGAGGATGATTTCAAGCATTACTGATGGGACTGGGTCTCCACTGTATATTATGGCAGAGACCCAGAGGCTATGGCCCCAGCACTGCTCCTGGGGGGTACCATATTTAAAGTGCCAACATCTGCCATACCATTACAGTGGATGTTGGCAAGGGATTACGAGAGCTGTTCATAAACGAATGCCCACAAATCTTGATGAACTGAAGCAACAATGTAAAGAAAAGAGGATTGGAATTCCCCCAGAACAATGTGAGAAACTGATAAAGTCATACAGAAACCCATTACTTCAAGTCATTGCAGCTAAAGTTGGTTCTACAAGCTATTGATTCATGGGGTGTACTTAGTTTTTCACACATGGCTTTTCATGCTTTGTTAAATAGGGAAATGTTGGAATCTGTTTTGTTTTTCATGTGAAGTTGTATTTACCTAATTTTAAAGGGGTTATCCGGTTTCTACTATTGACTACTGATAGTCTATCCTTAGGATAGGCCATCAATATTATATCTGCAAAGATATGACACCCGGGATTCCCATAGATCAGCACTGCTCCAGTTATTGTATAAATTCCGGGAGCTGCACTGCTAACTTGCCATACAAACTGTAGCGGCGTGTATAGGTACTGCAGTGCTTTTTCCATAGACTTCAATGTGGCAACGCTACTGGATCAAAACGCGCTACTACAGTTTGTACGGTGAGTGAGCAGTGCGGATCCCAGAATGTAAACAATAACGGGAGCCGCACTTTGTTGGTACAGCTGACCTACGGGAGTCCCATGAGAAGGATCCCTGCAGTTCTATTAAGATCTTCTAAGTATCAGATGTTTATCATGTCCTGATACATAAAACTATAGAATTCAGAGAGGATAAACTTTGTTTTTCTCATGACTGTATGTATTTCTGTGGTTACAGTTTACAAACAAACTCTCTGTAGTCTGTTCGCTCAGTCATGTGGTAGTTCCTTCTGTTTTCCTTCTCTAATGTCTTAAATATGATGGCTTAATTGAATCATTCAATAATATCACATGAGATGTAGTAAAATATGGACACTTGTGTTAAACAAGGACGTAAACTGAAGCAAGTAGTAAGGGTGCGTTCAGATATGTACGGCCCAGGTACCAGTTTCCCTCTGGCGTGGTGCACACAAGCCGGAGGGAAACTGATACCAGAATAGATCCCATAGTTTTCTATGGAATTGGTTCTGGCACAAGAGGCATCAGTTCTGGCACAGAATTTATGCCTCAGCCGGATGGAAAAACGCTACCTGCAGCATATTTCGATTTAGCTCCCTTAAAATTTTTGCAGTGCTGGGTGCTACCACATCCATCGCAACACGCAACACCCGGCGTACATCCGGCACTGCAGTCCATGTATGTACTGTAATGAAACCGGCAATTGCTGTAATTGCCAAATTATTCAGCCCCCTTAAGTTAATACTTTGTAGCGCCACCTTTTGCTGCGATTACAGCTGCAAGTCGCTTGGGGTATGTCTCTATCAATTTTGCACATCGAGAGACTGAAATTCTTGCCCATTCTTCCTTGGAAAACAGCTCGAGCTCAGTGAGGTTGGATGGAGAGCGTTTGTGAACAGCAGCTTTCAGCTCTTTCCACAGATTCTTGATTGTATTCAGGTCTGGACTTTGACTTGGCCATTCTAACACCTGGATACATTTATTTGTGAACCATTCCATTGTAGATTTTGCTTTATGTTTGGGATCATTGTCTTGTTGGAAGATAAATCTCCGTTCCAGTCTCAGGTCTTTTGCAGACTCCAACAGGTTTTCTTCCAGAATGGTCCTGTATTTGGCTCCATCCATCTTCCCATCAATTTTAACCATCTTCCCTGTCCCTGCTGAAGAAAAGCAGGCCCAAACCATGATACTGCCACCACCATGTTTGACAGTGGGGATGGTGTGTTCAGGGTGATGAGCTGTGTTGCTTTTACGCCAAACATATCGTTTTGCATTGTGGCCAAAAAGTTCGATTTTGGTTTCATCTGACCAGAGCACCTTCTTCCACATGTTTGGTGTGTCTCCCAGGTGGATTGTGGCAAACTTTAAATGAGACTTTTTATGGATATCTTTGAGAAATGGCTTTCTTCTTGCCACTCTTCCATAAAGGCCAGATTTGTGCAGTGTACGACTGATTGTTATCCTATGGACAGACTCTCCCACCACAGCTGTAGATCTCTGCAGTTCATACAGAGTGTTCCTTGGTATTCATGATACTCTCTGCGCTTTAAACAGAACCCTGAGACTATCACAGAGCAGGTGCATTTATACAGAGACTTGATTACACACAGGTGGATTATATTTATCATCATCAGTCATTTAGGACAACATTGGATCATTCAGAGATCCTCACTGAACTTCTGGAGTGAGTTTGCTGCACTGAAAGTAAAGGGGCCGAATAATATTGCACGCCCCACTTTTCAGTTTTTTTTTTTTTACAAAAGTTTAAAATAACCAATAAATTTCGTTCCACTTCATAATTGTGTCCTACTTGTTGTTGATTCTTCACCAAAAAATTAAAATTTTATATCTTTATGTTTGAAGCCTGAAATGTAGCAAAAGGTTGAAAAGTTCAAGGGGGCCGAATACTTTCGCAAGGCACTTTATATGTATATTTATACAACAAAGATGGTATCAGACTTTATAGGGAATCTGTCACCAGCTATATGCTGCCTGATCCTTGATCTGGAGGTAGCATGATATAGTGACGGAGTCCCTGAATCCATTACAAGTGTACTTTCTCTAATTTTCCTAAAATCAGTGTTTATCATTTGCAGCAAAGACTGTAGTCTGCAATATACATGAGTTCCAGGATCTCTCCGCCTACTCTTAGCTGACAGACAACTTTCTACCTATATTATATTTAGGCAAAAAGCTGTCAATCAGCAAAGGTTGAGCTGCCATAGCTGGAGACTACCGCATACCTGCAAAGAATTGAGAAGACTACATACTCAGATCTTTATGTGGGCCATGAACATTGATTTTCTGAAAGGACAGCAAGTACACTTGTAAGTGCTACACTAATGGATTCAGGGTCTCTGTCAGTACTTTGTTTTGCCCCCTGATCAGGTAGTCCAAAGCTGATGACAGATTCTCTTTAATCATGGTCATAGAGAAACATTAGAAAATTACATTGGTGTGGGATCTGTGAGCTTGTATCTCTACTAACACCAGGAACAAAAGGGCCCCAGTGTCTGGCTTTGTGCTCAAACCCCTTTACTACAACTATATGCTATTAAGATAGTTCTTTGTTAGAGATTCTGAGTTATGGAGACCTTTAACCAGAACCAAAAAGGTTTAAACTCATTATTTATTACAATACTCATTGTTAAACTCTGGCCAGGATCATGGTGTGGTTCCCAGTTCACAAGGAGTCACTAATATATATTATCATGTCTCTAAGCAACCTTGAGGCCTTGTCAGCATATTTTTGGCATCCCACCCGACTTCTCCAGTGATGGCACTATGATGTTTCACTGATGCAATAAAATAGGTTTTATTTTTTATGTAAATTAGCAGTACAAAGTCAATGTTTGGAGACCTAGCGCTAAAAGTCAAGGTAACTCCGCACCGATTCTTCCCCTCCACTGTGAAGGAGCCTGATCAGTCTCTTTGATGTCAGCTTAAAGGTGCTTTAAAATCCTGTGCTTGCGAACTGTACAGTCAGTTAAGGTGCATGTGCAGTAAAGCAGAGAGTACATCCCAAGCTTCATGACATCACAGTGTATACACCGAAGGCACTGATGTCACTCTGGTGCATGACTGTACACTTCGCAAGTACGGGATTTTCAAACACCATTGAGCTGAGGTCAAAGACTACAGTTAATTTACGTATAGAATTAAAGCTATTTTTGTGCAGATGCTGGCATCGGTAAGACATTATAAGGCCATCATTGGGGAGGCCGTGGGATGCTAGGTACTGTCCTTGGCTTCAGTACCTAAAATCTGCAAACAGACCAAAGTTTTTATTTCATCTAATCATGAACTGCATTCAGATAAATGCCTACAATATGTGAGATGTATATTTGTGTGTATTAGAAACGATGGCCCATCCCCCTTTGTCTATTCAGGTACAACTTGAATGAGGGTGAACTGAAATACGAGATACAACTAATGACCAAAGGTGGAGCTGTTCATATAAAAAGTTGGTTGGTGGCGACGACATGAGCCTGTTTAATTGGTTGTTTAGGTGCATGTTTTTTTTTTTTTTCTTTTTCTGGAAGACTCCATTATTTTGCTGCTATAATATAGCATATTTGTGATGAACCGACCCTCAGTTTTATATCTTTCTTGGAAGTGTGTTTTACTTGCTTAGGTCAGTCCTTCCCCCACTTGGAATGCGGTGCTTTAGTTGAGTCCACATTGCTGGACGATATGCTTCACTGGTTTTATGTGTGTTCATTGGAGATGGCTTGCTATAGCCAGGCACTTTTATTATCCCTGGCCAGATGGGATGGGGGATAGCAAGCCTTAACTTCACCCTTCTCTCCGAGGGTTCTGCAAAGGTGGGAGAAGGGGGGCTGCCTGGGTGCAAAGGGTGGGTGGAGCACTAGCCATATGCTGTGGGCAGACCTGGATTTTGGGGTCATTCAGCAAAGAGGCAGTAAGGAGCTCTGATCTGGGAGAAGATGAGAGGGCCTGCCCTACTGAGGAATGCTTTGAGGGCCTAGTTCTGGACAGCATGTAGAAGGATTGTTTTATGCAACTTGCTTAAGCTTGCGCCCTAGGCCCAAAACTCTGCTGTGGCCTAGAGAAACGGACTACAAGTATTCATTGTGCTGAGCATGGAAGAGAGACAGCTAGGACAAAGCTGTGTGCTCAGGTATCTTTTCTAAACTTTTATTTCCCTTTTACTTTGTTTTGTATGGTATCATCGCTCTTTTGCTTGTATGTTTATGCTTGATCATATTAATATTGTATATTTCTGTATATGCTATTAATCCATACCAACCCACTTGGGTTATTAAACATATAAAATTTATATCGCTCATTTCATTTTATCCTATGACCCGGTCTACTCACGGTGTGTGAGTGGGAGGTTAAGAAAGAAGTTTGATCGCAGGCGTGCCAGGCGGCTGGGCGAGGCGATATTCTTCACAATATTGTAGTCTCATTTTGTATTTGATAGACTACGGAGTGCCATAAACAATGCCAGTATTCACAATGGCTGGGGTTTGAAAGTACCCACAGTTTACTACTCAAATGTTCCAACAGGTAGAAGGATCCATTCCAAAAGTATCCTATCTGGGAATTGTTAGTAAATTTAATTTGCTTATAATGTCATTTATATACAGTAGCTCCAGCATTAAAACGTAACTTCCAAACACACGTAACTGCCTTTGCAGATTATACAATATTTCAGTAGTTTATCAAGCATAGTACTTGAACATCATGTATGTAGACAACTAATGTTTGCATGTTTTCCTTTCAATTGTAGAGTTTATAAGTTATAATGTGAAAATATGAGTTAATAGGACCTATTATCTAAGAAATGGGACTATTGCTTTTACTACAGTTGATGGTGGTGAGCATGGCTTGGAAAGGGTTACTGTAGTTAGCTGACCATAGCTTGGGATCTGTTAGTTTCTCAGAGCTGAGCAGTAGTTTGTGGCTGAGCAAATTACATCTGGATAGAGGGAGGGAAGTTGGAGAGAAGGAGGGATTCAGAGTAATACCCAGCCTGCCCACTGCACAACTCAAACAGCAATACATCACTATGCTACACTCAGCCTGAATGAGGCTTAGAGCTTAACACTGCACCGAAGAGAAAGTTTTCACAACAGCTATTCCAGACAAAAAGCTGCCGCATAGTATGGAGCTACAGTAAAGACTACTACACAAGCATCCAGGGAGTAACTGCTTTGCTGCAAGACTGAGGCAAGGACTGTATATTTGGATGGTGAGTATATAGGAATGAAAAGGGGGATTACTAATGTTATGCGATTCATTAAAAAACACTTCAAACAAATCCGACATTTCACGGTATAAATTAGATTATAAATAGTTCAATGCATTAGAGAGAGGAATGGAATTCTTTACAACTGCTGTTGGGAGACTTAGCTCAGTGATAAACATCAGGTTTCAGTTATCAGTTAACCCAGATCCCAAAAAGAATGTGAGAAGTTGAGTCTATGGAGAGTTCATGCTCTGCTGAGCAGCAAATACTCTTATTAGATGTACAGACTAATATACTGTATATGGCCTGGGCTGTCCCAAACCTGGCTGCTAAAGTAGATCTGGGTTTGCAAAAATGACACAGGGATCTATAGCTATAAGTAAATACCACCTCCTTATATGCTTTTGGGTAATATTTGGTCACTGACTGCTAAGGTTGGTGATAAGTTTGGTGAATGGAGGTTTTATGTATTACAATACTCTCATCCTTAAGTTTCTATGAGCATAACCCATCTATGTAGCCAAGATCAGAACAGGGACCCAATGGAAGACAAATTGGAGTGAATCAGGAATACAGAGCAATAAGTGAGGTCAGTCTTTGAGCCGTATTTATATAAACTCACAGAAAACCTTTGAGTCCAGAAAACCTTATGTACATAGCCCTGCTTGCTAAGGAAGTTCAGTTTATTTTAATTCCAGAAAAAAAGATTGTAGAGTTTAATTGTAATGCCGAAGAGTGTACTCTGCATGTACTTTATGCTCTGCCCTTTTACTTTGCCTTATGAAAAGTATCAACTTCATAGGGGAAGAAAAGGTTCACATTTAGTACATGAGAAGCACAGAAGAAACCACAAAAAAATGTGAATTTATGGTAATATAAATAGTGTAAAACCACTCTGACTAGAGATTAAAATAGTGCTAAAGACAGCACATACATGTTGGCAGTGTTTGTGCATGTATCTTTATTTTCGGATATAATGTCCTACTGTTGGCATTGGAGAAGTTTTCCAACACCTGGTTTCTGGCAGCAAGCAGATGTAATGTGCCAGGAAAGAGGAAAAGCGGCCACTCCCAGCTGTCAGGGAGTCCGTCATGACATATGTGAATACAGGATTTCCAGACAGCTGCATGGAGTGAAAACACAATTGTCACATGCACAAGGACTTCACAGTCAGGTGACTGGTTAATGGATGGACATGGGTGTTTTGTTAAGATCCTAGTTGCATGCATTGGCATGACAATGTCTTAAATAGAGAGATGTAATGGAATAGGAATTGAAGACATAATATTGGACTTCTGAAAAAACTATAATATCTCCTGCAGGACATTACTCCAAGATAAAGCTAATTCTATGTCTAACAGTAAACACTGTACAGAATATAAACTACAGAGATCATAATAGACATCCATTTGCACATTGTACATTACAGAAGATGTACTCATAGTGTTCCCATATACTCTGACACTAGGTTCACACTAGCGTTGGGGGACCCGAACATCGGAGAGGAGGACAGCTAAGACAGAAGTTACTCACTGAGCTATACACACACTATAATGGGGTCCGTTGGGTGTCCCTTGTTTTGAACTGAAAGTGGTGGAGAAGACTCTGTGCAGGACTTTTTTTTCCGCCAACTTTCAGCATACTCTGCGTTGGAGTCTTTAACGCAGATGTGAACCTAACCTGAGGCTCCATACCCATTATGTTTCCAATAGTAATCTTAAGTCTATGGCTATTGTTATCTGCTGTAAGGAAAACAAACCAGACACTTTGGATTTTTACCTGCCTATCCTGTTGTTTCCTTAGGATACAAGTGATGCCAGAGGTGTATGGCAAATGTTCACTATGTACACTAACAGGTATATTTACCATTATAAGTCACAATTACCAGGCATGTCTCCACTGGTAAAAACTGACAAGAGCTGTCAGGCTATTATCAGACATAGCAGATCAGGGTAGGCAGGGATCACTATGAGAGGAACAGACTTGGTTGATAATAGATCAGGAGCAGATGTTAAACTTTATCAAAAGCAAACCTGAACCAGAGTGGGGTCCTCACACAGAAAATATCGGGAAAGCATAATCAATGGGCATCACCTTTGTAAATCTGTGCTCTGTATGAGGCATGCCCATGGGTAAGAGATAATGCAAAAGTGATCCAGGAGGGAGAGGTACCCCAGCAGCAATAGCATGGTACCAGATAATGATAATAACTCATACACCAATCTATTTCTTGAAAGTAGAGACCTATTATTCTTTACCATTGCAAAAATGTATGAAGTAATTTCATTGTGAAGTCAAACCTTGCCTTCTATCTGCCATTCTATATTATTATTAGTATTATAGTTTGACAATAACCAATCCTCACTTGTGCCGAATGAATTACAAACTGAGAAAAGGTCCGACATGTATTGTATCTGTAGTAATTTCTATTATTTGTCAACTTCATGCCTTCCAATACATTTTAGTCCTCCCATAATGTGATCTGTGTGTTGGCAGACACCACACCAGTAAATGCAAATAACAGAAGTGATGTGTCTGGACAGAGATGAGACATGTATGTATGTATATATGTGGGTTTTTATACAAAGAGTTATGATAAACAGATGTGTATGTTGCAGCGACGTACAGTACACAGGGAAATTTGTTTATGGGAGTGCCAGAGAATATTGCAAACCTGGAAGGAAGTCTCTGGGATGTATTTTTGGACTTCCAGGAAACCAGGTCACTACTCGTGGAGGGATACGATTCATTAATACTTTTGATCACATGACCCTGATATATAAATACATTGTATGACTTTTTATATGATAATGCTTCGTATTCTGGCTCCTTTTTGTATGGAGGCATAATAGAGACTTTAGAGAGGTGAGCAAGGTTACATAAGCTTAAAATCTCTGACCCTGCTTGCATGTAAGTATTCTTCCCTAGAAATCACATGTACAGGATTTGACTGGCCCACTCCAAACAGGTGTACTGCGAATGCCCTAGTGGTCACTGAGCCTACCCTGTCATGGCATAGTACACTCATCATACAGAATCTCAATCAGGCTAATATACTGGGTAGATTATTTAAGAAACTAACCGGTTTAATTTTATATAATGTAGACTCCATGTGGCCAGCTGAGGTGATTTCTCAGGCTAACCAGTATCCTTTCTCCTTGGACCCCATCTTCTTAATCACACTGCAGGGGCCCCAATAAACAATCATTGCTGCTGCTTTAGGTCTGCTGCTGTGTGGGCACTTATTCCTGGCTCACAGAGCTAAAAGGGTACTAGTCCAAGCAAGAGCCAGGCAACAGGCTACATATAGGACCCCAGGATAGAAACAATTATAAGCAAGGGCAAGACTGTAAACTACTACTGGAACATTACTTTACAACATGTTGGTAACATTTTAGTTATTTGAAAATGAATGTCAGGTAATATTTGCATGTAGCTGTACAGTGGGTCCCCAGAATGAATTCTACTGGTGGACCCAGGCACCCCAATATGACACTGCACATGTATGTAGATTATCTACTTACAAATGGCTTCCAGTGGTGCTTTATGACAATTAAGAGGTATATGATTATGTACTGAAGCATTCACTGTACTTATTTTATATATACAGGAAAGTGGAGAGACAAGTGTTTTTATGTGAATACTAGCTTTTCTAAAAGCAACTGGATTCCTAAGACTTAAAGTGGTATACCAATCTGAGACAGTTATGGCATATTCACAGGGTATATCATAAATCTCCTATAGATGCAGGTCCCACCTAGGACCCCCATGTATTTTGAGAACAGGGGTGTAACTTCAGGAGAGGCAGAATGTGTGGTTGCATGTGGACCCTGCAAGCTGTAGGTGTCCTATAAGGCAGGCATGTCAAACATGCGTCCCGCGGGCCGCATGCGGCCCTTTACAGGCATATCTGCGGCCCGCACAAAAGTCTCAAACTTTGTCTCTAAAGTTTAGAGACAAAGTTTGAGACTTTTGTGCGGGCCGCAGATGTACAAAACTCACGATCAGCACTACCGGCTCTTCATTCATTGGCCCCAGGGGCGTAACTACCAGGGTAGCAGTGGTAGCGACTGCCCAGGACCCGGAACATTACGGGGCCCGGAGCCCTGTGGCAGTCGCTACCGTGAACCCCACAATCACTGCTATCGTTATACTCCGGGGTCTTTTGAGACCCCGGAGTATAACGATCGGGGGCCCAGGGGAGGTGAGCGAACATAAAAAACACCGTAACTCACCTCTCCGCCGCTCCGCAGGCTTCGGGCCTGTTTGGTGACGTCCCAGACGTCAGCCGACGTCATTATGCGTCGCGACGCCGGCCTGGATCGCACGAGATCCGGTCCGAAATTGAAGATGGCCGAAGTAGCGCACGGGAGTGCACCGGAGCGAGGAAGAGGTAAGTTGCAGTGTTTTCTATGTTTCTATCCTCCCCTGGGTCTCTGATCATTATACTCTGGGGTCTGAAAATAATCGTTCATGGGTGGTCCACTATGGGGCATAATACTGTGTGCAGGGGCCACTATGGGGCAAACTACTGTGTGCAGGGGCCACTATGGTGCAAACTACTGTTTGCAGGGGCCACTATGGGGCAAACTACTGTGTGCAGGGGCTACTATGGGGCAAACTACTGTGTGCAGGGGCCACTATGGGGCAAACTACTGTGTGCAGGGGCCACTATGGGGAAAACTACTGTGTGCAGGGGCTACTATGGGGCAAACTACTGCGTGTAGGCGCCACTATGGGGCAAACTACTATGTGCAGGGGCCACTATGGGGCATAATATTGTGTGCAGGGGCCACTATGCTGCATAATACCGTGTCCAGGGGCCACTATGGGGCATAATACCGTGTGCAGGGGCCACTATGGGGCATAATACCGTGTGCAGGGGCCACTATGGGGCATAATAGTGTGCGCAGGAATGCGGTTTGTGTGTGGGGGGGGGGGTTGGGGCGGCGGCTTGGGGGGGCCCCATGTCAAATGTTCGCCTTGGGGCCCAGCCATTCCTAGTTACGCCCCCCCCCCCCCCCCCCCCCCCCCCACCCACCACCCCCCCCCCAAAAAAAAAAAAAAACACCCGACGGCAAAGCTCAAATTTTTTACACCCCCCCCCCCCCCCCCCCCACCCCACACAACAAAATTATTTTGACAGGGGGGGGAGAAGGCGCGGGGGGAGAGAGGGAAAAAAAAACCCCCCCCACAAGGAGGGGCCCCCCCCCCCCCCCCCCCAAAAACAAAAAAAAAAGGGGCCCCCCCCACAAAAAAACAAAAAAAAAAAAAAAGGGGGGGGGGCCCCCCAAAAAAAAAAAAAAAAAAAACAAAAAACAGGGGCGCTGATTATAAAAAAAAAACACACAAACACAAAGGGGAAACAGCCCCCAATATAAAGCACTGTCATGTCCCAGGACTTGGTTTAACTCACTGACATGTATCTGTGATACTGTGTCTTTGTAGTTTGTCCCCTCTCTCTCTCTCTGTATCCTTAGCTGTGATGCTGTAGCTCCTCCCCCCTCTCCCCCTCAGTTTAGTTTCACTTCTTTGTAAGCAACATGTCTGCTCAGCTCCTGGTGATTCATCATTTTTCACCTACTGCTATATGAGGTTTTACAAGATTTACCTGGATTAAAGCATCTGGAATCTTATCTACGCCTCCTCAGTTGAGTTGAACACTATCTGATAAATATCTTGGTGTAAATTGCTGGTTAGCATAGGGACTACAGGACACTCTCACAACCTCACACTTGCAGCCAAGCTATTGAGTCAGAACAGTGAAAAATGATGCATAAAGACTGCCAGATACGGCTGTAAGACAGTTCACCAACTTCTGACATACAGTCAGTCACAGCAAGTTACCTGAAGCCAGAAGGAATCAGCATTGCGTAAGTTGCATCTGCAGCTCAGACCCCTCAGCATAGAAGATTCTATCAAGCAGCCATCTCACTCCAGCAAAGTTATATATATCCTGTTTGTGTTGCATCATGGCTGAAGGGCACCCTGAAGCACAAGGTAGCATGGACCTCAGTCTGCAGCCCAGTGAGAAGGCTAGACGCTTGATTAAACCTACGTGGAAGGTTAGAGACAATCTAGAAGGTTTAAAGCATGAACTTTCCTGTGAACTCTCAAAATGGTGGCAGAAAATACAGACTAAGATATCTGCCATGTGCTTGCCTGCATACCATGTATCACCACTAGAGGGAGCTCTGTGACAGCTTTGTGCTATGCATGGACATTATAAAATGAAAGCTGAGGACTATGAAAGCATATTGAGAAAACTTCATACAGACGATTCTTTAGCTGAATTGCAAAGCTTCCAGCATCTCAATTCAGAACGAGAAAGCTTAGTACATGAAACTAAGTTAAGGACAGAGGCAAGAATTGCGCAACTGCAGGAAATGGCATCCCATGTTTCTGAGTCTACCAAGCGTTCAAAGGGTACATCTAAGTCACGTTCCTCAAAATCTTCCACACTCAGTGAGCAACTTATAAAAGCACGTGCAGAGGCGGAAGCTACTAAGATACAGGCAGCCTTTGCACAACAGAAAGCAGAGATGGAAGCTAATGCAGCAGCGATGGAAGCTAAGGTAGCTCAACAGAAAGCAGCGATGGAAGCTAAGGCAGCTCAATAGAAAGCAGAAATGGAAGCTAATGCAGCAGCAATGGAAGCTAATGCAGCTCAAAAAAGGGCAGAACTAGAGGCTCTAGAGAAACAGTATGAGCACGATGCAGCCATGGCAAGGTTAAGCATTTTAGAACAGGCCATCAGTGGAAGTGAAAGCGACAGCACCAGTTTGTGTGATGTGGAAGCAGAGGATCCCCTCAAGCGCACAAGAGACTATGTACTAAGCCAAAGCAGTGAATCCCTATTTGCCACAAATGTTCCTGTCAGGGACAACATTTCTCCAGAGCAACAGGGCACAGTATCTTCTGCAGCACACTGCATTCAAGGTCAGTACAATGCCCTGCCTGTCCAGCATCCAGTTTCTTCTTCCTTCATGGATTCCCAAAGCCTTGCACCTCAGCAAATGCAATATACTGATACTCAGGTAAACACCAATGTGACACCATACCACCAGACTGCAAACAACCGTCCAGTCTCACATCCATATGTGGCTAAACCTATGGACTTTAAGCAAGCTCCTAGGCTGAATGCCTACGCAGCCCCATTACTACCTACCTCTGTTAACCAGAACCCCACTAACAACGTAATCACTGCTACTCAGCCAGCAACTCAATATTTTAAGTCAGAGAGAACAGACATGTCAGAGTTTGCAAGGTACATGGTTCGCCGTGAGCTTACTAAGACTGGACTCACAAGGTTCGATGACCAACCTGAGAACTACAGAGGCTGGAAATGTGCCTTCAAAACTGCAATTAGTGACCTTGGCATTACTGCAGCTGAAGAATTAGATTTGCTTATCCGGTGGCTTGGCCCACAGTCCACAGAACGTGCTAAAAGACTCAGATCCGTCCACATTTACAACCCCATAGCAGGCCTTACCGCTGCTTGGGAAAGACTGGAGAAAACCTATGGCAGTCCTGAAGCAATAGAGAATGCTCTGTTCAAACGGTTGCAAGGGTTTCCAAAGATATCTGGTAAGGATCATCAGAAATTTCAAGAACTTAGTGACCTACTCATGGAGCTCCTACTGGCTAAGGCGGACACTCTCCTACCAGGCCTCAGTTACCTGGACACTGCTCGTGGGGTAAACCCGATAGTCTCCAAGTTGCCATATAATATTCAAGAAAGGTGGACCACAGTTGGGTCAAGATACAAAAATGAGAATCAAGTCTCCTTTCCTCCATTTTCCTACTTCTGTGAGTTTATCAAGAACATTGCAGAATCCAAGAATGACCCAAGCTTTTCCTATGGGGATCCCAGTGTTCCTGGTTCACCTCCTATTAAGTATGACAGCTCACATTCTAACTACAGAAACCGCAGAGGCCCAGTTTCAGTGAAAAAGACTGATATTCTTCCTACACCTACATCAGCACCAGAAGAAAGCAGTTGCAACAACAACCAAGACGAAAAGGTAGAAAATCCTAACCGTCTGTGTCCTATTCACAAGAAGCCTCATCCCCTCAAGAAGTGTATTGGCTTCAGGAGGAAACCAATTCAGGAACGTAGAGAGCTTCTTAAGAAACTAGGGATATGTTTCAAATGTTGTGCCTCTACTGAACATGTTGCTAGAGACTGTAAAATTGCTATTAAGTGTATAGAGTGTGGCAGTGAGGACCATGTACAGGCTCTTCATCCATCCCAGCCTAGTGCCACACCACCTAGAGGTTCCCCTTCCCCAACTAAGCATGGCGGGGAGAACACAGATCAAGCAGCAAATACTACCACAGTATCTTCCTCATGTACAGAAGTCTGCGGAGAAGACCTTTGTGACAAGTCCTGTGCAAGGATATGCCAAGTCAATATATACCCCAAGGGCCAACCAGAAAGGGCTCTGAGGGTGTACGCCATCTTGGACGACCAGAGCAACCACTCACTTGCAAGGTCAGAACTCTTTGATCTGTTTAACTTAAAGGGTGATACTTATCCGTATACCTTGGGTACTTGTAGTGGCATATCAGAGGTTTCTGGAAGAAGGGCCAGTGGTCTCGTAATAGCTTCACTCAAGGGCAATCTGGAGATACCTTTGCCCACACTTGTTGAGTGCAACCAGATACCATCAAACAGAGAAGAGATACCCACACCAGAGGCGGCTTTCCAGCACCCTCATCTAAGGGCTATAGCCAGTGAAATACCATCCCTTGACAAAAATGCAGACATTCTACTTCTGCTAGGTAGAGACATTCTCAGACTGCACAAAATACGCCAGCAAATTAATGGACCACATGATGCACCATTTGCCCAGCGCCTCGATCTAGGATGGGTAATCATTGGCAACGTCTGCATAGGTAGGATGAAAAGGCCCACCAATATTTCTTCATTTAAGACGCATATGTTACCAAATGGTCGCAGCACTTGTTTTCAGCCATGTCCACATCACTACCAAGTGAAAGAGAAGATAAGCAGCAGTAAGTGGCTGCATAATCACCGAGACAACGTGAATACTTTCCTGCCTGGGGACGACACCCTTGGATTAACAGTGTTCAATACAACAAGTGATGACAACAAGCTGGCACCGGCTATAGCTGATAAAGAATTTCTCAAACTTATGGACAAGGAATTCATTCAAGATGATTCCAACAGCTGGGTAGCACCCTTACCTTTCCGCTCCCCGAGATCAAAACTACCAAACAATCTGAAGCAAGCAGTTTCTAGATTTTCCTCTTTAAAACGTACCCTCAAGAGGAAACCAGAGATGGAGAAACACTTTGTAGGTTTCATGCAGAAGGTTTTTGAGAGAGATCATGCAGAACCTGCACCTCCACTAAAGGAAGGAGAAGAATGCTGGTATCTTCCATCATTTGGCGTGTATCACCCTCGCAAACCTGACCAAATCAGGGTCGTGTTCGATTCTAGTGCTCAGTATGAAGGTGTCTCTCTCAACAACCTGCTCCTCACTGGTCCTAACCTAAACAACAGCCTCATAGGAGTCTTAATCCGTTTCAGACAGGAACCAGTTGCAGTGATGGCCGACATCCAACAGATGTTTCATTGCTTCATTGTTAAGGATGATGACAGAAACTATCTCAGGTTCCTACGGCATAAGAACAATGATGTCAACAATGAAGTCATAGATTACCGGATGAAGGTACATGTCTTTGGCAATAGCCCATTTCCTGCAGTAGCGATCTATGGACTGAGAAGGACCGCCCATGAAGGTGAGAAAACGTATGGCTCTGATGCTCGTCAGTTTGTTGAGAGGAACTTCTATGTTGATGATGGTCTTAAATCCTTACCTGCATGTGAAGAAGTGATTGATCTCCTCTCTAGAACACAGGAAATGCTGTCTGTAGCTAACCTCAGACTTCACAAGATCATCTCCAACAATATGGAGGTAATGAAGGCATTTCCCTCTGATGATCATGCAATCAACTTGAAGGATCTTGATCTTAGTTCTGATACTCCTCCTATGCAACGCAGCCTAGGATTGCTATGGAACACTGAACAAGACACATTCACATTCCAAGTGTCTTCTTGTGACAAACCTTTCACCAAACGAGGAGTTTTATCTGTTGTGAACAGCATTTATGATCCTCTTGGTTTCATTGCTCCCATCACCATTCAAGGCAAGCTACTACTAAGACAGCTTACCACTGAGAACATGGACTGGAACACTCCACTGCCTGCTGAGAAACAACTGAGGTCTGACTGTGGCACTAACCTCGTTGGAGCCTGCAAAGAACTGCAGTTAGACAACTTCTTATCCAACAATGGGTGCACTTGGACGTTTAACCCTCCACATTCATCCCATATGGGAGGTTCCTGGGAACGTATGATTGGGATCACACGCAGAATCCTTGACTCTATGTTGATGGACCACAAGTCGACACTGCTTACCCATGAGACGTTAATAACCTTTCTTGCTGAAGTGTCTGCGATAATCAATGCAAGGCCACTTGTCCCAGTATCTTCAGACCCTGAATCTCCAATTATCTTAACTCCAGCAACGCTTCTTACTCAGAAAATTGGTACTGCTGCTACCTCTCCACGTACCTTAGATCACAGTGACATTTACAGACGCCAATGGAAACAAGTTCAACACCTGTCCAATGTGTTCTGGCACCGCTGGAAAACAGAGTACCTCCACATGCTACAGAGCCGTCACAAATGGCAGACCTCAAAACCTAATCTCCAGGTGGGTGACCTCGTCCTTCTAAGGGATAAAGAAGTCCATCGGAATGAATGGCCTATGGGTCTCATCACTAAAGTTGTCCCTAGTGATGATGGGAAGACTTGGAAAGTGGAGGTCAAGGTAACCAAGGGAGGCTCAGTGCGAGTTTTCTTCCGCCCAATTAATGAACTGGTGCTTCTTCTTCCAAGAGGAGACATCACATAAAAGAAGATAAGGACACCATTCACAGCTGATGGCGGGGAGCTTCCTTCCATGAACTAAAACCGTGTACTCGTGGATTACAGTGTGGGTTGGTGGAGGTGTTGGCAAATTGCGGCTTCCCGATCTGAAGATTGGTTTATTTGGACTAACTGTTGATTATTGTTTGTTGTGCATGTTTCTTTTTTGTTTTTCAGGTTTGAAGAGGACCTTATGGACATCTCAGGACATTTAATGTTTGTTTTCAGTGAAATCTAAAGATTTCAGGCGGGGAGTGTCATGTCCCAGGACTTGGTTTAATTCACTGACATGTATCTGTGATACTGTGTCTTTGTAGTTTGTCCCCTCTCTCTCTCTCTCTCTGTTTCCTTAGCTGTGATGCTGTAGCTCCTCCTCTCTCTCCCCCTCAGTTTAGTTTCACTTCTTTGTAAGCAACATGTCTGCTCAGCTCCTGGTGCTTCATCATTTTTCACCTACTGCTATATGAGGTTTTACAAGATTTACCTGGATTAAAGCATCTGGAATCTTATCTACGCCTCCTCAGTTGAGTTGAACACTATCTGATAAATATCTTGGTGTAAATTGCTGGTAAAAAAACAGACAACACCCCACACCCCCCCCCCCCCCCCCCCCCCCCACCCAAAAACACACAACACCCCCACACAAAATTTTTTTATAAAAAAAAACAACAAAAAAAAAAAAAAAAAAAAAAATTAAAAAAACACCCCCCCCCCGCCCCCAAAACCCCGGGGGAACCACAAAAAAAAAAAAACCCCACACACCCCAAAAAAATAAATATAAAAAAAAAAAACACATTTTAAAATTTTAATATTAATATTTAAATAAATATTAAAATAAATATTTAATTTAAAAAAAAGCCCCTTAACCCCAAACCCCAAAGAGGTGTCAAGCCTCAGGACAAAACACTAAAAATGATTGAAAAAAATGATAGCAAATAAATGTTTAGTTTTTAATTGCTGTATTTTTGTTAAATATATTAGTTGTTGTTGCGCACTGCAAATATATGTTGCTGTTACATATTACTACTTCATATCTTGTTTTCATGACTGCTGTTAAAATACGTGTGTGACATTAGCTGCTGTGTGCGGCCCTCGCAACAACCTCTTGTTACTCATGTGGCCCTCGGGGTACCCTGAGTTTGACATGCCTGCTATAAGGCATCTCTTCCAAGTTTGAGGAGACCAGTGCTATAAAAGATACATTATAGCTGGGGGCCTGGTACAGATTTTGCATTGGGGCCAAGGAACTTCTTATTACACCTCTGCTTGAGAACATGGGTCCCAACCTCCATCTTGTGGCAGCAGTGGGTGGAGATTATGCCGTACATGCAATGCTCTCGCTATTCACTTCTTCACTTCAGGATTTTAAGAATTACTGAACCTTCCTATTGGGTCCTGTACCTATTGGACATTTTTTGTACGGCCATATGAAAAAGTTTGGGCACCCCTATTAATCTTAATCATTTTTAGTTCTAAATATTTGGGTGTTTGCAACAGCCATTTCAATTTGATATATCTAATAACTGATGGACACAGTAATATTTCAGGATTGAAATGAGGTTTATTGTACTAACAGAAAATGTGCAATATGCATTAAACCAAAATTTGACCGGTGCAAAAATTTGGGTACCCTTATCATTTTATTGATTTGAATACTCCTACTTTTTACTGACTTACTGAAGCACAAAATTGGTTTTGTAACCTCACTGAGCTTTGAACTTCATAGCCAGGTGTATCCAATCATGAGAAAAGGTATTTAAGGTGGCCAATTGCAAGTTGTTCTCCTATTTGATTCTCCTCTGAAGAGTGTCATCATGGGCTCCTCAAAACAACTCTCAAATGATCTGAAAACAAAGATTGTTCAACATAGTTGTTCAGGGGAAGGATACAAAAAGTTGTCTCAGAGATTTAACCTGTCAGTTTCCACTGTGAGGAACATAGTAAGGAAATGGAAGACCACAGGGACAGTTCTTGTTAAGCCCAGAAGTGGCAGGCCAAGAAAAATATCAGAAAGGCAGAGAAGAAGAATGGTGAGAACAGTCAAGGACAATCCACAGACCACCTCCAAAGAGCTGCAGCATCTTCTTGCTGCAGATGGTGTCACTGTGCATCGGTCAACAATACAGCACACTTTGCACAAGGAGAAGCTGTATGGGAGAGTGATGCGAAAGAAGCCGTTTCTGAAAGCACGCCACAAACAGAGTCGCCTGAGGTATGCAAAAGCACATTTGGACAAGCCAGCTTCATTTCGGAAGAAGGTCCTGTGGACTGATGAAACAAAGATTGAGTTGTTTGGTCATACAAAAAGGCGTTATGCATGGCGTCAAAAAAACACAGCATTCCAAGAAAAACACTTGCTACCCACTGTAAAATTTGGTGGAGGTTCATCATGCTTTGGGGCTGTGTGGCCAATGCCGGCACCGGGAATCTTGTTAAAGTTGAGGGTCGCATGGATTCAACTCAGTATCAGCAGATTCTTGAGAATAATGTACAAGAATCAGTGACGAATTTGAAGTTACGCCGGGGATGGATATTTCAGCAAGACAATGATCCAAAACACAGCTCCAAATCTACTCAGGCATTCATGCAGAGGAACAATTACAATGTTCTGGAATGGCCATCCCAGTCCCCAGACCTGAATATCATTGAACATCTGTGGGATAATTTGAAGCGGGCTGTCCATGCTCGGCGACCATCAAACTTAACTGAACTGGAATTGTTTTGTAAAGAGGAATGGTCAAAAATACCTTCATCCAGGATCCAGGAACTGATTAAAAGCTACAGGAAGCGACTAGAGGCTGTTATTTTTGCAAAAGGAGGATCTACTAAATATTAATGTCACTTTTCTGTTGAGGTGCCCATACTTTTGCACCGGTCAAATTTTGGTTTAATGCATATTGCACATTTTCTGTTAGTACAATAAACCTCATTTCAATCCTGAAATATTACTGTGTCCATCAGTTATTAGATATATCAAATTGAAATGGCTGTTGCAAACACCCAAATATTTAGAACTAAAAATGATTAAGATTAATAGGGGTGCCCAAACTTTTTCATATGACTGTATATCATGTGCATAGGTCATAAATGTCCCATTTGGGAATTCCCCTTTAAACAACATAGAGTCCCATAATAATTCTCAGTCTAATATAGTAGGGTACTCTAAATCATTAATATGTGATCTGTCTTGCTATTGACGTTAGTTGATGTGTATGGATGGATTGGACTACAGATAGAGACAGAATAGCCATAATCATCTCTAATTCTTTAATACTGTAATAAAAGCTTGCACTTTTAAATATTTCAGGTAAAGAGAAGCTATCTTCATAGCTCTTGACCGTTGGGTGATGGATACTCACAAGAAGGAGATGGAGTTTCTGAGTAATAGCATTGCAGCATATGCACATATTAGAGGTATAGTATACCCAAATGTCACTGTTATTAAAGAATGAAAATAAGGATTAGGAAAAAAGTAGATTGCATATTAAACAGCAGAGAGTAAGACCATTTTGCAATTACTGTAACTAGTGTAAGTTCATAGAAGCAACTCCTGCAAGCTCCTATATGGGCCATGTAAAGGCAGTTGGTGGTGGGACAGTTTAGCATGCTGCCATCCTTTTTCTATAGTTGCAGTGTTATGCTAGGGCTCTCTCTCCATAAGCAATACTATATTGTAAAACATGGAAGTTGAGAACTCTCCAAAGTGTTGCAATGCCCTTTTCTCCTAAAGGTGGTGATTGAAGAGTGAATGGGCAAATAGGTTTGGTGTATATCTCTAACTACAGTACTGGAGCAGTATATCCCAGAAAGATCACGGGCATGTGAATGGAATTCACTGCACCATAGAGAGTTATGATGCAATGAGATCTTGTACGGCCAAATCGCTACAGTACTGAACTGACATAAAGCTCTGTGTTCAGTACTGTAGCGATTTGGATGTTTGGGAGCTCACAACATCATAACTTACTATGGTGCAGTGAGTTCCATTCACACGCACATGAGAGTCTTGGACAAACGAACTGCACATAGACTGTGTTTCAAGCCTTAAAGGTTCCTCTGGAAGGACTACAAGCAATAATTAAAACTGGGAGGAATTGATACAGAAAAAGTTTTTCCGCTTGGTTTGGTGAAAAATTGCACATAACAGAAGATATGTGATCAGTCACCCAAAGAGTGTATTTTTATTACATATGCTTATTTTATTTTATTTTTTTCCAGAAAATCCAGAGTCATTTGGGCTTTACTTTGTTCTTGGGGTTTGCTTTGGACTGATTTTAACACTATGTCTGCTGGTCATCCGCATCTCTTGCAAACCACGGACTCCCAGTCTTCCTTCCAAACCAAAGAAAACTCCTCCAAAAGATTGTGTTAAAGAGCCCCTATCTGTGACCGGGGATGAGGAGGATCCAGATAGTGATGACAATGAGGACACTTTTATTTTGACTCCTGTGACAGACACATCACTAGGAAGTCAGCCGCCTCTGGATGGAACAATGACAGTAAATGTATTTACATCAGCAGAAGAGCTGGAGAGAGCCCAGAGACTAGAGGAACGTGAAAGGATAATTCGAGAGATATGGAGAAATGGACAGCCTGATATTCTGGGTACAGGAACAGGCACCATAGGTCGTGTGCATTACTATTAGTAGCTAGGCGGAAAAACTTTGTAGATTACAAGCTGGTGCTGTTCCTGAAAACAAACCGGCAACTAACCTCTCAGGATTTATGGACAGAGATTGATAGGATATTCTGCTGACAGCAGCTGGCACTCCAGAACATATAGCTATATGATAGAGTATTAGTATTGAAGTATATCTGGAGAGCATATAATAACAGCCAGTATCCTGGCAATGGTGCCAACGGTTGATGCCCTTCTAGTAATTAATCTGCTTGTGACTGGGTACAAAACCTATATTGAGTGACATTGTTACTATAGGACAAGTAACCTGAAGTAGCTTGAGTAAATTTAGTTGTCAATGTCTGTACTTTGTACAAATCTGTATGTGCATAATAGGAAATACATGAGCAGTTCCTAACCCAGTGAGCTACAATTAATCACAATTTAAGTAAGATTTCGGATACATATCATATATTTGTAGAAAGATCTAGAAGCTCTGGATATGTGTTACCCAAACATAGGGTTGTAACTTGTTACTTTCAAATAAGGGTGAATTCATGCATTCTTTATCATACGATCAACAGTATTGCAAGATGTCTGTAAAAATTCCAAACTAGGTGCAATATATAGATAAACTTGCAGGTACGCAGTATGTTACATAAAGTGAGGGGATTCAGCTTATGATACCTATTGACCTATGTATAGAAGAAGCACGCTAAAATCTATCCATTGGTTTATAAAGGAGACATGCTTGTGATGTAAATTATGACTCTGGGTGTGGTTGTTCAGCATTGTATTGGGATTAACTACCTATATGCTGAATATAAATATATTCATATGATGAAAGATGCCTTATGCATGGATATCTTTTCCTTGCTTAGAAGGGTACTGCAGGCCAGTTGCAGCTCAAGGGTTAAGATGTCTGCAATTTATTACAGGACTTTCTGGCCTCTTGCTTTGAAAACATCTGTTTTTCTTCTCGTTCCCCCACAGTGTGGGAACATTGGTGCTTTAAGTTTCATTCCTGAATCTCTCAGCCCCCCCCCCCCTTTACAAGAACATTCCGCATTAACATTAAATACTGCCACAAGGGAAAAGGCAGGAAGTGATGCTTTTTTGTTACTTTATTTAAAGTGCTGATGCTCCTCTTATTTTTGTACATCAGCTATAGTATTCGAATTGTATATATAGCTTTGGTTTTGTGACATATGTGCATTAGGATTTCTTTAAATATGCATATCATTAAGATAGGCTGGGGTTAAACATTCATTGCATGGGTTAAATTATGTAACGCCCCTGCAACAGGTCAGGGAATCAGCCAATTGTGAGATCAAGTTCTTCATCTTTTCACAGTTCAGCCTAAGAGAATACAATTCCTGGCCTATATGATACCTACTGTCACATATTTGTAGTGAGAAGAAGCCACTGTATAATATTGTGGCCCAATCTTTTAGAATATAGTTCTGCCTAGTTCTGTGCTAAAATAAAACACAATGGGGATGGCTATAGAAATTGGTCGTGTGGGTTACAAGTCTCAGCTAAACAAGAACATGTTCTAGTGTTGGAGAGCTATGAAGTTGCTGAAAGGATATCTAGAGTTGAGTTGGAGGTTTGGTATCTTGATTTATACATTAAAACCATCTCCACTTGCAAAACTATTTTTACCATACTACATTCTTCTACTCAAGTCATTCATTTAGCATAGTCTGATAGCTAGGAAGAAGTTAAGTTATCAATGCCTTCTTATGTAAGTGACCATAAATTCTATACATGTAATAAACGGAGACCCTGTGGACACCAACAGTCAAACTATGCAGTTAAGAGGGTCCTTCATGATGTAAGGCAGATATATAACCCCCCCCCCACACACACACACACACACACACACACACACACACACTAATATAGTTATGAGCCAGAAAGCTAGAGGTCTGCAGTTTTGCCTACAGTGAAGCCAAGTGGAGACAGGTTAAAAAAAAATGTTTATAATACTGTATAAGGATATCTACTTTCCTGAGCTGTGAATGTACCTTGGTGGTAAGTGAGGAGAGATTGCATTCTTTGTGTGAAGAATGTATCTCACATTTTTGCATTTTGTTCTTTGTGAGAAAAATTAGAGTAATCTGGTTGGACAGTATTGTATTGAGGGATGGTATGTATGTGTATAGACAACTGAGTATTTATGTTCATGTGAGGAAATGTGCTTTAAGAGAGAGGGGATGAATGATGGCATATGTCGTCTTCTGTGCAGTATACTGCAATGAAAGGGGTTGTGATGACACTTAGGGTTGTTATTGTTGTACCATTTCTTTTACAATTACTCCATGAAAAAAATGACACTTTATCTGCAGTATTTTATTAAATCTGATTATGAATGAAATGCCATAGTTTTATTTTATATATGTTGGAAATTCCATTAAATTCTTCTGAAACTCAAGTGCAGACTAATTTCATTTAACTGTTTCTATAATTATCTAGTAACAGTCTACCATAAGGTTGGCACGGACTTTCCAAGATTATGTTCACAACTCTTCTCAAAACCATAGGGTAAGGCCAGGTTTATATTGTACAGGTAGGTACAGTGCCTTGCAAAAGTATTCATACCTCTTGAACATTTTCACATTTTGTCACCTTACAACCACAAACTTAAATGTATTTTATTGAGATTTTAAGTGATAAACCAACACAAAGTAGCAGATAATTGTGAAGTGAAATGAAAATGATACATCAGAGGTAGGCAACCTTTTTTGTTCGTTGTGCCGATTTTAATTAAAAAATCAAAGATGAGGTCCCTGGAGTGCCGGTTAATAATTTTAAGTCTGATGACCCCTAAACTAAAGTCATATACCACAAACCATAACACAGAAGTGCTGCCATCAGACGCTTCAGGATGCATGCATTTACTGCTATTTCCTGGGACGCACCTGTACTTTCCAATTAGAACCAATGAAAGTCCATGTGCAGCCCCTAATTAGTGGTAAATGTATATGTCCAGGAACACCGTATGGCAGCACCTTATGGTGGAAACACACTATGTATCTGGATGCAGCTATATTCTTAGTCCACTGGAACTTTTACTTCGATGTAAAACTGCGTTCACATGGTGCATTTTTGCACAAAAAAAAAATCCTGAGTTTTCTGTGCAAAAAACACATTCTTAATACAGAAAACACACCGTTATACAGAATAATGTCTCATAGTGGTCCCTGCACACAGTATTATGTCCCACAGCGGCACCTGCACACGGTATTATGTCCCATAGAGGCCCCTGAACATGGTATATGTCCCATAGTGGTCCCTGCACACCGCATTATGTCCCATAGTGCTCCCTGCGCACCATATTATGTCCCATAGTGCTCCCTGCACACGGTATTATGTCCCATAGTGCTTCCTGCACACGATATTATGTCCCATAGTGGTCCCTGCACATGGTATTATGTCCCATAGTGCTCCCTGCACACAGTATAATAAACTTTTAAAATATTCCAATTTTCGCCACTCACTAGCTATTATTATACTGTAGGGTCTCTTGAGACCCCAGAGTATAATAAGTGCAGGGCCAAGAGAGTTGACAAACATAAAAAATAATGTCACTCACCTTCCCGGTTCTCCACAGCCGCTCTGTTCTCTTCGGGCGCTTCTGCCTGTAGTCAGCGACCGTTGATTGGGTCTCAGGGGTCACGTCGCGTCATTATGCGTAATGACACCGGACGTGACCCTGGAGGCCCTGTCAGCTGACTTCAGGCAGAAACGCCTGCAGAGCACAGAGTGGCTGCGGAGAGCCGAGAAGGTGAGTGACATTATTTTTTATGTTTGATCACCGCTCTTGGCCGTGTTTGGTCCGATCGAAACTGCTGGGTGAGGACTCGGGTCGCCGTGCCAGGTAAGTGCCGGGGGTTGCCGACCCTGTGATACATGGTTTTCAAAATTTTTATCAAATAAAAATCTGAAAAGTGTGACATGCAAAATTATTCAGCCCCCCTCCTCGATACCCCTAAATAAAATCCAGTGTAATCAATTGCTCTCAGAAGTCACTTAATGAGTTAATGAGAGTCCAGCTGTGTGTAATTTAATCTCAGTATAAATACACCTGTTCTGTGAAGGCCTCAGTGGTTTGTTAGAGAACACTAGTGAACAAACAGCATCATGAAGACCAAGGAACTCACCAGACAGGTCAGAGATAAAGTTGTGGAGAAGTTTAAAACTGGGTTAGGTTATAAAAACATATCCCAAGCTTTTAGCATTCCAAGGAGCACTGTTCAATCTATCATCCAAAAAATGAAAAAATATTCTACAACTACAAACCTACCAAGACATGGCCATCCACCTAAACTGACAGATCGAGCAAGGAGGGCACTGGTCAGAGAAACAGCCAAGGGGCCCATGGTAACTCTGGAGGAGCTGCAGAAATCCACAGTTCAGGTGGGAGAATCTGTCCACAGAGAACTATGTGTGGTGGAAAAGTAACACTGCTCATTCCCATAAACACACCATCCTCACTGTAAAACATGGTGGTGGCAGCAGCATGCTGTGGGGAGGCTTTTCTTCCTCAGGGACAGGGAAACTGGTCAAAGTTGATGGGAAGATGGATGGAGCTAAATACAGGGCAATCCTGGAAGAAAACCAGTTGGAGGCTGCAAAAGACTTGAGACTAGGAAGGAGATTCACCTTCCAGCAAGACAATGACCCTAAACAAACAGCCAGAGCTACAGTGGAATGGTTTAGATCAAAGAATGTTCATGTGTTAGAATGGCCCAAAGTCCAGACCTAAATGAAAGACATGAAAATTGCTGTTCACAGACAGTCTCCATCCAACCTGGCTGAGCTTGAGCTATTTTGCAAAAAAGAATGGGCAAAAATCTCAGTCTCTAGATGTGCAAAGCTGGTAGAGACGTACCCCAAAAGACTTGCAGCTGTAATTGCAGCGAAAGATGGCTCTACAAAAAGTATTGATATAGAGGGACTGAATACTTTTGCACGTCACACTTTTCAGATTTTTATTTGATTAAAATTTTGAAAACCATGCATCATTTTCGTTCCACTTCACAATTATCTGCTATTTTGTGTTGCTCTATCACTTACAATCTCAATAAAATACATTTAAGTTTGTGGTTGTAAGGTGACAAAATGTGAAAAAGTTCAAGGGGTATGAATACTTTTGCAAGCCACTATATCTACCAGTGGTAGCAGTCACTACTGGGCCTTTCACCCTGAGTGGCCTCAAAAATCCCTCTGACTCCTAAAATATACAATTCTTCTAAAGGGCATAAGATAGCTAGGGGCCCTGTGATGAACTGACCCTCAGTTCTATATCTTTCTTAGAAATGTATTTTTACTTGCTCATATCAGTCCTCCCCCTACTTGTAGGAATGTTGTGCTTAAGTTGGGTTTACACTTTTAGACGATACACTTCAGTGGTTTTATGTGTGTACCAGTGGAGATGGTCTACTCTAGCTAGCCAGTTTTATTATCCCTGGACAGATGGCCATGGGGGAGAGAAGGCCAGTGACCTTAAGTTCACCCACAGACACACATCTCTCCCAGCACCTAGGAAGGTACCCATCTCTCCAAGGGTTCTGCAAAGGAGGGAGAAGGGGGGCTGCCTGGGGGGAAGGTGTGGATGGGGCACTAGCAATATGCTGAAGGGAGAGCGAGATTCTTTGTCATTCAGCAAAGAGGCAGCAAGGAGTTCTTATCTCGGAGAAGATGTGAGGGCATTTCATGCTGTAGAATGCAGCATGGGCCTTGCATTGAGGCCTGGGGGGGGGAAGTCTTTTCCTTTGTTCTGGATAGCATGTAGAGTACATGCTTCTGTAACTCACTGAAGAAAGCGCCCTAGGCCCCAGAAACTGCTGTGGCCTAGAGAAACAGACTACAAGCCTGTGTCGGTATTTTTTCTATCTTTTATTTCTTTATTTTGTGTGCTGTATTTTACTTTTATCCGTCATCTGCTTGGTAATTGATATATATTTCTGTATATGTTAATGCTTAGTACCGACCCACTTGGGTTAATAAATATATAAAATTGAAAAAGCTCGTCTTTGTATTATCCTATCGGCCCAGAACACTCACTGGAAGTGGGTGTGAGGTAATTGAAGCGATCTCAGGTGCGCTGAAGCGGGTTCAGCAGGACGAGATCCTTCAAAGGCCCATTACAGATTTTGCATTGGAACCCAGGAGCTTCAAATTACACCTCTGAATGTACATACCATTTTTAAAGAGCAAATGTAAGAAAAGGCGGTGTAATCACTATTAGTGTATTATATATCCTCTTGTGGTCAATGAAGTGAATTAAATATGAATCATGCTACAAAAAAGTAGTAGTAGTCTATAGTAAACTGCAATTGTTGTGCCACCTCATTGTTTCCCTAATATGGAAAAATCAAAATGTGGATTTACATCATTGCTGCCACTTATCTCCCATGCTGTGGTATAGCTATAATGGTCACAGTTGTCAATGGGTCCCTAGGCCAGGGGAAAAGACAGGCCCCTCAGTGTCAGGTTGGGTACAACTGAATGTATGAGTAAGTTATGAGACCAGGCAATGCAGCAACCAGCTGTAATGGAGAGAAGTTGCATGGGGGTACTGAAGTCTTGCTCCAGGGCCCATGAATCATTAGCTATGTCTCTACTCCCATGGTAACACATTACTGAGCAAGTTAATATCCTATCTGCCTGCCTGCTGGGTAGGCACCATAATGTTCAATGCATAAATAGCCAAACACAATGGCTGATTATTACTATTTCTAATACCATTCTAATACTGCTCTGTAATGTGAAAATAATTAGTCTTCTGGATATTTTTTCCATCTCTGGTTCTACTATTCAACCAAACCTAGCTAGGGACATTTCTTCAGTTTTCTCAAAGGGGTTGCATCAAATTTTGAAGTTATCCCCTATACAGAAAGAATGGAGCAGCAGGGCACATCCTGCTCTATTAGGATGAAAGAACTAGACCCCTGCTCTCGGGACTAGTAGGGGCCCCAGCTGTTGGATCCCGATCAGTCATGAAGCTGTTCCCTATCCTATTGATAGGGGATAACTTCAAAACTTGGTACAGCTCAACTCCTTTAATGATTTTGGCTGCTCAGTCAAATTCCTAGAGAATTGCTGGCAGTCACAAGATAATCAAATGACTTTCTGGGTCTTTGCTCCAGTGTACAGCTACTGGATTGCTTGTGACCTTTAGTTTAGTTGAGGTCATTTCAAGAGCTTCCAGTTAGGCTAAAATGCCAACAACATACTTGAGAAGATACTTACTTTCAGGCAACAGTAAACTTAAGTCAAGCAAACATGAATTATTTGCTGCTAGAAGCATTATTCACAGTTTAGTAATATACAGTCCTGGCCAATAGTTTTGAGGCTGATACAAATTTTGTTTTTCACAAAGTTTTCTGCTTCAGTGTTTTTAGATCTTTTAGGGCCGCAAAGTAAACTGAGCGTAGACGAGGAGAGGTGATCAAACACAACAAACAATGTTACTCACCTCCCCTGGACTCCGACGCGGCTCTCTGTTCTCTTCAGCACTTCTGCCTGAAGTCAGGTACTGCTTAGGCCTGTAATTGTGCCTCAGTGGTCATGTGTCATTATGTGTCATGCAATCTCAGGCCTCAGCGGTCTCTGACATGAGGCAAAAGCTCTAAAGAAAACATGGAGTCCAGGGGAGGTGCGTAACACTGTTTTTTTTATGTTTGATTACCTCCCCTGGGCCTCCTCTCATTATACTCTGTGTTCTGACATTATACTGTATGAAGGCCACTATGGGACATTATACTGTGTGCTCTATGGGATATTATTCTTAAAGTAGTTTTCCAGTAATTGGATAAACTCTGCGGGAGCTGGGGAAGGAGTAACTTAAAAAAATCAAAAACATACTCCCCTGTCACTGTTCTTTGCTTGTGCACCATGCCTCATTCCCCAGAAGCCCTGCAGCTCATGTGACCAGGGTCGCACCGCTAATGAGGCGAAGTGAGGCGGCTGCGCCAGGCGGCACTGTCTGGGGGGGGGCGGCATTTTTACTATTTAATGTAAACCAGCCCATGACGGGCCGCTTTTAAAAAAAACCAGAGCTGAGCGGGGCCTGTCCTGGGCTGGGCTGGGTCCTGGGCTGGCATCTCAGCGCAGGCGGCGATACAATGACGTCATCACACCGCCTACGCTGAGACACAGACATCGCGGACAAGAGGAGGAGGCGGCGGCTGCATCAAGGCTTCGCAGGTGAGTATAACTTTTTTTTATACATAAATAGGCCGTGGCCTGCTGGAGTATCCCCGGCAGGTCACGGCCTACGTATTTCCCTACCCCGCGTCTGCTCGTGGCCGCCCCCGCTTCCCCTTCTGCTATGGGACGCAGAAAGGGAAGTGGATGCCGCTGTGAGCAGCCGTGGGCATCGGTAAGGGAGGCCGCGGGCCTCAAATACTACTATTATTATACTCCGGGGTCTTTTCAGACCCTAGAGTATAATAATCGGGGGCCCAGGAGAGGTAAGGGAACATAAAAACCATTGTTACTCACCTCCTGCGATCCGATGTAACTCCGAGCAGGCTTGAGGCCTCTGGTGACGTCATCAGGTCGCGTCGCCGGACTGATCACGTGACGTGTGTGCGCAATTAAACAGGGCCGAAAGCTGCTGGGAGTGCACCAATGTCCAGGATATGTAAGTAACACTGGTTTTTATGTTTGTATTCTCCCCTGGGTCTCCAATCATTATACTCTGGGGTCTGAAAAGACCCCAGAGTATAATAATAGTTCATGGGTGGTCCACTATGGGGCATAATACCCTGTGCAGGGGCCACTCTGGAGCATAATACAAGTGCAGGGGCCACTATAGAGCATAATACCGGATGCAGGGGCCACTATAGAGCATAATACCGAGTGCAGGGGCCACTATAGAGCATAATACCGGGTGCAGGGGCCACTATGGAGCATAATACAAGTGCAAGGGCCACTATGGAGAATAATACCAGTGCAGGGGCCACTATAGAGCATAATACCAGTGCAGGGGCCACTATGGAGCATAATACCATGTGCTGGGGCCACTGTGGAGCATAATACCGTGTGCAGGGGCCACTATGGAGCATAATACCGTGTGCAGGGGCCACTATGGAGCATAATACCGTGTGCAGGGGCCGCTGCGGGCCATAATACTGTGTAATACTGTGTGCAGGGGCTGCTGTGGAACATTATAGTGTGTGTAAATGGGGCGCTATAAACAGGGGCTACGGCGGCTGTTTATATTATACGCTGTCTGTTTATAGTGGCCGTGTGATGTAATTCCAGCCTTATCACATAGACATGTACAGGACGAGGCTGTAGTTACATTACATGGCTGCTATGAGATGAATTACACTTTGTAAACAGAGAAGCAGTCACGGCGCTTACACAGGTACCATTCAAACAGCTGATCAGTAGGGGTCCTGGGTTTTTGAGCCCCACTGATTAGTTTATTAATGACCTGGAAAACCTTTTAATTAGTTAACACCTGGGGCATTATTAATAAGGGGCACTATTTATGGGGGTACACACGGACATTATTAATATAAATATGCACGTGGGAGTATTATTCATTATGGGGGGGTTATATCATATATTTTATAATTGGGGTAGCAGCAGGATGGGTGTGCAGGTGAGGACAATGTGGGTTGGATGCCTGGTAAAGTGAGGAGCCAAAGATGTCTGTGTTGTAAACTTTACAGAGACAAGTCACAGCTGGAAGAAGTGGTCATGGCGATCCAGAGGGAAGAGAAAGGAAATGTGAAGGATTAGTCAGAGACGTCACCTGTAAGTCACAAAATGTTACTGCCTTGTATTCACCTAAATGGTAGAGGATAAATACCTGATTGATGGGGGTCTGTCTGCTGAGACCCCCACTGAGCCTGAGAATTGGGTTTTTCCCCCCACTAGGTGGGAATCTAGCCTGGCCATATATATAGGTGTGCAACTTGGTGGATGGACGAACCCGCGTGGCTCTCATTCACTTCAATGGGAGTGCAAAAGATACCCGAAGTCCAGTACTCTGCTATCTGCGGGGCTCCTATTATAGAGAATGGGGGCCACGTGGGCTCGTCCATCCACCAAGCAGAAGATGTGTGAAGTTACTTTCATTGTTAATGCCGTGTTGTTGATCTGATACTGAAGTAATTCAGGAAGAAGAATTCTTAAAAACTGTTTTATAACTTTGTGTATTGTGTATATTGTGCGACGATAACAGTGTGTTAAACTAGTAGCATGGAAACTCAATTTTTTTTTTTTTTTTTTTTTTTTTTGGGGGGGGCGTCTTTCTATAGTCCGCCTCAGGCAGCAAAGAGGCTAGGTTCACCACTGCATGTGACCATTCTGGCCAATCATGGTTGCTGGAGAGGGACCAGTGATGTCACTCACATATGTCACTGATCCCTTTCCAGCGACTGTTGAGGCTGCTGATTGGCCTCAGTTGTCACGTGGGGCACAGGGCATCCAGGGATCAAGTTATGGTGCACGACCAAATAGGCTTTGGTGGCAGGCACTGGACAAGTGAGTATATATATTTTTTTTAAATGTTACCTGCACAGGCCCCCCCCCCCCTTCCCCTAGACTTTGTCTAATTCCTGGACAACCACTTTAAGCTGAGCACTGAGGCTGGGTGTATGTCCTCAGCTTCTTTCAATGTGCCAGGGGTTCAGTGACATATCTCATACAGACGGATTCAGTGCACTGAGTGGTGCACATGAGTAGTGGTAGGCAAGCCTAATTTTCTAACCCTGGGGGTTGGGCATTTCAATTTCTTCCTTAGACAGTAAGTATTCTGAATATATTTAAACAAAATATTACAGCTCACCTCCTATACTTGAATAAAAGCTTCTTGCAGTTTTATTATTTCACATGTTAAAATTCATTTCACATCATAGAGAGCTGAAATGGATTTTTCCGTGTGAATTAATAAAGCTGCAAGTAGTTTTTATTCAAGTATTTCAGTGCAGGGCTTTAGTTTCATTGTTATATACTCTAGTACACTTATACACGTGGACAAAATTGTTGGTACTCCTCATTTAATGAAAGAAAAACCCACAATGGTCACAGAAATAACTTGAATCTGACAAAAGTAATAATATATAAAAATTCTATGAAAATGAACAAATGAAAGTCAGACATTGCTTTTCAACCATGCTTCAACTGAATTTTTTTTTAAAAAGAAAACTCATGAAACAGGTCTGGACAGAAATGATGGTACCCTTAACTTAATATTTTGATATTTTGTTGTACAACCTTTTGATGCAATCACTGCAATCAAACGATTCCTGTAACTGTCAATGAGACTTCTGCACCTCTCAACAGGTATTTTGGCCCACTCCTCATGAGCAAACTGCTCCAGTTGTCTCGGGTTTGAAGGGTGCCTTTTCCAGACGGCATATTTCAGCTCCTTCCAAAGATGCTCAATAGGATTTAGGTCAGGGCTCATAGAAGGCCACTTCAGAATAGTCCAGTGTTTTCCTCTTAGCCATTCTTGGGTGTTTTTAGCTGTGAGTTTTGGGTCATTACCCTGTTGCAAGACCCATGACCTGCAACTGAGACCAAGCTTTCTGACACTGGGCAGCACATTTCTCTCTAGAATCCCTTGATAATCTTGAGATTTCAAAAAGTTTGGCAAATTCCAGTCTGTCAGATTTAAGTTATTTCTGTGACCTTTCATTAAACGAGAGGTACCAACAATTTTGTCCACGTGTGTAAGTATTTCATAGCTTTTTAAACTCTTATTGACAAATGCATCACATTTTTACAAAGACTTAATATTTACAGCGTTCACCCTGGCATGCTGGATGTCAGCTTCTGGGCCAAATCCTGACTGATCCCGCTTTTTGAGGACTGACTCATCGAGCCACTTAGTTATCACTTTGTGACATGGTGCTCATACTGGAAAAAGCATTATTTATCACCAAATTGCTCCAGGATTGTTGGAAGAAGCCATCCTGCTTGTAAACCGCAAGCCACTTCAGGCCTGCGGTTTAGAAGACACGGAGACCAGACAAAACACGTCTGCTCTCTGCACAGGCCAGCGCGATGACGTCATAGCATGGCGCCTCCTGCGCCAGGACGCAGACGTCCTGTGCGTGGACCCTGCGCATAGAACAGATGAGAAGAAAAGAGGAGACAGCGTTGGCTCCATTCACCAAAGGATCGCAGGTAGGCGAGTATAACTTTTTTTTTTGTTTTGTTTTTTAGCGCATTTGTGGGTGTTTTAATAGTGGGTCATTAGGAGGGGGAAATATAAGGGAGGATTCATTAGGGGGCATTATGACGATAGGGGGTTCATTTACATAAGGGCTATTAGGAGGCAATAGGGGCGCCGTATTTATGTTAGGGGGAATCAGGGGCATAATATAAGGGGGCAATTCATTTAATTAAGGTGGCACTTGGGCTTTATTAAGGCTAAGACCCTACGTAGCCGGCCTCAGCAAAAAAGCGCTGCAGGAAAAACCGCGGCGGGAACAAATCGCTTTTTTTCCTGCAGCGCTTTTCACAGAAAGCCCGCAGAGGTTCCCTCTGGACTTTCTGTGTCCATTATACCTATTGGGAAACCACCGGCGTTTCCGTAGGTATTATTGACATGCTGCAATTTCCAAAACCGCAACAGTTTTGGAAATCGCAGCATGTCCACTGCTTGTATTTTTCCACAATGTGTGGATGGAATTAGCTGGAATCCCATCCACTTTGCAGGAACTGTAAAACGCTGCGTTTTTTCCGCGGTGTGTACACCGTAGCCACACCACAGCATTTACGCCACATGGGGCCCCGGTCTTAAGGAGTTTTCTACCTCATTTTTATTGATGATCTATCCTCAGAATAAATCATCAATAAGAGATCAGTGACTCCCCACTGATCAGCAGTATGAAGGGGCTATGGCACCTGTTTATATCACACACTGTCTGTTTATAGTGACCGTGTGATGTCATTCCAGTCCTGTCACATAGACGTGTATAGGACGAGCCTGTAGTTACATTACATAGCCACTATGAGATGAATGACACTATGTAAACAGAGAGCACAAGTACCATGGTTCATTCAAACAGCTGATCCTGGGGGTCCCAGGTATTGGAACCCCACTAATTTTTTTTTTTTACTTTTTAATAAGGAAATTCCTGGGGGTATTATTCATTATGGAGGGTTATATTATATATTTTATACAGTGAAGGAAATAAGTATTTGATCCCTTGCTGATTTTGTAAGTTTGCCCACTGACAAAGACATGAACAGTCTATAATTTTAAGGGTAGGTTAATTTTAACAGTGAGAGATAGAATATCAAAAATAAAATCCAGAAAATCACATTGTATAAATTTTATAAATTTATTTGCATTTTGCAGAGAGAAATAAGTATTTGATCCCTCTGGCAAACAAGACTTAATACTTGGTGGCAAAACCCTTGTTGGCAAGCACAGCAGTCAGACGTTTTTTGTAGTTGATGATGAGGTTTGCGCACATGTCAGGAGGAATTTTGGTCCACTCCTCTTTGCAGATCATCTCTAAATCATTAAGATTTTGAGGCTGTCGCTTGGCAACTCGGAGCTTCAGCTCCCTCCATAAGTTTTCTATGGGATTAAGGTCTGGAGACTGGCTAGGCCACTCCATGACCTTAATGTGCTTCTTTTTGAGCCACTCCTTTGTTGCCTTGGCTGTATGTTTTGGGTCATTGTCCTGCTGGAAGAACCAGCCACGACCCATTTTTAATGTCCTGGCGGAAGAAAGGAGGTTTTCACTCAGGATTTTATGGTACATGGATCCATCCATTCTCCCATTGATGCGGTGAAGTAGTCCTCTGTCCTTAGCAGAGAAACACCCCTAAAACATAATGTTTCCACCTCCATGCTTGACAGTGGGGACGGTGTTCTTTGGGTCATAGGCAGCATTTCTCTTCCTCCAAACACGGCGAGTTGAGTTAATGCCAAAGAGCTCAATTTTTGTCTCATCTGACCACAGCACATTCTCCCATTCACTCCCAGAATCATCCAGGTGTTCACTGACAAACTTCAGACGGGCCTGCACATGGGCTTTCTTGAGGGGCACCTTGCGGGCACTGCAGGAATTTAATCCATTACGGCGTAATGTGTTACCAATGGTTTTCTTGGTGACTGTGGTCCCAGCTGCCTTGAGATCATGAACAAGTTCCCCCCGTGTAGTTTTAGGCTGATCTCTCACCTATCTCATGATCAAGGATACCCCACAAGGTGAGATTTTGCATGGAGCCCCAGATCGATGTCGATTGACAGTCATTTTGTATTTCTTCCATTTTCTTACTATTGCACCAACAGTTGTCTCCTTCTCACCCAGTGTCTTACTTATGGTCTTGTCACTGACATCCTTAGAAAGCTCTTTCGTCTTGCCCATGTTGTAGAGGTTAGATTCTGACTGACTGATTCAGTCTGGGGACAGGAGTCTTTTATAAAGGTGACAATTTAAGAGAGCTGTCTTTAATGCAGGTAACAAATTGATTAGGAGCGTCTAATGGGTCTGTAGGAGCCAGAACTCTTAATGGTTGGTAGGGGATCAAATACTTATTTCTCTCTGCAAAATGCAAATAAATTTATAAAATTTATACAATAATAGTAGGGCGGATGCCGGGTGCTTAAATATGGCGGCCGCTCGGGACCCGAGCAGCCGCCATAGCCGCCGGGTTTCTGCTGTATTATACAGCAGACACCTGGCACTAAAGCCCGCGATCAGTGCCCACAATGATCGCGGGCATTAACCCCTCTGGCGACTCAGTCAAAGCTGACCGAGGTGCCATATTGCTGGGGATCGCCGGCACCCGGAGCAAGCTCCAGGGCCGGCATCCCATTACTATGACAGCTGGGAGCCTTGTGAAAGCTCCCAGGCCTGTCTTTCATTAATTTCTATTGCAAGCTACTCCATGTAGCCTGCAATAGAAGCGCCGTTTTTTTGCAATACATTGCAATGCATTAGCATTGTAATGCATTGCATTAGTCATCAGACCCCCTGGGGTTCAAAAAAATAAAAAAAGTACACATATAAAAGTACTTAAATACTGTGAAACACATACACATTAGGTATCCCTATGTCTGAAAATGCCCGGTCTACAAATCTATAAAAATATTTTTTCCATAAGGTAAACGCAAATCAAAAGTGCCAAACCGCCGTTTTTTCACTGTTTTGCCTTTGATAAAATTTGAATAAAAAGCGATCAAAGCAATAGTAATTCCTCAAAATGGTATAACTAAAAAGTACACCTGGTCCCGCAAAAAAAAGACGCCCTATGCATCCCCATACACAGAAGTATAAAAAAGTTACGGGTGTCAGAATATAGCGACTTTTAAAAAATATATATTTTTGCACAGTTTTGGATTTTTGTTAAGGGGTTGAAATGTAAATAAAACCATATAAATTTGGTATCCCCAGAATTGTACCGAAACATAAAATACAGGTGACATGTCATTTTGGCTGTAGAGCGAACGCTGTAAAAATGAAGCCGCACAAATGCACTTTTTCTTCAAATCCACCCCATTCTGATTTTTTTTTCCAGCTTCCCAGTACATTGTACAGAATAATAAATGGTAGCATCATGAAAAAAAATTTGTCCCACAAACATTAAGACCTCATATGGCTCTGAGAACAGAAAAATAAAAAAGTTAAAGTGAAAAATGTCACTGGCAGGAAGGGGTTAAAATTATAGACTGTTCATGTCTGTCAGTGGGCAAACTTACAAAATCAGCAAGGGATCAAATACTTATTTCCTTCACTGTAATTGGGGGTAGCAGCAGGATGGTTGTGCAGGTAAGGACAATGTGGGTCAGGTGCCTGGAAAAGTAAGGAGCCAAAGATGTCTGTGCTGCAATCTTTACACAGATTGAAAGAAGTGGTCATGGTGGTCCAGATGGAAGAGAAATGGAAAGGAAATGTGACCGATTAGTCAGCGACGTCACCTGTAAGTCACTAAATGTTACTGCCCTGTATTCACCTAAATCATCTGCAGAGCCCTGTGTAGAGCCAATATATACCACTATACGGTTACCGTATAGTGATAATATCGGTATTCCTAAGTTGGGGGCCCACTTGGACATGTTCGCCCCCCCTGTGCTCAACCCCTAGCAACGCCTCTGGGTCTTAGGATACTTTACTGTTGGCATGGCACAGGACTCATTGTAGCAGTCACCTTTTCTTCACAATAATTGTGATAAACTCCAAGAACTGATTAGACAAGCTGCCTTCAGCAAGGATTCGGCCCAGAAGATGATATCCAGCAAGTCAGGGCAAATTGCAGAATTCTTGAAAAATAGAGGCCAGTAGTCTTTGCATAAACTTAACGTATTTGTCAATAAAAGTTTATAAACTGAAATACTTATAATTGTACTTCAGTATACCATAGCAACAGCTTAACTAAAAGATGTAAAAACACTGCAGCATCAAACTTTGTGAAAAACAAAATTTGTGTTAGACTAAAAACTTTTGGCCTCGTCTATATATGTACAGTATTTCCAGTTTCTTATTTAGACCCAACATATTCCACTGCTCTGTATACAGGTTACAGTCATACACAACAGTCCCTGCGCCCACTAGAACTCCCGGTCTTATTGGCCTATTAAACACACCAGGAGCAATTTCATAGGAAGCCAAATATGTTATCACAATGATATTGGATTGTCAGAAGAAACCAAAGTAAAACCACACAGGAAAGACATACACACTCCATGCATATAGTGTCCCCGACAAGATCTAACCCATCATCAAATCATGACCCATATCAATATCAGTTCTCCAAGAGTTGTGTTCTTAATTATAGAAAGATAGCCAGACCTGTTATTATCTGTAGTCAGCAGGCCTGAAGGTATTCACAGGAAGCGGAGCTAAAACCTGTGTTTGCAATGCAAACCGTTGACTTAAGGGATATGCACATTTTTTACACTACTTCAGGCTTTGTGTATCTGTGGCACTCTGGTTACTACAGCACATGTTAAGCATACCAATGTACAGAGAGATTCCTAGCAACATCAGATAACTGATGTGAATAAGTTGTTCCCTTTGTTCTTGTTTATAATGAATTACTCGCGTAACCTACAGTAAGTGATGTGTACAAATCACTAGTGAAAAAATAATCAAGAGGGTTGGTGCAGGACACTATATCTTTGGTGCTGGGTAAAGAAGAATTATTACAGCATTTAGTGGAGAAAAATTGTAATAATCTAGTTGATTAGAGTGCTACTGCTTTTATGTGTTTGTCTTGTGTGCCTCTGGGTTTTATGTCTGTAAGTTCTGTTCTGTGTTAAGTGTCACTGTTTGCAGCTTTCCCTTTGTATCTTTCCCCCCTGCAGTGTCCAGGACCCAGACTTGGTTTAGCCCTGGCCTATCACAGGCCACTGGGCGGGGTTGTGAGGAGATATAATCTCCCCGGCGATGGTTGAAGTTCAGTTCAGTGCATGCTGTAGACCAGACAAGGTGTGCAGAGCTGACCTGCCACCAGCCTCTGGACTGAAGGCCAACCGCCGCTCTCACAGCCTCAGGAGGTATATCATCAGCCCCAGGCTCATCTGAAGACAGCCTAGATCAAGGGAGTAACGTTTTACAAGAGGCTGATTCAATTCGATGCCGTGCCAGGAGGAGCAGGAGGGGACCCTGACAGGAGAGTCGTATTCAGGCCTAGTCTCCAGGTAACCAGATCCCTGTCGGGCCTCCCTGTAACTCTATCCCCAGAGTACTGGCTGGGAGAGGCACAGAGGAGAAGTAGAGGAAGCCATCCTGTGGAGCCTATACCACCTTTGGGCGCCCTCCTAGAACCAAGGCTGGGGGTTGGACACTGTAGGACTACTACCACCATCTGGAAGCTGCTGTTGTTCCTTTGTTCCAGTTGCCTAAATAAACGGCTGTTTGGTTTACCTGCAACGCTGACCCCTAAGTCGTGCCTACTTCACTATCAGGGCTCTTCCGACCAACACCACCCCGGCTCAGGCAGGAGAGGTTGCTCTTCAACTGGAAGTGCCCCGGGGGAAAAGAACTACTACCACCACCTTCCGGTAGTGCTGCAGGACCCCCCGCGACTTTGTCCGGCCTAGGAGTGGGAATGGAGCAGTTTGGGAGTGTGCGCAGCCTGCTAGGTGGCACAGCATCCGCCACTATTACTCCCATCCTCCGGTCTCATCCGACTGGGTTGCGGCAAGTGATAAGTTTAAGATTGCTGGGGTACCAACCCTGGACCCCACCAACAATGAAAATGAGGGTTTTGTTCCTGTTGCATTTAAAGTCTATGGGACTGACAAAGAAAGTCAAACGCTGTATTCAGTCCCATAGAGATGAAATAGACAATTAGTACACATCTGTAATCATCAATCGATTCAAATGGGGGACACAGGACCCCTGTTGTCTCAGCAGGGGGAACCTTAGCAACCACACACTTATCTATCCTGTGGATACTGAATAAGTTATTATTGTAAGACAACCTTTTAGCAATCTGTATAATTGAAATTCTGCTATTTCTCCTACTTTGGATCCATTTCCACATCTGGCTTTAAAAAAGGCCTCATAATGTAAAGCATGGACTTGAAAATCTGGCAATATGACAATGAAACATGGACATGACGTCATTGCAGAAAGTTTACAGTGCATTGCAACAAATTTAGGTATCATAAGCCACACCACCGACCCTTGGCCCCATCCCTTTGTGCTCCCACACAGTATAATGCCCCTTTAGTGGCCCCAACACAGTATTATACCCCCTTGTAGCCCCTATAGTGTAATGTCCTCTCATTATGAGTACATTATACATCATGAGTACACAGTACAATGCCCGCCTCATTGTGACTCCATAACATGTCCCCCACAGTATAATTTCCCTCACTGTGGTTGCCAATGTACAATCTCCTCTTATTATGGACCTCACAGTATAATGCCCCCTCACTGTGACCCCCATAGTATAAATAATGCCCCTCCTTGTGGCTCTAACAAAATAATGCACAAAGAAAGAAAAAGTAGTACTCACCTCACCTGATTGCCCCACAGGTGCAATTTAGTGAGGTCACAGCTCCCTGCTTCACCATTGTACTCAACTCCAGAGGATGCAGATGAGTTGTAGAGTTGAAGCAAGGACATATCTCCCACCACCAGTGACAGCACCCAAAGTCCATGACTGACTCTAAGACAGTTGGGAGTTATGCTCATCTGGATTCTTCATATGTGCCTCTTTGGCTGATGACAAAGTGTGTTGGTGTGAGTGCTGGTTCAATAGTTCAATTTACCTAGAGATGAATATGATGAATTTCTGCACAGATCTGCAGAGAAGATGAAAAAATATTGCCTGGCCTCACTGCAGAATTGTGCAAGTACCGGAAGCAGTCGCCAGAAGATGAGTATAAAGTTTTTAAAGACAGGCTTAATTTAGTGATATCCTGGATACTAATCCACGGTCCATGAGGACCTGTTGATGGTTTAGTATCTAAAATGTAGGTGACAGGTTCCCCTTTAAATTTCTATATATATTTTTCTTGCTTGTAGGAGGTAATGTTTAAGCAGTCATTTGGTTCCAAGATATCTTTGAATTTAAAATAAGTATGCTCCTATACTTTGATGTAAAAACAAAGTGGTTTTGTGGTTAACGCAAGTGAAAACAATTATAGTAATACTGATATAGTCTATAATGCAAATAACAAAACAAAAACTAATGGAGGAGCAGAGGTCCAGCTATGTTTTTGGCCATTTGTCCAATAAACTTTAGGCTAGGACAGTGTTTTAGTGCTATATTCAAATGAAACAATCACTGAAGAGCTGCTGCTATTTACATCAATAGTGACTGAGGAGCCTTTAGAATTTTGCAGCCTTTGGGGCTAAATTCAAATGGGCCATTCACTTAGTAGCTGCTGACACCCTTGAAATCAAATGGACCAATCATTGACGAGCCTGCGACCACTTTTGCTAGCTGCAGCAGTTCTTCAGTGATTGGCGGCTATATATAGCACTAATACACTATTCTAGCACTAAATTCAAATGGAAAGGTGGCCAAAAACAACGTGGGCCTCCGCCACTAACTGCAGTGACAGGTCCGCATTTTGGAATAATGGTATTCCTGAATAGCGACTACAGCTAATGAAATGAAATGGGCCAGTCATTGAAGAGTTAACGGCTGCTATTGATTTTAATAGTGGCAACAGTTCTTCAGTGATTGGTCCACTTGAATATAGCGTTAGAACACAGCAGCGATTCTGCTATTAGTTTTGGTATACCTGTACTTTGATACAATTTAAGGATAAACATAACAGGCCACTGCTAATAACTGCAGCGACTCCACTCCATTAGTTGTGGTATCCTGAGGAAGCCACTGCTGCAATTGTTTTATAATTATGCTGACATGAACGGGTCCCACGCTTTTTGAACAACACGGGGCCCATGGTACTCTTAATAAACCCCCGTCTATATATACAGACTGCTCATTGTTTGGGAGGTTAAAACTCAGCTGAAAGTGATGCTCATTTCCCAGGGAATTGCTAGTCTTCTTATGACCCAGCTGTTGAGAGAGATGCTCACTTGAGTGCACCAGCGAAGCACTATTAAAGCCTACTATTAAAGTCTACTATTAAAGCCTCCCCCTGTTGGTTGGTGTGGTAATATGATGTCACTGAGCTGACCCGTTGGGATTTGGCGATGTCTGGGACCAGGACAATCAGCTGCAGCAGCCAGAGCATCTGCCTGGCTTATAGAGAACCTAGAGAGCAGCTAAAAACAGCTGAGTGCTGCTGATGCTAGAATCACTCTCTGTTATGGGCTGCAGCAGCAAGCTATTGTGGATGCAGTTCAATTCTGTTTTGTTGGCAGTGGCCCCCTGCTCCCTGAACCTGGAGCACTTGTCCTGCTTGCCTCCCCAGCTGCACCCCTGCTGGACTCAATAGGGCTAAGGCCCCACGTTGTGGAAAAACAGATTGTTGCAGATTTTGCTATGTTTTTTGAGTCAACCCCAGTAGTGACTTCAAAAGGAATAGGAAATATAAAGGAAGCACTCTGCTCAATTCATTCCTGGCTTTGGCTCAAAAAGCCGCAACAAAATCTGCAACAAAAAAAAGCAGCTTTTCCACAACGTAGGGCCCCAGTCTTAGGATGGGGCCCCATGTGGTGCAAATGCTGCGGAAAGAAATGCGGTATTTTACAGACACTGGATGCAATTCTAGAGAATCCCATCCCCACACTGCGGGAAAAAACGCGCAGCGGACACGCAGTGTATTATACCTACTAAACCGCCGACGGTTGCCCTTTAGGTATAATGGATGCAGAAAGTCCGCAGAGGTTTCTGTGAAAAGCGCTGTGGAAAAAAATCGCGATATATTGCCCCCGCCATTTTTCCCGCAGCGGTTTTTTTTTTTTTTTTTTTTTTTTAATAATATTTTTATTTTATTGTTAATTCTCGTATAACAAATGAGGATACATGCAAACATTTTGCAGCAGTGCACAAAATCATATAAAGTACATCCAACATAGTATATTTGTATCAGTGCAGGCTGTATAATGACAATAAACTCAATTTATGGAATAATCAATCCTAGGTATTACTGAGCCATATAGAGCGCAGCCTAGGCTTGTAATACACAACGGAAGAGCATTGAATGAAAAGAGATGGTAGGTAAGGGACAGAGAGGTCTGACATAGATAAGAAAAGAAAAGAGGGAGAGCAACGAGAGGATGGGGAAAAAGGGGGGGGAGGTAACAAGGGGAGGGAAAATAGGGTATACATTAATGATATCGAGTAGGGTAGCAGGATGATATAGGGTAGATAATGTAGCCCCATGTGTGGAGGGAGGAGGAAGTACAGGAGGGGATAAGTGGAGAGAGGGGGAGGGAAAACAGGAGCTAGGGAGGAGGATGGGGGAGGGGAGGAGAAGGGAGGGAGAGAAGGAGGGGGGGGGGACTCACAGTCTCAGCTCCTTCCACTTTGCCCAGGTCTTAAGGAAACGGGCATGTGTCCTGGATTTCCAGCTTGACAGTTCTTCGAAGCGTGAGATCTGATTAACTTTTTCCACCCATTCCATTTTTGATGGGGAATCAGTACTTAGCCATTTGCGAGGAATAAGTGAATTGGCAGCCGATAAGAGGAGTGAGATAAGGTTATTTCTCGATGGGGTATAGTATGCCGATTTTAGTGAGATCAGGATCATAGTTGGGCTGAGCTTAAAGGTCGGAGAAGAAAGTCGTCTAATCACTGATTGAATATCATTCCAAAACGGACTAATTACTGGGCACTGCCACCATATGTGCAACAAGGACCCACTCTGAGACTTACATCTCCAGCAGGTGTCAGAATCTGATAGATTCATTTTGTGGAGCCATTGTGGAGTATGATACCATCTGGTTAGCAACTTATAGTGAGTCTCCTGTAGGCGCACACAGGTGGAAAAGCCATGAGAATTTCGTAATACCTGTTTGACTTGCTCCTCTGAGAGGACCACACCCAACTCCATTTCCCAAGAAGTTAGGAAAGCCGGTTTGTGTATCCGAACAGGACTGACAAAAGTGGACAGGACATATGATGTCTTGGACAAAAATTTATTTCGAGCTATGAGGCTTCGTTCGAAGGGAGTGAGATCGACTCGTATTGTGTTAGCTGTCAGCCAGTCCCGCATATATTTATGCAGGTGGTGTTTATGTAGAAAGGACAGCGGTTTGTCAGAGACCAGCGATTCCAGTTTTGTAAAGTTCACCTCTGCTTTCTCACCAACAGCCTCCAGCAGTCGGTGTGAAGTCAGGCGATGCCACATGTCTGAACAGGATACCTTCGACCTTCCCAGCCAATCTGGTACAATGCCTATAGGGCTTAGAGGCGAAGGGGAAGGTGCCAGTGTTTCTTTCAATTCCCGCCATGTTTCACAGGCGCCTAACAGGATTTGATCAATTGATTGGGAGCTGCGACTTGGGGAGCCATACAGCCACAGGTCTACTTGGCAGGTCGGCCCAAATGTGCAGACAGAAAGTTTATGGAATAGTGAGGGTGGATCCGAGGAAGTGAGCTCAATCCAACGCTTCAATTGTATTGCTTTGTAATAACCCAAGACATCTGGCATGCCCATGCCACCCGCCACCTTCTTCTTCATCAAGAAACTTATAGAGAGCCGTGGACGTTTGCCACTCCAGAGGAAAGTGGAGAAAAGACTTCTTAATGACTTGAAAAAATACGGGGGGAGGCGTATGGGCAACATATGGAGTTGGTATAGGATCTTGGGAAGCACATAAGTCTGCAATAGATTTCGTCTACCAAACCAAGAAAACGGCATTCCTTGATAAGAAGCTAACATGGTGCGAATTTCCGTTAGTAGTGACTGAAAATTCTCTGTGTAGATGTGAGACGGATCTGCTGTTAGTTGGACACCTAAATATTTAATGGATTTTGAGGTCCACTTAAAGGGCGTGGAGGCAGATAGTTGTAGTGATTTTTTAGGGGGGGAGAGAGACATTTAATACCTCCGATTTATCTAGATTGGCTTTATATCCGGAGACTGAGCCATAGCGAGAGAGGAGTTCTACAATGGCAGGGAGCCCTTTCTCGGGGTTGGACACCATAAACAGAACGTCGTCTGCAAAGGCGGCGGAATGCATAGTTTGTGTTCCTATTTTAAATCCTGATATGTCTGGGTGAGCACGAACCGCCTGTAATAGGGATTCCAATACTAAAATGAACAGGGAGGGGGAAAGAGGGCAACCCTGTCTGGTCCCATTCGTAATATTGAAGCTAGGGGAAAGTGTGTCATTAATCTTCAAGCGAGTGTAAGGGGAACCATAGAGAGTGAAGATCGCTTCTATATATTGAAGGGGGAAGTTAAATTTTTTTAGCGTGGCTTTCATAAATAACCAGTCCACTCTATCAAACGCTTTTTCAGCGTCTACTCCCAGCAAAACCAGGCTCGAGCGTGTTTTCCTAGCATGGGTGATAACGTGAAGTAAGCGATGGGAGTTATCCTTTCCCTATCTGCCCAGAACAAAACCAGCTTGATCAGGGTGTAGTAAGGAAGGTAGAAGATGTTTCATTCTAGTGGCCAATATTTTCGCCCACAATTTAAGATCGAGATTAAGGAGAGAGATAGGCCTATAGCTACCACAGGAGAGGGGGTCTTTCCCTTCTTTAGGAAGCAACGTAATATGTGCTTCTTGTGCTTGGCAGGGGAGTTTTTTCCCAGAAAGCAGGGCATTACAGGATCTAGAAAGATGCGGTAGTAATTCTGATTGGAATACTTCATAGTATTGTAAGGGGAAGCCATCTGTACCTGGGCTTTTCCCTTTAGGGAAGCTATTTAGGACACATTTAATTTCTTCCAAAGAAATTGAGGACGTGAGTGTCGCAGCGTCTTCCGCCGACAGGGATGGCAGAGAGAGGGAGTTAAGGAATTCCTCTATCCTATTTACTTTGCTTGTTGTAGCCGTCTCAGGGTCATTGGTGTTTAGGTTGTATAGCCCAGTGTAAAATGAGAGGAAAGCCGAAGTTATGTCTTTGGTGGATTTGTGTGTGTTGCCTGCTTGATCTTTTATAACCGAAATAAAGCACTTGGCCTTTCGTTTCTTAATCAGTGAAGTCATAAGCTTACCCCCCTTGTCCCCATGTGCATAGAGCCTGTGTTGGTAGTGAAGAAAATGTTTAGCCGTTCGGACGTTAATGGCATCTTTTAGCTTTTCTCGCAGAGTTTGGAGTTCAGTGCTTCTATTCAACTGTCTACTTGCCTTGCGTGTGCGTTCAATTGCCGCTATGTCTGAAAGAATTTTGTCTAGTTTCACCTGAGTTTCCCTCTTGACTCTGGAGGCCAGGGATATGAAAATTCCCTTAATTACCGCCTTATGTGCCTCCCAAGTATTGGTGGGACAAGTATCTGCATTAGCATTTATGGCAAAGTACGACTCCATCTGCTGCCTGACGGTCCCAACTAGATCTGGGCGATCCATCAAAGCTTCATTTAATCTCCAGCACCAATCCCTTTGAGGCAGTTGGCGCAGTGTTAACCTAGCCCATACTGGTACATGATCGGACACCGATATAGAGTCGATGCGGGATTGCAGAGAATACGGGGCTAGATCTCTAGTGACAAAAATATAATCCAGTCTCTGATAGGATTGCCGAGGATTGGAAAAAAAGGAATAGTCCTTCACGGATGGGTTGTGCAGACGCCAAAGATCGACCAAATGCAAGTCATTTAGGTCTTGCAGGAGTCTACCCAGTGCTTTCTGGGGAATAGATGATGTCCCTCTAGAGGCATCAAGAGCAGGGTTGAGAGTGAGGTTAAAATCGCCAGCTAGGATTATAGAACCTTCTGCAAAGAGTTCCAGTGTGCGCAGAGCCTCAACAAGCCAAGCCACTTGGCCTTGATTGGGAGCGTAGAAATTGGCAAAGGTGTATTTATAAGTAGCGATAGTGCCTTTTAGCAGCAGAATTCTGCCCTCGGAGTCCTCATAAGTTTGAGAACACTGGAAAGGCACTGAGGAATGAAATAGAATAGAAACACCCCTAGAGGAAGCAGTGGGATTCGTGGAGTGGAAACAAGTAGTGAACATTTTTGTGGGGAGGCGAGGGATTTTCCCTGTCTTGAAATGAGTTTCTTGAAGGAACGCCACATTTGTGTGTAGCTTACGGAGTATGGTAAAAATTTGAGATCTCTTATTCGGGGAATTTAGGCCATGGGTGTTAAAGGAAGTAAAAACTAATTTGGACATGGTGGCTCTGAGACAATGTGAGTCCAATGGGTAAGAAGGGTGAGGGAGAGAGGGAAAGGAGGGGTATTTGAACAAACAGAGGTTAGGTGGGAAGGTTTGGGTAGTGAGACAAAAAGACGAGGAAGGGGAGGGGTAGAAAGGGAGAAGAGAGAGAGGTGAGGAAAGCTTAGATAGAGATAGAGAAGAGAAAGAGTACAAGAGCTAGGTTGGGCCCAAAATAATGCGCCCGTCAATAGATCAAATATTTAGCGGCAACGCCTGACAGCCGCTAAGCTTGAAACACTTACTCTGTCAATAGACAGAATATAAAAGGAATAGGGGAAACGGAGATGGTCCCAATCGTGACAGCCATCTACCATACCTTACAGGAGTGGTTGCGCACAGAGGTGTGTAACAATGGGGACTACATACAGGCAACAGTGTGTAAAAGATGTAAAGGTACACAAGAGATGTGAGAGTTAGAGATATCCTATGGACACGTCTGGAAGGGCGGGAGGCGGACAGTATGAGAGTGCAAATAGGCTCAGGGATAGTTGCCATAATTGCGCCGAAATGAGCCCATGTCATATTATACAACATTAACAACAGAATCAATACAATCCGGGATTACATAAACATCTCCAATGTGGTTATACCGAAATCCCTTATGGGGGTCTATCTCAGCAATATAGTTAGGGTGGTTAGTGCACACACCCCTATGTATTAGGGCGGCATAACTTCCCGGGGCATCGGGAATCCCGGCACGACACCCTGCTATCCAAAGAACCCACAAACCCGTGTGTGAGCCCCGCCCCCCCACCCAACAACCCGCCCCCCCCGATATTCCGCTGGTAGTAGTTAGTAGTTAGTAATAGTTAGCTGTTAGTAATGGTTTTTGTGGTAACCCCTGAGAGTTAGCGATAGGTACTGATTAGTGACAGTGAGTAATGATTAGTAATTGGCAGTTAGTAGTTAGTAGCAAGTAGGCTTACTTAGCAAGTTCCCTGACGTGCCTAGTGTACACAGTGCAACGTGAAAATTTTGGTTCACTGAATGAATATACTCCCTACTAAAGTAATGAACCTCTTCCCCAACCTGGGCTCCCCCCGCCATCCGAGACCACGGGGCCCCACGTGCCTGCTCCTCCTCCAAGGCACCATAACCGCATCACCGGCCCCAAAATCCCGGATGGGGGGCGGAAGGCCCCACAAATACAATTGTTAGTCAGAAAACCCACCCACAGACATGTATATCAAACATCTCAAACAGTTGGACTTCTCAGGGAACTGGGGGAGGGAGGGAACATGGTAGAGAGTGACAGAGCTCCAACCACCCGTTTCCCGACATAGGGTGCCAGTCACTCCCACCATGGGTGCTGCAGGGCCCATCGGGCACAAAGCAAGCTCCTGGGATAGGTCATGAGGGAGTGAAGGTTGTGGAAAGTATGAGGGGGTGTGGGAGGATAGGTCCAGGGTAGAAGGTACCTTCAACCGCCAGCAGTCCCGGATATGAGTGCAAGACATAGGTACTTCACTTCTGGGCCAGTCCAGTGGGAGGGAATGGTTCCACAGTGAATTTGCAAGAGGTGCCTTTCACACACAAGTCAGCTCCACGTAGAGGAACAGCTCAGTGGTAAGATTACCGACATCAAGTGGATTCTTGTGTGTCTCTTCAAAGAGGGTTTCCTAGGTCTTGGCGACCTGAGACGCTGTTGCAGGCCTTCCTGTTCAAAGCTGGGCAGTGACGGCCAGGAGTGTAAGTCCTCCGGGAGAGACAACCACGAGGGAATCTCCATAGGGGGTATGTCGAGCAAGGCCCAGGCTTTGGAGAGATCTTCTGGTGAACGTATGACTATCCTGCGGCCTTGCTTAAGAACAGACAACCCGAAGGGAAAAAGCCATGCATACTGAAGGCCTCTTTCCCGTAGTGCCTCCAGCAGTGGACGTAACATCCGACGCTTTGCCAGGGTAGATGGCGCCAGGTCTTGGTATAGGTGGATCTCTGTTTGGGCATACATAAGTGGTCTTTTTTCCCTTGCAGCAGCTAGTATAGCAGATGTGTCCGCGGAGGACAGCAGCCCGCAGATTACATCCCTCGGTGGGTCAGCAGGGGAGGGTTTAGGTCTGACCGCTCGGTGGACCCTTTCGATGTGGACCGAGGCTGCCTTTTCCGCACCCACGAGGGATACAAAGATGGCCGACATCACCTCTCCCAGATCCTCAGAAGCAGGAGGTTCCGGAAGGCCCTTAAGGCGCAGGTTCCTCCTGCGGTTCCGATTCTCCAGATCCTCCAGAGCATCGTATGTTCTGTTCAAGTGGGTGTGATGATCGGCGATACGCTGTGCCAGCAAAGAAGAGTGAAGGGTAATCGCTGAGCACGCCGACTCAAGGGAGTCTACTCTTTTGCCCACGGATTGTATGTCGGCCCGTATGTCAGAGAGCTCCGCGAGCACTGGGGCGATTGCTTGTGCCAGAGCCTTGCGAAGGAAGGACTTGGTAATCATCCCGGAGATAGCGTCTGTCCGGTCAGTACCCGACGCGCTGTCCAGATCTGAGTCCTCTGCCGCGTCTCCCGAGTGGGCCTCTTCCAGCGCCATCTTGCGCGCCACTGCAGGAGAATGCTGGACTTTCTTGCAAAAGAATTTATGCACCTCCGCTGCGTTATTCTTGCCTGTGGGGGTACCTGGTAGTTCCCCGCTTCTTTCTCTCAGTGTCTTGCCCATTCTTGTCCTCAATTGAGCGTTTTAAGGCAGGTAGTGGCTTAGTGTCTGACGGAGCTGCAGGCTCAGACGTCCATCAGCATCGACGGTTAGGCTCCGCCCCCCCCCGCAGCGTTTTTTTTTGCTGCCTTCCAATACTTCTGACCTTAGCCCTAGATAGTTTTTTTAACCCCCAAAGGATTTTCAGAAAACTATTTGAAGTAGAGACACTCATTTTACGTGTGTACCCCTAGTCAATACATTCATGTTATTATACATTCTGATACTGTCCAATCAGCCATGACAGTGTCAGAATGAGTAGGGACACACTGGCTTGGAAAAAACAATGGTATTACCATTTGTTAATTTGTTCATAAACTTTCAAGACTACTAGTAGTGAAACAAGACAAGATAAAAAAATGTTCAAATATTATTATTTCACGGAGTATCAAAGAATTTAGTAAAACACATAGGGTGTTTAATAGGGTTTTCCAGGAGCATAAAGAGAGAGAAACCTCTCTAATGGACTGCAGCTTTTAGAAAGTCACTCATTATTTGAACCACATTTTTCAGTGTTGGAATCCTTTATGCACATAGACCACCCTGATTTGAGAGAACAATTCCTCTGGGACTCTCCCAAATAAAGAAGACTTACCAAACATCCCAAGGAAGTCTCAGAATGACTTGCTCTATAATTCCACATGTACAGCCTGATGTGGCTTTCTCAGAAAGTAACAGTTCATTGACAAGGGTTAGAGATGGTTGCCTGCAGTGATTGGTTGATTATATGGTGTGGTTGCACATTGGATGAGATGTAAGGTGGTAGGAGTCACCACCTTTCAAAAAATTGCCTTAGGTGGGTGACTTGTTTAGGTCTTCACCCAGGATTAGCTCGTGTAACTGTGTTGTATACTTTATGGCATGTATTTTATTGACTATACCGATGACTTATTGCACTGTGTTATGTAACAGTGTCTCTTGCTAGTGAGTCACTAGTGGAAATAAACAAAAAAAGAAAGATGCACTAAAACCTAACTTTTAATAATAATTCTAAAAGCAGTATTAGAAACAACATAGGCTGTTGAGCCTAAATACTGAATCAAAAAAGGAAGGTGAGCATCCAGGAGGCCAAAAATGCCATAGAATTGGATTCTATATCTATGGCATTTTTGGCCTCCTGGATGTGCACCTTCCTTTTTGATTCAGTATTTAGGCTCAACAGCCTATTTTGTTTCTAATACTGCTTTTAGAATTATTATTAAAAGTTAGGTTTTAGTGCATCTTTCTTTGTTTATTTGTGTGAATCAGATCCACATACATATTCATTTTCAAATTTGTTTTGCTAGTCACTAGTGGGGCACATTTATCAATCCACGTCCGACACTTTTCTGTCTACATTTGCGCCAAAATTCATAGTGCACATCATTTACGACATATTTATGAACAGTGTGCACCAGAAAGAAAATAAAAATATGACAGGCTAGAAACTTTTGAAAAATGTGCACCAGAATGGGTGTGGTTTAGAAGAGTCTCACTCTCCGACACATTTATGAAACAGAAAAGAACGAATATGCCGCCGATTTCCTGTGCAAAATAGACCAAGTTTAAGATGGTGTAAAGAACTTCTGACAATTTACGTCGTGCAGCAAAAATTCCTGTTGTGCGCCACATATCTATACATCTCCTCAATAAGAGAGAGATAATTTGTGTCTGCTTATGTTATTCCAAGAATTGTAGGGTCTTTGATGCGTGCGCCAAATATTTGTTCCTTACAGCCTGCAAGTTAAGATTTTTGTCTACACATTTTGTCTACATGTTTTGCGCCAAATATTTGTATCCATTTTTGTGCCAAATATTTGTCTCATGGTGAGTCAGAATTTTGGAGCTTCTAGAACCACTCCATATTTATGAAGGTCCGTACAACAGATTCATAAATATGTCTAAAACTACGAATGGGATTTGTAGGTTAAGACAGTATAAAGATAGACAGTATTGATAAATAAGACCCAATGTGTCTACTTCGGTCTGGTGTGGCGCAATAATTCTCCAAACAAGAAAAACCCAGTTGCGCCCATACACTGTGCAGGAGGTGCTGTCCCCTTAATGATGGTTGATGTAAAGTCTTTGCTCACTATGACCTTGTAGTCACAATATGTGTGAAGCCACTGGTATAAAGGAGATTTTTCTGCATCTTTATTTCTTTCATCCAGACTGCTGTTGCTACCAGTATTGCATTGTATGTGGACGGTGGAATTCTGGGCTGAGCTTGTTTTTTTTCGAAAGATTGCACTGTTGACTGCAAACCACTATGAGAACTGGACAATCGCTGTGTGGACCATGGGATTGTCATTCTTATGTGGAGAGAAGTGTTTTGTTACTCTCATGTGAACTGATGACATTGATCCTGGCTATTTTCTACTGTTGAGCATCTGACGTTAACCTGTGTTGTGCTGAACATCATCCACCTCTGTAAATGCCGGTGACAATGTGTCTCTGTGAGTAGAGTATTTCTTCACTGGGATATCACTACAATCTAGAAGCAGGAAGTTCAGCTGCCCTGTGCTTGGGGAGGTTGGAGTAGGGGGAGGTGAACCTAGCCGAGGGGGAACATTTCGTTGGTGTAGTCAGAGTGGATTCCAGGCCCATGGCCACTACAGCTGAAAACTGGGCATTCATGCCACAATAATTCATTACATACTAATCTTTTTTGGGTGTTTCTAGTTAATGATTAGAGTGAGTAGTGTAAACTGCAGGGCTTGATCACATCCCACCATTATATGCACATCAAATGTCATCTATTGATGTTATGCACAATGTAAAATAATAATAAATAATAATAATAATAATAATAATAATAATAATAATAAATGAGGCTATTTGTAGAAAGCCCAGCAGCACACATTCACATGCACAGAATATCTTCAGGACAGATTTTATAATCTGCAGCATGATCAGTATTCATGTGAATTCAATGATAAAAAAACATAGATTAGCTTTGTTGTAGCAATTTAATGTGCAGACCAAATTCTGCTGAATACCTAACTAACAAAACAAACATAGATCAGTCATACAGCCTAATGGCATGTATAAGTGACCCATTTTATTTGTAATTCAGTCCACCTTATATACCATTTTCCAGATAAAACAACACTATACATTAACCAGATTTCAAGGTTATACAAAGCCTACATTGGGAAAACCAGATCTCTTAGCTGAGTCATCAAACTATCTTATTTGACAGATAAATACAAACACTTGGTCTTTCACATAACACTATTGTGTAACCCTTCATTAATAATTCCCTCCTCTTGTAAATGTCATAAACTATAACTGGAGGACATTAGGAAATGTTAATCATTCCCTGAGGACTTCTTAACTCTTCACCTCATTCCAGATATGTTATACCATTTACACATAGGGAAATGAAAAATAAAATCTTATAGGCTTAAACATTTGTGACTATGTATATATATGTATAGTGGGTACGGAAAGTATTCAGACCCCTTTACATTTTTCACTCTTTGTTTCATTGCAGCCATTTGCTAAAAACAAAAAACTTCATTTTATTTCTCATTAATGTACACTCAGCACCCCATCTTGACAGAAAACCCCCCCCAGAAATGTAGATATTTTTGCAAATTTATTAAAAAAGAAAAACTGAAATATCACATGGTCATAAGTATTCAGACCCTTTGCTCAGTATTAAGTAGAAGCACCCTTTTGCGCTAGTACAGCCATGAGTCTTCTTGGGAATGATGCAACAAGTTTTTCACATCTGTATTTGGGGATCCTCTGCCATTCTTCCTTGCAGATCCTCTCCAGTTCCGTCAGGTTGGATGGTGAACGTTGGTGGACAGCCATTATCAGGTCTCTCCAGACCTGCTCAATTGGGTTGAGGTCAGGTCTCTGGCTGGGCCAGTCAAGAATGGTCACAGAGTTGTTCCGAAGCCACTCCTTTGTTATTTTAGCTGTGTGCTTAGGGTCATTGTCTTGTTGGAAGGCGAACCTTCGGCCCAGTCTGAGGTCCAGAGCACTCTGGAAGAGGTTTTGTTCCAGGATATCTCTATACTTGGTCGCATTCATCTTTCCTTCAATTGCAACCAGTAGTCCTGTCCCTGCAGCTGAAAAACACCCCCATAGCATGATGCTGCCACCACCATGTTTCACTGTTGGGATTGTATTGGGCAGGTGATGAATTAACGCCAAAAAGTTCAATCTTCGTCTTATCAGACCAGACAATCTTATTTCTCATAGTGTGGGAGTCCTTCATGTGTTTTTTGGCAAACTCTATGCGGGTTTTCATATGTCTTGCACTGAGGAGAGGCTTCCTTCGGGCCACTCTGCCATAAAGCCCCGACTGGTGGAGGGCTGCAGTGATAGTTGACTTTGTGGAACTTTCTCCCATCTCCCTACTGCATCTCTGGAGCTCAGCTACAGTGATCTTTGGGTTCTTCATTACCTCTCTCACCAAGGCTCTTCTCACACGATTGCTCAGTTTGGCTGGACAGCCAGTTCTAGGAAGAGTTCTGGTCGTCCCAAACTTCTTCCATTTAAGGATTATGGAGGCCACTGTGCTCTTAGAAACCTTGAGTGCTGCAGAAATTCTTTTGTAACCTTGGCCAGATCTGTGCCTTGACACAGTTCTGTCTCTGAGCTCCTTGGGCAGTTCCTTTGACCTCATAATTCACATTTGCTCTGACATGCACTGTGAGCCGTGAGGTCTTATATAGACAGGTGTGTGCCTTTCCTAATCAAGTCCAATCAGTTTAATTAAACACAGCTGGACTCCAATGAAGGAGTAGAACCATCTCAAGGAGGATCAGAAGGAAATGGACAGCATGTGAGTTAAATATGAGTGTCACAGCAAAGGGTCTGAATACTTATGACCATGTGATATTTCAGTTTTTCTTTTTTAATAAATTTGCAAAAATATCTACATTTCTGTTTTTTTTTCTGTGAAGATGGGGTGCTGAGTGTACATTAATGAGAAATAAAATGAACTTTTTTGCTTTTAGTAAATGGCTGCAATAAAACAAAGAGTGAAAAATTTAAAGGGGTCTGAATATTTTCCGTACCAACTGTATCAACTTGTATTAGTAGTTCATGCTCATAGGATAGGCTTCATCATATGGCCGGTTTCTTGGTGATACTATCCTAACTGTTCTTTCTTATCTTTGCACCTTTTCATAAAAACATTTATAAACCAAATAAAAATGTAAAACACATATAACACAACAGCACAATCTGGAATACGGTTCGCAAGATTTCCATAAGCCACTCACTTAGGCCCTTGAACCAATTGATAGGGTTAAAAATAGAAAAAGTATTTCCCCAACCACCATCCTAGTTGATATCATATTCTTCTAGCCAATTTTTCCTGTAGTTCCTTAACCCCTTAACGACCAAAGGCATAATAGTATGTCCTTGGTTGCATGGGGATATATGGAGAGGGCTCAGGAGCTGAGCTCTCTCCATACACGGCGGATGCTGGCTGTATAATACAGCCAGGACCCGCTGCTAACAGCCGCAGCGTGTAATAGAAGTGAATAGTATGAGCGATCAGAATATAAAAGTAAAAGAAGAAAAGCAAAGTTCTTACAAGTATAAAAAAACCACAAAAAATACAAAAGTTCAAATCACCCCCCTTTCCCTAGATCACATATAAAAATAAATATAGGAAGACCCTATAACCCCTATATTTCACGGATTGCCCAAAATCCACAAGGGTATATTTCCTCCCCCTTTGAGACCAATCATCTCGGGGATAGGATCTCTTAATGAGAAGGTCTGCCTATGGGTTGACAAATTATTACAACCGTTAGTAACACGCATTTCTGGTTATATCAGAAATACTAAGGAAATACTCAGGATTTTCAACACATTCAAATGGCATGAGGAGTTCACATGGGTGACATGTGACGTCTGTACACTATACTCTAGTATCCTCCATTATGTGGCCATCAAAGCATTGTCTTATCATCTGTATAACTATTCAAAATTTTCAGGGGAGTTATGTGAATATATAGTTGATGTTGTAGACTTTCTACTGAAACATAACTTTTTTATGTTTGATGGTTCATTTTACCATTTTACCTGCAAATTTGTGATGTCCCTATGTTAGCAAGGTTCTCACCATCATTAGCAAATTTAGTCATGGCATGGTGGGAAGAAACATTCATTTATGGGGATAATAAATTGATTGCAATTTGAAATTTATATTTGGATTTGACAGAACATCCATAGATTTTTTGGATGTTTTTTTAAAGGGAGATGTGAATACAGGTGAGGTAGTAACAAAATCATATCAGAAAAAAAGAATCAGGTAACACAATCCTACATGCCAAAAACTCACATCCCAAACATGCTATAAAATCAATACCTGTAGGAGAAATGATTACATTAAAATGAGCATGCTCAAAAGAGGAAGACTTTCATACATACGCTGAGAAAGTCTGTAATAGACAGTCACAAAGAGGTTATCCTAAATGGTCTTTATTTAGAACACATAAATTAACACAAAATGGACAAAGGGCATCTTTATTAAAAGATAAAACATGGGAAAACAAAAAGGATAATAACATGGTTTATTTCTCCACCCCCTACAGCAATAATTACAGAGAAATAGTTAATATTATACAAATATATTTACCTATATCAAGACAACTCATTTGCTATGGTGTTAGAAAAAGGAAGCCGTTTTGTTGCTAAAAGGGGAAGGAGTCTAGGAGCCATTCTGTCACCTAGTTTGTTTATGCCTTGTATTAGAATTGCCAACTTGAGTATCATCGAGTAATTTTAAAATAAGGGGTAGTACATCATATATACAAAGAACATAATAAATAAGATAGAAATTTGAACTATGGTATAAAGTACAAATAGCCTATATATTTATGGAATTAGGGAGCCCATGGGATGCTCTAAGGCGGGGGAATATTCAGTGGAGATGAGACGTGTGCAGCAGTGTCTCATAGTACGATTTTCGGTGTTTGGGATGGGAGCTTTACAAGTGTTGGAGCATACGTAATAATACTTCTACAAGAGGTATTTCCCATTTTTATTCAGGGCAGAGATGTTATGGGATGGAGCATGCGCAGAAATAGTCTTGCATGCAATTGATGCCATTTTGGATCAGGGCATGCGAAAAGTCTGTTCTAGAGATGAGCGAATTTCTCAAAAGTTCGATTCGCCAGTTCGATTCGAAGTTAAAAAAAAAAATCGCTTCGATCCGAATTACTTTGCGGTGAATATCGCTAAAATACACCTATTTCTTAGCTTCAAAGAGCCTGTATAGTGGTGTAGGACACTGTGCCTTGTAGTAACATGCATATGGAGCTTACTGTGGTAATCAAACAATACTGTGAGTCCGAATGACACGCAGATGACAGGCGTCGCTCTTAGAATCGATGTGCACTTCACTTATTTGGACAGTTACGGGGCCAAAACTGACCATCTAACTCAAGCCTTACAGGTCCATGTTAGTGCCAGGTAGAAAGAACCGTGCAGAGGCCCAGAGTGAAAGAGCGCACTCCTTTTACACCGTCGTCTGTCGATTCTACATACACGTCTACAGAGTGGCAAAGCGACATAATGTGGAGTTGGCAGCAGCATGAGGACGCCATACAGTGACCCAGTGGAAAAGGCATGAAGAGGGCATGCTGTGACCCAGTGGCTGCAGCATGAGGAGGCCATACAGTGACCCAGTGGCAGCAGCATGAGGAGGACGCAGAGTGACCCAGTGGAAACGGCATGAGGAGGCCATACAGTGACTAAGTGGCAGAAACATGAGGAGGCCATACAGTGACCAAGTGGCAGCAACATGAGGAGGCCATACAGTGACCCGGTGGCAGCGGTATGAGGAGGCCATACAGTGATCCAGTGGCTGTGGCATGAGGAGGATATACAGTGACCCAGTTCCTCCCCTGTGTGACTTTGTTTGCCCAGGAAAACGAGGTGTAAAACATTGTGACATTGCTGTGCCCTGCACATGCGGTATGCTGAAGGAGTACTGTGAATTGTCCCTGCAGTGGAGGCTGAGGAAACAGTGGAGGATGAGATGGACATTGTTGCAGGACCAACGGTGTCAGAACGTGGAGGCGGAAGTGGTGCCAACTGGCCAAGTTGCTGGTGAAAAGATGACAATGTGAAGTTGGCAGAAGCATGAGAAGGACATATAGTGACCCAGTGGCTGTGGCATGAGGAGGCCATACAGTGACCTGGTGGCAGCGGCATGAGGAGGGCATACAGTGACCCAGTGGAAACGGCTTGAGGAGGGCATACAGTGACCCAGTGCCAGCGGTATGAGGAGGCCATACAGTGACCAAGTGTCAGCAACATGAGGAGGGCATACAGTGACCCAGTGGCAGCGGTATGAGGAGGCCATACAGTGACCCAGTGGCAGCAGCATGAGGAGGCCATACAGTGACCCGGTGGCAGCAGCATGAGGAGGACACAGAGTGACCCAGTGAAAGCGGCATGAGCAGGCCATACAGTGACCCAGTGGCAGCAGCATGAGGAGGCCATACAGTGACCCAGTGGAAGCAGCATGAGGAGGACATACAGTAACCCAGTTACTCCCCTGTGTGACTTTGTTCGCCCAGGCAAACGAGGTGTAAAACAGAATGACACCGCTGTGCCCTGCACATGTGGTATGCTGGAGGAGCACTGTGAATTGTCCCTGCAGTGGAGGCTGAGGAAACAGTGGAGGATGAGGTGGTCATTGTTGCAGGACCAACGGCGTGAGAACATGAAGGCGGAAGCAGCATCACCTGGCCAAATTGATGGTGACAAGGTGACAATGTGGAGTTGGCAGCAGCATGAAGAGTTAACGGAGTGGCAAGGCAACATAATGTGAAGTTGGTAGCAGCACTGCCATACAGTGACCCGGTGGCAGCGGCATGAGGAGGGCATACAGTGACCCAGTGGCAGCGGCATGAGGAGTACACAGAGTGACCCAGCGGAAGTGGCATTAGGAGGCCATACAGTGACCCAGCGACATTGTGGAGGTGTGAGTAGCCTTAGTAGGCCATACAGTGACCTGGTAAGAGAGTATGGAGGTGTCAGCAGCCTTAGTAGGCTATACAGTGACCCAGTGACATTGTAGAGGTGTGAGTAGCCTTAGTAGGCCATACAGTGACCTGGTAAGAGAGTGTGGAGGGGTCAGCAGCCTTAGTAGGCCATACAGTGACTCAGTGGCAGAGTGAGCAGGTGGCAGCAGTGTGAGTAGGCCACAGAGTGGCAAGGTGATATAATGTGTAGGTAGCAACAGCCTTAGTAGGCCATACAGTGACCCAGTGGCAGAGTGAGGAGATGGCAGCAGCGTGAGGAGGACATACAATGACCCAGTAATAGAGGTGGAGGTAGCAACAGCCTTAGGAGGTCATACAGTGACCCGGTAAAAGATTGTGGAGGTGTCAGCAGCCTTAGTAGGCGATACAGTGACCCTGTGTCAGAGTGACCCACTGGTAGCAGCATGAGGACATACAGTGACCTAGTGACATTGTGGAGGTGTCAGCAGCCTTAGTAGGCCATACAGTGACCCAGTGGCAGAGTGAGGAGGTGGCAGCAGGGTGAGGAGGCCATACAGTCACCCAGTGGCAGAGTGCGGAGGTGGCAGCAGCGTGAGTAGGCCACAGAGTGACAAGATGATAAAATGTGTAGGTAGCAACAGCCTTAGGAGGCCATATAGTGACCCAGTGGCAGAGTGAGGAGGTGGCAGCAGCGTGAGGAGGCCATACAGTCACCCAGTGGCAGAGTGCGGAGATGGGAGCAGAGTAAGTATGTAAGCCGTGTACTGGGGTGGGCTTCCCAGGATACAGCGAAGTCACGAACAAATGAAGCGACTCCAAATCAATTTAGAAAAAACAAGATTTTACTTTGTGTAGTAACACCTCTTTACCAAAAAAAAAAAAACACTCACAACTATTTATATACACTCAGCCAGGAAGCCGAGACCCTGGTGTTGTACAGCGCGGTGCCCTCTCATGTGCAGCTCCAAAACACTCCAAGCTTTTACCTATCTGCAGGCTGCAACTAACCAGACGCTTGTTAACTTTTTATCACCCTAGTCACAGGAACAATTCAGTGAGTGTGATAGGGGCACCAGCAGTATAACACAAGAGCTTACAAACTTATCAAAATACCCCCATTCCCCACAAACAAAGTACAACCAAGTAACTATAATAGTAGGTCAGCTTGCAAGCCAAAGAAATATGACAATGTATAAAATGTCGCTTCTAGACTTCCTCAGAAGTTCCTCTCTGGGAGTTACAACTCAATAGAATTCTCTGAGTCTTAGTCCTTACTACCGTATAGGTAGATAATTCACCAGTCGTGTGGCCTGTGAAGATGAGTATGCCTAACTATTCTAACTACAGGCCCTTACTCAGTCCCAAGCAATTTGCGGCAAAAATGTAATGCGGTGCATGCACGATTACTTCTCTTACTGATCCAGATTTGTTGCGTACCTTTAGCTTTTCATTGGAACAGCTGAAAGCAGGGCTCATCCAGAAAACATGTGGTCTCACTGACAGGGCCACTTCTCAGCCGGGTCCTTGATAGCAATCTTCAACTTAGGATGCTGTCTGAACAAACCCTAGAATAGTCTCTGCTTCAGCACCCCCTTGCTATATCTCCGATCCCTTACGAATCCGTTTTCTCTCACTTCAGTCCTTCTCCTTCTAAAAACTCAAAAGCACACTCCTAAGATGGCTGCCACACACACTCTGCTCCTTCTTGTCCCACCTCTGCAGAACAGGGTCTCCTAGTCACTACTCCAGGGAATTACAGAATTACAGTCTTTTCTATTTCTGAGGTAACAGTGGCCTCTTGTGGTCAAACAAACAAATGTCAGTTTATAAAAAAAAAATAACCTAATTTATAGAAACAGTTACATTCATAACATGAGGGCTGTTTCCCCATCTTAAAAGTAGGCCACAGAGTGGCAAGGTGATATAATGTGTAGGTAGCAACAGCCTTAGGAGGCCATACAGTGAACCAGTGGCAGAGTGTGGTAAGGCAGCATGGATCATTTAATCTGCTGCATCAGGCATTGGTGGCTGGAAGTCCTGGCTGATCCACGCCTGATTCATCTTCACAAAGGTCAGTCTCTCCAAATTTTGGGTGGAAAGGCGAGTTCTCCTTGGGGTAACTATGGCCCCCGCCTCACTAAACACCCGCTCTGATGCCACACTACTGGCCGGGCAGGACAGCTTTTCCAGGGCAAACTCGGCCAGTTGCAGCCACAAATCCAGTTAGGCTGCCCAGTAGTCCAGCGGATCTTCGATGACGGGTGACAGGGTGCACTCTAAGTATGCCACCACCTGCTGGTTCAACTTCTGCTCTGTGTCTAGCTGCTGATGAGCAGCTTCTTCATTATGCAGCTGAAGAAAGCTGCTCGTTAGCGACTCTAGGCTCAGGCTGCTGCTGATGGAGCCGATACTGCTCCTGCCGCACCCATCCCCTCCCACAGCTGCCATGCCAGTGCAAGTTGAGTGCTCAGGGCACCCCGGCCAGACATGCAAGAGGATGGACGATGGCACAGATAGGCAGCGGCCAACTTGCTACATAGCATGTCTCTGTAGTAGTTTGGCAGACACCGACAGGCTCAAGGACTGGCCCATCTTCTCTTCTATATATTTGTGTAGGGCTGGTACTGCCTTCTTGGCAAAGAAATGACAGCTTGGGACTCTCCACCTCAGCTCGGTGCAAGCCATCAGTTCTCTGAAAGGTGCAGAGTCCACCAAGTGGAAAGGGAGTGACTGCAGCACCAGCAACTTGGACAGGAGAACGTTCAGTATACCTATTTTACCTATACCCATACCTATTTTAATTTTATGTTAAGAAAGCAGAACAGTAATGTTAAAGGGAATCTATCATTAAAAAAAACACTTTTAAGCTAATGGCACGTTGGAATGCCCTTTAAAAAGGCCATTCTTCTCCTACCTTTCATTGTTGTCTTCTCCCAGCTGTTTGTGTAAAAATCCATTTTTTCAATTATGGAAATGATCCTCACAGAGCACCCGGGGCGTTCCTCCGTAGCAGCAAGCACCCATTGCGTCATCGCTTGTCACCGCCCATTAGTCTGTTGTGGTGACTCCCATCTTTGTCTTCTCTGTATCTTCTTTCTTCTACTTTCTCTGACGCAGTGCTGGACTGCTGCCATTTTCCAGTGGTCTTTCACAAGAGGCGCAGTACGGACCACCGGAAATTGGCGGCCCGTCATGCACAGTCGCTGCCGTCCAGCGCTGCATCAGAGGAAGTAGAAGAGAAGACCAAGATGGGAGTCACCACAATAGACTAATGGGCAGTGACAAGCAATGACGCGATGGGTGCTCGATGCCACGAAGGAACGCCTCGGGTGCTCCATGAGGATTATTTCCATAATTGAAGAAACAGATTTTTACAGAAACGGCTGGGAAAGACAACAATGAAAGGTAGGAGAAGAATGGCCTTTTTAAAGGCCATTCCAACGTGCCATTCTCTTAAAAGTGTTTTTTTTAAATGATAGATTCCCTTTAAATGCAGCAACAACTAAAGGATACATTGTTGTATCTGATATTTCTCCAATAAAATGTTGCTCTGAAAAGTACAAAAAAGCTCCCTCATTTTGAAAACTACAACCGTCAAGAAATTTATCAAGGGGTATAATGATCTTTTTGACCCCAGAGATGCTTTCCAAAATTTATTGCAGTGTATGGTGCAAAATGAAAATTGTAATATGCCATTTTAGTGTCCAATACATGATAACCAGTTTGTGGCATTGTGAGAAGCCAGTTGTAGTTATTATGCTGTAATTCCAGATCTTAGAAACACTCTAGGCTAAGGCCCCACGTTGCGGAAACGCAGCTTTTTTTGTTGCAGATTTTGTTGCGTTTTTTTGAGCCAAAGCCAGGAGTGGATTGAGCAAAATGTAGAAGTATAATAGCTTCCTATATATTTCTCATTCCTTCTGTAGACATTCTTGACTTTAGCTCAAAAAAAAAAACGCAGCAAAATCTGCAACAAAAAAAGCTGCGTTTCCACAACTTTTTCACTTCTCAACCCTGTTGCATTTCCAAACAAAAGTATAGGACCACATTTAGGCTGAGGCCCCATGTTGCGGAAATGCAGCGTTTTTTTGTTGCTGATTTTGCTGCGTTTTTTTTGAGCCAAAATCAGGAGTATCTTCAAAGGGAATGGAAAATATAAAGGAAGAACTTTCTCTTCTGTTAAATCCCCTCCTAAATTTGGCTCAAAAAACTGCAGCAAAATCTAGCGAATCCCATCTATACATTGCAGAAAAATGCGTGCAGCGAAAACGCAGCATGTCATTTATACCTACGGAAATGCTGGTGGTTTCCTTATAGGTATAATGGAAGCAGAAAGTCTGCAGCGCTTTTTTGGCTGCGGCCTGCTACATGGGGCCTCAGCCTAAGGCTGCTTTCACACGGCAGTGTTTGGTCAGTGATTTTGTTCAGTGATTGTGAGCCAAAATTAGAAGTGGAGACTACACAGAGATCAGGTATAATAGAAATATTTGTAACTGTTCTGTGTTTTTAACCCACTCCTAGTTTTGGCACACAATCACTGATGAAAATCACTGACCAAACACTGACCGTGTGAAAGCAGCCTAACGCTGCTTTCACATGTAGCATGTAACATGTTCACATGTAGCAGGCCATTTTGTGTCAGAGACACACACTCCTAAAACTTTTAAGTGGGTTGACCTTGGCATCTAAATTTTTATCACCCATGATTGGAGTTTTCGCCAACTGCTGGTGATACAGCTTATACGAGCTGTCCATGATACCCATATTAGCACTGTATATGCTCAGGTTGTTTACTTTGCAACCTTCCTGTTGCACCGTATATACACATATACAAAAACTGTTGCACATGAAGGAAGTGGAGTAACACCTCAGAACAGAAATTTTAAGCCTTAAGAGGCGTCACATATGATAAATTTTGCACAAATTATAGCAATGCAGACTTCAGCTAAACTGACTCTAAAAATTCATCTCATGATAAATTCCCACCAGTGTGCTTTTTACTGTTTGAGGATAATTTTCTAGAACTGATTAAAAAAAACTATGCAGCTCATATCAAGTATATTTTGAGACACTTGTGCAATGTTCTGAAGTATGCATGAACAAGGCTGTACTGAACATTTTTGGCCTTAGTTTTAGACCATAATTCTAATGTTGATTTATGTGCCTTCTGTTCAAAAGTAAACACTATAAAGCAAGACTGGAGACAACACAGCAAGAAGATTCCAGAAGTTAAAATAGCAAAAGACATCTGTGTAATTGCTACTAGTGTATATGTTCTCTAATTAAGCGCAGGCTATAGAAACTACACACACCCCAGCATTGGTTTGATCTTCTGAGTCTGCTATGATGATCACAGCAAGGAAATGATAGAATAATGAAAACATTGGGTAAATTGCACGTAAATTAGTATTTGGTTTTAGCAAACAAATGTTATTTTTTGTAAAATGAAATGTTAAAGTTTTTCAGTATGTGCTCCGCATGCGCCTGAAATTTTTGATTGTTATCCAATAGGAATCCTTTTAAGTGGCATGCGCAGCTCCTCTCTGTTAACTTTTGAGAAAAGACAAGGCCCAATTCTTGAGAAAGGTGCGAGCCGAAGCGGTAGGACCTATATCTATCATGTATTTGTGGAATTTCCTATGGGATATGGATAGAAACATACATACCGAAATGGGAATATTCCTTTTAGCTGAATTTTAGTAGGATTTTTGAAGTAATGACAGGAATATTTTGCTGCAACCATATAAAATCTTTCCATAAACAACAACATTCAGTGTTGCCCGGTTAAAATGTGTAATTTGCTTTTTTTACCCTGAGAAAGAACATTCTCCGTAGTGTCACTTAGTGGAGAGAGTGACCCGATATTCAATGGGGCACAATTATTAAGCTACTTGTGCCTTTTTGTTGTCTTTTTTTGCCTTGTGCTTCATTTATAAAGCAATTGTGCCTTTTTTTCAGATGTCAGACGTCCCTGCCACTTTTGCTTTTTGTTGTGAAAAGGGGGCATGGCCTAAATTGAGATCCTTTTAATGCTATATTTATAATGTGACATTTTTTCAAGTTAACAGCAAAGGGAGAACAAAACTAAGCAATACACATAAGGAAACAGTGCAATACAGAGTCACCAAGTAAGAGTGCTTAAAGGGGTTGTCCAGGCAAAAATGGACAACCCTTTTAACGTTTAAATCAGCTGGGGGCAGTGAAAAAAAATGCATACTCACCTGTCCCCGTTGCTCCGGTGTCCTCCCGCACGTCCCAGTTCTTTTGCTCCGGCAGTGTCTCCCAGGTTGCTTCCGGTGTTCTGCTGAAGCCGCTGATTGGCCTCAGCAGACCTCAGGAAGAGGACCAGTGATGTCACAGGTAGTGACATTGCAGGCCCTTCGCTGATTGGCCTCAGCGGTCATGTGACTGCTGAGGCCAATCAGTGGCTTCAGCAGAAGACGCCACCAGACAACCCCTTTAACAAATTTTGCAACAAAACAAAGGAGACAAACAGAGGGAAACGGAGGGGAGAAGGGTAGGGAATCAGAGATTCTGATAGGTCTCCCACGGGGACCATACCGCATCAAAAGCAGGAACAGTATTGTTCAAGGAGGCCATCAGGTACTCCACATTGTGGAGATCCTTAACTTGGGCTAGGAGTTCAGTGTCAGTAGGGGGATTGACAGACTTCTTGTGCGATGTAATGAAGGCTTTGGCTGTTGTACATAAATACGAAAACTACCTATCAGATTTCTTACCCATCTGTCTCAGGGGCAAGTTAAATAGATAAGCAAGAGAGTCAAGAGGCACTCCCTGTAAAAAGAGATTATCTGTAATGCTCCAAACTCCTCTCCAAAAAACTTGTATCAAGTGACAGTCCCAAAAGATATGAAAAAGCATATCCACAGCAGAGTGACATCTCCAACACAGGGAGTGTTGGAGGGCAGGGGTATGGTACCAATGCATAAGGAGCTTGTATTGTATCTCCTTAAAGGGATTTTCCAGGAAAAAAATTTTTTTTTCAAAAAGGTCTGTTAGTGCTATCAATGGGTTAATAAGTGCACCCAAATACCTTTAGCAGTCTTTTGAGTGATTTCTGGCTTTCTATGGGAGCTCCTGGTATCCTCTGCATTTGTTTACATGGGTAGCTATCTGCTGTCTTAACCTACAACTACCATGATGCATTGCAGTTCACTCACATCCCTACTCTCACTTCCTCCCTCACAACCCCCGTTTCCTTAGCTAGCCCGCAGACTAAGTGGCGTAAATAATGTCTTGTGGGCCTCGGTGCAAACTTTTGTCCGGGGCCCCCTACCCCCTCCGTAGAGCAAATTCATGATAGTGGCTGTAATGGGTGCTGTGAAGTGAGATTAAACTGTCTATTTCAAGTGTTATAGATCACCCTCATAAAGCGAATTGGGCCTAAAGTGGGGAGTGGAGGGGAAGGGTGGACCGGACCCAAAAGATCAAGCCACAGCTTCTCAATCTCCACCCATTTAGTGTATGAAAGAAAATTAAATCTTCGGCTCACCATATCGATATGCCAATGAGTTCCATAGAAAATGTATCATAGGATGCAGAGAACACTCTCCGGACTTTGTTGGAGCAGAATGTTAGGAAAATAGAGACTAAAAAGCAGGTTCCAGCATCCAGAAATTTAAATAAAATATAACTTTTAATTCATATAAAATTGAAAAAAAAAAAAAGTAACAACAGTTACATGCGAAGAGGATCCGTAACCAACCATTTAGTGTATGCCTGCGACGCGGCTCAAAACAGAATGCATCGCAAGTGGGTAGCCCAATAGTAGTGAAAGAGATGAGGTACCGATAAGCCCCTGACCCCTCTCCCCGCCAGCATCACAGACCTAGGAATCGGATGCCACTTGGTATTTCAGATGAAGTGAAATATGGCCCTCGCAGGCCGCAGAGATCCGAACGGGGTACTGCCACTGAAAGAGTTTCAAAGTAGTATAAGAGTTTAGGCAGGAGGGTCATTTTAACTGCTGTGATCCTGCCTAATAAGGACACGTGTAGGGGTGACGTGCACCTTTTTAACACGCAGCCAGTTTTTGACTTCCTGACTGTACTCGATTTTTCAAGACTGACATGTGTCACTTTATGCGGTAATAACTTTGGAACACTTTAACTCACCAAAGTGATTTTGAGGTAGTTTTTTTTGTGACGCATTGTACTTCGTCTTAGTGGTAAATTTTGGTCGATATGTTTTGTGGAAACTTGGTGGAAATTTAGAAAAATATGCAATTTAAAACATTTGAAATTATCTGTTTTTCATACAGTTATGCCATCAAAATTAGTTCATAAATCTTGACCAGGGTATTGCCAAGTCGCCCGCTCTTCTCTGTTTTCTTTACCTAAAATAAATACTCGACACCGATGTTGGATTAAATTGGCCACAGCAGCCAGTTTATTAAATAAAATAATTTAACCATTTAAATGCCACAACAAATATTCCCCAAAACACAGTAAATAACCCGACCCGACGACGGAGGACCTCGAGGCCCCAAAACCCAAAATGTTAACCCCATACTTCCTGAGCACCAGCTGTTACCCCTAGCCGTTCCACACCAGCTCAGGGGCACCTATTTAAATAAATCTGCTCGGTGCTCTATTTCCTAAGGCCATAAAGCCCTTAATACCCTTTAACCCTACCGGAGCCATCCAGCCACAGTCCAAATGGTCTGGGGAGTCCATCCCCTACCGCGGGGCCCTCCCCACCACGACCATTTCCGATATCCCAGCCTCGAGGACCCCCACCGCCAAGGCCACTGTGACAGAACATCCCGACTAAAACGACCCGTTCACTGAACCAAACAAAAAAGGGGTGGGTGGGCGGGGGCTTCACTCACTCCCTGCTTTCTCTAAAGTGGCGGGAATCTTCCCGCCTTCACTTTAAATACTCCCTCCCCCCAACCCCCCCCCCCCTTTCCCAGTTCCCTCCCCTACGCTTCCTCTAAATGGCCAACTTAACCCTTTCCTGTACCCTCAGCTTATGCTCCTGGCTAAACTCCTGTCATGCAGGCCTCCCCTTCCATCCTTCGTCCTCGGTCCGGCCTCACTAATTTACCATATCTCTGCTTTATGTTGCCATTAAACTTTTTTCACCCTTTTTTTACAGACAATTTATTTGAGCTTTAAGTTCAGTTTGTGTATACACAACAGCAGGCTATGAGTAAGAGGCATCGCCCTGAAATGCGTAAGAAACTGTTAATTTTTAATAATTGACATTTTGATGCTGGAATTTTATGGAATTTTTCAAGACATAAGGCCCAAAAGTCAAACAGGAATTTTCAAAATTTTCAAGAACATTTCCAAAACCCATTTTTCAAGGGACTGACTCAGTTCTGAAGGGGTTTTGAAAAGTCTCTGTATTAGATACCCCCATAAATCACCCCATTTTCAAAACTGCACCCCTTGGAGACACTCTTGTCTCTTTGGATGGCTTCGGACGGACAGAACGAGGAAGAGCGGTAAAAGAAAAGGAGGAGGGCTGGAGATATTTGTGAATGATAGATGGTGTAACCCTAGGCACATTGTGATTAAGGTGCAAACTTGCTGTAAGGACATTGAACTATTAGCTGTGAGCATGAGACCTTTCTATTTACCGAGGGAACTATCGCATATCATCATGATAGCTGCATCTGCAAAAGCTGAAGCTGTCTGTGAGGTCCTACAAGCCGCGGTGAGCCAGTTGCAGTCACTACACCCAACAGGCCCTCCTTCTTGTGTCTGGAGACTTCAACCATATCTCTCCATCATTCACACTGCCCAGTTTCACATGGTATGTAACCTGCCACACAAGAGACAACAAAACATTGGACTTGTTCTTTGCTAATGCGAGGGAGGCATATAACTCATCAGCCCTACCGCCCCTGGGAAGATCGGATCACAACCTGGTGCATCTTTGACCTGTGTACAAGCCACTTGTACGTAGAGAACCAGCTGTCACCCGCACAGTCAGGAAATGGTCCGAGGAGAGTGATGAGGCTCTGAGGAATTGTTTTGACACAACCGCATGGGAAGAGTTGCAGGATTCCTATGGGGAGGACATGGAAGGTATCACACACTGTATAATGGACTAAATTAATTTTTGTGTGGACACCACGATACCCACAAAAGTGGTGAGGTGCTTCTCTAACAACAAACCATGGATTAATTCTTATATAAAAGCTCTTCTCGAGGAGAAAAAGATGGTATTTAGGGCAGGAGACAAGGAAGGGCTGAGGGATGTTCAAAAAGAGCTGAGGCGTCAAATACGGGAGGAAAAAGACAATTCTAAGAGGAAAATGGAGGAGCAAATGAAAAGAAAATACATTAGTGCTGTCTGGAAGGGTCTTAAGTCAATTTCTGGCCACAGACAGCCTTTCTCCCAGATAGAAGAATTGGCTTAACGAACTAAATCTATTCTTCAATAGATTTGATCACACACCAGCTCCTCCCACCCCAGCATGTCATTCAACCCCCTATCCCACACTGACCTCACCTCCTGCTGTTAGTTCTCACCAGACCAGTAAATCTAGCAATCAGTCATCATCTGGCTACAGTCTGATCTTCACACTTGCCCAGGTGAGAGAGCAACTGAGAAAGATCAAGGTGGGAAAGGCCGCAGGGCCAGATGGCATCAGTGCCAGGCTACTTAAGACGTGCGGGAACCACGCAGCGTTTCCGCTGCGCGTATATTACCGCATTGTAGGGATTTGCTAGAATCCCATCCACTTTGCTGTGACTGTACAACGCTGTGGTTTCCGCCACATGGGGCCCCGGCCTTAGACTAGATTTAGGCCTTATGTACACGGCAGTCCAGGAAAAATGGCCATCTGTGTCCATGCAAATACATGGGCAGCCCTTATACACATAACAGTGAATAATGGCCATGTGACTATTTTTCAATTCACAGAGCCATATTAGGGCTTAATGTTTGCAAGACAAATTGTTCTTCAAAATGGTAATTTATTATTCTGTACAAAAGTACTCTGAAGCTGGAAATAAAATTCAAAATGGGGGGAATTGGAGAAAAAGTGCATTTGTGTGACTTTCTTGTGGGCTTCGTTTTTACTCTGCAGGCAAAATGACATGTCAACTGTATTCTATGTTTCGGTATGATTCTGGGGATACCAAATTTATATAATTTTGTTTACATTTTTACCTTGACAAAAATCAAAAACTTTGCAAAAAAAAAAACAAAACTTTTTTTGCAGGGTCAGGTTTAATTTTTAGTTATACCATTTTACTTTTATAACTTTTTAGTCAGAGGCGAAACAGCAGTTTGGAACTTTAGATTTTTTTTCCCCACTACGGCATTCATCTTTTTGCTCTTATTTTATTTTTTTTTTATTGCATTTATTAGATACCCTAGGGGTCTTGAACCCCAGGGGGTCTGATCACTAATGCAATGCATTACAATGCTTTGCAAAATATCTACATAAAGCAGCCTGCCATACAAATGTATGGCAGACAAGCCCGGGAGCCTTCAACTTTGACCGAGTTCCTGTGCAGTCACCATATTTAAATACCCGACATCTGCCATACTATTACGGCGGATGTCGGGAAGGGGTTAAAAATGGGGAAATTGCCCCGTTTTAATGCTTTCTAACCTGACAAACTTTTTTACAATGTCCACGTACTGGAGTGCATTTGTGCCCCTTCTTAAAAAAAGGTGCCAGTCATAAATACAGTGTGAAAAGGATATTTAAGCCATGTCTCCTTTTCCCTACAAAAAACAAAAGTGGCAAGGGCAGCATAACATCTGCATAACAGGTGAAAATGCTTCATAAATAAAGCGCAGGGCAGAAAAAAAACACATAAAAGGTACAATTTATACCAAAAAAAGTCACAAGTAGCTTATTAAGTGTGCCCCATTGTCTCAACAAGACATATAACTATATAGCTGCCCTGGTAATTAATTAATTTAACCCTTCATATAACCTGTACTCAATAACAGTAGAGGCTGTATTCACACGGCACTTTTTTTTTACTGAAAAACTGAATTAAGCTTGTAATTGCAGTTATGAGTAGCACATTATTATATATTTCATCTATACGATAACAAGTACACCAGAGTCTTTCAATGTACTATCTGTTACCATACAGATGAAACGCATAGTAACATGTACTTCTCATTACTGCAATTAAAACCCACATGCAGTTCTTCAGCAAAATAAGCATTGGTGTAAACCCAGCCTAATATGGTCTCTGTGGTAAATCTGTTAAATCTGCCCCTACCCATCTTTTGTTGTATCTAAAATCATACAAATGTCATATTTACTTTGGTGCCCTCAGATGCATTAAAAAGGTCCTGCCCTGGGATAACCTTTTTGGCTAGGTATGGCCTGTTGCCATCTTGTTTCCTGGCTGTAGTACAGTAAGCTGCATAACGCAATCAGGGATTTCCTATTCTGTTTGACTGTGGGAGGAAACTAGAGTTTGAAGATAAGCTTCCAGTGTATGTGTCATATACAAACCCAATTCCAAAAAAAGTTGGGGCATGAATTGGTAATAGGAATCATTACATGGGATCAGGAATACTACCATAAATAATAATATTTTTGTGCAATTTGTCATAAGGCTCATTTGCTTGCCATGTTGTGTGTATTTGGGCAGAGTGGAGTATGCAACACCAATCTTAATAGATCTGCTGCATTGCAAGATGGAGCCATATAGCCACACATTCCAGAAATGCTGCCGCCTTCTATGGCCAAAGCTCATTTAAAGTGGACTGAGGCAAAATGGAAAATTGTTATGTACATATAAATCAAAGTGTAAAATTCTTTGTGGAAACCATGAACTTTGTGTCCTGTGGACTCAGTGGACGGAGCATCCAGCTTGTTATCAGTGTACAATACAATAGCCTGCATCTCCGATAATATAGGGCTGCATTAATGCCTATGGGAGGAGCAGCATACACATCCTGAAAAGCACTATTAATACTGAGCAGTATATAGAAGTTTTAGAGGAATACAGTATATGCCACCATCCAGACAAAATCTTTTTTAGGGAAGGATAGCACATTTCAGCAAGACAATGCTAAAGCACATACTACATACTGCATCCATCAAAGTAGCATGACTTTGCTGAAGAAGAGTTTGGATACTGAACCGACCTGCCTGCAGTCCAGACCTTTCATTAACAGAAAATATTTGGTGCATTATGAAACGAAAAATCAGGTAAAGAAGATCCAGGACTGTTGAGAAGCTAGAGTCCTACATCAGACAAGACAACATTCCTCTCCCAAAACTGCAGCAACTGGTCTCCTTACTTCCATGACATTTACAGACTGTTGTAAAAAGAAGAGGGGATGCTGCACAATGGTAGACATGGCCCTGTTCAACCTTTTTGAGATATGTTGCTGCCATCAATTTCTAGATGAGTTAATTTTTTTTTCGATTGAAATAGAAAAATGTCACTTCCAACTTCTGATATGTCCCAACTTTTTTTGGGAATTGAGGTTGTATAAAATTTACAGTTCATGCAATAACAATGGGATCCTTGTTTCCATCAGCAGATTTGGCTTTTAATACCATCTTTATACTGATGACACATAATGATATACCTCATCCTGTGACATCACCCTCTGCACTACTACAGAACACCAATGACTGTCTCTCTGCTGTCTCTAACATCATGTCTTCTCTTTATCTGAAATTGAATCTTTCAAAAACTGAACTTCTTTGTGTTCTCTCCATCTACTAACCAACCTAAACCTGATATCTCCATTTCTGTCTGTGGTCTTACTATTACACCGAGGCAGTATACCCACTATCTCTGGGTTGTATTTGACTCGGATCTCAGCTTCACCCCACATATTCAGACACTTGCACGCTCTTGTCACCTGCACCTCAAAAACGTCTCCAGAATCTGCCCTTTTCTCACTGTGAAAATCCAGTATGATAATCTCAGAAGTCATATAGGTAAATATTAAGACATAACTTTTCATAATATGTCAGTTAAAATGTTAGTAAATCAATTTATGACAAAAAACTTCAACCATGGATACACCATAACCTAATGTCATCACAAAACCAAAAATAATGTATATAATAAAGCAACAAAATAATCCTAACACGGCGGCCTGGAACAATGATGGTAAATAAGCCAGGATTTACCGAGATTCAGATGATGCGAACATTGCCAATGACATATACTAGAAAGATGAAGGGATCTTATCTGTGGTCCACGGTTCAGACAGGCACATAATAGACCGCTGCACAAAGGGACCCCTTGAATAACTATTATCCCTGTTGTGACTCTAATGACAGAGGGGCCTGCTTGGCCCTAAAGGCCTAACTTGGGGCCACTGCCCTAAGCAGTGCGTGCCCCCGACTGGAACCTGACCCTAATATATACCGTCCCTATTCTCACCCTGTCTAGTCATGATATTGTGATTAAAGACAATAGGTGCAATATAAGGCGCCTGAATTAAAATCATACAGACTCCAAATTAACCATACAGTACATGCAATCCCAACATGCATGTTTCGCTAAACTAATCAGGGGACTTGGTTGGTAAAAAGATTCTGAATGTACAACAACATTGCCAATCCAAAGAGAAAGTAGAAATGCCACAATTTAGTCATAGACTCTTCCTACATGGAAGGCAAAATGTATCGCCATTTGTGGGACCACTGTCCACTTGCACAGCAGAAACAGATATGTCCAACTGGAACAATGTAATCATGCTAAACCATGCATAGTCAAAGGTTTAATGCACACAAAAAGCATGCTAATGACTTCACAGCATACATAACTGACCTCTAGTGATTCCAGTGAGTGGGGGGAGAAGGCACAGTCAAAACGCTAAACAGTAACTCCCCCCCAGGATACATGGAGTGCCAAACATACCTGAAACAAATGGGAGACGCTGCTTGCTTAAATAGTAATCATTACAGGTTGAATAACGTGGTGGACATGCGTACAGGATATCTTTAATGCGCATGCACGGTACAGAATGGATGCAAACCGTGCATTCCCTAGTCCACGCATGCACATATGAACTAAACAGCAGCACTCACTCATTACAGTGTAAGAGACAGCCAATGTTGTCCTAAGCTTCATTTGTCTGTATAAACTGTTAATGTTGAATGTATTTCTGTGATTCTGTTCCTTTAAGACAGCAGCCATTGTAATTGTGACATGATGCTGGAGTGACTCCCCCTTTTATGTCAGCTTGCCTGTTCTGCAGACAGAATGTGAGCAGAGAAGCAGGAAGTGACGAGACAGAGAGCAGCAGCCATCTTAGCAAGTGTTGTATTGAACTGGTGTGGAGATTTTTCTGTACAGCTAAGCTGTATCTTGGTCCAGAGACAAACAGAGTGTAAAGAGACAACAGGACTAGTGAGTCCACGTGAAAGGAACTGTGCTCAGTGGCTGATCAGTGAGACTGACATTGTGACTGTGTATATGGATACCACAGATAGAGACTCGCAGTGCTGTTGATGTACTGGACGGCACCTGCTAAACCCCGGTTTACATCCCAGCTCAGTGTATGGATTCGGCAGGACTGTCAGTGTGCTGAGTGGAATCTGCTGTTGGATTACATTGCATTCATTGGGTTTCCCTGTTAAAGAGGACTTCATTTCTCCCAAGATCCTGATAACAGTGAGGAGAGGACGCTTCACTATAAAAGAAAGGAACGACTTTGGGCCCCACCGCGCGCTTCTACAGACTGTAAGCGGTCCACCTGGACCACTGGGGGAAAGGGGGTGCACCCAAATGTGATGTCAGGGTCAGTTAGGGATAGTTTTGAGTATATTGTTCATTCAGTGTCCATACTGCAGAATTGGACAGAGTAAAAGTAGAAACCATTGCAGAATTTGCCTTGAAATTGTTCATGCTATATTGTATATTTTTTGCTTGTCTTTATCCCTGTCATTTTACCTTCAAATAGCCTTTATTAACTTATAGTAAATATATATTCTTTTCTTGAACTACCGCGTGTGCGTTCATTTCTGGTTGCGGAGACCAAACCACCTGCCTTGCTCTCGGTTCACAAATTGGCGTAGTCGGCAGGATCCGCTTACCAGAATGGACGGTGACGCACCCGTTCGGGAGAATGGTGCTGGAGGAAGAATGCCAGCAGGGGCTATAATGAGTCAGTTAGCTAAATTTGATGGCAATAATATGTCAGTGAGTATGTGGGTGGAACAGATACGAATGATACAGCGAATGTACCAGACCGCACCAGAAGTACTAGTAGAGCTAGCAATATTGACATTACAAGGGGATGCTAAGACCACGGTGATATTGAGGCCATTTGAACAAAGGCAGACATTTGAGCAAGTAGTCCAGATTCTAGAAACCATTTATGGAGAAACTGCATTGCTGGGGTCTCTGCAGGCTCGGTTCTTCCAGAGGGTACAACAGGAGAATGAAAGCCTTCCCCAATATGCAAATGCCCTACAAGAACTGCTCCGAGATATTCAAGTGAAGGAAAGAGGGGGCTCGCCAGCCTTCTGTAACCCTGATCGGACTCTCCGTGACCAGTTTGTCCTGGGGATACGTGACGGCAGTTTAACTGTGACTATGCAGGATTTTATACGACGAGAGACTGATGCTAAATTCCATGATGTACAGGTAGAGGCCATCTCCCGTGCCAATAGTATGTTCCCGAAGTCCCAGACCGCAGTTGGAGTTACTTTGTCAAAGGGGGCTAGTTCTGGCTCAGAGACAGTAGAAAAGGGGACGGTTAAAGAAATTCTCACAGTAATGCAGAAACTGCAAGAGCAAATGGAACACTTGCACACCCGTTGTGATGAACATTCTATGAAAATTGCAGACTTCCAGAAAACTGGAGGTGAAAGGGTGAGCCGTCCATACCCAGAAAATCAGAATCACCCACCACCCCGCTGGAGGGATGAGGATAGGACCTACCGAAGGGGTCCAAATCAGTTAATGCAGTGCTCAGGAGAAATCGAAGGGGCTTACCGAAGGGGCCCAAACAGATGGCCAGAACGACGGGAGATACGCTGCTGGGAGTGTGGACGGATGGGCCACGTTGCTGCTAGATGTCCAGAGCAGCGACAAACTTATGAGAGACCGCCGTTAAACTGAAGTCCCCTGCTGCTGTAGGGCGTGTAGTAGGGGAGACTGACAAGGAGACTATGTGGGGAGAATGCCCTAATGATGACCTGATCGCTGCAAGTCCTGTTATACAGGTGGAAATGGAGGGTATTCCGGTTACCGGGATGATTGACACGGGTTCCCAAGTAACGACCTTGAGTAGAGACTGTTATGAACGGTACTTCCAGCAACATGTGAAATATGATCCCCATACATTCGTACGAGTGGTCGCAGCTAACCAGTTACCAGTTCCAGTCGTGGGAGTGGCCTGGATGAATGTCCGGGTATGTGGCCAAGATCTGGGTAGGAAAGGCATTGTGGTGGTACAGGAGTCACATGAAGTAAAGGTCCCTGTCATTTTGGGGATGAATGTGTTAAAAGAATTAGATCAGATCCTCTTTGAAAAGAAAGGTCACGGTTATTGGAAAGAAACCACCACCCATCGGCCTACTCAAACAGCTTTCCAGCGGCTGATCCGGACATGTGGCTTACAGAAAAGTTCGGATGCGCAGCGTCCTCTGGCTCGAATTTCAGTTCCTTTGCATACAAAAGTTACACTGCCACCCAGTCGGGAGACAATAGTGTCTATGCCCATAGGCACCTGTCGGAAACTAGAGGGCATAGCTGTGTTGGTAGAACCACTGCAGGCAGCCGAAGGAGGTGTTGATCCGCTAGTGGCCCGTTCCTTGGCAATAGTTCGCAATGGAAGAGTACCACTTCGATGTGTAAACACTCAGGACCAGAGTGTGGACCTGACCCCAGGGAGGCAGCTGGCTAACATCTATGTGACTCCGGAGGAAGTAAGGAAAGTAACTCCAATGCAGCTGAAGCCGACTGAAAGGGATGAGTGGACCGTAACTGTGTCCATGGGAGAAGATGAGGAACCCACCTCTGAATGGAATGGCCGTGCAATTCGAGAACAGATGAAGATGGATGCAAGTTCATGTTCTCTGGAATGTGTGCAGAAGGTAGATGAACTGTTGTGGGAGAACCGAGCCGCCTTTTCACGGTATGCTGAAGATTTTGGATGTACCACAGGGATCTACCATGAGATTCCCACAGGAGACACCCCTCCAATTAGAGAGCGCTACCGACAAATTCCTCCACAGTTGTATCAGGAAGTAAAAGAACTGTTAGCTAAGATGCTACAGGGTGGGATCATCCAAGAAAGCCAGAGTCCCTGGGCAGCTCCTGTGGTGTTAGTAAGAAAAAAAGATGGGTCCATCCGATTTTGCGTAGACTATCGGAAGTTAAACGCTTGCACCGTACGAGATTCCTACCCCTTGCCACGGATTGAGGAGTCCCTCTCAGCGCTGGGGAGAGCCCGGTACTTCTCCTCACTAGATCTGGCTAGTGGGTATTGGCAGGTGCCGATGGCCACAAAAGACAAGGAGAAGACGGCATTCATCTTGCCCATGGGACTATACGAATTTAACCGGATGCCCTTCGGGTTGACAAATGCACCCGGAACGTTTCAGCGGTTGATGGAGAAATGTCTCGGTGACTTCAACTTTGAGTTCACTCTCATCTACTTGGATGACATTATAGTGTATTCTGCGACCTTTGAAGACCATCTCCACCAGTTGGGGCAAGTATTTCGAAGATTGCGGGAACATGGGCTCAAATTGAAACCCAGTAAATGTCGGTTGTTCCAATCTGAAATTGATTACTTGGGCCACCGCGTATCAGGAGAAGGGGTGAGACCATCAAGAGACAAGATAGCGGCTGTTCAAGATTGGCCAATACCGACTACCCTGCGAGAAGTGAGGGCGTTCCTTGGAGTAGCCGGTTACTATCGACGGTTTATTAAGGATTTCGCCAAGGTAGCAGCACCACTTAATGCTCTCCTACGAGGCACATCCGGTGGTCCAAAGAACCGGTCCGTGAAGTGGGGACCTGAACAGGAACAAGCCTTCCAGGCATTAAAGGATGCACTGACAACAGCCCCAATCTTGGCATATGCTGATTACCACTTGCCGTTCCAGCTGTATACGGATGCAAGCCTGTATGGTCTTGGAGCAGTGCTTTCCCAGCTTCAGGATGGCCAGGAGAGGGTCATAGCGTACGGCAGCCGGTCTTTGAGAGATTCTGAAAGAAACCCCGAGAATTATAGTTCATTTAAGTTGGAGCTGTTGGCACTGGTATGGGCCATGACCGAGAAATTCTCTGAATATTTGACCGGTGCTGAAGTTTTAGTACTGACTGACAATAACCCACTAGCTCACCTGGAAAATGCCAAGCTCGGGGCGTTAGAGCAGAGGTGGATAGCCCGAATGACTAAGTTCAATTACCGCATTAAGTATCGGTCCAAGACAGAGAACCAGAATGCTGACGGGCTTTCTAGGGTAACCGCCCAGACCCCCACAGTAGACGTGGATCATGAGTTGGAGCATGTGGAGGTGCCCGACTTCAGCAGATTTTCACAGGCCTTGACCGCCACTAATCAGTTTGAGATGGAGGGGACTGAAATGGCTCCTTTCTTTGGTCCCTCACGACAGGAATGGGCACAGATACAACAGACCCATGAGGGGCTGGCACAGATGATCAAGTGTGTTGAGAAAGGCCAGAAGCCCTGTAGAGAGGAAAGAGAACGACTGACACGTGAGATATTATCTGTTCTGAGTCAGTGGGAAAAGTTGGAGATGAAAAATGGAGTGCTATGCCGAAAGGTCTATTTACCTTCTGAGATCGACATTCGATACCAAATTGTGGTGCCTAGTGAACTGGCTCGCTCGTTGGCAGTTGAGGCTCATAATAAGAATGGACATTTTGGTCATGAGAAGACCTTTCGTTGGTTACAGCGACTGATTTACTGCCCTGGTCTTCGTCAAATGGTCGAAGAAGTATGCCGCAGCTGTCGAACTTGTGAGATCCATAAGGCAATAGAACAGAGAGCTCCCCTGCAAACCATCGTGACCCAGGAACCTTTAGAAATCGTCATGATAGACTATCTAATGGTGGGCCCATCCAATAGCAGACACCAGTATTGCCTCGTAATGGTGGATCACTTCACCAAATTTGCGGTGGTAACCGCCACCAAGGACCAGACAGCTGAGTCAGCAGCTCGTGCTCTGTGCCAAGATTTCATTCGAGTATATGGGTGCCCTAAACGCATCCACTCCGACCAGGGTGCCTGCTTTGAGGGACACGTAATGAAAGAAGTTCAACGTATCTACGGGATAAAGAAGTCGCACACGACTCCATACCACCCTCAGGGAAATGGGGCCTGTGAAAGATTCAACAGAACTCTGCTACAGATGCTGCGGACTCTGGAGGAAGACAAGAAGTTACAGTGGCCTCAGTTCTTGTCTGAAATGGTGTGGGCCTATAACAATCAGGTCCATTCTACAACGGGGTACTCTCCTTATACACTTCTCTTTGGGCGGTCTGGGCGAAGTGTAGGAGAATTACAGTTGGATGATGTGGATGGGTTCCCTCCGAGGGATCCAACCTCTTGGGTGCGGGCGCACCGGCAGAGACTTGAGACGATCCATCGATTGGTGCGGCAGCGCCTGCAAGAACATCCCCATCCTGATAAGACCCCAGTGCAAGAAGCACCATTGCAACCAGGCGACCTGGTGCTAGTTCGTGTCAAGAAACCCCAAGGGAAATTGGAAAGCCGATGGGAGGCTTTGCCGTATCGTGTTGTTGGCCGCAAGTATGCGAATGGGCCAGTGTATCAGGTCCAGAAAGAAGGAACTGATTGTGTTCTAGTACTTCACCGAAATATGTTGCGCCTGTGTCATTCTGAAGGGACAAATCATGATGGGCTTGCCAATGTGAATGAGCTCCCACAGTCAGAGAATGGGGTGCGGAATGGGCCTCAGACGAGGAGGATGATTGTTGGCCGATCCCTGCTCCTGGGGATGTTCCACCTGTGACTACTGTATCTCCGGCCTGTGCCCCCTCAGGTGCGGAATCCGCTGGTCCTTCTCAGCCCATAGCTGCAGCACCCCATAATATACCACCGGTCCTCAGACGGACCACTAGGCCAAATGCTGGTATTCCCCCTGTTCGGTATGCGCAGGATGAGTTTGTTTGTCCTGCCATACATCGGTATACTACCACCCTGTGCATAAAAGTACAACCCTCTGGATATACAGTCATAGGCAGGGACTGCCAATCTTAAAGTGGGGGGGAATATGTAAGAGACAGCCAATGTTGTCCTAAGCTTCATTTGTCTGTATAAACTGTTAATGTTGAATGTATTTCTGTGATTCTGTTCCTTTAAGACAGCAGCCATTGTAATTGTGACATGATGCTGGAGTGACTCCCCCCTTTTATGTCAGCTTGCCTGTTCTGCAGACAGAATGTGAGCAGAGAAGCAGGAAGTGACGAGACAGAGAGCAGCAGCCATCTTAGCAAGTGTTGTATTGAACTGGTGTGGAGATTTTTCTGTACAGCTAAGCTGTATCTTGGTCCAGAGACAAACAGAGTGTAAAGAGACAACAGGACTAGTGAGTCCACGTGAAAGGAACTGTGCTCAGTGGCTGATCAGTGAGACTGACATTGTGACTGTGTATATGGATACCACAGATAGAGACTCGCAGTGCTGTTGATGTACTGGACGGCACCTGCTAAACCCCGGTTTACATCCCAGCTCAGTGTATGGATTCGGCAGGACTGTCAGTGTGCTGGTGGAATCTGCTGTTGGATTACATTGCATTCATTGGGTTTCCCTGTTAAAGAGGACTTCATTTCTCCCAAGATCCTGATAACAGTGAGGAGAGGACGCTTCACTATAAAAGAAAGGAACGACTTTGGGCCCCACCGCGCGCTTCTACAGACTGTAAGCGGTCCACCTGGACCACTGGGGGGAAGGGGGTGCACCCAAATGTGATGTCAGGGTCAGTTAGGGATAGTTTTGAGTATATTGTTCATTCAGTGTCCATACTGCAGAATTGGACAGAGTAAAAGTAGAAACCATTGCAGAATTTGCCTTGAAATTGTTCATGCTATATTGTATATTTTTTTGCTTGTCTTTATCCCTGTCATTTTACCTTCAAATAGCCTTTATTAACTTATAGTAAATATATATTCTTTTCTTGAACTCCCCCCCCGTTTGTGTTCATTTCTGGTTGCGGAGACCAAACCACCTGCCTTGCTCTCGGTTCACAACAGGATCACATTAGAGTAAGTGAAACCATATGTCAGGAACTGAGCTCACTGAGTCTTGAATCCTTGACTTCCCAGTCATATTCTGCAGCCTTGACCATTATGCCATTGAAGAAGCCTGTTTGCTTTACTGAGCCTGGTCCTTTCTATTGGAGTGATTAGCTTATGGATCTCACCTGTTCTGTGGCCAATCACAGTATAGCAATCCTTATATAAACCCACAGCTTGTTTATTTATTTATTTATTTATTTATTATGCTTACTTGTATAGCACCATCATATTCCACAGCACTTTACAGACATTGACAGTCACTGTCCCATATAGGGCTCACAATCTATATTCCCTATCAGTATGTCTTTGGAGTGTGGGAGGAAACCGGAGTACTCAGAGGAAACCCACGCAAATGCGGGGAGACCATACAAACTCCTTGCAGATGTTGTCCTTGGCAGGATTCGAACCCAGCACTGCACACTATAACCACATCCTCCATTCTGCTCCTTGCTCGCCACATTCTGTGAGGCAGGAAGGAGGAAGGAAGCTGGGGCAGGGACTCTTCGGACTGACATATCATAAATTCTGCCAGCAAAGTATATAGGAAATCTATGCAAGTCCCTCTTAATAATAGCTTACTCCAGTCTGTGCCTGATTATTCTGGCTGTCTGCTTCCTGTTTGCCCTGATCCTCACCACTACTCTACTGCTCCTGTGTAGCAATTTCTGCATACGTCTGACTACGACTGATCTATTGCTCCTGTGTAGCGATTCCTGCATACGTCTGACCATGGTTGCTTCTTACTCCTGAGGTACTATTCCTGCAATTTAACGCCTCATCTACCACTGTTTAACCCTCGTCAGGCTGCATAATTTTACAACATTACAGGCTGAATAGGAATAGGTACAATTGTACCTACTCAGCCGGACGAGGGTTAAGTACTGTGCCATTGCCTCACCAATTGGATTCCAGATCAGATAACTAGCACCGTTACACCATATGACTGCATGTAGATGCAAGTAGGTGCAGACATTAATTAAATTATGTATACCCTCTATGCATAAGGGCTGAATAGCAACATGGGGATATAGAAGGAAAAACAATACTGCAGGTAAACAATATATATAATACATGCAGAGTAAACAATAGGTATTTAAGGAAGGGAATAATGAACTGGATAAATATGATACTACACAAAAATAAATAATAAAGTGAAAAACCAAACTGAACACCAATAATAAATAAATAAAATAAATAAATATTCCATAATCAAATAACTCAAATGAATGATGAAAAACTCAATTGTTCATTTAGGCCACTAGGGGCCACAGTCCGAAGAAGAAATATCCATTTCGTTTCCGTCTGGGTAACCAGCCAGTTCCAGTTGCCATGACATGCGGGAGGTTTGATTAAATCAATGTGTAACGTCCTTGCCTGTCCGGGCTTTGGCACCGTCCTCCGGGCGCACGCTGCGGCGCAGGAGGTGTGCCCGGTTGTAATTCTTTCCTTGGGTTTTTCTTGTATTGTCTGAACACTGTCCTATTCCCTCACCTCCTTAATTGATTTTCCACCACGCCCTTCTCCTTCACCTTGCTTTCCCCCTGCTCCACTAAGAGTTAACTTTAGTCCTGCCTTTGTGATTGACAGCCTGTCCTCCTATCAAGTGTGGGGCGGGTTCTTTCTCCCTATTTATTGTTTGCTCACTTTCCCATTGGTACCTGCTATTGCATTTCGCTTACTGGCTATACTCCTTGCTCCTTGTTACCTGCTCTTCTGATTTTCTGACCACTGGCTTTGACTTTGACTATTCTCTTGGATTTTGATTCTGTACTGCATTGCTCGATTGTTACCGACCCCTTGGCTAGCTGACCTCCCTTTGTTGTTTGTGCGTCCTGTCTGCGTTCTGTGTTATCACTTATTCAGAGTAGGGACCGGCTCCAAGTTGTTCCTGTTATTAGGACAGTGAGACAAGTAGGTAGGGACAGGGTCTGATATACACAAGGCCACAAGTGCAAGTGGCCTTGTAGATGACTCCTTCCGAACGGCAATTTATAAACTTCCTAATCACATAAGAGACTTCAGTAACATAACTTATAAAGTTCCTGCCCCTATGAATATACTGTATGTACAAGCAATGCAACTACTACAGTGGAAACAGCCCGTAACATATTTGGTGGAAACCAATTCTTGTCATTGGAAGGTTCAGTATAGTGCTAGCTACCACTCGGTCTCTTATGCTCCTGCCCCTACGGTATGTGATCTGAGGCTTAGGACCTACTGCATCCACAACATCAGGGTCCATGGTGAAAATATCCCAATGCCTAGCAATGACAGTAAGTAATTGGCTAGTCATACCATCAAAAGTACCAATCAGCCTAGTCTGGCCATCAGAAGGAGTACTTATTCTTGGGGTCAGGAGTTCTGATCGATCATAATGGAGAGCTGAGTTGGACATATCTGTTTCTGCTGGGCAAGTGGACAGTGGTCCGACATATGGCAATACAATTTGCCTTCCATGTAGGAAGTTACTGCTGGAGAGTCTATGACTTATAAGTTGTGGCATTTCTACTTTCTCTTTGGATTGGCCATGTTGTTGTACATTCAGGCCCTTTTTACCAACTAAGTCCCCTGATGAGTTTAGCGAAACATGCATGTCGGGATTGCATGTACTGTATGGTTAATTTGGAGTCTGATTTTAATTCAGGTGCCTTATATCGCACGTATTGTCTTTAATCACAATATCATTACTAGATAAGGTGAGAATAGGGACGGTATATATTAGGGTCAGGATTCAGTCGGGGGCACACGCTAAGGGCGGTGGCCCCGAGTTAGGCCTTTAGGGCTAAGCAGGCCCCTCTGTCATTAGGGTCACAACAGGGATAATAGTGATTCAAGGGGTCCCTTTGTGCAGCGATCTGTTATGTGCCTGTCTGAACCATGGACCACAGATAAGATCCCTTCATCTTTTTAGTATATGTCATTTTCAACGTTCGCATCATCTGAATCTCGATAAATCCTGGCTTACTTACCATCATTGTTCCAGGTCGCCGTGTTTGGATTATTTTGTTGCCTTATTATATACATTATTTTTGGTTTTGTGATGGCATTAGGTTATGGTGTATCCATGGTTGAAGTTTTTGGTCATAAATTGATTTACTAACATTTTAACTGAGATATTATGAAAAGTTATGTCTTAATATTTACCTATATGACTTCTGAGATTATCAGATTGGATTTTTGTATTAACTGGATAATCAACATCTGGTATTTTTTCTTTATTAATTTAGTTGATTTTTCTTTGGAATATACTTTTCTCACTGTGGAAACATGAAAAACTCTTCTTTCTGTCAAACCGGTACACAGATGAATCTACTTTGTGCCAGTCGCGGCACTGGTTGCCCATCCACCATAGAATACAATATAAACTTATTACGCTCAGCCACAAGTCCCTCCATAGCGCTGCACCTCCCTACACCTTCTCCCTCGTCACTGTTTACCATAATAACCGTCCTCTCCATTATGTCAATGACCTTGGATGCAGTTATCTGAACATCCCATTCCCGTCTCCAAGACTTTCCAGCTGCACCTGTGCTCTATCCCAGATAGTTAGATTAATACTCAACTACAGCAGCTTCAAAAATGCAGGCTTAGTACGTGACCTGATCACATTGTTCTACACCTTTGCACACTAAGCTAACATTTCTTACCCTAAGCTACCCTAAGCTACCCTTTCTACTCTAATCCTCAGAACCTGTCCCCTCCATCTAAAAGTTACACTGGACTCCATGCACTTAGTATCTGTATATTCACAGATACTGGCTAGTGACGGGCTCATACAGCTTCAGCTATATGACCATATTTTTAAAAAAATCCAGGACCATTGTACCAATCAAGCCCTCTTACTTCTTGTGTCTACCTTTTTCTTCTTAGATTGTAAGCTCTCGCAAGCAGGGTCTTCACTCCTATTGTTTGATGCATTAATTCTTTGTCACATTGTAATGTCTAATATAGACTGTTCATGTACCCTCTGATTTGTAAAATGCTGCAAAATAAGTTGACGCTATATAAATACATTTTTTGTTATTATTATTAAATTACTTTAGCTTTAACTCATGTTGCAGAATTCAGAAGGAAGGTCAACTGTGCCCCCTGCTGGTATGTCTTATATTTGCAAAAGTTTGATATTTCAGTTTGGTTTTCCATTACAGAATTTAAATTTTAACAAAAGTAGAAACATAACTTTTAGAAGTTTATATAAATAAATAAATGTTTAGCTGTTTATTGTCTTAATATTAAACAGGTTGTGCCATTAATGACCCATATCTCCTATCCTGTGTACAAGGAACAGTATGTGGAGGTGCGCATGTGGGGCCACTGGTCCATTCACTTCTATGGAGCTGCTGGTAATATTGTCCCTTAGAAGCAAATGGAGCACTGGCCACCATTAGAGATGGACAATCCGCTCAAGATTTGTTTTGCTTTTGGTCGAAAAAGTTTGGTACGAACCAAGGCTTAAAACATAAGGTCCTTGGAACCCTAACAATGTTATACACTATCTATCCAATTTCTAGTTTTCTAAGGCATACACAGCCAAAGTTATGTCAAAGTGCAAGTGACATGTATGTCTATGGATAAACAGATGATAAGCAGTAGATACAAATAAATTTAACCATACACTGCGCTGAAACTTGCATTTACACACTATAACATTTAAAATGCTACAAATATTACCCTTTTTTCGGGAAAGGTGTTTGCCTGTGGTTTTTTAGATACACATGGCGGTTATATTGCGAAAAGCAATAGCCTGTTTTGATGGCTTGTAAGTGCTTGTTATTGGGGAGACACATTTGTGGCTTTGAGCCTAGTTGAAAAATGATGAAGAATTGGCTTCTCAAAAAAAAAAAGCCACAAAAAAACTATCCTTTTATGGGGGCAGATGGAAAATCAAAATGGTTTTGATTTATTTAATGGAATGTGATGGACCACGCCGCAGGACATGTCTGGTTGAGAGGTGGCAGCTATGGCAACAGAAGTGGCAGAATGGTATGGAATAATATGATGGACCAGGCAGCAAGACATGTTAACTAAGTGGTTGTAGTGGTGGTAGCTGTGGCAACATGAGTGGCAGTACAGCATGGAATAATATGATGAACCAAGCTGCAGGACAAGGCTGGCTGACTGGTGGCAGCCTGGTTCAAACAGCACAAATGGAAAAGTGAAAAACGGGGGGGCGTGGCTAGCCGGAGTAATGATAAGATGTATACCTCATAGCTCCTGCTGGATCCTGTTGTGATCTAACTTATATCACAGGAATCACACACCTATCGGACCTCTAATCACCCAGGGGCTCTTCCCTGTGCCCCAGTCAGTTACTTCTGGGTGTTTGGTCTGCGTCTGTGGCCGCCTTAAAGGGAATCTGGAGTTGGGGCCTATCTTCACCTCTCCTCCTCGCCCGCCATCTTACCCGCACTCCCAACGGGAAAACTCACCTAAAGCGGGTCTCCGCTGACTTGCTCGCATCCATCGCTCCTGCTGGCGCTCCTGGCTTGCGGGCTCAGATATCTGACTCAGCAGTGGCTACGGATGGTGCCGGTTACTGCGGGAGACGGAAGATAGAAGGCCCGTCTGGAGTGCTGGTCGCCATCTTGAGGCCTAAACCAACGGAACCAGGGATATCGGAGCTCCTGTACCACGCAGAGGCGTCCGGCTGAGTGTCCCGACCGCTGCGGTTCTCTGCGGGTGCACTTACATTCGCTGACACTGTCTGTCCGCGCTGTTCTCTCCGCGGGTCGGAGTGCAGCAGTGGCGGAGGCCCCGTGCTGTGCCGGTCGCTGTGCGGGGCAGTGGAGCGGCAGCCCGCCTGGAGCGACGGCTGAGACACTGAGGCCTTCACCTGGGGACAGTGCGGTACTTATAACCAACGGAGGGGGCCTGCAGCGCGAGGAGGCGCCGTCTACTCCGGATCCCTTAGCGACTCCCAGGTAGGAGACATCCAGCAACCTACGTGGGTGAGGGGAGTGCTGGGACCACCCACGGGCATCAGGGGGACTCCTTGCCTGCCCCAACGAACAGCAGCGGAAGGCCTGAGTAGTGTCCTTGCCCAGGGAACAGTTTACATCCCTGCACCTCCCTGCATACCCACAGCATAAGGGCCTCAATTGCCTGAACACATTGGCTCCAATCCAACAAGATCTGTGCCCTGCACGGACCTCTATCTCCCACCCCAACCTGCTACTGCCTAGGCCCTGAGCGGACTCTCACCTACGCTCTTACTCTACAGGACGCCAGCCTTGGGCCTGTGCCTCTATTTCAGCTCCGAGATCTTCACTCAACCTCCTCATATTGATCTCTAGCTAAACTACCACCGAGCTGCAGCTTACACTCTTTTCATAGAATTCTCATTGGCACCTCTCCCCTTAGGCAATGGCGGCCTAACTGTGGGGAACTAGTGCACCTTCTAGCAATCCTTAGCGACTGATAGCCTGTTTTGGAATATCCTCCCTTTAAACGAATAACTTTGGAGACAAATCCCTGGCGTCATGGTGAAAGGCAGGAAGTCCGTCAGGAAACCTGACAATAATCTAACTAATTATTTTGAATGGGACCGTGGCACGGGAGGAGAACCGAGCCTACCACTAGGTGACCACTTAGAGCTAATTCCCTCAGCGCCTACGACTGCCACAAGAGTCACAGCGACATCTATGGAGGAAGCAGACCTTAACCACCCTGAAGACTCAGTGGCTCTTCGTCTCCCTCCAACTCCAGATGATATTCGCTCAGCACTGCAACAGATCCACTCTTCATCAGCTCATTCAGCTAAAGAGCAGAATTATCTCCTACGACACTCACCATCTCCGAGTACTAGCCCACTCAAACAAAAACCTCGCATGGAACTCTCTGGAGACCTAGACCTCTCCAAGGACCAACCTTCGTCTGAGGCCCCTTCGCCCATCCCATTCAATGGCCTTGACTGCTTCCCAACCACTAGCGGCCCCGCCTACGAACATACTCTGAGAGATATGCTCTTAGCCCTCCGCAGCTCCCTTCAAGCGGATTTTTCACAACTGCTCCAGCCGCTGCAGTCCTCGGTCAGTGCATTAGATGGCCACGTAACACACATTGAAACTAAAATGGGCGAATTGGCTACGTCGCACAACAAGATCGTGGATGCACATAATGACCTGGAGGAAGAGGTTGAGAACCTCAAAGCAAAAATGGCCGATATGGAAGACCGTTCCCGTAGGAACAACATCAAATTCAGAGGCATCTCAGAACAAGTCCAAACGGCTGATCTGCTTTCATACCTACAGGAATATGTCAGATTTCTATTGCCCGACTCTCCAACCATAGATATCATTATCGACAGAGCACACAGACTTCCTCGCCCCAGACATCTGGGAGACGAGATCCCAAGAGACGTACTGGCAAGATTTCACTTTTTCCATGTCAAAGAAAAGTTACTAGACGCTGCTCGTAAGCAGAAGTCGTGGCCTCCCAAATTCCAAGATGTGCAGCTTTACACGGACCTCTCAGCTACGACCCTCCGCCTCCGCAGAGAATTACTCCCGGTTACTGCAACGCTCCGCAAAAACAAGATCCAATATAGATGGGGGTTTCCGGTAAAATTGATCATCAGCAAAGACGGGACCACCTTCACCATTCATAATTTGAATCAGGGCAAAGCGTTGCTGTCGACCTGGAGGATTCCAATATCTCTTCCTCAAGATGCAAACTCCTCTCATCCCCCAACTGCAGGGCGCAGATCTCCCACAAGCCGCAAATGATATTCCAAGTTGGCTAAACCTCTCTTATTTTGGTGCATAACCCCCCTCTCGTAATAGTGGCTTAACCGGCTAGCCTCTAACAAGATACCCCCAAACATACAGGCAATCTGTATTTGTCCGTGAACCGTCTGTTCACTTGTTTTTGATTAAGTGTTCTTCTTACCTATTATACTGCATATTCCTCTCTTGAGGATTCAACATATTCTCGACGTTTTTACTCTAAAGTGCTACTATGGTGATCAAACTGGTCTCTCTTAACGTCCGAGGCTTGAATAGCCCTCAGAAGCGTTCGTACTTGTGGAAGGAGGCTCTCTCACTCTCCGCAGATGTCTTGTGCGCGCAAGAAACCCACCTTCTACAGAAAGACGCTTTCAGGCTGAAACGCCCCTCTTTCCCGGTAATCTGCCATGCGCACCACAGCTCAAAGAACCGTGGAGTCCTTATCGCCTTCAAAAACTCAGTGGCATTTTCCTTGACGACTCAAAGAGCGGACCCCCAAGGCAGATTTCTCATTGTTGTCTGCCTTCTAAACAATATCCCCTACACTATAGTCAACTTCTACGCTCCACACCGAAAGACCCTGGCATTTCTGCATAGAGTCCGAAGACAAATACAGGACATTCAACAAGGAGCATTAATAATTTGTGGAGACTTTAACAACATAATGGACCCTTCTCTGGATTCGACCAACACAAACAGGGACAGGGCCTCCTGCCTGCACCAATTCCCGAACACGGAGAACCTTCATGACATATGGCGTGCACACCACGCGGGCGAGAGGGACTATACATACTTCTCAGCAGTCCATGGCTCGTATTCTCGCATCGACATGTTCATGGTGGACCTTCATACCCTTATGAGTTCCAAAGACTCCACAATTGAATCAATCACATGGTCGGACCACGCAGCCATCACTCTCACCATAGAAGAAAAGACTCCACCCTCCGCTACCAGACTTTGGAGAAACAATACATACCTCATGAGCCATCCTCACTATCGTCCGATAATAGAAAAGGACCTGCAGGATTATTTCCAGACCAACGCCACATCTACGGATGACCCTTACACTCTCTGGAACTCCCACAAAGCATATATCCGTGGCACTCTTATAAAAATCGCGCATAGAAACAAAAAAGAAAGACAGAAAGCAATCCAGGAGGCAATGTCTACCCTCCGTACTTTGGACTCCGCGAACAAACTCAACCCTAACCCGACCACTTCGGAACAGCTCAGTCAAGTTAGACAAAGACTACGTCTCCTCCTTCTACAGGACTACGAAAAAGCTCTGAAGAAATCTATCGCTCGTTTTTACTCCCAAAGCAACAAAGCCGGCAGATTATTAGCCAGACAACTACGTGCTAAAGCGGCTAAATTAAGGATCCCATATATTAGACATCCTCTAACCGGAGTGCACTTAACGGACCTGTGATGATTCTGCCTAAATATGGCCATAACTCAGCTATATTTTGGTCTCTGGGTATAGGATATCCCTTCTTCCTTGCTTGCATACTGTGCGCAGCTACAAGCCTAGGTGCATATTGGCAGTAGCGTCTAGGCTGGAACAATAGGGCTCCATTGTATTCCTATACAGCCCTGGCTGATCAAACAATAGTGCATTGTTCACGCCTGGGCTGTTGATCAGATATGACTGATAACAGGGTATCAATTCACTTTGTCTCATCTACATACAAAGGGTCTGAACGTGATTGAATTAACTCATCAGACGTACTGTCGCCGGTGACCTCATTCTGGGAGGTGGCATAAAGGGTATAAAAGATGAGGTACGAGGTCTGTGGGAAGAGATTATGCAGGAGACTAACACTAAGAGATTTTGCAGGAGATTACACTATGAAGATTATGCTATGGAGTTTTGGGCTGAGACCCTCAAAGTCTCTCTCAGTGGAAGTCTGTGAGGGTCTCAGCCCAAAACTCCATAGCATAATCTCCATAGTGTAATCTCCTGCAAAATCTCTCAGTGTTAGTCTCCTGCATAATCTCTTCCCACAGACCTCATACCTCATCTTTTATACCCTTTATGCCACCTCCCAGAATGAGGTCACCGGCGACTGTACTTCTGATGAGTTAATTCAATCACGTTGAGACCCTTTGTATGTAGATGAGACAAAGTGAATTGATACCCTGTTATCAGTCATATCTGATCAACAGCCCAGGCGTGAACAATGCACTATTGTTTGATCAGCCAGGGCTGTATAGGAATACAATGGAGCCCTATTGTTCCAGCCTAGACGCTACTGCCAATATGCACCTAGGCTTGTAACTGCGCACAGTATGCAAGCAAGGAAGAAGGGATATCCTATACCCAGAGACCAAAATATAGCTGAGTTATGGCCATATTTAGGCAGAATCATCACACCTCCCCCTTTAGATGGGGCTTGCAGGAAGCAGGGGCCTACACCCCTCTTCTGAAAGCACCTCCGCCTCCGGCCCCAAGGCTTTCTCACCTTCCCCCCGGGGTCCCAGCAGACTCGGGCCTTGTCAGACTCTAAGGGTGGTTGAGCGCCATGCGCCTTCAATATGTCCAGACTAGGGTCAGCTTGGACAGGCTCCCTGAACTCTTGGCTGGAGTGAGACAAAAGAGAGGTGCATGTTACATAGCTGCCGGCCCCTTCTGTCTCTCTAGTCTGACTAGGGACACTTCTAAGGCCCAGGCTCTGAGCCACGTACACTTGGCTACCTCCTGCCTGTTCCGGGTCCGCTTTCTGAGTGCGGGCATCCCGTAGCTTTACACTCATGACCTCAGGCCCTTGGGAAACCATTCCAGAGATCCCATCCTGGCAATCTCTACTCTCCTGGCTACCCTTGGCCTGCTCTCTCAGGATCTTCCCCACACTAGCCGCTAGTTGGGAGAGTTCTAGGGGATTCTGCACCTCCCCCTCTGCTTCCAAACCTAGGGGCACCTCTGGTTCTGGCACAGGCATGTTTGGACCCTGTCCTCCTTCCCAGACGCCTTGCCCCTTTGGGCCTACGTCCTGTTCCTCCTGTACTTGGGTGGGTGATGGTGATACCTTGGGCAAATGACTGAGATCATGCTTCCCCAAACCATCCTCCCACAATACATTGACAGATAATACATTGAACATACCCTCTTCTTGGATCACATCTCCAGTACCCCATGCTATCTGCACTTGGGCCATGGGCACTCCTGGAATAGAACTGGACAGAAGAGATGTGTATGTCTCATACAGGCCGGACTCCTCCGGCTTCAAGGGAGTGAGGCTAGTCATGGCGGTCTCAGCACCGACTCCAGGTGGTGTAGGCAACGGTTCAAGGGTCGGAACGCCCTCCACCCTTGTAGCACTCTGGCTGCGGGCTAACACCGCACTACCAGCAGTCCGTCCCTCACCTGGATCGGCCATGAGATCCCCATAGCCTACCTGACCACCTGGCACATGGTCAGTAGTTGGGTGCTTATCGGATACACTGGGCGAAATAGTAGAAGTTGCTTCCAGTGACTCAGAAGAGCTACCCTGTACATTTTCACAACAAGCATTGGCAATTACATTGACAGTACCTTCATTAGCAATTGTTAGTTCACACCGGGCCTCAATGAGATTTGTGGTAGACAGATTAACAAGCTGGGAGGGCGACGCCCCCGCAGATGTGGGTGTGTCTACAGACTTAGTCTCATTGTCTCCTAGCACGGGGGTGCACAAAGCATTAATAACATTTTTGCTGAGCTGGGTTGCAGGAAGTTCAGTTGCATCTTCCCTGCTCTCAGCTGAAGGCAACTCATTAGCATATACATTGACTGCCAGGGGAAGTATCTCAGAGAGGGGGTTACGGGCCCTCTCTGCAGATATGACAGACACATTATCAGCATTAATCATAGACAGTTTATCACAATAAATTGGGTTGCTCCCCACCCCATATTGGGACATCACAGGTCCCAAATCAGTTCCCAACAGTACATTATTAGGCAAATCAGTCAATAGTCCCACAGTCCGTATTCCCTTTCCTGCACCCACATCCAGATACACAGATGGGCCACCTGCTGTGGCTTGGGAAGCAGGGAAGTTCTCAGGGCGGTTGGGGCACTCCTTCTTGAAATGTCCTGTCGGGTTACAGGCATGGCCCCGCCGCACCTCCTCATGGGGTTTGGGGAAGGTCACTAGGGTGCCCAGAGTTCTTGGGACAGGGGAGGGACCACCCGGGGCATAGCTTGTCTCACCCGACCTGATGACAGATGGCTGTGGTGAACTCCGGACTGGCTTCTCCTTCCAAGTTGAGGTTATCTGCAGGGTTGTTGGAGTTTGCGCTTGCTGGGAGATTTCCCGCCTTTTCAGCTCAAGCTGATACTCCCTCTCGGCCTGTCGCTCAGCAAACTGTTGTTCCCATTCTGCAGCTTTCCTCTCTCTCTCTGCCTGTCGCTCAGCAAACTTCCTCTCTCTCTCTCGCCTTTCGCTCAGCAGCCTCACGATCAGCCTGCCGTTCTCGTTCTGCGGCCTGCCGTTCTCGTTCTACAGCTTCCTGAAACCAGTGCAACGCCTGCTGGTATATGTTAGGGTCCCTGGTGCTTAAGTGCTGCAGGGCCATTTGCCAGACTGAAGCCATTCCCCCAGCAAGGCTGAGGCTACTGGTTCCTCCTGGTGAAGTAATCCTTGGGACCGGGCTGCTTGCTGCACTTGTTGGCCTAGCCCCAAAATCAGGACTCTGCTCGATTCTCTGCATGGCTGTGGCTGCCTCCATTTCAGCCATACGCTCAGGATCTCCAAAAGCCTGGTTCTGCAGTTCTGGAGATCTGCTTCTGAGCCCACTAGCCATCCACTGGTATTTGCCAAATAAAAGATAGGATAGAATATAAAGAATAAGGGAGGGGGAACAGCACTGTATCAAACTTTCACTGTATCTTAATGCTTGCTTTAATACCGAGCTTGTCTCATAGGATTACCCTAATCCCCAGCATGTGAGTGATATAGGTCACCAACACACACCGTTTATCCTAAGATCCCACCACGCTGCCACCAACGTGAAAGATCCTCCGTGCGCCAAACCGCTTTGGCCACACCCTGAGACCTCTTTCATATAAAAACCACACTCACCGCCAGTGAGTGCCGGGTTCACCAGATAAATACAAGACAAGCCTTCTAAATTTTATATATTTATTAACCCCTAAATGGGTCGGTATTAAAATCTAACATATACAGATCAGAACAGATATGCAGACATATGCAAGCATTAACAGTTACTAGTTACAAGACACAGTACAAATAAAATAAAAGGGATTAAAGGTGAAATTATTACTTTACCACACATGTCCTTGATGTGGTTCTATAGTCCAACACTCACACATGGCATGTGTGAGTCACCAGTGGAGGCTTTTCAGCATGTGGCATTAACTCCTAGCATGTGGCATCACAGTACAATAATCCCGCCTGCATGCTCTTCACAGTCTCTCAGCATTAGTCCAATAGTCAATCACAAAAAACTCCTCATGGTCTGTCTGTAACAACTCTGTAGCATGATCCCAGCACAGTCTTCATAGCATGATCTCTTTAGTGTAATCTGCAAAATCTCTTAGTGTTAGTCTCCTGCATAATCTCTTCCCACAGACCTCGTACCTCATCTTTTATACCCTTTATGCCACCTCCCAGAATGAGGTCACCGGCAACAGTACGTCTGATGAGTTTATTCAATCACGTTCAGACCCTTTGTATGTAGATGAGACAAAGTGAATTGATACCCTGTTATCAGTCATATCTGATCAACAGCCCAGGCGTGAACAATGCACTATTGTTTGATCAGCCAGGGCTGTATAGGAATACAATGGAGCCCTATTGTTCCAGCCTAGACGCTACTGCCAATATGCACCTAGGCTTGTAGCTGCGCACAGTATGCAAGCAAGGAAGAAGGGATATCCTATACCCAGAGACCAAAATATAGCTGAGTTATGGCCATATTTAGGCAGAATCATCACAGGACCCGAGAGACATTGCAAATTCCTTTAAAGATTACTATGCACGACTTTACAATCTACAGGAGCACACCCCTCTTCCTTCGGACCACCATAACCTGGTGTCCGGCTTCTTAAGCAGCCTCACGTTACCGGGCCTGTCGGATGAGCAACTCTCGGCCCTAAACTCCCCTATCACGCTTCCGGAACTGTTAAAAAGCATAAAGTCCTTACCTAAGGGAAAATCTCCGGGGCCAGATGGTTTCTCTAACGAATATTTAATCTACTTTCAACAAACTCTTGCTCCACCTCTTCTGAACTTCTTCAACCACGCTATGTCGGGTACACCGCTTCCACGTGAATCCCTGGCTGCGTTGATAGTCACCCTTCCTAAACCCGGCAAAACAGCGGATGTCCCACAAAATTTCAGACCAATTTCGCTACTAAATTCTGACATCAAGCTCTATGCGAAGCTCTTGGCAGCGTGACTAGCTCCCATTCTCCCAGACTTAGTTGGTACAGATCAAGTGGGATTCGTAAAAGGCCGCCAAGCTCCAGACAACACTAGACGTGTCCTCCATCTGGTGGACTTACTGGAACGAAAGAAGATTCCATCCCTCATGGTCGCCTTGGATGCTGAGAAGGCGTTTGACCGGATTAATTGGTCATTTGCCTTTTCCGTCCTGCAGAAGTTGCGATTCTCTGGCCCGATTCTCACTGCCATCTTAAACCTGTATTCCTCTCCATCAGCTAGAGTGTTCACCAATAGTACATTGTCGGATAGCTTCAACATCAGGAATGGAACAAGGCAAGGATGCCCTCTCTCTCCATTGATCTACATACTTACCATTGAACCATTAGCACAATCCCTGCGTCAAAATGACAGAGTTCAGGGAGTGAAATTACAGGGCTCCTCCCATCTCATCTCCCTCTACGCGGACGACATCATATTATCCCTAACTCACCCAGAAACCTCTCTGCCAGCTGCTATCGAAAACCTCAGAAAATACGGGGCTCTTTCTTTTTATAAAATCAATGAAACGAAAACACAAATTCTCCCCTTGAATGTTCCTATACCGCTTCTACAACATCTCAAGGAGAGGTTTCCCTATGATTGGAGATCGACAGAGCTGGACTATTTGGGAATAAAGATCACTTCTTCTATTGCACAAGTGTCCAAAGCCAATTACATGCCTCGACTGACGGGGCTAGAGAAAGAATTCCACAATTATTCGAAACTTTCCTTGTCATGGCTAGGTAGGATCTCCGCCTTTCAAATGACGCTGCTTCCAAAAATACTATACATATTCAGAACCATCCCTGTAGCACCCCCTCCCACATTCCTCCAAAAAATCAACACCCTGCTCAACAAATTTATCTGGAACTCCAAGAAGCCAAGACTCCCATCTTCTATTCTACACAGAAAACGGGGTGTGGGAGGTTTGGGAGTACCGAATATTTATGACTACTATATGGCCTCTCACCTATCCACACTTAAGGACTGGTGGCACAACAACGCCCACAAATCCTGGATTTGTATTGAGTCCCATATGATACCACATCACAACCTCAAATCCTGGCTCTTCTATTCCCTCTGGACTGATGTGATACCTCCACTCAGGTCCTCAATTTTACAACATCTTATAAATAGTTGGCGACATATCCACCACTCTACAGGCAAGAAGCAAACGCTAAACATCACGCGGGCTCCGAGTGAATTTCTAGAATTAGCTATCCAGGATCTCAACCTATCCGTCTGGAAAGCAGCAGGGATTACCTCGGTGTCACAGGTATGGAGTGGAGACTCGTTGACCTCATTCCAGTCTCTACAATCCACTTTCTCCCTACCTTCTAATGGTCTCAAACATTTTCTCTCCTCTAACCACAACAAACAAGTTATGTACAATAAATCCCTGTTGGACATTCTCAAAATTCCCAATCCGGCCACCAAAATCCTCAGCTCCATCTATAATACTATAGGCTCCAAAGATCGTCTGGTTAAATCTACTCCTCTACTCAGTTGGGAGACGGAACTTCATCAACAATACACTGTCATACAATGGCAGAAAGCCATGGCCTTCACAAAGAAGACCTTTCGGTGCACAACCCACTACGAAACCACTGTCAAAATTCTCCACTGGTACTATACTCCAGAGTGACTCCACCGAATGTTCCCGCAGACCTCGCACTCCTGTTGGAGGGGATGTGGAGAGGGAGGATCCCTATTCCACCTACTGTGGACTTGTCCGCGAGTGGTACCGTACTGGCAAGACGTCTTTCGATTGATTTCCTCTCTGGTGGGATTCCTCATAACCCCCTCACCAGCTTTGGCGCTACTATTCTTGCAGATCGAGTCTTTCCCAGCACATCACAGAGTGATGATTGGCCATGTCTTATTATCTGCATCACTGGCTATTCTACGCAATTGGAAATCAGCTACTATCCCGTCCAGGGGAGACCTAGTGAAAATGGTGGAACTGACTTACCAATACGAGAAGATCCTATCCCATGGAGTTTTTGGAGATACTCAATTCCATAAAAACTGGCTCCCATGGACACTAAATGCCCATAAACACCTGCCTTGAACTCGGTTGTGTCACAAGTGGAAGATCATACATAGTATTACTGTCTTCTTTTGTTGTTTGATATATGCCTGAACCTCTAATCCTGAAACTTTCTAACTCTTAGAAATCTATAGATATTGCTATATTCATTATATGTTGTTATTTGACTATTCTGAAAAATCTTAATAAAACTGATTGAAATGAAACAGCACAAATATTCTCTCTCACTCCTATGATTTATATCACTAATCTGCCTGTAATTGTAACTGGTAAATCTGACTAAATTTTGTTCCAAATCTGTTACTCCTAAGCTGTATTGCAAGTTTTGCTGTACTAAGTGCTGTTTATTGCTGAAGAAAATGAAGTAATTGCTTTGGATCGTGCAATGATCAATGACATATCCATCCCCTACTTCCACCATCACTGATATGCCTTGTGTTCCAGCCCAAAGCACCTCCTTATACACTGTAAAGGATATCAGCACCGTAAGGTGTCCACCTACCACTGACTGTTGGCCAAGAGACTGTGAGGTGATGTCTGTATTTTCACTGTTCAATCAGGGTCGCTTTAACCATAGGGCCAACGGTGAACATGCATCGGGCCCTATCCTGCATATGATGCCCCGTTCCGGGCTGCCCCAGTTCCATACAGTAATGAATCAGGGAGCCATCCGCTCCCTGCTTCACTATTCTTCCCCAGGAGCTGCAGGTGCAATGTGATGACGTCACTTATATCGTTCCTGCAGCTCCCTGAAGGCTCAAGACCCGAGACAGCAGGGGAGAGAGGTGAGGTATTAGTGTTTTTTTTTTTTCTTTTTGTATGGTAGGAGAGAGGGGGGGTACAACTGCAGGGCTATGAAGATGAGTTTGGAATCATTTTAAAGAGGAGAATCTCATATTTAAAATGATACCAAGGTCATCATGATAGCCCTTACAGATCCAGAGTGAGTTTCTGGTGAAAACACTGTCGGGAATTGAAAACTGCATTGGGATCTCAATGTGGAACAGTGTTTTCACCAGCAAATTGCTCCGGACCTGTAAGGGTTATCATGATGAAACTGGTATCAATTTAAAGATGAGATTCTCATCTTTAAAATTAATCTCAAGCTCATCTTCATAGCCCTAAGGAATCCTGGGATATGGAACTCTAAATTGTCCTCCCTCCTGCCTCAGGCAGCATCTTAGAACTGTGTGAAGGAAGAAGGAGGGGGGATGAGTAGAGCTGCAGACTGCAGAGACAATGATATTATCATTGTCTATGCATAATCTGTATGTGACCCGGGGGGGGGGGGGTAGCAACGACTTCTGTCCATGCTATCCCCTTTCCTATCAATCAGAGAGCATACTATACTTTTGCTCTCTGATTGTCACATAGAGGGATAATGTAATACCCCTCTGAACTTAACCAAGTAGTTTATTGGTGCTGTGACCCAGACGTTTACGATTGTCGAGGTCGCAGCACCAAAAGAGTTGCACCAAACACGTACACAACACATACACAAAGTCATCAAAAAAGTTTACATATTTTTACTGTCCCTGTCCTGTCCATGCCCGATCTTTATAGAGTAAACTACGCCCATCGCCTCTCTAGCGATATCCATTACACGCTGAAATAATAGCAATAACAATTATTACAGTACTAGAGATGAACGTATAAAACATTTCTGACAGCCAGAAAAGTTTCATCAGTCAGATAATACATTTTCACCCATTGAATGTCACCATATAAAATCTCAGTTTTTGGCACCTTTCAGATGGGTATAATAGCGGGCAGGGCCGGCGTTGGGAGGGGGGGCAAACTCGGGGTTTTTAGCCTGATGCTCCAGATCCTGGAAGCTCCATAGCTGTATCAGTAGACCGCTGGTAATGCACAGGACGTCGCGGCGCAGGTGGCATGATGACGTCATGGCATTGCGCCACCTGTGCCACTACTACAGGAGAATCTCCAGCTGCTCCGCTCATCGTGGGAGCGCGGTAAGGTGAGTAAAAGATTTATTGTTTTCTGGTAAGGCAAAGGGATTACCTGCTAAGGGGGAAACTATTACTTATGGGGGGCTTAATATTTATAGAGGGGAACTATTAAATATAAGGGGGGCTATTGCAAGGGTGAACTATTATTTATAAGGGGAAACTGTTATATATAAGGGGGTTATTATCAGAGATGACTTATTATATATAAGGGGGACTTTTGTATATACTGTAATTCTTCCCCCCTTATATTAGTCCCCTTATATATTATAGTTTCTCCTTTACTGTATAATAGCACATTTATAAATAATAGTTCCATCTTATAATAGCACCCCTTAAAAGGTGAGAACTATTACAAATAAGTGAGGCTATTATAAGGTTGAAACTATTATAAATAAAGGAGGAACTATTATTTATAAGGGGACTATTATAATGGGGGGACTGTTATATATAAGGGGGTAAAATACTGGAAAACATGATTGAAGAGTAAAACCTATCAAATGGAGTCACATACATATATCATAAGACAGTATGTGTTAATCGGCATCCAGGATTATATACATTCTGGGATTTTACAAAGAGGCTATTACAAATTGAGACGTTTTATTGAAATTTTAGTGATAGAGACAGAACAACAGTAACAACAGACATTGTACATTATCAAGGATATGCGACAAGCAGCCTACAGAAAGTCCCAGCAGTCAAAACATGGAAATATATAGGTGCTGTAGCAAAAGCAATGGCAGTTTGGGATCGAAGTCATGTTTATCCATTTATGAGAGAGCACGTTGCAACAATCTGCTTTATAAGAATCAGTACTTAAAGGGGTTTTCCGGGCAAAAAAAAAAAATCATTTTTCAAAAAAGGTCGTATTAATAGGTTAATAAGTGCAACCAAATACCTTTAGCAGTGTTTTGAATGATTTCTGGGTTTCTCTGGGAGCTCCTGGCATCTTCTACATTTGTTCACATGGGTATCTAACTGCTCTATTTTCCTACAACTACCATGATTCCTTGCGCTTCACTCAGAGCTGACTCCCTCCCCCCTCTCTTTCTCACTCTACCCCCTCCCTGTTTCCCTAGCCCATTACTAGCCCTAACTAACTCAACCCCCCACCCCATCATACTTACCTGTCTTCATGTCCAGATATTCTGGGCATGGGACTTTACTTCTTTCTGGGCCGGCACCTCCTCTTCTTGACGTTTTCTGGCTGCCGACGTCTGCCAACTGCCAACACCTGCGCAATAGAGCCAGAATGCCAGAACAAGTGACATCCCATGCCCAGAAGATCAGGACAGGAAGACAGGTATGATGGGGTGGGGGTGGCTTAGTATTGATGATGTTCCGTTTCCAGAAACGGGGAAACGGAATGTCACCGGAAAATCTGAAAATGTACCTGGGGCGGTCACATGACCACCCCGGCAATCTAGGTCATTATAAATTTTTGGTACAGTAAGTAATTTAGAAGGTAGGTAGCTTAGATTTTAAAGATCAGTTTATCCCGGACAACTCCTTTAAGAATTGTGGGATTTTGTACTTCAGGAAAGTTAGGAAATTTGATGTTTGAGGGATGTGTATTCCATCAAGAGCAACAATAAACCATGAATTGGGGAGGGTGGAAGGATCTATATTTGTTAAAGGGGTTTTCCGGGCACAAAATAAATTTTTAAAAGAGCTATGTTAGTGCTTTTTTTTTTTATAATTTACTTTTTTATTAGATTTTCAAATATCACCAATGAATATACATAGTAACAGACAATGTGCATGACACAACAATCATTGATTAAGCAATCGGATAAGCTGGCCTATTACATACAACGATTGACTAATAACACAATGATGAATGGAACTTTAGCGGTGGAAAGGATACAAAGAATCCTTAGGGTGAAAGGCCAAGGGTCTCAGTAAGTTATTTTGTTAGTGCTTTTAATAGGTTAATAAGTATCCCCAAATACCTTTAGCGGTAATTTAAGTGTTTTCTGGGTTCTCTGGGAGCTCCTAGCATGCTCTGCATTTGTTTACATCTGCTACTTCCTGTTCCCATGAGGCTGCACTATGAGCTGCAACCCAGTCCTCCTCCCTCTTGCTCACTTAGCACTCCTCCTCCCTGTTTCCCTAGCTAGCCTGCCACTACACCCTCATCTTTAGACTCCTTGATCTCATTCAGTAATATAATAACTGCACATGGCCCTTTGAAAACATTGGATCATCTTACAGGACAGATCTACTACAGTACTGCTCTACACTGGAGAAAGAAGAGAGAGTGCAAGTGAAACGAGAGGGGTGACTGTTGCACTTTCTCTCTACTTCCATCCAATGTAGGCAACAGTAATTCCTCTCCTCACTTGCTCATTCTCTCATTCCATCCAATTTAGGTAACAGTCATTCCTCTCTTCTCACTTGCACAATCTCTCACTTTCATTCTATCCCATGTAAGCAACAGTCATTCCTCTCTTCTTACTTGCCTACATTGGATGGATGGAAAGAGAGTGTGTAAGTGAGAAGAGAGGAACGATTGTTGCCTACATTGGATGGAAGGAGAGAGAGAGTGTGCAACAGCCATTCCTCTCTTCTCACTTGTACACTCTCTTTAATTTCATACAATTCAGGCAAATCATTCCTCTCTTATCACTTGCACACTCTCTTTCCTCTTCCATCCAATGTAGGCAACAGTCATTCCTCTCCTTACTTGCTCACTCTCTCCTCCCATTCAATGTAGGCAACAGTCACTCCTCTCCTCACTTGCACACTCTCTCTCCCCTATCCAATTTAGGCAACAGTCGTTCCTCTCTTTTCACTTGCTGCACTCTCTCCTTGCATCCAATGTAGGCAACAGTCATTCCTCTCTTCTTAATTGCACACTCTCTATCCTATCATACAATGTAGGCAACAGTCATTCCTCTCCTTACTTGCTCACTCTCTCCTTTCATCCAATGTAGGCAACAATCATTCCTCTCGTCTCACTTGCATTCTCTGACTCTCCACTTTTATCTAATGTATGCAACAGTCATTCTTCTTTCCTCACTTGCTCACTCTCCCCTTCCATCCAAATTAGGCAAGTGAGGAGAGGAGTGACTGTTGCCAACAATGGATGGAAGGAGAGAGTGAGCCAGTAAGGAGAGGAATGACTGTTGCCTACATTGGATGGAAGAGGAGAGAGAGTGTGCAAGTGGTAAGAGAGGAATGATTTGCCTGAATTGGATGAAAGTAAAGAGAGAGAATTTACAAGTGAGAAGAGAGGAATGACTGTTGCTTACATTGGATAGAAGGAGAGCGAGAGACTGTGCAAGTGAGAAGAGAGGAATGACTGTTGCCTACATTGGAGGGAAGGAGAGAGTGAGCTAGTGAGGAGAGGAATGACTGATGTCTACATTGGATGGAAGTAGAGAGAGAGTGCACCTCTCTCATTTCACTTGCACTCTCTCCTTCCATCCACTACTTTCTATGGCTAACACGGTACAACATTATACTACTAGCAGATACAGAGAAATCAAGAATAGTAAGGTCGTGTGACTGGTATACAGAACTAGGAGCAGGCACAATTTAGTATACTTTGTTAGTTACAAACTGGGAGTATATAGTAGATGACGTACTAAGGAACTGTATATCCTGGGCAACCCCTTTAATTCTTATGAATTGAACTCTCTTATGTGTATCGATGTTAGTCTGTATATGTCATGAATTATTACATACTATTGCTGTATATAATCATGGTTTTCCGTTTGTATCTATTAATAAAAATGTGGATATATAGAGTGTAGCCCTGTCTTTATCACCAGTTTATGGGAATCCTTGTAGGTTAATAAAATACACGATTTCTCCTGCACAAAATAATCCCTTATATGGCTCTGTGAACAGAAATTAAAAAAAGCTTTAGCTTCCTTTTTTTTTTTTTTTTTTTTTTTTAGATTTTAACTTTTCTTTAACAAAAAAAAAAGGCCAAGCCTTTGCCAAAAAAAAAAAAAAAAAATTCTTGGAGTCGCCATTCTGACACCTAGAATTTTTTATATTTCCATGCATAAGGTGTCTTTATTGTGGGGCCAGATGTGCTTTTTATTAATACTAATTTTATTGCTTTTTATTCAAATTATTCTGCGAGGTGAAATAGCGAATAAACATCGGTTTGATTTTTTTTTTCCTACTACAGTGTTCACCGCATAGGTAAAATATTTTTATAAGTTTATAGACAGTGATACCTAATGTCTATGTGTTTCACTTTATTTAAGTACTTTTATATGTGTTGTAGGAAAAGGGGGGGGGGGGTAAATTGAATTTTAATTTATTTTTAACTTTTTTATATTTTTTATTTTTACTGTCATTTTTAGACCCCTTAGGGGTCTTGAACCCCAGGAAGTCTATTCACTAACACAATGCATTGTAAAATACCGGCGCTTGTAATGCAAGCGTATGTCAGACAAGCCTGGGAGCCTTCAATAGGCTCCCATCTGTCAAGGCAATAGATCGCTATACCCTAATCTCGTTTCAGAGGCTGGCGATCCAACTCAAAATGGCGGGGGCCCATGCCTCGCTGGGAAAATGGCACATTGGTCAGCTTTGATCGTGCACCTGGGAGGTTAATGCCTGTGAGCAGTGTGGGCACTGATTGTGGGCATTGCTGCCAGGTCTATACTTTATAATGCAGTGGAGACCCAGCAGCCGCCATATTTAACTACCCGACATCCGCCATATTATTACGGTGGATGTCGTGAAAGTGTTAAGGCCCCACATAGCGAGCCATAGCTAAAAAAAACGATGTGGAAAAGAACACGGCAGAAACGCATCATTTTTTTCCGCAGCATTTTTCACAGAAAGTTCGCAGAGTTTTCCTCTGCTGGCTTTCTGTCCTTACTATACCTATACAGAAAACACCAGAGTTTCTGTAGGTATAATTGACATTCTGCTATTTTCAAAAACGCTTGCGTTTTTGAAAACGCAGCTTTTCTGCTGCAGATTTTTTTTTTGCAATGTGTGGATGGGATTAGCCAGAATACCAGCCACTTTCAAGTAATGTAAAACATAGCATTTCCTCCGTGGCCAAAACACTGCTTTTTCACAACGTGAGGCTTCAGCCTAAAGAAGTTTTCCAGACCCACTGTACAAAACATTTTCCAATCTGCTGAATATGGTATGAAACAACAAATGAACAAATGGAGATGTACCTCTCTAGTCCACTGCCTCTCCCACACTGACAGTGCATTGGTCCCTGGAAGTTCCTTGTTTACTGGCTCCAGAGATAACAAGACACAGTGATGTTGATGGAGCTGGTTAAACAAAGACTGTCGGGGAGCTACTGAGCTGTCAGTATGAAAATGAGAAAAGATTAAAGTAAAATATAATACCATTTTATTTTACTATGAAAAAGATGCTTTGAAGAATACAGCATGCATGTTAGTTTTACCTGCAGACCCACTGCGTTTTTCCCATAGTCTTACATGGCAGAAGGCAAGCGTTTTTGGTGTGATTTTTCTGCAAAGCTTTTTAGCTGCTTTTCACTATTTTTGGTCTTATGTTACAGAAAGGTTTAGTTTTTTTGTTGCAGATTTTGCTGCATTTTTTCTTTTAGCCAAAACCAGGAGTGGGTTTAGCAGAAGGGAGAAGTGTAAGTGCTTCCTTAATATTTCCCATTCCTCATGAAGCCACTCCTAGATTTGACTCAAAAATGCACCAAAATCAGCAAAAAAACCAAAAAAAACATGGCTTTTCTACAACATGTCTGAGGCCAGGGCAGGGCCCCACATAGCGTAAATGCAACGGAAAAAAACGCAGCCTTTTACAGTCACAGCAAATCCCATCCCCACTTTGCGTTAAAATATGCACTGCGGAAACATGGCGGTTTTGGAAATCTCAGCATGTCAATTATACCTACGGAAACGCTGGTGGTTTCCCTATAGGTGTAAATGAAGTAGAAAGTCAGCAGAGGAAAACTCTACGAACTTTCTGTCAAAAGCGCTGCGGAAAGAACCACGATGCATTGCCACCGCGTTTTTTTCCGCAGAGCTTTTTTGATGCAGCCTGCTACATAGGGGCCTTAGCCTTAGGCCCCGTTTTCAAAATAGAGGTGTGTCAACTTACAGTACAGACCAAAAGTTTGGACACACCTCATTCCAAGAGTTTTCTGTATTTTCATGACTATAAAAATTGTAGATTCACACTGAAGGCATCAAAACTATGAATTAACACATGTGGAATTATATACTTAACAAAAAAGTGTGAAACAACTGAAAATATGTCTTATATTCTAGGTTCTTCAAAGTAGCCACCTTTTGCTTTGATTACTGCTTTGCACACTCTTGGCATTCTCTTGATGAGCTTCAAGAGGTAGTCACCTGAAATGGTTTTCACCACAGGTGTGCCCTGTCAGGTTTAATAAGTGGGATTTCTTGCCTTATAAATGGTGTAGGGACCATCAGTTGTGTTGTTCAGAAGTCAGATGGATACACAGCTGATAGTCCTACTGAATGGAGTGTTAGAATTTGTATTATGGCAAGAAAAAAGCAGCTAAGTAAAGAAAAACGAGTGGCCATCATTACTTTAAGAAATGAAGGTCAGTCAGTCCGAAAAATTGGGAAAACTTTGAAAGTGTCCCCAAGTGCAGTGGCCAAAACCATCAAGCGCTACAAAGAAACTGGCTCACATGAGGACCGCCCCAGGAAAGGAAGACCAAGAGTCACCGCTGCTGCAGAGGATAAGTTCATCTGAGTCACCAGCCTCAGAAATCTCAGGTTAACAGCAGCTCAGATTAGAGACCAGGTCAATGCCACACAGAGTTCTAGCAGCAGACACATCTCTACAACAACTGTTAAGAGGAGACTGTGTGCAGCAGGCCTTCATGGTAAAAAAGCTGCTAGGAAACCACTGCTAAGGACAGGCAACAAGCAGAAGAGACTTGTTTGGGCTAAAGAACACAAGGAATGGACATTAGACCTGTGGAAATCTGTGCTTTGGTCTGATGAGTCCAAATTTGAGATCTTTGGTTCCAACCACCGTGTCTTTGTGCGACGCAGAAAAGGTGAACGAATGGACTCTACATGCCTGGTTCCCACCGTGAAGCATGGAGGAGGAGGTGTGATGGTGTGGGGGTGCTTTGCTGGTGACACTGTTGGGGATTTATTCAAAATTGAAGGAATACTGAACCAGCATGGTTACCACAGCATCTTGCAGCGGCATGCTATTCCATCCGGTTTGTGTTTAGTTGGACCATCATTTATTTTTCAACAGGACAATGACCCCAAACACACCTCCAGACTGTGTAAGGGCTATTTGACCAAGAAGGAGAGTGATGGGGTGCTACGCCAGATGACCTGGCCTCCACAGTCACCAGACCTGAACCCAATCGAGATGGTTTGGGGTGAGCTGGACCGCAGAGTGAAGGCAAAAGGGCCAACAAGTGCTAAGCATCTCTGGGAACTCCTTCAAGACTGTTGGAAGACCATTTCAGGTGACTACCTCTTGAAGCTCATCAAGAGAATGCCAAGAGTGTGCAAAGCAGTAATCAAAGCAAAAGGTGGCTACTTTGAAGAACCTAGAATATAAGACATATTTTCAGTTGTTTCACACTTTTTTTGTTAAGTATATAGGGCTCTGTCTCACCTGGAAAAACCAGGGAACACGGTGAGAATAATGTTCTTTGATTTCTCCAGTGCTTTTAACACCATACAGCCCAGGTTACTGAGAGACAAGCTGGGCCTTGCTGGAGTGGACCACCACCTCTCCAACTGGATCCTAGACTACCTCACAAATCGACCTCAATACGTGAGAGCCCAAGACTGTGTGTCAGGTACCGTTATCTGTAATACGGGGGCACCTCAGGGTACGGTTCTCGCCCCTTTCCTCTTCACACTGTACACTGCTGATTTTAGGTGCAACTCATCTAGCTGCTACCTACAGAAGTATTCTGACGACTCTGCAATAGTAGGCCTCATCACAGACGATGATGACAGGGAGTACAGAGAACTGAACCGTTTTTTTGTGGACTGGTGCCACCAGAACCACCTGAAGATTAACGCGGGGAAGACCAAGGAGATGGTGGTGGACTTCCGTAAAGGCAGATGCCCTCCAAAACCAGTGGACATCCTGGGGACGGGCATCGAGATTGTGAACACCTATAAGTACCTGGGTTTGCTCCTTAATAATAAGCTGGACTGGGCAGATTATATGGAGGCCCTGTACAGGAAGGGCCACAGCAGGCTCTACCTGCTTAGGAAGCTGAGAGCCTTTGGAATCCGGGGGGCACTTCTTAGGACTTTCTTCAACTCTGTAGTGGCATCAGCCATCTTCTTTGGAGTGGCCTGCTGGGGGAGCAGTATATCAACCAGGGACAGAAATAAACTTGACAAGGTGATTAGAAGGGCCAGCTCTGTCCTGGGGAGCCCACTGGACCCTGTGCAGGTGGTGGGTGACAGAAGGATACTGTCCGTGGTGAGCTCCATGCGGGAGAATAACTCCCATCCCATGCATGAGACTGTGATTGCGCTGGGCAGTACTGTCAGTGACCGACTGCTCCACCCTAGGTGTGAGAAGGAGCGCTATCGGAAGTCTTTCCTCCCCACCGCGGTTAGGCTGTACAACCAACACCGACCTAAGCGGAGATCATTACATACAGAGAACTGAAATATCTCTCTGCCTGTTAAATCCCCCCCCCCTCTGCTACGTCCTGTCTGTCTGTCTGCTATTAATGTAATGCTTCTCACCTTGGAACATTCCTGTACATGTTGTATTTGTATCTGCTTATCTTATCTTATCTTTGCTGCTGTAACACACTGAATTTCCCCATTGTGGGACTATTAAAGGACTATTATTATTATTATTATTATTAAAGAGACAGGAGCACAGAGGTGGCCAAGCAGTTAGGTCCCCTGGGAAGCATGTCAGTGAGCACAGATCACCAGTGTTACAGTATGTTACAGTATGAAAACAAAGAGCCAGAGGACCATGTGACGTCAACCTGTTAGAGCCCTTAAAAGGCTGATTTACTTCCATTTTTAAAGTTGTAAAAGATGGAAGTGGCCTGTTGCAGAGACATGGCCTTTATAAAATGACACAGCTAAATATATTCAGAACCCATATAAAAATATAAAACCCCAGATTTTTACTGGTTAAATAAAATAAGCAATTACGCTATTTTTATTCACACCATTTAGCAATCACTATAAATTTTGTGTTAATTTTATTGTGTGGTCCGTAATAGATATGTCTATATTACCGACTATGTTTAGTGATGGTAATTTAAAAAAACGTATTACTAACATTGGTTAATTGTAAATATATATTTTTTATTAAATGGGAATCATCCATCTATTTAAAATTTCATTCTGTTTCTTTTTTCTCTTTTTTAATGGTTCTGCCCCAAACCCAGAACCTTGTGTATGTTTCAGCCTTGTTATTTTCATACCTCTATATGAAAAATATATTTTTGGAAACAAAGTACTGGCATATGAAGATATAGCTCTATTTACCAATACAGTATGAATGCAAATAAAAATACTATTGAAGCTTTTTTCACAGAATTTCTTCCTTTGACAATAATTAATAGGCTTGTTTAGGATTTTAAGGTAACTGATATTGATGTCCTATTCACAGGATAGGTTATTAGTATCAGATCAGTTGGTATCTGACACCAGACCCCATCCTGATCATCTGTTTTGACTGCTGGAAGCAGCCCTGCTCCTATTCATGGGAGATAAATGGGAGATAAATGGGAAATAGGGCTACAGTTCTAGTAGCCACTGCTACATTGTATGGACCACAAGCTCTATACAATATAGTGGTGGCGCCTTGAACTGCAGCCCCACTCCCGTTCGCTTGAATAGCAGCAGGATTCCTTCTAGCCATATATCTAGAACTGGGGTATGCAACCTTTTTTGTGCCGATTTAAATAAAAAAATCAAAGATGAGGTACTCAGATTGCCGCGCAATATTTGTAAGGCTGATGACCCCTACAGTAAAGTCATATAGCACAAGCTATAACATAGGGGTGCTCTCATACATGCATTTACCGCTATTTGCCTGGATACACCTGTACTTTTCCATTGGAAGCAATGTAAGTACATGTGTACCCCGCAATTAGTAGTAAATGTATATGACTGGGAGCAGAATGAGGTAACATCTATAGAGCGATGGCACACTACAAATTGTACAGTGCTGCGGAATATGTTGGCGCTATATAAATAAAATGTATTATTATCGCCCGGGGACTGGATTTCGCTATAGCCAAATGGCACACAAATGGCATGGATGTAGTTTTCACTGACCTATACATTAAAAATAATTGACAGGGCTGCAAATGCAGACAGATATAGGACCTGCTCTATATTTTACAGCTCTTCAAATTGGCCCAGACACACAGCCGCAAAAATGATGTCTATGTGTATGGGCCCACTGAAATGTATGGCTCTGTACTTCTATCCACAATTGCGGATAAAAAGTATGGTCATGTGCATTACAATTTAGTAACTCCATGTGCCTCATATTAAAGGGAGATAATCATTATATTTACGCAAATTTCCCTAACGACATGTTGGAATAGCCTTTAGAAAGGCTATTCTATCCCTACCTTTCTTTATCTTTTCTCCGAAGCCATTTTTGAAATAAATACTTTATTATTATATGCTAATTCTGTGCATGGAGCACAGGGGGCGTTCCCCCTGTGCTCCGAGAACAGCACCGTCTCATCCAGTATTCCACCTCCTCTTGCTGCTGTACACCCCTTCATGTGAAGATATCCTCTTCTTCTTATTCTTCGCTGCAGCACTTCTCACTACAGCACATGCAAATCCCGTGCACAGAATTAGTATATAACAATAAAGTATTTATTTCAAGAATGGCATCGGAGAAAAGATAAAGAAAGATAGGGATAGAATAGCCTTGAAATTTGCCTAAATCCAATGATAGACTCCCTTTAAAGAGGACCTTTCATGTGCTCATGAAATTGTGGTTTTAAATATCGCTAGAAAGCTGAATTCAGCACACTGTCGGTTCTCCCGGTATGTGCCCCGGGGCTGGAGAAACATTAACGGCACCGATATCTCCCCACTGTCAGAAGGGCGTTCCTTACCGACCAGCATCATCACTGGGCTGTAAGCAACGTCCCCCACCCGACTATACTCTAACATAGCATTGTACTGTCAGAAGGGGCCCTTTCTGACAGTGGGGAGATATCGTTGCCGTTAATTTCTCTCCAGTCCCGGGGCACATATCGGAAAACCAACAGTGCACTGAATTCAGTGCACTGTTGGCTTTCTAGCAGTATATAAAACCACACTTTCATGAGGACATGAAAGGTCCTCTTTAATAGCAATTTACCCCATCATGTCCCTCATATTAACCCTTTTCTGCTTCACATAAGTGTTACTGATATGTGAGAGACATGGAGGTACTAATTAAGTATCTTCATTATTGAGGTCCTTTATTAGTACCTCTCTATGTCATCCCATGCCAGAGACGGGACCCATTCATTATCCTGCAGGATCGCATGTGCTTCCCCAGGAGGGGCCTACACTAGCTCCACCACAGGTCAGTGGCACCATATACCCTCAAAAGGAGGGTGCCTGACTCCCACTAAAAGCTCTAGGGTCCCCCAGAAAGAGCCCAGAAGCCCCCTCTACTATCTGCTGCCCCCCAGGGCACCTGGCCTCTTGAGATGGACCTGGCTGCTTCCCCCTCCATGTCTCAGTATGCTCTCAAAGGACCCAGATGCCCTGCCACTAGTACCTCTCCCTCCGTAGCATGCATATCTCTCACAATTGCCCACCAAGCAGAACCAAGAGATGTTATCGGAGGTTAAAAACTCCCTTCACACAGAGATCACTACAGTCTGGTAGTATATTCAATATAATGCAGAGTGGAGATGCTGGAGTAGGATCATGACACTACTAGACTACATGTTTCTGCTCTCCAATCAACCATTGCAGCCAGCACAATCCTCGTCCCTGTAGACATGCAACGCCACTAAGAGAACTTGGGCAACAGGGCAGACATAGCAACATCAGAATGAGGGGCCTTCCTGAGGCGACCAGAGAGGAGGACCTGTTTTATGCTCCAGAAAAAAGTTTGCACCGGGGAACATAAGACTTTAGTTATGCCACTAGCTGCATAGAACCCAGCAAATTCCAACTCGACAGGGCCCATAGAGCACTGAAACCTAAAAGTAGTGCTTCCCAACTGAGAGATGTTATCTGCTGTGTCCATGATTTCCGCCTGAAGGAAGAGATTATGCAGAAAGCATGACTACTTAAATCCATTGAATTCAATGGGGCCTCACTTCGACCCATCTATCATTGGCACTTGCCAACTTATTTTGGGTGTTAGGGGGTCTAGTGAGTGGATTGTTGTTCATGGGAAAAAATAAGGCATCCCCTGAAAATAAGCACTAACCCATCTTTAGGAGCAAAATATAATATAAGACCCTGTCTTATTTTCGGAGAAACACATAATTTGTACTATGCATTGAACCATTAGCCGCTCGATATTGTGTGCCTTGACCCTGATATGTCTGGGCTCAAGATACAAAATAAGGAATTTAAAGTGTCACTTTTTGCTGACGATGTCCTCCACGCGCTTATGAATCCCCATATCTACCTTCGCATTCTCCACAATATACTTGATTCTTATGGTAGACTGTCGGGGTGCAAAACTAATATGTCAAAGACAGAGGCCCTTGCTATTGATCCCTCCAGCATCCCTTCGGCTACTTCAGCAGAATTTTAAGTTTCAATAGAGAGAGACTTCCCTTAAATACATGGGATACATATCACCCCGTCGTACTCCACGGTTTATAAAGCAAGCTCCCCCCCCCCTGTGAAGCTTTATAAATTTTATATATTTATTGACCCGAGTGGATCAGTAATAGCCACTAACATATACAGAAATACATATCAATGGATTATCAAGCAAATACAGGTAAAAGCAAAATACAGTACAGAAAATAAAATGGGAATAAAAGATAGAAACAATACCAGAACACTTGTAGAGGACTTCTTGTGCAGAAGGGACGCTTCAGCTATATCCTAGCTGCCTCCTTGTTGAGTGACAAAGAACCTCGCCTAGCTGCGGGAAAGATGTGTGTCTGGGGTTGAGCTGAGGGTCATTAGCTCTCCCTCCCTCCTGGTATACACATAAAACCACTGAAGCGAATTGACCACCAATGTAAACACAACTTAAACCAAGCATTCCTAAAGGTATGTAAGACTAATACAAATCAGGAAGAACACATTCCAAAGAAAGATACATAACTGGGGGTCTCTCATCATCACACCCCTTATTTGCAAAACTTTTTGATAGGTGCCAATGTTTACTTATATCTTTCTTCGGACAAATAGCGGCAGACAAGATGACCCTTCTACCGAAGCTTCTGTATTATTTTGAGACGCTTCCGGTGTTGGTACCTATGGGGGATCCTCTCACATGGACCCTCTGCCCCTTTGCCCAACTTCAAAAGCAGCATTCACTAACTCCACAAATGTATTACCATTACTTCTAAATCCACCACTACATGTCACATATTTTCAACTCTACCCAGGTATCATGTCTGACCTCCTTTGAGAGGCTCTGTAGGGAGGGCACATCCAGCAAGGGCCATATTTTGGATATTTATTGCATTCTTCAGAACCCAGTACCCTCGGTTCCACTTACCCATAAATATATGACAAAGCGAGAAGCTATTATAGGACGTCCTATTCCCCTGCAGCTATGGTAGGTGATCTGGTCCAGAGCAGCTAAAACATCCATCTGTACCACTTATAAAGCAAACCAATATAACATTTTGATGTTCTGGTACTACCCCACAGCCCTCTTGCATACACTCAACCCTGCCATATCCTCAGTTTACTGGAGGTTTCTACAGGACGTCGGTACTTACCACACGTCTTTTGAACATGTCCGCTGCTACAATCCTTTTGGCATCAGATGCAAGGTTTAATATCTGCACTTTTATCTCACAATGTCCCTTCCAAACCCATTTCATTACCTACTGAATGTGCCTCCTAAAACTATAGATATACAGGCAGCCCGGTTGTTTCAACATGTACTCACAGCCACTAAAACCCTGATTGTTGGGAGGTGGAAACATACCTCAGGCCCTGATCTTCAGGATCTCCTGACTAGAATGAAAGACATGCATACAATGGAATAACTCACTTCTTCTCTCAATGACTCCTTAGACCAATTTAAGTAGATTTGAAACCCCTGGGACACCTATTGGCAGTCCTGAATCTCCTGATATACACTACAATGTTACTTGTATGGTAAGAACTCCCTTCCCCATCTGCTGGTTTTTCCAATGTTCACTTCCCCTTTTCCTCTCGTGTTTTCCTATATGTCATGTAAATTGTCTATTATATACGGACCCTCTTCATTTGTGGTTTGTTGTAAAGTTTTTCCTGTATCCCTTTGCCTCCAGCCTAGAGGCCTTTACCACCTGTGTTAAAATACTGGTTAATTTGCTGTCATTTGAGGGATCCACCTTGGTGGTTGCCTTTTACTGATGATGTTAAGCTGGTACTGCCTTTGACAGTTTTTTTCTTTTTCTCTACTCTCATGCAAGTTATACCTTCTTCTTTGTATTATTGTCTGTTGATAATTTCTTTATTATAATAAAAATACAATTAAATAATATTTAACCTAGCCACATGACCACCTAGCCACATGGTGTTGGACCCCCACCAATATTAAATTAATGTCCTATCATAAACATAGGTCATTAACTGTGAGTCTTGGACAACTCAACAATAAGAAGTTAATAATTTTTAAAGACATAATTAACTCGGCTAACATGTGGCAGCAGCATACTTTGATATTGCCTCCTGCCCATATCAAGGAGAAGAGAGCTGAAAAGAAGAGGAAGTCTAGGACAACTGGGTAATTTGAATCTGTGTGACAGACAAAGGGGGCATTTAGATTATTTTTTCAGTGACACATATGGCTTTATTTTAAATTTTTTTTAAATTTTTGCATGTTTTCCTTTTTTATATATATACAAGAAAATGTAAAAAAAACTTTTTAAAATTGTTTTTCCTCTGCGTTATGGTAATTTTTATGTAATGTTGTGTTGACAGGGGGAAAGGCTAGAGCCTGTGATGTGGCTGTGGTTTTAACTTCAATTTTTTTTTATTTTACTTTATTCTTTTTATTTTTTATTTGCCATTTTATTTATTTATTTTTTATTTTTTTGTTTTTTTTACATCCAGCCCCCATAGGGTCATAATAGACATTTGGAGGACATTTTAACAGTATTAAGGCTTCCCTATGTGGCCCCATATAGTAGTAATGCCCTTTAGTGCTCTTCATATAATACAGGTGCATCTCAATAAATTAGAATATCTTTGAAATGTTCATTCATTTCAGTAATTCAGTAATACAATTCATACTCAACGTCTTCCATGATTGTGTGTCCTACTGAAACAGACTGAGGGACCATTTAAAGGCTTAGGAAACCTTGGCAGGTGACACACTGAATTTACATTACTGAACTTTTTAAAAATATTCTAATTTTGGTTTTCATTACCTGTAATCCATAATCAACATTTACAGAAATAAAACACTTGAAATAGAACACTCAGTGTATAAAGAATCTACAAAATATAGGAGGTCACTTTTTTAATTTAATTACAGAAAGGAAGAAAGGTTTCAAAGATATTCTAATTTATTGAGATGCACCTGTATAATGCCTCCTTTGTCCCCCATACACTATAACATTCTCCAGGTGCCCCATATATTAAATAGTGCTTCCCATGTGCCTTTATATTGTAATAATGCTCCTAATGTGCTCTCCCATATAGTGATAATGCTCCCCATGTGTACCATATAGAAATAATATATTATTTTTCCCCATATAATATAATGCCTCCTTTGTGCCTCATAATGCTCCTGCCTTGTGTCAATAAAAAGTTAAATTAAAAAAAGAAGCAAACTTGTAAGGGGTTGAGACTGTTTGCTTAAACATTGTTTAATATTGCTCAAATGATGACTGTGGGATGCTAGAGCAGGCAAGAAAGAGTACAGGAACTGCTGCTTGGTGTAAAGTGCAGTGACTATAGAAGAAATTCTGAGTCCATGTGTCTGGAAAGGGCCTCAAGTGTATCAACCCTACCATGGAGTGACAGAAAATCACAGGCTGTAAGCATCCCAAACTGTCAGAGAAACCCTCTGTAATAAGTAGGTCTAGAGTGAAAGTGCTAATAATTCATAGTGCTGTGTGGAATTATAAAGTGTTTCTATCTACAAAAGAAGAAATCAATGGTTGTTTCTTATTGCCTTCTACTTCTACAATCTTACCTAACTTTGTTCTTCCTTCTGCTGCTCTGCCATTATTTGTACCTGTAGGCACCTGCTCTATGCAGCCTGCAATAGAAGTACCATTATTTTGCAATGCATTGCAATGCATTAGCATTGTAATGCATTGCATTAATGATCAGACTCACTGGGGTTCAAGACCCCCTAGGGGGTCTAATGAAGGCAATTAAATTTTTTTTAAAAAGTTAAAAAAAAAAAAAAAATCAAAAATATTAAAAAATTCAAATAACCCCCTTTCCCTAGAACACATATAAAAGTACTTCATACTGTGAAACACATACACATTAGGTATTCCTGTGTCCGAAAATGCCGTAGCGAGAAAAAAAAATCAAAAGTGCTAAACCGCCATTTTTCACTGTTTTGCCTCTGATAAAAATTTTAAAAAAAGTGATCAAGCCTCTACTCGGGGATCTCCCCATTATCTACAGTATAAAATGTTGATAGCTGCCGTTGCAGCTATCTGTTGTCACTGTATTTTGTGTTTTTGAAAGCCAATAAACTGAAATGGACAACATTTAGAAAAAATTTTTTTTTTTTTTTCAATCAGTTTTATTAAGATTTTTATAAGGTCAGATTACAATATTCAAGAAAGCATTATCGGATACTCTACTGAAGTAGCTATAAGTCAAAATAAACATAGAATAAACAGGGTACTAATATGCAAGGAGATATGTTAGTTGTCTAAGAGTTGTTGGGTTATTAGGATAGAATAAGGAGGTTTATACGGGTATAAAACAACAAGAAGTGACAGTAATATTAGTTATGATCTTCTGAGGGCGGCACAACCGGATTTACGGCCGATGCAGATGGGCCTTTAATGTCCACGGAAGCCGGTTCTTTTGGAATTGGCTGTCCCCAAGGACGCCATGGGAAAGAATTCTTTCATGTTGGTAGGTCAGTTCCATCATGGTCACTAGGTCTCCTCTAGATGGGATGTTAGCAGACTTCCAGTTGCGTAGAAGAGCCAATGACGCTGACAGTAAGGCATGGCCAATCAACACTCTATGTACCACTGGGAAAGAGTCGATCTGCAGAAATAGGAGTGCCAAAGCTGGTGAGGGGGGTATGGAGTATCCCACCAGAGAAGAGATCCACCGGAAGACGTCTTGCCAATATGGCACCACTTGGGGACATGTCCACAATAAATGGAGTAGAGTTCCTTTCTCACTACATCCCCTCCAACAGGAGTTCGAAGTCTGCGGAAATATTCAGTGCAGTCGCTCTGGGGTATAGTACCAGTGGAGGAGAATTTTGACAGTGGTTTCATAGTGAGTCGTACACCGGAAGGTCTTTTTCGCAAAGGCCAGTGCTTTCTGCCATTGTATGACTGAGAATTGTTGATGAACTTGCGTTTCCCAGCTGAGTAATGGAGTAGATTTGACCAGACGGTCTTTAGAGGCTATATTGTTGTAGATGGAGCTGAGGGTCTTGGTGGCTGGATTGGGAATTTTGAGGAGGTCCAACAGAGATTTGTTATACAGAATTTGTTTGTTGTGGTTGGAGGTTAGGAAGTGCTTGATTCTCAGGTATGTAAAGAAGCAAGTGGAGGGTAGGGAGAAGGTGGATTGCAGAGACTGGAATGGGATCAACGATTCTTCACTCCACATCTGTGAGATAGAGGTGATACCCGACGATTTCCAGATGGATAAATTGAGATCTAGAATTGCTAACTCCAAGAATTCAATCGGGGCCCTCTTAACGTTTAGTGACTGTTTCTTTCCTGTAGAGTGGTGGATATGTTGCCAGCTGTCTATAAGGTGTTTTAGAATTGGAGACGTAAGTGAAGGTACCACCTCAGTCCAGAGGGAGTAGAGAAGCCAAGATTGGAGGTTGTGTTGTGGTATCATATAAGACTCGATACGTAACCAGGATTTGTGAGCGTTGTTGTGCCACCAGTCCTTTAGAGTAGAAAGGTGTAGAAAGTAGAAAGGCCATATAGTAATCATAGATGTTTGGTACTCCCAAACCTCCTACTCCCCGTTTCCTGTGCATAATAGAAGATGGGAGTCTTGGTTTCTTGGAATTCCAGATAAGCTTGTTGAGCATAGCGTTAGTTTTCTGGAGGAATATAAGAGGGGGAGCTACAGGAATAGTTCTGAATAGGTATAAGATTTTTGGAAGCAGCATCATTTGAAAGGCAGATATCCTGCCTAGCCATGACAGGGTATGTTTTGAGTAAGATTAGAACTCTCTCTCTAGATCTATCAGTCGATACATGTAATTGGCTTTGGCCACTTGTGTAATAGAGGGAGTGATCTTTAATCCCAGGTAATCCAAGTCTGTCGACCTCCAATCATAAGGAAATTCCTCCTTAAACCGTTCCAGAAGTGGCTTGGGGACGCCCAACAGGAGAATTTGTGTTTTAGACTCATTAATTTTATAGAAGGAGAGGGCTCCATATTCTTTGAGAATTCCGATAGCAGCTGACAGAGAGGATTCTGGGTGAGTCAGGGACAATATGATATCATCCGCGTAGAGGGAGATGAGATGAGATGAATCCAAGATTTTCACTCCTTGAACTCTGTTGCTTTGCCTCAGGGTCTGCACCAATGGCTCAATGGTGAGTATAAAAATCAAGGGAGAAAGGGGGCATCCCTGTCTCGTTCCATTCCTTATAGTAAAGCTATCCGACAGTGTACTGTTGGTAAACACTCTGGCCGATGGAGAGGAATACAGATTGGATATAGCAGTGAGGATAGGGCCAGAGAATCGCATTCTCTGCAGGACAGAAAAGGCGAAGGACCAGTTAATCCGATCAAACACCTTTTTCGGCATCCAAGGCGACCATCAGGGCTGGAGTCCTCCTGCGTTCCAGCAGATCTATCAGATGAAGGACACGTCTGGTGTTATCTGGAGCCTGGCGGCCCTTGACGAAGCCCACTTGATCCGCACCAACTAAATCTGGGAGAATGGGAGCCAGCCGAGCTGCTAAGATCTTCGCATAGAGCTTGAGGTCCGAGTTTAGCAGCGAGATTGGCCTGAAATTCTGCGGTACATCAGCTGGTTTGCCTGGTTTAGGAAGGGTGATAATTAATGCCGCCAGGGATTCGCGTGGAAGCGGTGCACCTGACATAGTGTGGTTGAAGAAGTTCATGAGATATGGGGCGAGTATTTGTTGAAAGTAAATTAGATACTCGTTAGAGAAACCATCTGGCCCTGGGGATTTGCTCTTAGGTAAGGACTGTATGGTTTTCAGTACTTCTGGGAGAGTAATAGGGGCGTTTAGGGCCGAGAGATGGTCATCTGTCAGGCCTGGTAATTTTAGGTTGCCCAAGAAGCCGGACACCAAAGTGGAATGATCTGGCGGGAGAGGAGTATGTTCTTGTAGATTATAAAGCTGTGCGTAGTAATCTTTAAAGGAATTGGCGATGTCTCTTGGGTCTGTTAATTGTACTTTGGTTATAGGATGCTTGATGTATGGAATCCTTGATTTAGCTGCTCTTGCTCGTAGTTGTCTAGCCAACAATCTGCCGGCTTTGTTGCTTTGGGACTAAAATCGAGCTTTAGATTTTTTCAGAGCTTTTTCATAGTCTTGTAGCAGAAGCAGACGTAGATGCTGTCTAACCTGGTTAAGTTTTTCCGAAGTAATCGGATTAGGGTTACTTTTGTTTGCAGCTTCCACAGTACGAAGTGTAGACATTGCCTCCTTAATTGCTTTCTGGCGTTCTTTTTTATTCCCATGCGCTATTTTTATAAGTGTGCCACGGATGTACGCTTTATGAGCATTCCAGAGAGTATAGGGGTCATCGGTAGAGGTGGAGTTTGTCTGGAAATAATCCTGGAGGTCTTTTTCTACTATCGGGCGATAATTAGGATGACTCATGAGGTAAGTGTTATTTCTCCAGAGTCTAGTAGAGGAAGGTGGTGTCTTTTCTTCTATAGTGAGAGTAATAGCTGCGTGGTCAAACCAAGTGATTGATTCAATTGTAGATTTTATGGAACTCATCAGGGTCGGAAGGTCTACCAAGAACATGTCGATGCGGGAATAGGAGCCATGGACTGCTGAGAAATAGGTATAGTCCCTTTCGCCCGCATGATGTGCGCGCCATATATCATGTAGATTTTCATTATGCGGAAATTGGTGCAGGCAGGAGGTGCTCTCCCTACTGGTGTTAGTCGAATCCAGAGAAGGGTCCATTATGTTGTTAAAGTCTCCACAAATTATTAATGCACCTTGTTGGATGTCTTGAATTTGTCGTCGGACTTTATGCAGAAATGCCAGGGACTTTCGATGTGGAGCGTATACATTGACTATTGTAAAGGGGTCATTGTTGAGGAGGCAAACAATGATGAGGAATCTGCCTTGGGGGTCTGCTCTTTGTGTTGTCAAGGAGAATGCCACGGAGTCTCTGAAGGCGACAAGGACTCCACGTTTTTTCGATCGGTGGTGTGCATTGCAGATTACAGGGAAGGAGGGATGTTTTAGCCTGAAGGCATCCTTTTGTAGAAGGTGAGTTTCTTGTGCACAAAACACGTCCGCAGAAAGTGAGAGAGCCTCCTTCCAGATGTACGTACGCTTCTGTGGGCTATTGAGGCCTCGGACATTGAGAAAGGCCAACTTAAGCACCATATTGTCACTGTAAAGTGAGAACGTCCTGAGTGTGTTGGATCCACAGGAGAAGGGTAGGCAGTGTCGCAAGTGAGAAGATCAATAAACAAAATGAGTGAACAAACGGTTCAAAGACGAATACAGGTTAACTGTATGTTTGGGGGTATCTATTAGAGGCTTGCCGGTTAAGCCACTAGAGCAAAGGGAGGTTATGCACCCAAGTATAGAGGTGTAGCCATCCTGGAAAATCATTTATGATTTGTAGGAGATCCTCGTCCTGCAGTTGAGGGATGGGAGACACTTGCCGTATCTTGAGGAGATGATATTGGTATCCTCCAGGTCGATAGCAATGCTTTACCCTGATTCAGGTTATGGATGGTGAAGGTGGTCCCTTCTTTCAGGATGATCAACTTCACAGGAAACCCCCATCTATATTGAATTTTATTTTTTCGGAGCGTTGTCGTGACCGGGAGCAATTCCCTGCGGAGGCGTAGGGTTGTAGCGGAGAGGTCCGTGTAGAGCTGTACATCCCTGAATTTGGGAGGCCAAGATTTCTGCTTGCGAGCTGCTTCTAATAATTTTTCCTTTTACATGAAAGAAGTGAAATCTAGCCAATACGTCTCTTGGGATCTCATCTCCTAGGTGTCTGGGGCGAGGAAGCCTATGCGCTCTGTCAATAATGATATCCGTGTTTGAGGAGTCGGGCAGTAAAAATTTGATATATTCCTGTAGGTATGGAAACAGATCAGCTGTTTGAACCTGTTCTGAAATGCCTCTGAATTTGATGTTGTTTCTACGGGAACGGTCTTCCATATCAGCCATCTTCGCCTTGAGGTTTTCAACGTCGTCTTCAAGGTCATTGTGTGCATCAATGATTTTGTTGTGTGACGTAGCTAGGTCGCCCATCTTAGTCTCAATATGCGTTACTCGCTTATCCAGTGCACTGACCGAGGACTGTAGAGGCTGGAGCAGCTGTGTAAAGTCCGCTTGAAGGGAGCTGCAGAGGGCCAAGAGCATGTCTTTCAGAGTATGTTCAGAGGCGGGTCCGCTAGTGGTTGGGAAGCCGTCTAGGCCAATCGGTGGGACGGATGTAGGGGCCTCAAAGGAAGGTTGGTCTTTGGAATAATCTAGGTCTCCAGGAAGTTCCATCCGAGGCTTTTGTTTAAGTGGGCTAGTATTCGGAGACAGTGACTGTCGCAGAAGAGAGCTCCGCTACTTGGTGGATTGAGCTGATGTAGAGTGGTTTTGCTGTGTTGCATATCGGATATCGTCAGGGGTGGGAGGTAGATGAAGATCCATCAATTCTTCGGCGTGTTTAAGGTCTGCCCCCTCTATGATTGTCGCAGTAATTCCTGCAGTAGTCGTGGGCATTGAGGGTATAAGCTCTATTTGGTCAGTGGGTGGGAGGCCCGGTTCTCAGTCTACGCCACGGTCCCACTCAAAATAATTAGTCAGGTTATTGTCCGGTTTTTTCGCGGGTTTCCTACCCTTCACCATATTGGCAGGTAGTTGTCTCCAATAAATTCAACGTTTAGAGGTATGATATACCAGAACAGGCTATTTGTCGCTAATGGTTGCTAGAAGGTGCACTAAATCCCCAAAACTAGGTCGCCATCACCCAGAAGGTAGGAACCAGTGAGAATTCTGTGAGGAGGATGCGAGCTACGGTTCGGTGATATTGCAGCCAGAGATTGAGGTGTGGAAGCCAATTGATGATCACAGAGCTGAAGTGGTGGTGTAGGCCTGTAGAGGGCAAGGATCCTGCAGAGTAGGAGTGCCAGTGAGGGTCCGTTCAGGGCCTAGTTATGGCTAGATGGAAGGGAAGGCAGAGGACCAGGTCGGGAGTCTCCTTAATGCCTATGGAAGGCCTCAGCACTCCCCCCTCCCCTTGCTGTCCGCAGTAGATCTCCTACCTGGGAGCTGAGTCACAGACCTGGGACAGGCGATGTTATCCAGGGATGTAGGCTGCCTCCGCTGAGTGTCTGGGTCTGATGCTTCCTGCTGCAGGCCTCAGCGCGGTGTCTGCCGCTCCAAGCGAGTCGCCGCTCCGCACGGCGACCCGCACCACACGGAGGTATCGCCGCCGCTGCCCTCCGATCCTGCAGAGAAGCAACGTCGGCAGCGGCAGAAGAAGCAGGGAAGAGCGCGGTGTCCGGGCCGGCCGGTATGTCGGTCGAGGTGTGGAGCAGATGGCGAGTCAGGAGCCCGGCGGTAAGGTAGGCCTCAAACCCCCGTGCTACTTTCTCCCCGTAAAGGTGTCCTCCAAACTGCCACCGGAGTGTACCCCAAGGTGTAGGGGAAAGCCTGGAGGCAGGGGCCCGATATTGAGGCTAGGATGCTGGTATAATCCGTTGGATCACAGAGATGCTGGCAGGAGCTCACAGAAATGCGGCCATTAACGTCGCCGGCTAGCCCAAAATTTTTTATTTTTTTTGCAAAGTTTTAGATTTTTGTTAAGGGGTTAAAATGTAAATAAAACTATATAAATTTGCTATCCCCGGAATCGTATTGAAACATAGAATACAGGTGACAGGTCATGCCAATTCCCCCCCCCCCCCATTCTGAATTTTTTTCCAGCTTCCCAGTACATTGTACAGAATAATAAATGGTACCATTATGAAGAGCAATTTGTCCTACAAACATTAACCCCTCAGATGGCTCTGTGAACAGAAAAATAAAAAAGTTATGGGGTTTGGGAGGCAGGGAGTCAAGAACGAAAATCGAAAAATGTCACTGGCAGGAAGGGGTTAATTGACCTTGACCTTATTTTGACTGTTAGATATCTTACAAGTCTAACAGCAATTTTCCAAATTTACAGGAAAATTTCCAAATCTATTTTATAGGGGACACTTCAGTTTTGAAGGGGATTTATATAGGCTTATATATTAGAAACCAACCATAAATCACCCCATTTTCAAAACTGCACCCCTCAAAATTCAAAACTGCTTTTTGGATGTTTGTTAACCCTTTAAGCGTTTAATGGGAATTAAAAAAAAATGGTGGTGAAATTTAGTCTTTATTTTAGACAATATGTTCATTTAGCCCTAAAATTTAAAAATTTGTTATGCAATGTTTTCAGGCGCAATGTCTCATTTGCAGAGCCACAAAATTATCAGTACAATGAAAGCCCCTTCAAAACTTACCTCATTTTGGAGACTATACTCCTCAAGGAATTTATAAAGGGGCATAGTGAACATTTTTACCCTATAGCTTTTTCACAGTTTTCATTAACATTGGGATATGAACGTGAAAAATTACTTTTTTTTTTTCCAATATAACATTGCTTTAGACCCAAATTTTCCATTTTCACAAGAGGGTTAAAGGAGAAAATGCACCCCACAATTTCATGCACATCTCCCAAGTAAAGAAATAACCCACCTATAGATGAAAACTGCTGTTTGGCTACACAGCAGGGCACAGAAGGCGTGGAGCGCCATTAGTCTTTTGGAGGACAAAATCAGTTTCAGTGTCATGATTGGGTCTGTTCTCTTTGACTGGGTCTAAAAGTGAAACTGGAAACTATATGTTGGTAAGTTTCTCCCAGTAGTGGGTAAGATACTTGAAAGTTTTCTAAGAGATGCTATCCTGGAGTAACTCAATGAAAATCTTATATTTTATATCTTATAACACCCAATCAGCACAGGTTTATGAGAAACCTGTACTGTCAGACTAATCTGATCAGCTTCTATGAAGAGATCAGTTCTATCTGGACTTTTCAATGACTTTTGATACTGTACCGTATAAAAGTTTGGTATACAAAATGAGAATTTGGATTTGCAACTGGCTCAGTGATAGGAAACAGAGGGTGCTTGTTAAATAGTAAATACTCAAACTGGATCACAGTCACCAGTGGCGTGCCACAGGGGTCAGTATTGGGTTCCTTCCTTTTCAATATATTTATTGTTTGTTTCAAAACTTTATTAACATTTTCAAAGGAAGAGCTTTATAACAACCAAGGGAGCCCAAAGCCACCTAGTTTTGATTTAGTGATAAGGAGTTGGTATTTTAGTCTTGGTTTTGCACTATTCTATTAGAAGAGAGAGAAAAGGGTTTTCATTCTGTCAAAATAAGTGTTATGGAGCCATATGGGGAGCTTTTGGATAAGCTATAAAAGTTTGGGGATAATACATTTTTTATAAGATTTTTCCTAGCTACCCAGGTTAGTGCAGATAAAGACATAATGACGGTTTCTGCCAAATTCATCAGAATAAGAGAGAAGCTGCTACAACACCATTACAAAGCAGAAAACAGGTATTTGAAGCTGCTAGTGCCTCTGGAGTCCCACAAATCTCAAGGTGTAGGATCCTCCAGAGAATTGCAGTTGTGCATAAACGTTTGTGGTTACTCCTAAACAGTGCTCATAAGTAGAAATGGTTGCAGTGGGCCCAGACATAAATGACTAATTTTGAAACAGTCTTGTTTGATTTATGAGTGCCGTGCATCCCTGGATGGTCCAGATGGATGGAGTAGTGGATGATTGATGTATGGCCACCGTGTGACGTGAGCAAGGAGGTGGTGGATTCATATTTTGGGCTGGAATCATTGGGGAGAGAGCTGGTTGGCCCATTTAGTGTCCCTAGAGGTGTGAAAATGACCTCTACACAGTATTTAGAGTTTCTGACTGGCCACTTTCTTCCATGTTACAAAAGGAAGAACCATGCCTCCCGTAGCAAAATCATCTTCATGCACCATCTCATGCAGCAAAGAATACCAAGGAGTCATTGGCTGCTATGGGCATAAAAGGAGAGAATCTCGTGGTGTGGCCACCATCCTCCCCTGACCTCAACCCTATTAAAAACCACTGAAGTATACTCAGGCAAAAGATCTATGAGGGTGGGAGGCAGTTCACATAAAAACAGCAGCTCTGGAAGGCTATTCTGACATCCTGCAAAGAAATTCAAGCAGAAATTATCCAAAAACTCACAAGTTCAATGGATGCAAGAATTGTGAAGGTGATATCAAAGAAGGGGTCCTATATTAACATGTAACTTAGCCCGTTAAGATGTTTTTGAGCTTATTACAGTAAATGTGACCGCTTAAAGCTGCAAATTCAACAAATGAATTTTCAACCTATAAAATGTTTAGAAACTCTGTTGTGCATAATAATTTGGAGCAGTGGATTTTGATTTTTTTAATTTGTGAGAAAAAAATGTTATGTTATAATTGGGAGGCTCGTCCAATAAAATTTGATTTATACTAATGGTTGAAGATTTGTACATTATACTGACTGTCATTTGCATTGACCTTTTGCATAATAATTTGGAAAGTGGTGTAGATTGATCTATAAAAGCCTTCCTTTCAAACTGAGGGCCACTTAATCTTTTTGAAGTACAGAATTAGTCACTCTCTTTTTTAGTTGACTAATCTTCATGCCCCTAACACCGACCAAGGTCGATGGATTGTTCAGACCTTCCATCTTTTGTCAAATACATTTTGATTGTTGGTTGGGACCTTAACATCTCATTAGACCCTTTTTTGGACTCTTCCAACACTTCCCATATCTCTTACAGATCACTTTCCAAAATTACATACGCCCTAGCAGACCTTAACGTCACAGGCACATGGCGCCTTCTCCATTCACAAGATAAAGATTTCTTGTACTTTTCGCAGACACATCAATCATATTCAGCAAAAGTATTCATACCCCTTGAACTTTTTCATATTTTGTTACCTTACAACCACAAACTTAAATGTATTTTATTGAGATTTTAAGTGATAGACCAACACAAAGTAGCACATAATTGTGAAGTGGAACAAAAATGATACATGGTTTTCAAAATTTTATTCAAATAAAAATCTGAAAATGTGACATGCAAAAGTATTTAGCCCTATTATCAATACTTTGTAGAGCCAACTTTAGCTGCAATTACAGCTGCAAGTCTTTTGGGGTATGTCTCTACCAGCTTTGTGCATCTAAAGACTGAGATTTTTGCCCATTCTTCTTTGCAAAAAAGCTCAAGCTCAGCCAGATTGGATGGAGAGCATCTGTGAACAGCAATTTTCATGTCTTGCCACAGATACTCAATGGGATTAGGTCTGGACTTTGACTAGGCCATTCTAACACATGAATATTCTTTAATCTAAACCATTCCACTGTAGCTCTGGCTGTATGTTTAGGGTCATTGTCTTGTTGGAAAATGAATTTCCTTCCCAGTCTCAAGTCTTTTGCAGCATCCAACAGGTTTTCTTCCAGGATTGCCCTGTATTTAGATCCATCCATCTTCCCATCAACTCTGACCAGCTTCCCTGTCCCTGCTAAAGAAAACCATCCCCTCAGCATGATGCTGCCACCACGTTTCACAGTGGGGTTGGTGTGTTCAGGATGATGAGCAGTATTACTTTCCCGCCACATTTGCATTTAGGCCAAAAAGTTCAACTTTGATCTCATCTGACCAGAGCACTTTTTTCCACATGTTTGCTGTGTCCCCTATATGGCTTGTGGCAAACTTCAAACAGCACTTCTTATGTGTTTCTTTCAACAATGGTTTTCTTCTTGCCAGTCTTTCATAAAGGCCAGATTTTTGGAGTGCACAACTTATAGTTGTCATGTGGACAGATTCTCCCACCTGAGCTGTGGATTTCTGCAGCTCCTCCAGAGTGACCATGGGCCTCTTGGCTGCTTCTCTGACCAGTGCTCTCCTTGCTCGATCTGTTGGTTTAGGTGGACGGCCATGTTTTGGTAGGTTTGCAGTTGTACAGTCATGGCCAAAAGTTTTGAGAATGATACAAATATTAATTTTTACAAAGTCTACTGCTTCAGTTTTTCTAATGGCAATTTGCATATACTCCAGAATGTTATAAAGAGTGATCAGCTTAACAGCAATTACTTGCAATGTCAATATTTGCCTAGAAAATGAACTTTATCCCCCAAAACACATTTCAACATCATTGCAGCCCTGCCTTAAAAGGACCACCTAACATCGTTTCAGTGATTGCTCCATTAACACAGGTGTGGGTGTTGATGAGGACAGGGCTGGAGATCAATCTGTCATGATTAAGTAAGAATGACACCACTGGACACTTTAAAAGGAGGCTGGTGCTTGCCATCATTGTTTCTCTTCTGTTAACCATGGTTATCTCTAAAGAAACACGTGCAGTCATCATTGCACTGCACAAAAATGGCCTAACTGGGAAGAGTATTGCAGCTAGAAAGATTGCACCTCAGTCAACAATCTATCGCATCATCAAGAACTTCAAGGAGAGAGGTTCCATTGGTGCCAAAAAGGCTCCAGGGCGCCCAAGAAAGACCAGCAAGCGGCAGGACCGTCTCTTAAAAGTGTTTCAGCTGCGGGATTGGGCTACCAGCAGTGCAGATCTTGCTGAGGAATGGCAGCAGGCAGGTGTGAGTGCATCTGCACGCACTGTGAGGCGGAGACTCTTGGAGCAAGGCCTGGTCTCAAGGAGGGCAGCAAAGAAGCCACTTCTCTCCAGAAAAAACATCAGGGACAGACTGATATTCTGCAAAAGGTACAGGGAGTGGACTGCTGAGGACTGGGGTAAAGTCATTTTCTCTGATGAATCCCCTTTTCGATTGTTTGGAACATCTGGAAAACAGCTTATTCGGAGAAGAAGAGGTGAGCGCTACCACCAGTCTTGTCTCATGCCAACTGTAAAGCATCCTGAAACCATTCATGTGTGGGGTTGCTTCTCAGCCAAGGGAATCGGCTCTCTCACAGTCTTGCCTAAAAACACAGCCATGAATAAAGAATGGTACCAGAATGTCCTCCAAGAGCAACTTCTCCCAACTGTCCAAGAGCAGTTTGGCGCTCAACAATGCCTTTTCCAGCATGATGGAGCACCTTGCCATAAAGCAAAGGTGATAACTAAATGGCTCAGGGAACAAAACATAGAGATTTTGGGTCCATGGCCTGGAAACTCCCCAGATCTTAATCCCATTGAGAACTTGTGGTCAATCATCAAGAGACGGGTGGACAAACAAAAACCAACAAATTCAGACAAAATTAAAGCATTGATTCTGCAAGAATGGACTGCTATCAGTCAGGATTTGGTCCAGAAATTGATTGAGAGCATGCCAGGGAGAATTGCAGAGGTCCTGAAGAAGAAGGGTCAACACTGCAAATATTGACTTGCTGCATTAACTTATTCTAACTGTCAATATAAGCTTCTGTTACTCATAATATGAATGCAATTATATTTCTGTATGTGATAAAAACATCTGACAAACACACATAAAAACCAGAGGGCAGCAGATCATGTGAAAATATAATATTTGTGTCATTCTCAAAACTTTTGGCCATGACTGTAGAATACTTTTTCCATTTTTGGATGATGGATTGAACAGTGCTCCTTGGGATGCTCAAAGTTTTGGATATGTTTTTATAACCTAACCCTGCTTTAAACTTCTCCACAACTTTAACTCTGACCTGTCTGGTGAGTTCCTTGGTTTTCATGATGCTTTGTTCACTGGTGTTCTCTAATAAACCACTGAGGCCTTCACAGAACAGGTGTATTTATACTGAGACTAAATTACACACAGCTGGACTCTATTAACTCATTAAGTAACTTCTGAAGGCAATTGATTGCACTGGATTTTATTTAGGGGTATCATAGTACAGGAGGCTGAATACTTTTGCACCAGGGGTGTAAATACCGGGGTAGCAGCGGAATCAGCTGCCACAGGGCCCGGGACATCAGGTGGCCCGGAGGCCTGTGGCAGCCGCTTCCGCAAACCCCACAAACCAGTGGCATAACGATCGCGGTTGCAGGGGTTGTGCGATTGTGACCGGACGCGGCAGGGTACATGGCCTGTGGCCACCTGGAGATGGCCAGGCCCCGGACCACTATGATAGCGGTCGGGGAAAGCCTGGTTCCCCGACCGCTATACATACTGTTATTGGAAAGGGGCCCTGGCATATTGCAGGCCCCTTTCCAATAGATGGCAGGGCAGAGCACCCAGGGGCAGTGACTGAAAATAATAAATACATATTCTCACCTCTCCTGGGCACAGCGTTCTCTCCAGCGCTCTTCCGTCATGTGACTAAGACCTGTGATTAGGCCCCAGCAGTCACATGGGGCGCAGCCGTGTAATGACCTGAGGAGACCCCAAACTATAATAATAGCACCGAAGCAGAGGGGAGCTGTTGGAAGCATATAATACTGTGAGGGGGCCACTGTAGAGCATATACTACTGGATGGGGGCCACTGTAGAGCATATACTACTGGGTGGGGGCCACCGCAGAGCATATAATACTGGGTGGGGACCACTGTGGTGGGCATATAATACTGTGTGTGGGCCACTGTGGGGAGCATATAATACTGGGTGGGGGCCACTGTAGAGCATATAATACTTGGTGGGGGCCACTGTAGGGGGCATATAATACTGGGTGGGAGACACTGTAGAGACCAAGCCAAGACAAATATAGTAGGTGAACTGGTGGCCCCTGGAAACGAGTTGATCCAAAAGACAGGTGGGATGCCGGATGCTTTCTAGAGATGCGCGACAGTGGACGAGCAAGGATTGATCTATCACTTGAAATCTCAATAAAGTACATTTAAGTTGGTGGTTGTAAGGTGACAAAATGTGAAAAAGTTCAAAGGGTATGAATACGTTTGCAAGCCACTGTAGCCTACTAGATTGCCTGTTTCTATCCCAATCTTACTCCCCTTTTATTCTTCACACTTACATGGGTTTCCTGAACATTCCTTGAGACTCCACCTTCTTCTCACTTACTACTTGCAGGCAAATGCCATCCCAGATACCCCTTCCCCTGTGGTGTGGAAAGCACAAATCTGCTCTTAGAGAGGAACCTATTTCCGTATGTTCCTTTGTGAATAAATGTCAGTCTGACGAACTTCATTCCCTTTTCTCCCAGATCTCCTACCTTGAATCCCACCATAAGAAATCCCTAGTGGTTTTGGTTGCTTCCCAGTTACACGCTCTCAGGGATAAAGTAAAGAATATATTGAAAGTAAAATTGTCTAAAACCCTTCTATATGCTAGATATAGGCATTATGTCATGGCAACAAAGGTAACAAGATTTTGAGACACGTTTGTTAGAATCCTCTATTTTCTAATTTTCTTTCCTTTCTCATTGCTTCTTTATTGCCACTTAGGTTATATTTGTCTTTGTGTGTCCTCTTACCTAAAAAGAAAAGATAAAGCAGTAATAACTTGTATTTTCTAGAATATTTTTATCCATCGCTGATTTCCTAATTTACCGCAAGCAGCAAAAGAAAAGTAATTTTATTCTGTAACCAATGTCCTGCCAGAATTTATTAGTGGCTTAAGACCTGGGAGCGAGAACTGGTAATGGCATTTATGTGTTAGGAAGTAAACGTCACATTGCTGTCCTTGTGTGATGCAAATAATGTCCTGAAATGCTCTATTAACACTATCCTTTGGGACACAGAGCATTAGTTTTGTATGAAGGACAAGCAGAGTTATCATCAGTCTGAATTTAAGGTACATCTGCAGATGGAGAATCTCAGACACTGCATTATCTGTGCTTCTAATAGAAACAATGTTTTCGGGATTTAAACAAGCATGAATAATGGACACTAACAGGCAGTGACAAATAAATGACCTTGAGATTCAACTATCTCTCTGGTTATATCAATGCTTATCTACTTAATGCTACCAATGGTGCTGTAGGTAGTTTCTGTTCACAATGCAAATGTGCATATCAAGCTAATACTTGAAAGCTGGGTAGTCACCATTATATGCACAGTTTATAATATATAAATATAATAGCAATAGTGCTTACAGCATAGTGTTGTAGCAAATTGATGTGCAGACCAAATGCTGCTGAATACCTTCTGTGAAATCCTAGTTAATAAAATAAACATATATCATGAGCCTGGAAGACACAGACATACGAAGTCTTATGGTATGTACAGTGGGTACGGAAAGTATTCAGACCCCTTTAAATTTTTCACTCTTTGTTTCATTGCAGCCATTTGCTAAAAGCAAAAAAGTTCATTTTATTTCTCATTAATGTACACTCAGCACCCCATCTTGAGAGAAAAAACCAGAAATGTAGATATTTTTGCAAATTTCTTAAAAAAGAAAAACTGAAATATCACATGGTCATAAGTATTCAGACCCTTTGCTGTGACACTCATATTTAACTCGCATGCTGTCCTTTTCCTTCTGATCCTCCTTGAGATGGTTCTACTCCTTCATTGGAGTCCAGCTGTGTTTAACTAAACTGATTGGACTTGATTAGGAAAGGCACACACCTGTCTATATAAGACCTCACAGCTCACAGTGCATGCCAGAGCAAATGAGAATCATGAGGTCAAAGGAACTGCCCAAGGAGCTCAGAGACAGAATTGTGGCAAAGCACAGATCTGGCCAAGGTTACAAAAAATTTCTGCAGCACTTAAGGTTCCTAAGAGCACAGTGGCCTCCATAAATGGAAGAAGTTTGGGACGACCAGAACTCTTCCTAGACCTGGCCAGCCAAATTGAGCAGTCGTGGGAGAAGAGCCTTGGTGAGAGAGGTAAAGAAGAACCCAAAGATCACTGTGGCTGAGCTCTAGAGATGCAGTAGGGAGATGGGAGAAAGTTCCACAAAGTCAACTATCACTGCAGCCCTCCACCAGTCGGGGCTTTATGGCAAAGTGGCCCGAAGGAAGCCTCTGCTCAGTGCAAGACATATGGAAGTCCGCATAGAGTTTGCCAAAAAACACATGAAGGACTCCCAGACTATGAGAAATAAGATTCTCTGGTCTGATGAGACGAAGATTGAACTTTTTGGCGTTAATTCTAAGCGGTATGTGTGGAGAAAACCAGGCACTGCTCATCACCTGCCCAATACAATCCCAACAGTGAAACGTGGTGGTGGCAGCATCATGCTATGGGGGTGTTTTTCAGCTGTAGGGACAGGACAACTGGTTCCAATTGAAGGAAATATGAATGAGGCCAAGTACAGAGATATCCTGGAAGAAAACCTCTTCAAGAGTGCTCTGGACCTCAGACTGGGCCGAAGGTTCACCTTCCAACAAGACAATGACCCTACGCACACAGATAAAATAACAAAGGAGTGGCTTCGGAACAACTCTGTGACCATTCTTGACTGGCCCAGCCAGAGCCCTGACCTCAACCCAATTAAGCATCTCTGGAGACACCTGAAAATGGCTGTCCACCAACGTTCACCATCCAACTTGACGGAACTGGAGAGGATCTGCAAGGAAGTGTAAGAGACAGCCAATGTTGTCCTAAACTTTATTTGTCTGTATAAATTGTTAATGTTGAATGTATTTCTGTGATTCTGTTCCTTTAAGACAGCAGCCATTGTAATTGTGACATGATGCTGGAGTGAGACCCCCCCTCTTTTGTGTCAGCCTGCATGTTCTGAAGACAGAGTGTGAGCAGAGAAGCAGGAAGTGACGAGACAGAGAGCAGCAGCCATCTTGGCAAGAGAGAAGACAGGTGTCTGTGGTTGTATTGAACTGGTGTGGAGATTTTTCTGTACAGCTAAGCTGTATCTTGGTCCAGAGACAAACAGAGTGTAAAGAGACAACAGGACTAGTGAGTCCATGTGAAAGGAACTGTGCTCAGTGGCTGATCAGTGAGACTGACATTGTGACTGTGTATATGGATACCACAGATAGAGACTTGCAGTGCTGTTGACGTACTGGACAGTAACTGCTAAATCCCGGCTTACATCCCAGCTCAGTGTATGGATTCGGCAGGACTGTCAGTGTTTTATTTTTCTGTTCTGTAGAGTAATGTGGTGAAAATAGTGTAACAAAGTCAATCCAGCAATGCACAGTCAGTATAACGCAAACATGATTCTTAAATATATAGTAAATAAAGTTGTGCATGTGCCACTTCAGTCAGATGGTAATGCTGTCATTTTCTGCTGCAAAGGATAAGAATTGTGAGAACAAACAAGCATTGTGCCATCTTGTCTTAAGAGAACTGGGGCATCCACCTGCACTGTGGTTGGGGGTATTTTACAAATGATCAGTCTATCATTCTATTTACCAAAGTTTGGATTGTTACTATGGAGAGTTATCAAAACTAGGTCAATAGAAAGACAGATACCTGTCATTTTCATAAAGCTGTCTGAACGATCAGAGCTGGAATCTGACTGGTTGCGATGGGCAACTTCTACATTTTGCCTGATATATTTCACTTAACGTGTTTATGGTTCTTTGTTCATGTGCATAGCTACATATCAGTAATCTCTCCCTCCGCAACATCACATTTCACCTTTAAGTCTTTTAGTCACAAATGCTATAAAAGGAAAAAAAAAAAATTGAAAAGCTACTCACCTTTTCAAGGCTCTGTTGATCCAACACTGATGCTCTGGCAGTCCTTGTGGTCTTTGTTTACAAGCTGCCTGTGTGAATGAAGCTCACTGCATTATAGTGAGTTATGATGCAGTAATCTCCTGAATGGCCCGGTCACTACAGTACTGAACTGACATAAAGCTGTGAGTTTAATACTGTACTGATACGGCTGTTCAGGAACTCAATACATCATAAACACAGTGAGCTCCATTCACACAGCAATGGTCAGTTTCATGGACAGGACACAGTCATGTAGAGCACACCTCCCATTGTAGAAGCCATCTCCCTGCTCAAAGTACAATGTATTTTTCCCCTCTACAGAAGTACATGCCCATTAAAGTGGTCGTTGTTAAGGACACTTATCCACAATCTGAAAGTCTCCCTAAAGCCTATTTGTGAATGGAGTGCCAGTGTGGTTGGGTGATCGGTACTCCATTCTCTTCTATGGGTCTGTGGGCACTGCTGGAGATTACAGTCCTGGTGGCCCAATAACAGTAAATGTAGTTCAGTCATAAAAGCACACTAGCTCTCCTTTCACAAAGAGGCTTTAGGGGGACTTTGGGTTCCCTATTCTCCTGACTACTTGGGTACCCAGTAGTTGGACCCCTAGCGATCTGACATTTTTCCTCTATACTGTGAATAGGGGATAAGTGTCCTTAATGGCACAACCCCTTTAACACCTGCAGGACCCTTTTTCACTCCCACAGCACCATACCTTCTCCCATACAGCATTTTTCCTCCCTGCAGCACTGTATGTCTCAAATAGGTCTACTCTGTTCATGGAGAATACAGTCTAGTCTCCTATGTACCCATCCTCTGTGCTTGCCTGACACTGACACAGCTGCTGCTTAACCCCTTAATGACCGGGCCATTTTTTGTTTTTGCATTTTCGTTTTTCCCTCCCCACATTCCAAGAGCCATAACTTTTTCATTTTTCAGTTCACAGAGTCACATGATGGCTTATTGTTTGCGAAACAAATTGTACTTTGTAATGTCACTATTCAATATTTTGTGCAATGTACTGGGAAGCTGGAAAAAAATTCAGAATGAGGTGAATTGGAGAAAAACTGCATTTGCGCCAAATTCATATGGGTTTAATTTTTACACCATTCACTGTGTGGTAAAAATGACATGTTACCTGTATTCTGTGGGTCAGTACGAACACGGCGATACCAAATTTATATAGTATTTGTAATGTTTTGATACCTTTTAAGAAATTAAAAACTTTGCTAAATAGAAAAAAAAATTTTGCATCGCCATATTGTGTCACCTGTAACTTTTTCATATTTACATGTATGGAGCTGGGTAAGGCTTCTTTTTATGCGGGACAACATGACGTTTTTATTGATACCACTTGGGGAAAGATCTGATGGTTTGATCACTTTTTATTAAATTTTTTATAGGAGACAAAGTGTTGAAAAAAACGCTATTTGGCCATTTTGATTTTTTTTTCCCCGCTACGCCGTTCACCGTATGAGTTAAATATTTTAATATATTTTAATAGTTCGGGCATTTTGGAGCGCGGGGATACCTAATGTGTTTATGTTTACTTTTGTTTATTTACTTTTATATCTGATCTAGGGAAAGGGGGGTGATTTGAACTTGTGTTTTTTTTTAATTTTTACATACTTTTAAAAACTTTTTTTTTTATACTTTTACTTGTATGATCAGACTCCCTAGGGACCTTGAAGCCTAGGGAGTCTGATCGATCATACTATTCACTGCAATACTACTGTATCGCAGTGAATAGCAAAATGCCTTCACTGCTATTACACGATGCCTCTGGCATCGTGTAATAGCTATACTGAAATGATAGGCCTGGGAGCCTTCAATAGGCTCCCGGCTGTCATGGCAACCAAGCGCCGCCCTCCGTTCCGGGAGGGCGGCGATGAGGTAAAAATGGCGGCGCCCTTGTCGGCTCCGCAATTTAGACGCCGCGGTCGCGTTTGACCGCGGCATCTAAAGTTTAACAGCCGCGATCGGTGCAGGCACCAATCGATGCTGTTAGCTGCGGGTCCTGGCTGTATTATACAGCCGGCACCCGCGGTGTATGGAGAGCACTCAGCTCCTGAGCGCTCTCCATACATCGTCATGCGACTCAGGACGTACTATTACGCCCTGCGTCGTTAAGGGGTTAAGCTCCTCGAACAGATCTCTAACAGCCTTCAGATCATTGCTCAGTTATATAAACAGATCAAAGTGGCAGCACTCCAAAAAATGTGTATATCCAGTGTGTTTATTTCAAGGCGACGTTTCGGTTCTCACCTAGAACCTTTCTCAAGCACAATACAGTAATACTAACAGCAATATAAAGGGTATCCAATTCACAGTTCAATTATTTCAATCAATTTGCAATATCATAAAAAAGTGCAAAAATACAAAGTGCAGTAGTGCATAAATGCTCATAAATAAAGTGCAATAATATTTTCAGATACATACAATAATTTAGCATGTAAAAAAGTGACATAGAACTATAAAAAATAAATGGTGTAAACAATATGATTAATCAACAGGTGTCAATAATAAAAACAGAATGGAACATTCCCACTTACTATAAGGCATTAATCCAAAAATCCACAGCATGAGGAGTACTCCATAACGATATTGGTGTGCATAGGGCACCAATGTGCAAAAAGTCAATATGTATAGAAACTGGGGCGCATCAATTGCGCATGTCCGCACAATAAGCGCCAGACATACATATTAGATACTGGCAAGTGTCTGTAAACACTCTGCGAATGTCAGACATGGGCAGGACTCAATTACACCCGTATAAAAGGAAACAGACTGCGTTAATAAACGCTATAAAGGTCTGAATAACGGGGTAATTTAGTGAGCTACACTAAAGTGATTAGCAGAAGATTGTATCAGAAGTATCAAATGGCTATGGCATCTTGTAAATAAAAAAGGGAAAATAAAATAAATAAATAAAACTCCTTTTCAAAGGCAAAGTGACAGACCTGACCACATCTAGGCCAGTACTCTCACCCGTAGCGATCAACCAGACTATATGGTATCTGTGAGGTAATTAAACCACAACTCCACCACATGGGTAAGTAAAGGATACTCCGATCTAGTCTTAGACCCGAGAGTCACCCATACCCTACTGCCTATGGGATCAAATTCACGCCCAATTTATATTGGAGAACAAAACTAAAACATAAAAAGAGAACAAGAAAATAAATAAAAAAATATAATTGAGATATGCCAAGTAAATGTACCACAGATATCACATCATTTGGTGTGCCCCAGAGAACAAAAAAAAAAAACCGCAAATTTTTTTTTTGTAACAAATATTAATAAAATATGCATTATTGTAATAATAAGATGTCCTTTATAGTAATAGTCGGGATGTTCCAAAACTTCATTCTAGGTAAACCCGCATGTGTTAATGTGAATCAATATAGGTGTTGATCTAAAAAAAAGAGAAAATACAAAATTAATACTTATCAATGATAAAAAAAACCAAAAAACTAGAAATTTTTTTTTAAAAAAACTCTAAAAAAATTTTTTAATTTTTTTTTTTCTCATTTTAGAAAATCACTGTATGTATAACTTGCTCAGTTATATAGTGAGAAGCTGTCTCTGTGCTCTGTAGCATCCCTCCCCACTCCCCCTGTGTTTTATCACACTCTGAACGCTGACACTTTACAGGCACAGCTGCTATCACTGTCCACATGCCCCCCCCCCCTTCCTGCCATTACCTCCCGAGTGTCAGTCACGGTCAGAACAGCTGCATTAGGTTGAGCTCTCAACAGTCGCCACGGAGACCTAGGTCTCCTACAACCCCGCCCAGTGGCCTGTGATTGGCTAGGGGGAAAATAACAGAGGGGGAAAATAACAAGGGAAAGCTGCAAAACAGTGTATATAGAATACAGACCATAGACCATAGAACACAGAGGACGGAACATATCAACACAACCCAGATTCACAATAAACAAAACAGTAGCACACTGGGTGCTGCAATTCCCCCCTATTTTAACCTGAGCCACCCTCGGTGAATCTAAACCCAGGTTAGGGAAGGAACCACAGTGGACAAGACAAGACGTACAACAGGAGAAAAAGTTAGGCATAACAGATACTACAATATATATATATATATATATATATATACACACACACACACACACACACACACACACACACACACATACACATACAGCAAGCGAATGGATGGATCCGGATCTATAGCCAGGAAAAGGGAAAACTGGGCGTAGACCTGGTACCTGAGGCACAGGTACGTTAGTGTCTCTCTCAGGACCTCAACAGGAAACAGGGACTCAAGGGCACAAGTGCGTGAGTATCCAATCCTGGAGCAAAGGGACAGGATACATCAGGGTGAGCTGGGGCAGTGTTCACAAGTTTGCACTGGGGTAACTGGGGTAGTGTCCCAAAAGTTCGGCACCAATACAAGGGGGTAAAACATGGTGGCTATGTACAACTCTAGGATTTCAGGGAGTCACTCCAGGGAGCACAAAACTTAAAGGATCACTCCAGCCAGGAGGGCTGGAGGGCACAAAACTTGATGTGGGGAGCACAAAACTTACTGGGGGCAGCCTTCTCATCCTCTGCAGATGGTGGTCCTGATGTCTTGGGAGGTGAGGCTGGAGTTGATGCCGACGTTGCAGGCTCCAACAATCTAGACAGGAGTTGCAGCTCCAGGGCCTTCTTCTCCATGGCCCAGTAGAAGGCAGTGACAGTGACCGGGTTCATGTTGCACTTGTACACCGGTGATTCAGCTTTCTGTGCGGCTGTTGGTGTTGCAGAGTGACCTCCCACAGATATGTGACCACCTCCTGACATGATGATGGTATTCAGGACAGCAGGCGGTGATGCAGCAGGAGCAGGGCGTGGCGAAGTGAACCGTAGGTCAGGCCTGCGGCTGTTGGTAGCTGGAGATCAGGGGTGGTTGTAGCGGAGTCCTTCCATACCTCCGGTAAGGGCGGTGACACAGGGATTCAGTCAACGTCAGATGCCCAGAACCCCTTAGGGCCAACTTTGAGGGTGGACTCAATTCTCTCACCTTGGTCCAAACTATGCAGTTGTTCCAGCAGCCCAGGCTTTTTCACCAACCTCCGGTTGACAAATACGTTGAGGCGTTCAGAATCCTTCGCAATAAACCCACAGCCAGTAATCCGGTCAAAGTTAATGACAGTACCTCTCCTCTGGTCAGGCATCTTGCCCTCTATAGGTGGTTCTCAACCAGCCCGTCTATGGAAATACACCTTCTCTTCCGCCACTTTTAACTGTTGGCACCCTGCTAGAGTAGTAGGCCTTCGAGCGCTTACGACAGGTGGCGGGACAGCAGCAGATGTTTTAATGGGGGCTCCAGCTGGAGTCCCAGGAGTAGCTAGCACAGCAGCTACTGGAATCTCTTCCATCACCTCCTCAGCTTCCATCTCTTCTCCCCAAATTCAAGCAGCAGGGTCCTGGTTGATACCCCTGACTGGTGGGGGATGTAACATCTTGCATCGCAGGATATAGTGGCTCTGCTTGCAGTGAATACAGTCTCTTAACTTGCGCAGCACTCTCTCTGGAAATTTCCAGGAGCTGACTTTTGATGAATAGCTGGTGGGCAGTGCTAACTACGCATAGCACAGCATACTTTTGGATTCACCCAAGATGACGGTGCCCAGGAGGCTCCGCTGACGCTGTCCTGTAGGAGGGGCTGTCCAACTGATGTCAGTGGCTGATGGTTGGCTTCTTGTTTGAATCTGTCGGAGGAGCTTGTCCATTGCTAAGCAGTCGCAGGTCTTTGCCGCCTGAGCGCTGGTTTGGCAGGCTGGCGGTTAACCTCTGCGGAGCTGTAGACTTTTGAATGCCGCAGTTCTAATCAGAGGCTTGCAGTAACCCCTTCCGGGCTGGGCTCATGTGCACAGGTGATGTCACAGCAATCAACACAGTCCAGTAATGGCTCACAGTCCTCTGGCTTGCAATAAAGTGGCACAAACTTGGCAAACAGTTGCAACAGTCCACAGTCTATGCAAAAATTCCAGACAGGCTAGCGACAAGGCATTTCCAGGCAAATATAACAGAGTCCTCAGAAATATCCATAAGGACAGTCTCTCAGACAGAAATAAAGTGTTTTCTGCTCACCAGGTGTAGATGTTTCACTAGGATCTTTCCACTGATGTCTGTTGATGTTAAGGACACGGGGGTCTTGATCCTGCCAACTACACCAAAAAACAGTATGTCGCAACCCAGATGGAGGGAACCGGAGGATGGGAGTAGTAGTGGCGGATGATGTTCCACCTGCTAGGCCGAGCACACTCAACCACGCACCCCAGCCCTGCCCCTGGACCAGTCACCGCTGAGGGGAGTCCTGCAGCACTACCTGATGATGGTGATAGTAGTTTCCCCCTGCTGCAACCCAGATGGAGGAGACCGGAGGATGGGAGTTGTAATGGCTGAGGATGTGCCACCTACTAGGCCAAGCACACTCACCAATCACTCTAGTCCCACTCCTGGTCCGGACAGAGTCAAGGAAAGGGGGGGTCCTGCAGCACTACTGGATGGTAGTGGTAGTAGTTGTTTTCCCCGGGGCGCTTCCAGTTGGAGAGTGGGCCTCTCCTCTCTGAGCCGGTGTGGTGGATGTTGGAAGGGCCCTGATGTTAGTGCAGGCACGACTCAAGCAGCCAGATGGTAACGGTCAAACAGGGAACAGTTTATTACTACAACTGGTAACAGCAAAATGGCAGCTTCCGAATGGGGGTAGTAGTACAGTGTCCAATTCCCCAGCTTTGGTTCTAGGTGGGTGCCCAGGGTTAACTATCACAGTCTTGTGCTCCACTACTCCTCCTCTCGTGCCTCTCCCAGAGATGGATGATAGGGATAGTGGTGGTACAGGGAGGCCTATCAGGGTTCTGGTTACCTGAAGACTAGGCCAGACATGGTCCTCCTGTCAGGGTCCACTCCTGTTCCTCCCTCCTGGCACGGCACTGGAAAGATTCAAAATAATGGACAGCTGACCCAGTACTCCAGGTTGTCTCTGGGGCTGAAAATACTCCTCCTGGGACTGCGAAGGCAACAGTTGGCCTCAGTCCAGCTTGTGGGGGCAGGAACCCTTTGCACACCCTCACTGTTCCACTGCTCACACTGAACTGACTAGACTCAACTCAGGCCAAGGCCAACGGTTACCGTGGAGACGGAGTCTCCCACAACCTCGCCCAGTGGCCTGTGATAGGCCAGGGTTAAACCAAGGCAGGGTTTGAACACTGCAGGGGAGAAAATACAGGGAAAAGCTGCAAACAATTACATGTAACATAGAATGGGACATACCAACATAAATCAGAGGCACAAAAGAAACAAATTAATGCAGCAGCCTCTGGGATGCTGCATCACGGGGCGCTTCCAGTTGCAGAGGTGATGGTGTTCGGAAGGGCCCTGATTGTAAGGCAGGCATGCCTCAGTCTTCAGATGCAGTTGAACAGGATAACTGTTTTTTTCAGCAAGTGGAGACAAACGAGGTACAAACAGCAGCTTCCAACAATGGGGGTAGTAGTACCTCGGTGTCCAATTCCCCTAGCCTTGGTCTTAGGAGGTTACCAAGGATGATACAGGCTATTAGGCAGACTTCTCTCCAACTTCAACTCCTCTGTCCGCCACTCCCAGATAGGGATACTGCGGATAGTAGTGCAGGGAGTCCTGACAGGGATCTGGTTACCTTTGCTTAGGCCCGAGTGAACTCCTCCTGTCAGTGTCCTCCACTGCTCCTCCTGGCACGGTGTCCAAAAGTCCTGACAGCCGAACTCCCTTCTCAGGGCTGTCTCTGGATGAGCCTAGGGCAAGTCTTTATCCTCCTAGAGGCTGTATATGGACGGCCGTTGAAGTCCACTCTCAGTGCTGGCAAGTACCTCTGCAGACTGCAGGAACTCAACTGCTCACAAACTGGCACACACTAGACAGAGCTCTCAACGGTCGCCAGAGAGACCAAGGTCTCCTAGAATCCCACCCAGTGGCCTGTGATTGGCTAGGGCTGAACCAAGGGAAAGGTTTGAACACAGAGGGGAAAAAATAACAAGGAAAAACTGCAAAACAGTGTATACTGAACATACAAATAAGAGGAAGGGACATACCAACACAACCCAGAAGCACAATAGACAAACACTTAAAGTAGTAGCACTCTGGGATGCTGCCCCACCCACTATGTCTCTCCAAAATGCAAGGCCATACTTTTGGCCTTGGAGTTCCAGTCAAAACAACCACAAGTTACTGAATCTTAAGTGTCTAAAGTTGTGGTTGTTCTCACTATCCACTTCCCTCTCATCACATGCAGAGGATAGTGTTTTTTTTTGTTTGTTTGTTTGTTTTTTTAAATATGACTGCACTTGAAAAGGTTGTAAGTTTATTTGCCTATTCCACAACATGGTGCACAAAAATACCTAAAATTCCAGAATTTAAAGAATATTATAGGTCAGGTCAGCATCTGATATTTTGGCCAAAATACGTAAACTTGCAACCTATGTGAATAATTTCCTCTGGTGAAATGAAATAATCAGTATTAGATGACCCTGATACAGAGACCAGATATCCTAGATCTTCCCTGAGGGGTCTGATCCACAGCTGGTGATGCAGCATGTTGTTGTATGTAATCCAGATCTGCAGATGAATCATATCTGGCAATAGCTGTGCCAAGCAATGATGGCGTCCATCTGTGTGGTGGAAAGGAAAACACACCATTGCTAAGAATGCAAACGTGCATTGCAAAAAGTAATGCATCTGAGAGAGTTGATAAGTAAAAACCTACTTCCATTGGGTCAACTTATGCCATGGATGTGGCTGCATGATGTGTTCTTAGATGTGGTTGCAAAACCCTTGACTGTGACAAATGGAGTGGGAGGTCCGGATTCCCGGCTCGGTTCCCGATTCGTACAAGTTTGGTATGAACCACACCTTAAATTGCATTACAACATAGGTTCCTAGAGGCCCTGAGAGTGTTAAAATACTATCTCTCTAAGGCAAACACAGCCGAAGATATGTTAAAGTGAAACTGACAAGTATGTCTATGGAAAAATGATTGGTAAGCAGTGGATACAAACTCAAAGTTTAACCATACACCACACTTACACATTTTAACATTTATAACCCTCCATAAAGCTCCCTTTTTTGTGTGAAACATCGTTTGGCTGTGGTTTTTTAGACACACATTGCGAAAGGCAATAGTTTTGTAGAAAAATTAACCCGTTTATATATATACAGCAGCACAGATATGCCTCCTTACGCCTATCTATGATTTCTATCACTGATCTAGCTGTAATTGCTTAAATCTGAAAAAGTTCTCCATCTATTTCTACCTATTGCTTGCAGTTGTAAGCTTTTGAGAACTGTGCTCTGTATGATGCAGTGAGATGAATCACAGATTCTTCCCTATCTCCACCACTGCCTTTTGATCATGCTTATATGGTGTATGTCAGAGGTCCACAAAGATCGGGCTGCGGACCAATACTGGGCCGTGGATCACTTGGTACTGGGCCGGCCCGGTCATCAGGGACCTCTGTAGGCTACTAGGTGTCGGCTGATGGTCCTATGCTGCGTGTAATCCACCACATGGGAGCATCAGCAGGCAGTGGTACAGGACCAAGTTTTGAGTAGCCTACACCAGCAGATCACTTTCCACTTACAGTTGAAACCAGAAGTTTACATACACTATATAAAAAGACAGATATGCAAGTTTTTCTCACTATCTGACATGAGATCAGAATAAACCTTTCATAAGCTTCTCACAATAGTTGCTAGGAATTTGGGCCCATTCCTCCTGACAGAACTGGTGTAACTGAGCCATTTTTGTAGGACGCCTTGCTCGCACCTTCCTTTTCAGCTTTGCCCATAAATTTTCAATAGGATTGAGATCAGGGCTTTGTGATGGCCACTCCAAAACAATTACTTTGTTATCCTTAAGCCACTTTGTAACCAGTTTGGCATTATGCTTCGGGTCATTGTCCATTTGGAAGACCCATTTGCGCCCAAGCTTTAACTTCCTGGCTGATGTCTTGATATGTTGCTTCAATATTGCCACATAATGTTCTTTCCTCATGATGCCATCTATTTTGTGAAGTGCACCAGTCCCTCCTGCAGCAAAACAACCCCACAACATGATGCTGCCACCCCTGTGTTTCACAGTTGGGATGGTATTCTCAGAATTGCAAGCTTCTCCCCTTTTCCTCCAAATGTAACAATGGTCATTATGGCCAAGCATTTTTGTTAGTTCAAGACGAATCAACATGTTTGTGGTTTCATTAAAAACCAAACTATTTGTAATATTCGGGTCGAACCCGGTTCATGACAAACCGGTTTTCCCATCTCTAGTCAAGATCTGTTGCTGCTGGATGATTCTGGAAGAGCTAAAGATTTGGCACTTAGGTCCCAATATCTACAATTATAAAGTGGTAACCGTTGTCAGCCGAGCCTAACCGCACTACAGAAGAAAATTGTTTAGAATTGTAGTATCAAGAGACAGAGCAACCGACTTTTTGAACAGAATGTGCTTTCCATCTAAAGCACCTATGCAGTTAGGGAAATGTGCTGAGATCTAAAATTCCAATGCAATGTCCAACCATTGTTGGGATGTGGACTGGGGCAGCATTGCTGAAACAAGTCTCTACCAGATCACCTCAGGCTGGATTCACACCATTGCTTGCACTCTGTTCGGGGTTTCCGTCCCCAAATCTGCTTGAAAAACGTGGAGAGAAAAGTCCTGCAAGCGGACTATGATGGTGCTATGTAAGTAAGGAAAACAAATAAATCAGACTTAAAAGGAGTTGTCCTGTTATGGACACTTATCCACTATTTACAGGACAGGGTCCCCAATGATCAGGACAATGGGGGACTAAAAGTCCCCCTAAGGCCTTCATGTGAATTGAGCTCCAGTGAGCTTGCGTGACCGACACTCCATTCAGTGTCCCGGCAGCCCCATAGAAGTTAATGGAGCGCTGTTCACACAAGTACACTGGTGCTCCATTTACATCCCCAGTCTCCCTGATCACTGGGGGACCTGACGAATGGGCACTTATCCCCTGTCCTTTGGACAACCCGTTTAAAGAAAACCTGTCAGGTGGATTTTCCAACATAAACTGGCCCCATCATGTGCAGGATCAAGTAATTCGCTTTCCATTGGTGCTCCCTCTGTAAGCTTTCTGTTGCAGCAAAGTTATAAAATGTTTGAAATAATAAAGTCACATGGAAATGAACCTAAGTAGTCACAGTGGGCAGGAAGCATCTTCAGCCTAGTCACAATGTCCACTTGCTTATCATATCTCCTGGACATGACTGACCTCTCCTGAAGAGTCCCCTCCCTGACATCACTATATTTTCAAAAGAAAGTAAATAATTTCATGTATCCACAAAATCCTGGTGAGTGTATGGGAAAGTCAGGTAAACGTGTTACTAAATATAGCTTTATATAATAAATATTATTGTAATTAATCTATTAGGTATAATGAATATCAAAGGCAATTAAAAGGGTTCCATTATTAAAAAATTAGATGAGTTGATTTTAATAGTCTCAGCTAGAATCCCTGAATGCCCCACGAACACAGATATGTGATATTCTTGACAGCTGAAATGGAGCTGACAAAAATGTTTTCTTGTCTGCCATCTATTTAAAGATATGCTTCATGGCCTAAAGTTTGTAGACACCAATTCTGTTTAGGGACTTTCACCATTTTAGCCATATCCTTTCCTGACAAGTAGATAAAGTCAAGCATAACAGCATTGCAATCTGCATAGACAAATGTTACAACTAGAACCAAAGGTTAGAATAAAAGGTTTCTTACTTCCTCCTTGCTGGATCTGATCTTGTTATTGGCGTTAAAGTTTCTACTCTTTCACAAAACTATGTGACAGCTCTTAACCCTTTCCTGCCACAAAGCGTTTTTTGATTTTCATTTTTGATTCCCAGCCCTCCGAAAGCCATAACTTTTTATTTATGCATTCACAAAGCCATATGATGGCTTAGTTTTTGGGGGACAAATTGTACTTCGTAGCAGTACCATTTAGGTTAAGGTCCCGTGTTGCGGAGCGCAGCTAAAAAGTGCAGTGGAAAAAAAACTCATTACGTTTCTTTCAACAGCGTTTTTGCTGCATTTTTCTTTGCATTTTTTTCTTCCCTTATTAAATCAATAGGAAAACACGAGCATTTCTGCAGGTAAAATGGACATGCTGCATTTTCTAAAAACGCTTGTGTTTTTGAAAACACAGCTTTTCCACAGTGTTTTTTTACCCGCAATGTGTGGTAGGATTAACCAGAATCTCATTCACTTTGCTGGTACTGTAAAACCAGGCGTTTCCGCAATGTGGAGCCTTATCCTTAATATTCGTATGATTTACTGGGAAGCTGGAAAAAGTTCAGAATGGGGTGCGATTGCAGAAAAACTGTTTGCGTGACTTTCTTACAGGCTTTGTTTTTACGGAATTCACTGTGCAGCCAAAATTATATATCACCTGTTTTCTATGTGTCGGTGCAATTCCGTTGATATCAATATATATATATATATATATATATACACACACACACACACACAGTACAGACCAAAAGTTTGGACACACCTTCTCATTCCAAGAGTTTTCTGTATTTTCATGACTATAAAAATTGTAGATTCACACTGAAGGCATCAAAACTCTGAATTAACACATGTGGAATTATATACTTAACAAAAAAGTGTGAAACAACTGAAAATATGTCTTATATTCTAGGTTCTTCAAAGTAGCCACCTTTTGCTTTGATTACTGCTTTGCACACTCTTGGCATTCTCTTGATGAGCTTCAAGAGGTAGTCACCTGAAATGGTTTTCACTTCACAGGTGTGCCCTGTCAGGTTTAATAAGTGGGATTTCTTGCCTTATAAATGGGGTTGGGACCATCAGTTGTGTTGTTCAGAAGTCAGGTGGATACACAGCTGATAGTCCTACTGAATGGAGTGTTAGAATTTGTATTATGGCAAGAAAAAAGCAGCTAAGTAAAGAAAAACGAGTGGCCATCATTACTTTAAGAAATGAAGGTCAGTCAGTCCGAAAAATTGGGAAAACTTTGAAAGTGTCCCCAAGTGCAGTGGCCAAAACCATCAAGCGCTACAAAGAAACTGGCTCACATGAGGACCGCCCCAGGAAAGGAAGACCAAGAGTCACCTCTGCTGCGGAGGATAAGTTCATCCAAGTCACCAGCCTCAGAAATCGCAGGTTAACAGCAGCTCAGATTAGAGACCAGGTCAATGCCACACAGAGTTCTAGCAGCAGACACATCTCTACAACAACTGTTAAGAGGAGACTGTGTGCAGCAGGCCTTCATGGTAAAAAATCTGCTAGGAAACCACTGCTAAGGACAGGCAACAAGCAGAAGAGACTTGTTTGGGATAAAGAACACAAGGAATGGACATTAGACCTGTGGAAATCTGTGCTTTGGTCTGATGAGTCCAAATTTGAGATCTTTGGTTCCAACCACCGTGTCTTTGTGCGACGCAGAAAAGGTGAACGAATGGACTCTACATGCCTGGTTCCCACCGTGAAGCATGGAGGAGGTGGTGTGATGGTGTGGGGGTGCTTTGCTGGTGACACTGTTGGGGATTTATTCAAAATTGAAGGAATACTGAACCAGCATGGTTACCACAGCATCTTGCAGCGGCATGCTATTCCATCCGGTTTGCGTTTAGTTGGATCATCATTTATTTTTCAAACAGGACAATGACCCCAAACACACCTCCAGACTGTGTAAGGGCTATTCGACCAAGAAGGAGAGTGATGGGGTGCTACGCCAGATGACCTGGCCTCCACAGTCACCAGACCTGAACCCAATCAAGATGGTTTGGGGTGAGCTGGACCGCAGAGTGAAGGCAAAAGGGCCAACAAGTGCTAAGCATCTCTGGGAACTCCTTCAAGACTGTTGGAAGACCATTTCAGGTGACTACCTCTTGAAACTCATCAAGAGAATGCCAAGAGTGTGCAAAGCAGTATTCAAAGCAAAAGGTGGCTACTTTGAAGAACCTAGAATATAAGACATATATTCAGTTGTTTCACACTTTTTTGTTAAGTATATAATTCCACATGTGTTAATTCATAGTTTTGATGCCTTCAGTGTGAAAGTACAATTTTTATAGTCATGAAAATATAGAAAACTCTTGGAATGAGAAGGTGTGTCCAAACTTTTGGTCTGTAGTGTGTGTGTGTGTGTATGTGTGTGTGTATATATATATATATATATATATATATATATATATATATATATATATATATATAAACACACATACACACAGTATTCAATATATGGGGCGGCACGGTGGCTCAGTGGTTAGCACAGCAGCCTTGCAGCACTGGGTTCGAATCCTGCGGAGGACAACATCTGCAAGGAGATTGTATGTTCTCCCTGTGTTTGCGTGGGTTTCCTCCGGGCACTCCATTTGCTTCAACACTCCAAAGACATACTGATAGGGAATATAGATTGTGAGCCCTATATGGGACAGCGACCACAATGTCTGTAAAGAGCAGTGTAATATGATGGCGCTATACATGTAAGCATAAATATTGTAACGGGATTAGCTCACAGATCGTCGTCTCCTCAGACAGACGAGCTCTTTTGACACAGCAATAACAGTCCAGTCCAGTATGGTGCAACTGGCCGCAACCAGTTTTATTAGTTAATCCAGGCAAAAAACAATAATAATACAAAAGAAAATCCTAGCCATCCAGCTACTTACCTATAACACAGGTAACTAACTACTGAGAGCCGGGCCTACTGCACAGCTCCCTAAACACAATATTCAGCAGTTGTACTCACAATGGTTTCCCAGGAGCAGAGAGAGCCATATACCTGTGTGTTGTCTGCCCTTATATACACACTCTTCAAGAAACAAGTAATTAACCCCATTCATCCCAAAACCTGAAGTGGCTGAATGGAGTAGAGCCACACCCAACTCTGCCTACTCCAGCAGCCAGATCTTTTACCAGGGTTTTGCCAGTAGCCCTTCGTCAAATCCAATGTAGTGAAATATCGGCCATTACCCAACCTATCAATGCGCTCATCCACTCGAGGCATCGGATAAGCATCAAATTTTAACACTGCATTCAACTTTCTGAAGTCATTACAAAATCGTATAGTGCCATCTGGTTTTGGTATTAGCACTATAGTACTAGACCAATCACTATGTGACTCCTCAATAACCCTTAGATTAAGCATCATTTGCACTTCTTCTGCAATAGCTTTGCGCCTCACCTCAGGTACCCTGTATGGTTTTTAGTTCACTCTGACACCCAGTTCTGTTATGATGTCATGTTTGATTAAGTGGGTTTGGCCTGGTAGTTCAGAGAATACATCTCTGTTGTGCTGCACAAACTCCTTTGCCTCTTGAGTTTGTGAACCAGCCAAAGTTTCTGGAACATTTACCTTAGGTATCCCAAAGACACCATCCCCTTTACATGTATTGTTGACTGCTACCAACACCTCACGGTCCTTCCAAGGTTTGATTAAGTTTACATGGTAGATTTGGTAAGGCTTCCGTTTACCTGGCTGATGTACTCTATAATTTACATCTCCAACCTTCTCCAAAATTTCATATGGCCCCTGCCATTTAGCCAAGAATTTGCTACTGTAGCAACAGGAACCAAGACCCTGTCACCAAGGTTTCAAGTTCCTTACTTTAGCAGATCTATTGTAAGCCCTGGAATGATTCTCCTGAGCTTGCTGTAAGTGTTCCTTTACAATAGGCATCACTTTTTCAATTCTATCTTGCATCTGGGCAATATGGTCAATCACGCTTCTGTATGGGGTAGCCTCATGCTCCCAGGTCTCTTTAGCAATATCCAAAAGACCACGGGGATGTCGACCATACACTAGCTCAAAAGGAGAAAACCCCATAGAGGCCTTAAGTACTTCCCTTATAGAAAACATCAGATAGGGTAAGGGGTAATACCAGTCTTTCCCATCATGAGCCACCACTTTTTTAAGCATCCCTTTTAAGGTTTTGTTGAACCTGTCGACCAACCCGTCAGTCTGAGGATGGTAAACTGATGTACGCAAATGCGTTATCTTCAGCAGTTTACACAACTCTTTTGTGACAGACATAAAAGGTGTTCCCTGATCAGTAAGTATTTCTTTAGGTAACCCTAAGCGACCTCTAGCAGACTTAACAAGAGGTCCTACCAGATCCATTGCAATCCTCTCAAAGGGAGTTTCAATAATTGGCAGAGGCACTAAAGGGCTCCTAAAGTTTGACACAGAGTTGTACAACTGACATAGTGGACAGGAATCACAGTATTCTTTCACCTCTTTATGTATACCTGGCCAGTAAAATCTTTGCAGGATGTGATCTTTTGTTTTATCATAGGCAAAATGTTCTCCTAACACATGGGAGTGAGCAAGATCCATCACCCTTCGGCGATGTGATTTAGGGACTACAAGTTGCTCTACAACCTTCCCACCAACCTCATTGACTCTATACACAACAATTCATTTTCTAGTGCAAAATGTGGTAATGTTTTCTGTGGACCAGATTCTTGGGGTACCTCATTTATTACTTTCACATTTTCACGAGTTGGAGTTAATGTAGGGTCTTTGAGTTGAACAGTCCCAAAATTATCACTGGAGACTGGCAAGTCAGGGAGACCAATTTCGGGAGTGTCTTCCTCGACATCCCCTGCAAACACCTCTAAAGGCGAACTCTCATTCTCACTCAGAGTTACACCTACGGCTTGTACATGGTCAGGTTCTCCCAAGGGAACTGGATAAATAACAGATATATTTACATATTTCTCCATCATTTCCCACAACTGCCAAAACAAAGGAAAGTCACATCCTAGAATAACATTATGCAGTAAAGTCTTTACAACTCCAACTTCATGCGTAATTTTTCCACATGGAGTCTCAAAAGACAATATGGCAGTGGGTTAATCTTTTGTATCGCCAAGTATGCAAATGACTCCCATGCCTGTGTTGTAATTTCCTGGTGTCAACCAGACTGACATTCACAAGAGTCACTAGACTACCAGAGTCCAACAGAGCATTAGCAGAGTGTCCTTAAACAGTCACAATACAAATTTGTCACTCTATGCTTTGAGAGAATGAGGCAGAGTAGGCATGACTAGCAAACAGGGACATCCTCCGCCCAACATCACACTGCATAGGCTCATCCACCAGTGGACAATTGGCAGCAACATGGCCCAGTCCATGACAACACCAGCAAGTAATGTTCCTGGCTAATAGTTCTGAGCCAATTCCTACTCTACGGGTTCTTCATCCCCTTTATATTAGGAACAGTCTTACCCTTTTCAGGTTCAGGTATCCACTTCTGGTTCCTTGGAGCCGGTCGAGCAGAAGAGTAGTCTTGAAGATATTCCTCCGTATTCAGATAACGCTCTACCAGGACAACTAGATGGTCCACATCCTTCAGCTCTGTTTGTACCACACAGCGTTGTATCTGAACTGGTAAGGCTCGAACAAATCGGTCCAGGACGACTCTTTCCACCACCTGAGCAGCAGTAGAAAATTCTGTCTGTAGCCACTTTTTAACCAGGTGAAATAGGTCATACATTTGTGACCTCACAGGTTTATCCATCTGGAACTTCCAGGTATGTACCTGCTGGGCTGACAGCAGGGGTAACACCTAAGCGAGCAAGGATTTCCACCTTCGGTTTGTGGTACTGTCTGGCATCTTGCTCACTTAAATCTAAATAGGCTTTCTGGGACTCTCCGCTGAGAAATGGAGCAACTGTATCCGCCCACTGGTAAGCTGGAAACATTTCCCTCTCAGCGACTCTTTCAAATATCGTAAGGAATGCTTCCACATAATCCTCTGGGGTCATCTTCTATAGTGAAGCTTGCACTCTCCTTCCAGGAGTGACACTTTGCGCTTGAGGCCTTTCTGCCAGCAACTTTATCTGCTCCAGCAGATTTTTATTAATCTGCTGTTCTCTGAAGGCCACTTGTGTGGACTCTATGAACAGATGGTTGCTCTCATGTTGGTTGGCATTAGTCTCTTGCTGGTTGACATTTGCTTATTGCAGCTGAATGTTAGTCTGGATCAGCTGTTTAACCACCTCCTCCATGCTTGCAGGGTCTGGTTTTGCAGGAGCCACAGACTTAACCTTCCACATACAACTTCCTGAATTTTTGTGCCTACATCCTCCACCATTTGTAACGGGATTAGCTCAGTGAACGTCGTCACCTCAGATAGACAAGCACTTTTGGCACAGCAATAACAGTCCAGTCAAGTATGGTGCAACTGGCCGCAACCAGTTTTATTAGTTCTTCCAGGCAAAAAACAATAATAATACAAAAGAAAATCCTAGCCATCCGGCTACTTACCTATAACACAGGTAACTAACTACTGAGAGCTGGGTCTACTGCACAGCTCCCTAAACACAATATTCAGCAGTTGTACTCACAATGGTTTCCCAGGAGCAGAGAGAGCCATATACCTGTGTGTTGTCTGCCCTTATATACATACTCTTCAGGAAACAAGTAATTAACCCCATTCATCCCAAAACCTGAAGTGGCTGAATGGAGTAGAGCCACACCCAACTCTGCCTACTCCAGCAGCCTGATCTTTTACCAGGGTTTTGGTAAAACCCTGCAGCAAGGAACACAGCTTTCTTACTGCAAGCTTTCCCAGGTGTCTTTAGAACGTATATGACAGGAACCTGGGAGAAATGTATACTCCTACCACTTTGCCCCTGGTCCTCTCACCTCTCACTATATATATATATATACACACACACACACACAGACTATATATACATTTTTAACCCCTTAATAAAATCCATAACTTTGCTGAAAAAAAAAAATTATATATTGGATATTACATGTATATATATATATATATATATATATATATATATATATATATATATATATATTGGAGTCGCCATAGTCTGACATCTGTAACTTTTTTAAATTTCCATTATGGGGATGCATAACGTGTTTTGTTTGTGGGGCCAGATGTACTTTTTACTTTTACCAATTTGAGGAATGTTAATTTTTTTCTTGCTACAGCATTTACTGTATGGGAATTTTTTTTTTTTAGAATTTTGCAGACTGGGTGTATATGTTTCACTTTTTATGTACTTTTATATGTGTTTTAGGGAAAGGGGTGTGATTTAAATTTGTATTTCATTTTTAGTTTTTAAACTTTTTTTTTTTTTTTTACTGTAATCTTTAGACCATACTAAGTGCTGCAATAAGTGTGGCTATGGCGGCCACTCAGCTTCTGAACAGCAGACATATTTAAATACCTGACATCCATTGTACTATTATGGTGGATGTCAGGAAAGGGTAAAGATGCAGTCTTAGACCTTATCAAAACATCCACATCAACGATGTGTGAGGGCCATGCTATTCATGAACTGCACCCCACCTTCCTCATTTTTCACGACTGTGAAAAGCAGATCAACTTTTTTTTTTTTTTTCATTTTCTATATTTTGTTTGTGTGTATGTATGATTTGTAGGTCTGTGAAATACGAATGACAAATGAATGTAATTTGTTTTTATCACTGACCCATAGACTTTCATTGGTATGTTATGTAGGTTTTCTCTGTGGATTTTCTGCTTCCATTATACCTATAGGGAAACCACCTACGCTTCCGTAGGTATAATTGACATGCTGCAAATTCCAAAACAGCGATTGTTTTGGAAATCACAGCGTATTGACTGTACATATTTTTCCGCAATGTGTGGATGGGTTTTGCTACATTCCCATCCACTTTACAGGGACTGTAAAACTCTGCGTTTTTTTTCCTGAGGTGTTTCCGCTGCGGCCAAACCGTGGCATTTCCACCATGGCCATACCGTGGCACTTACACCACGTGGAACCCCAGCCTTAGTTTTATTTGCTATAAATCTTGAAGCAAATGAATTAAACTATTTCATGTGAATACCGAATGCTGAAGCATACAGTTCATAAAAATTCTCTATATTTGGTTGTAGGACTTAGTACTGAGTTCTGTTTTAGGGGTTTCATGGATTGGGATTTTATAATTGAGCAGCAAGACTAGGGTCACAGTATATATATGTTATGGAGTATGGCACCCCAGGATGGGGCTCTTGCAGTAGTAATGTATTTTCTAGGAAGGTAAGTCATGATTTGCCATCTGGCAGTCTGATTGATGATTTGTGGTTTAGAAGATGTAATTTTCCAGTACAATTGTTTTCTAGGTTTATTGTGGATAGTAGTGGTTTATATACTACTACTCACCACAAATGCATCACATGTCTTTTAAATGTATTAAAATCCAGACAATGGGCCAGATTTATTATGCCTTGTACACCATTTTTGCGCGACTTTTTCAGTTCTGCACTGCCTTTGTCACTTTCCCGAAAAAGGGGTGTGTAGGGGCGGGGCCATCTGCATAATTTATGTTGGGATGCAACAGTTGTGAACTGGTGTAGATTACCCCTGCAGACGCAGGCCTCTGCAGACGTCTCTCATCATAAATAACATGCATCCTCAGCCAGTTCATCCTCACCGTTAAAAACACCAGTCTTCATAAATCTGCCCCAGTGACTCCAGCCTCCATAGCCAAAATCATACTCAATTGTGTTTTAAAATCTAATGAAGAAACTCCCCAGTGGAGTCTTTTATATTAGTGACATAGGAAACCAGGTAGTTATGAGCTGGTTCTTGGAAATTTAGTTTTAATGCACAGATGTACAATACATATTTTGGGTATTAAAGGAAGTCTATCACCACTGAAATCACTTCAGTTTTATGCTGTTGTAAGGATGGTGAATGGCATAGTGAACATACCGTTTTTATGACAAATGCAATTTGAATGCAAATTTGCTGTTTCAAGCACCCGCCTCCTAAAATAAAAATCGACACTTTGTGATGTGTGCAACCATAGATGAAAATAAAGAGTTCTGGCAAATGTAGCAACTACCCAGGTGCACCGAACAGATCATTTGCATACAGAATAAAAGTCCGTTATCTCAGCTGTAAGATTGCATGTACACTACAGTAGTATGTTCACTAGGCCACTAACTCCAACTTCAACAGCATACTGTGTAAGTGGTTTAGAAACAATTAGTGGTAGATTCCCTTAAGATGGTTGGGAAAGAAATATGGAAGAAAAAAAAAACATGACTCATTTAGCAACAGACAAATGATTTGATTTTCAGCCCAACATTAAAGACAAATTAGAAATTGTGGGCATTTTAGGTTATGATCTTGACTTGCATGAATGCCAGTGAGAGAGAAGGAAGTGGTGATATATCGGAACCTCATGATCTTACAGATAACCACTGACAGTCAGAAGTTGTGGGTGGTTTCTTCAGAGCCTGTAAGTTAATAGACATAATTTACCGACCATATGATAGAAAAACAACAAGTTCTCTTGCGTCCCACCAGCAGCACAATAGTGGGGTATTACTGCCCCTGTGTGCTGGTAGGTCAGAATGAAATTTTTAATAAACAAATGGTTAAATAATTATTAACCCCTCCTCAATATAAGGAAGGAAGTACCAACCCCCCAACATGTTTTTTTCTGTCCTGTGTTGGGGTGCTGTGGCATCTTTGTCCCCTAAAGAGGGAAGTCCTGTTGGTCTGGAATCACAGACCCAGTGGGTTAGACTGAAGATTCTTCCTGTCCCAGGAAACTTGCTTGTCCCTCAGATGGTTGATTCAGTTGAGAGATGGAAAGTCCATGGTCCAACCTTGTTGGACCCTGTTGACAACGGACTCATCACTCTCAAGTTGAGAAGCCCACCTGAACGACATTACTGCCCAAACGTCTTGGAATTTTCTCAAGAAGATGATATCATCTAAGTGGAGAGAGCTCCGAGTGGTACGTTTAGTGCTCCGTCACTTTGGCAACCAGCTGAAGTGCAAGGCAGTCCGAGTGAGATCGGACAACATGACAACTGTCCTCTACTTGAACAAGCAGGGAGGAACTCGGTCACAACTCATTCTAATCGAAGTGGGGAAGATCTTGAGTTTGTCAGAGAAGAACCTAACTCATCTCTCTGCCTTACATATCAAAGGATCGCTGAATGTGATAGCAGAACAATTGAGTTGAGGATTATCCGTTCCAGGGAAATGGTCTCTCCATCCAGAGGTCTTTCAGGCAATCACCCTGAAATGGGGACATCCAGAAGTAGACCTGGTGGCAACCAGACTCAATGCCAAGGTGAAGAAATTCTACTCTCTTTACAATGAGGACAATCCCTTGGCTGTGGATGCCCTGTCCATCCCTGGAAGATTCAGGCTGGCATACATATTTCCCTCCAGTCTCCATGATACCAAGGGTATTGATAAATATCAGATAGGACCAAGTCTCATTAATTGCCATCATTTCATTCTGGCCAAAGAGAGCTTGGTTTTCCCAGCTTATACATATGAGTCATGGGCCCAGGCTCTGCCAGGATCTGAAATCCTTCAATCTGTCAGCCTGGAGGTTGACCAGTCCCTACTATGATCAAAGGATTTTCTGGAGCCATCCTAAATTCTCTCTCATTCTATAGCAGAGTCAACGAACAAAAACTATGCCCTGATATGTAACATCTTTATCTCCTGGGCATCAAGGAAGGGGATTCAGAGTTCTAATCCTTCTATTCCAGATATCCTGGAATTCCTTCAGGACAGCTTGGACAAGGGCCTTAGTCCTTCTATCTTCTAAGCTAGGGGATGTAAAGCAGAATGAAAAACAACAAATACATGCGGTAAAGACAGAGTTCAATATACAAGCTGATAAAGTGAACCAAAGCACAAACGGCGAAGAAGTGAGTATGCAAAGACATAGGGACATATATATATTTTATATCCTAATGGTGACAAATGTACTGGTGGCACGTGGATAGCACCAAAGAGACAAAGACACAAAGACAACACAGAACAGGACACACAGAGTACAGAACAAGAGAGGGGGGGGGGGGGGGGGGGGGAGAAAGATGTGGAGACGGAGAGGCAAGGGGGTGGGAAGAGGGAGGAAAAGAAAGAAGAGCAATGAAGAAGGGAAGGGAGGGAGAGTCCCGGAAGGCTGCACGATTGCCCCGACAAGGTCTCAACTTTGCACTCATGCACGTGAGCCGTTCATCTCCGATATTTTCAAGCCTGAGGCAGACTAAGCCACTTGGAGCAGACCTGCGTGAATTTGGAACGGGAACTCCTAGTCCAGCTCAATAGCTCTTCAAAACGAGATATCTGTCGAACTTTAGTCGACCACACCTGTACTGCCGGAGGAGAGCTCTGTAGCCAGTTGAGAGGGATTAACAGTTTTGCCGACTCTATCAAGTGGGTAATGAGGCAATGCTTCCTGGGATTATAATGTTGTGAGGCCTGTGCTAGGAAGATCATAGATGGTTTGAGAGTCAAGTCCGGGGAAACAATCAGCCTTATGCGGTTCTCTACATGAGACCAGAAGGGGGCAATCAGGGAACAGTCCCACCAGAGGTGCAAGTAAGTACCTGGGCCATTATGGTAGGCCCAGCACACATTGGAGGGCGAGAGCTTTTGGTGATATAACCAGTCTGGGGTTCTGTACCATCTGGATATCAATTTGTAATGGTTTTCTTGTATGCGTATCCAGGTGGAGAAGCCATGTGCGTGGCGAAGAGTGATTTTGACTTCTTCTGGGGACAATGTGATGCTCAGTTCTTGTTCCCATGAGGTTAGAAACGCTGGCTTGACAACCTCCGTTTCATATACAAACTGGTGAAGTAGATGCAAGGTTTTGCACAGAAGTCTAGGTGGCAGTCAGATGTTGTTCAAACGGAGGAAGGGTTTGCACGATGGCAAGTGAGGCACCCACAGCGTAATACGGAAGGAAGGGGCCATAAGACCTCCCGGTCCAGTGTCCTGGGGAGTAGATGAAGCACCTCGGGTCAATTTCGCCCACCAACCAAGCTGCACCGCCTTGTAGTATTTGTGGATGTCGGGCAAGCCTTTACCACCAGCAGATCTCTTCTTCACCAACTGCGACCAGGCCAGTTGCGGCGTCTTCTTTTTCCAAATAAACAACGAGAAAATACTGCGGACACTCTTCAAGGCAGCAGAGGGGAGTCGAATTGAAAGCTTAGTGAGGCGGTATAGCACCTTGGGGAGCACATAAGTTGGCACAAGGTTCTTCCTCCCGAACCAAGACAACGGTAGCTTGTCGTACGAAGCAAGGAGATTCTTCAGTTCTGCCAGTAAAGGCATGAAGTTCAGGTTGTCCACATTACTGGAGAGATCCACTCCTAGATACTTGATATGCAATTTAGCCCATGCGAAAGGTGTGGATTGTAGCAGGGAAGATCTCTCGCCATCTGTTAGGTTGACGGGGAGTATTTCAGACTTATCAAAATTAACTTTGTAATTGGACAGTTCGCCGTATCTCTCCTTCAGGTCATTAAGGGCTAGTAGGCCATCCATAGGATTAGTCATGACAAAAAGTACGTCATCTGCGAACGCTGTAGCATAAATAGTATGTCCATTAACGGTCATCCCCTATATATCAGGATGTTGACAAACTGCTTGCAAGAAAGCCTCTAAGGTCAGGATAAAGAGGGTCAGTGAGAGGGGGCAGCCCTGGCGCGTGCCATTGCATATATTGAAAGAGGAAGAGAAAGCGGCATTGACTTTGATGCGGGCATGGTGTTGTGCGTAGAGTGTGAAGAGGCAAGCCAAATCTTTCCAGAACTGCTCTCAGGAAGCTCCAATCCACTCTATTGAACGCCTTTTCTGAGTCGATACCCAGCAGAATCAGTCTTTGTTTGGTTCTAGCAGCAGAAGAGATAAGAGGAAGCAGTCTCGTGGTGTTATCATAGCCTTCCCGCCCTGGAACAAATCTGGACTGTTCAATATGGACCAATGAAGGCAGGAGCTGTCCTAACCGAAGAACCATAATCTTTGCCCAGACTTTGACATCCAGATTCAACAGGGAGATCGGTCTATAGCTGCCGCAGAGCGAGGGATCTTTACCCTCCTTGGCGATAAGAGCAATGTGAGTTTCTTGTGCTTGTCTGGGCAGGGGTGCGCCTTGGAGCAAGGCATTACACAGGGAAGCCAGTTGTGGATCTAGGACCGAATGAAATTTTTTGAAGTACAACAGTGGAAGGCCATCAGGTCCCGGGGGGAAACTGCGGAGTATGCGCTGGACTTCTTCTATGGTAATGGGAGCGACCAGCGTTTCCGCAGATGTAGGCGATATAGTGGGCAGAGACAACTCGCTCAGAAAGGCCTTAATCGAGGACAACTTGTCAGGTGAGTGTGAAGCAGAAGTAGGCGCTGCCAAGTTATATAACTTAGGATAAAAGTGAACAAATTCAGCAGCTATATCTTGGGTATCAGTGACTGTGGTTCCAGAAGCGGATTTTACAGAGGAAACACAGGATTTCGCCTTGGCACGTTTGATCAGGTTGGTCATTAAGCTACTGGCTTTAGAGAAGGTGTTGATAGCGGAGATAATGCTTAGCAGCTCTAGCATCAAGGAGGGAGGTTAGTTGTTCTCTTAAAGATGTCAGTTCACTCTGAGCCTTTTGTGCCAGAGATCTTTTGTGGAGATGTTCCAAGGCAGAGATGCGAGCAAGCAGGTCATCAATAGTCCTCTGTCTCTGCCTTGGAGACCATGGAAATCAAGATGCCTCTGATGTAAGATTTATGAGATTCCCAGACGATCGTCGGGCACATGCCCAGGGTGTTGCTGATGTCAAAAAAGTCGGAGAGATGATGCTGTAACGATTGCACATTCGGTTCGTAATCTAGCAGGGATTCATTTAATCTCCAGTTCCAAGCCTTAGGCGGTAAATGGTGGTAGACATTGGTGCATGATCAAAAATGGAGATGACTCCAATTTCAGATAGCAGGAGAGAGTCCAGCATGCCCGCGGAACAGAAGATGTAATCTAGACGATGATGAGATCTTCCGGTAGGAGAATAAAAAGTGTAATCTTTGGAGGTGGGGTGAAGTGTGTGCCAAGTGTCCAGCAAAGACAGCTCTCTCAGTTCAGCCATAAGCTTACCTAAAAGGCTTTGAGAGTGGGGGGTAGCAGACGAAGTTGAGTCCACAAGAGGGTTGAGTGCCACGTTAAAATCTCCACCTAGAATGACCTTCCGCGAACGAGTTCAAGAGTCGTAGCATTTTGATGAACCAGCCAATTTGGCCTCTATTTGGAGCGTAAATATTGGGGAAGGTGTATCTAACGGTAGCAATGGAGCCTTTCAAAAAGAGAGCCCTACCCTCCGGGTCCCTATATTGTTGTTGGCTTATGAAAGGTACCGAGTTGTGAAAGAGGATGGATATGCCTCTAGATGCAGAAGTTGGATTTGGACTATGGAACCAGTGAGAGAACTGTCTAGTCGGCAGCGCCGGGATTTTAGAGTCTTTAAAATGTGTTTCTTGTAAAAACGCTACCCCGGTGCGCATCTTTTGCAGAAGATGAAGAATATGATGACGCTTGTTGGGAGAATTGAACCCTTTCACACTATAAGAGGTGCACATCAATTCGGACATATTCGGATGAGGGATTGAGAGGAGCTGTAAAGGTAAAGTTCTGTTAAGAGGTAGAAGAAAAGCAGCAGGGGGGAGACTGGGAGGGGAGGGAGCTAGAGAAGGAGGAAAAGAGAGAACAGTCAGTGTAGAGAGGGGTAAGGATCAGACGAACAAGAGACGAGTTACAAAAGACGAGACTAACAAACTGACAGAGATGACAAGTCAGACCATGAAGAACAACAAATATGCAAAAAACCAGATAAAGTGAGATGCGCAAGAAAGCTCAAAGCTTAGTGGAGCAGACCCTTAAACCACCAAGGAGCACACCAGCAGGAACAATAATATGGGTACGGTAAGTCTTGATCAGAGTCAGGCCCTGCAATACACTTCAAGATAGTATAATATACATAAACTAACGCTAAGCGTGGGACAAAACCAATAGGCCAACAAAAGAGAGGTAGGGGCTGCATATGGTCACTGGTCACCCTGGGATCAAACCGGGGGGGGGGGGGGGGGGGAGAGACCATGTAGATCTAGAGCATCCATGGTTGGTAGCGGTGTATCCACCAAACAGCATGCGGCGGATTTCCTCAGCCCAACCACGGAAAGTGGCAGTGCAGCCCCCGGGCAACAAATGGGAGCTCCCCCTTCAGCAGGAGGACACCAGGCCTAGTGCCGAATCTATCGCTACAGTGGAGGGGAGAGTGGACCTGGCAGATAGGGGAGGGCAGGTGGGGGTCAAAGGAGACTAGGGAGCAGGAGAGGGTGAGTGGGGCAGGGAGGGAGGGAGAAAGAGAGGAAGAGGTCAGAGGGGCAAGAAATCAGCAAAGGGCAAGTGTACCAATTACAAAGAAGCGACCTAACAAACCGAAGTACATTAATCGTATCATAATAAAGAACATATGAGAAAGACAGACTTCAGCTACAAAACTACCATCTTCCAAAAGAAAAAAAAACTAGAGGAAACCTGGTCAGTCAACATAGTGCAACAGGCTACGGACAAGACTTTGGAGTACGCTCCAACCGCTGCATCATTGATTGCCGACTTCTAGGAGACTTGAAGAGGGGCGAGGCTCTAGGGGAGTCAAATCTCGGGCGAAGCGGAGAGGCCAGCGGCCCCGAAGGTACCGGCATCCACGACAGGATCTGGATCAGGGTAATGCCCAGCAGGGGCCACGCTGCCTCCAAGTCCTGAGGAGTGTGTATCGGGATCCTGCGGCCATCCTTCTGGAAGGAGATGCCGAACGGGAACATCCAGGCATAAGGTAAACTATGGGCACAGAGAGCTTCCAATAGAAGGCGTAGGGCCTGCCATTTCTGCAGGGTAGATGGAGCCAAATCTTGATAAAGCTGAACGGGCACCCCATCATAAAGCAAATTGGCCTTGTCTCTCGCTACTCGGAGTATCTTTGTGGTATCAGTGGAGGAGAGTAGGCTGCAAATAACATCCCTGGGCGGTTCAGCAGCGGTCGGTTTAGGTCTAAGGGCCCTGTGAACATGCTCAATGGTTACCTCTCCCACTGCCTCCCCTCCAAGAAGGCCACGGAAGATCTCAGAGACAACCTGTCGGAGGACCTCCATGCCACAGGACTCAAGCAGCCCCTTGATGCGTACATTCCGTCTTCTATTCCTGTTCTCCAGGTCTTCAAGTAACAGGTAAGGGCTGTTGAGATGATCTGTGTGAGCGGTAAGTTCTTTGGAGAGGCCATCTTGGCACCTCGCGGTCTCAGAGCGTCCCTCCTCCAATGCCTCCACTCTGCAGCCTACTGACATTATGTCTGTTCGCAAGTCAGCGAGCTCCGAAAGTACGGGAGCAATCGCCTGGGATAGCGCCTTCTGCAAGAAGCCCTTAGACATGGTAGCAGAGCGAGAACCCGACTGCGAGTCCTCTGTATCGGAGTCCATGTCCCCAGCCGTGTCAACTGGCGCCATCTTAGGAACTCAGCCCAGTGAGTGGACCGTCGGCTTTTTCAGGAACCGCTGCATGTCGCTTTGGTTTTGGGATGACTTCGGGTGGTCAGCCGGCTCAAATCCCGTCTTGTCCAATCTTGACCATAATGAACTGTGTGGGTCGTCGCTAAAAGCGAAAGCATGGCTGTTAGTGATGGAGCTGCAAGTCTATGCAGCCATCACAGTCAGCGGTCAGGCTCCGCCCCTTTTTTTACCTGTATTTTTTCCTAATCCAGTTACCGCAGAGGAGATTAAACTTCGCTCCTTGGATGTCGCCAGATGCTTAAGAATCTATATTGCAAGATCTCTACCCTCTAGGTGGTCAGAGAATCTTTTTTCTTTCCTTTTGTAAAAATTCTGATGCAGGGCCACAATAACAACAAGGTAAGGAATTCACAAATCTTCAGGAGAACAGCAGCAGAAATGGGCTGACAACTGCAAGCAGTAGAAAATGCTACTTAAAGGTAATACACCTCTGCGAGTCAAGACCGGCCCCAGATGCTTTCACTAGAGCTCCTCGCAAGAAGAGATGGACTTTCGCTGAATCCGAAGACCGGAATTGTCACCAAAACAGATAAGTGTACCACAAATAAATGCACTGCAGCAGTAGCCAAACACCAAAAACAAAGACTTACTCACAGGAGCAGAGATCAAAAAAATGGTCGTCAATTATAGATCAGCAGCTGAAGAGGGTAACGAGAAATCAAACCACGAGATGAAGACGGGTCCGGAAAACAAGCCAATAGTCAAATCCAATCGGGAATGCCACAACAAAATCGCAAGACAGAGAGGAATCGAAGAATGCACCAAGAGGTCAGTATAGGAGTAAATAAAGCAAGGTCAGCAGTCAAACTGGAGTGCAAACAAATTTATCAGCATGCTGAGTAAGGAGTGAGTGGTTTATAAAGGCCTGCTTAGGCACTGATTAAGGCATGAAAGTCTAGGACAGGAAGCTTCTCTATGTTGTCGTGGCAACCTTAAAAAAGCAACAACAAATCCTAACAGGAAGCTTCCCTGTGTTCACATGGCAACCTTAAAGCAGCAACAACAGATGTAACACTCCTGACACCTTTGCAGGAAAAAATAAGCTTAATGCTTTTACACCTTCCTTATCTGCTGGATTAAGGAAGCCATAAATTTGGTTTTTTACATCCCAGGGGTTGGACCCCTCTGATTTTGTCAGGGGTCATTCTACTAGAGCCGTTTCCACTTCCTTGGCTGAAAGGAACTCTTTTACCTTAGAGCAAATTTGTTCTGCAGCTTCTTGGAGCTCTCACCAGACTTTTATAAATCACTATAGATTTAATACTTGTGATTCGGAGGCCACTTCCTTTGGTCGTTTCATTTAAAGCTCAATTCTTCAAGGGGGCCCTCCCTAGGGGTGGATCTTGCTAGATTCCCACTATTGTGCTGCTGGTGGGACTGAAGGGAAGCATAGATTATTATGTTAATCTGTTTTCCCTTAGCCCCAGCAGCACAAGGCTCCCTCCCTATGCGTTTATGTATTTATATTTACACGTTGGGGGTTTGTTACTTCCTTCCTTATATTGAGGAGGGGGAGGGGTTAAATATTTAACCATTTATTAAAAATTCCATTCTGTCCTACCAGCACACAGGGGCAGTTGTTGGGATTGAGGGAAAAGAGATTAACATAAGAATTATGCTTATTCCTTTTCCACACTTGAAAAAGGGCTGGTCTCGAAACGCGTCGTGTGTTTTATTCAATTGGATTAAAGACTACATTTATTCTGGATCAGCACTCATCTGCCTCCTCTTTTCTACCTGCATCTGGATCCTTTTCCAGAATATTAGTGATCTTAATATTACTGCTTTGAGGCTGCACATTGCCAAGAAACTATCGCAATACAATTAAAGCCAAGGCAAATACAGCTAAAGTTTGGACAAACACAAATGCATAAAAAATTGCATTAAGTAACTGAATTAAACCATTCACATTTCTGTAAGCATAATACAGATGGATATCTTGTTAGAAGACCATAACATTCATAATTTATGATACCATATTAATAGAAAAACTGAAACATAAGACCCATAAATGCTATCACAGATGGAGTGTCTAAGTTTAGCAACTCAGCACATTTGCCAAGAGTAAGGCCTGTGCCAGGTACTTTTACATACGCAATACACTAATATAACTGAGCGATACTCAGTATTGCGGTCATGTAGATACACGCTTGAATGCTCTGTTCATCTTGAATAAGCCCAATGGTATAAACTAGTGGACATGTGTGTTATCTCCATAAGCAGACCTACCATGCATCTGCTTTTGTTCCCCAGCACATCCATTAACTGATTGTGTTTCAATTAGTTCAGGTTTAATGGTCTGATTTGCAGTTCTGCAACCATATGGATATAAGCTTAATAGAGCGGTAAAATATCCCTAATATGATTACTATGCCGGAGTCTCTGTGCACAGACATCCTTGTAAGTGAGTATGGCTGCTCGATTTGCAACATCCCATAATGACTTCTGTGTAATGAATTGGAATCAGTAATTGTTCCACTGCCTCAAACACTGGAAACATGAATGTTTTACCATCAGCAGCCAGGGACTAAATTGAATTGATCCCATCATATTGTCGTTTAGCAGTGTCAGATATGAGATATGACTGTGCGTGACACTCTCCAGAATAAGGAATAAACCACTCATTTCCATAATCAAAGACCTGAGCCGAGTCTGAAGGAACTGACAAATGAATATGAAACCAAAAGCTCCATTTCAATTTCTCGGCAAAGCGAAAAGCATTTTTCTCTGACTGCATTTGTTTTATCGACTGAGAAACTGTTCTGACTAAATTGTTGAACGCATTTGTGGTGATGTTACGATCATAAAATTAATTAAGATTTAATATGATAGTCAAGGCCGACAACTGGGTAATGGGGAGGGAGAGAAAAAATGTGGATAAAATAAGTTCTTGTCGATGAGGTCATGTGCAAAGCCCATTTGAGGAATTGCAATATGGCCTATTATTACGATCCTTTACAGGTAAAATAGCTCAACTTCTATTAATATAGAGGTTATGCCACAAACAATATTTTCTATCCATAGGATAGAGGATAAATTGCTGATCGGTTGGGGTCTGACCACTGAGACCTCCACTCAATGGGGGTGTGACTGACGGAAAAGTGACTGCACCCTTGGTGGACAAAGATATGCGCCCATACTCATTCACTTCAATGTGAATGCTGGAGATAGCTGAGTGCTGTACTTTGGCTATCTCTAGAACTCACATTGAAGTGAATGGTAGCAGGAATGCATCTGTGTCCACCAGGGATTCAGATGCTTTTCTGCAGCTGCATTCAAAAAAAGGTAAAACATCTCCATTCTCAGGTGTGTCCACAGTGAGACCCCCACTGATCATCAATTTATCCTCTATCTTATGGATGTAGGACAAATATTTGTGGCATAAGCCCTTTAAAGGGATATTCTCATTTTAGACATTTATAGCATATCCCCTGGATATGCCATTGATGTTTGACAGATGTGGGTGCACCTCTGCTTGGCAGCATGATTACATTGGTGAAGGTAGATAAAGGCGTAGTCGGATGCTGTAGCTAGATATAAGTTTTCTCTTAAAACCAAATTCACATTATTCACATCATTATTTATTTATATAGCACCAACTTATTCTGCAGCCCTTTACAGATATTGTCATCACTTACTGCCCCAAGTAGGGCTCACAATCTAAATTCTCTATTGGTATGTCTATGGAGTGTGGGAGAAAACCCAAACATAAACACAGGGAGAATATACAAACTCCATGCATGTTGCCCTTGCTTGGGCTTTAAATGAAATACTTAGATTTTTTTTAACCATGTAAGTGGTTTAGTGGTATTTTGATACTTTTTTGATGTATCAATGATGTATTAGTAAAATCTTTAGTCTAAATGTTATGATGTTCATCATGGTTTTCTTGCAAATTTTGTCACATATTTCACTGTGTGCAATCTAATCTACTGCAAAATCCATATGCAAACACATTAAATGTATTTTGACCAAAATATCTACTAATACCTTGTGGTTATTAACTAATTTTCAGGATGCAACCAGGCCCTGTTGTGTTGGTTGTGGGAACGTAGGGGGCTAGTACGTTGGGGGGGGGGGATTTATATATAAATGCTGGCCAGCCAGCCTGATCTAATAGTATGGATGTTACTATTAGACTGTTAGTCAGCATTGTGCACCTTGCATTTTAATGTGATTGATGCCATATATAAGCCTTATCTGGGTGCTTTTTGGAATACTAGGCATCCACCCCCCCATAGATTTTATGTTCTATCAGTTTTTTGCATGTGTGAAATCTTCAACATTTACCATTTGGGTCTGTCTGAATCCTGCTTGTACCATTGCTTCATCTAATAATAAGAGGTAAATATGGCCTCTTTACAGTGATATGATTTATAACGATGTCCTCTTCATGGAATTATTTTGGATTTTACAGGGAACAGCAATAGATTAGGTCGTTTGGACTATTAGGCTAAGGTCCCATGTTGCGGAAACTCAGCGTTTTTGGCTGCTGTGGAAATGCAGCAAAATAAAACTGCAGTACCAGCAAAGTGATTAAGATTCTGGCTAATCCCATTCACACACTCCAGGAAAAAACGCTTCGGAAAAGCTGCATTTTTCAAAAACTTATGCAGCATGTCAGCTTTCCCTATAGATTTAATAAGGGAAGAAAAACTGCAGAGAAAAAAGCAGAAAAAATGCAATGAAAAACGCTGCGGAAATAACCACAATGTGTAAGGGGTGCAGGTGAATGGCGACAAACTCACTCAGACAACGAAGCCGCTTTGTTTGGTCGGACACAAAGTCCTGTATGTCCAACTTTGTTTCCGACCAAAAAAACTGGCTTCGCGGTGCAGACACTGCAATCGGACACCTGCGGGTTGCTTTAAAAACCCATTGAAGTGAATCTGTTTTTAAACAAACCGCTTGCAAAGCTTTGCCTATCCTTTTTTTCTGCTATTTAGGTCAGATTCAAGATGGATGGACTCTGGGCGAAGTGTGAACCAACTCTTACTGGTTATGATTCTGGAGCACAGCAACAAATTCTTGAACTATTGCAACAGGTAGATCATATACAGTAGGGACGTTGTCTCTATAAGAACTTGGGTAAGGAACAGGAGGGATATAACTACAGCCTTTATGGCACTGTATCACTTTATGCAGTCTCTCAGTGGGCCTCTCTTACTGATTCTGCTGGCGGGCAATGGACTCCCCTGGGGCTCATGCTTTGTCTATCCAAGGCAGTACCTTCCTCCTTATTGCAGTGGAGAAGCTGGCTGAACACTCCTGTGTCCTTGCTTTTCTATACCAGGTGCTTTGCACTTCACTTACTTGCACTGGTCTGTGTTGCTCTCCTCCTTCACTGCAGCCTTGTGCTCTGATTGCTGCAGCACTTCTGGACCGGGCTGGGCTGGACCAGGCTGGGCTGGGCTGGGCTGGGCTGGGCTGGGCTGGGCTGGGCTGCTCTGCTCGGCTTGGGTCACTCTCTGTCACACCACCCTTGTACTCTAACAGACACTGCTTCTGATCTCCAACACTGTACTCTTTCTCCAGGACCTGTGAGACTCAGACTTCCTGTGTCCCCAGCTTTCTCTTCCCCAAATAACTCCATTATTCCTAGCTGGGAACTGGCTCCCTCTGGGATTGGGATGATAGCAGCAAATCTCCATGTTTTAAAATTGCAGCAGAACCTGCTGGTATTACAAATGTGTTTCTGGTGTGTTTTTTTCTGCTGCATTTTTTAGCTGCATTCTGCAATGTGGATCCTCAGCCTTACAAAAAAAAAAACATAAAGTGAACACATTTATTTTTACAAATGGACACAGTTTGGGGAAATATTCCCACAATTTGTATGGAAACCAAATTGTGGTACCACCTGTATATAAACTTTTATCTACTGCTCTGACTGCCACAAATACAAAATAACTGTTTGACGCTAGGTTCACATTAGCGTTTGGCTCTCCGTCGTTTGGGTCCACATGGGGCCCAAAAGACAGAGAGCCTGTCCACTAAAAAAAAACGGTTAGACTATAGACTACATGGGGGTTCGCTAGGTGTCCATTTGGGTTTCCAACTGTTTTATACTGAAACCAGCGGAGAGAAAAGTCCTCCGTGCAGGACTTTTATCTCTGCTGATTTTAGTTGGAACCTACGGTGGAGTCTCAGATGGATGCAGATGTGAACCTAGCTTATAACTGCACTTTGTGAATGGGATTTCATAAGTGCATATCTAACTTATATTGAAGCACCTGTAAAATATTTATTAAAATTGTAAGTTAAAGATTTTTTCAAGCAGGTCTGAAAGTTAAAAATCAGTTGCTGCACTTTTATACATTGCACTAGTCTATGAACAATCTTTTATTTTTTTCTTATGCTGCATTTTTTTTTAAAGTTGCTGTACATACACAAAACACTGGGTGGCGATATTGGCTAAGTTTTATTTCTAACGGGGCAAGCAACCTATTGTGTGTAACAATTTAACACAATTGTGTCTAGTTCATTATATTTACTGTTCATCCCTTTCTAATTTTTTCTTGTACTAAAAATCAATATATCTCTCTAATCTATTATAACACGAATCTTTGCAATGTTGTGTGATTTGGAATTCAACTATTGGGAGGTTTTGTGACATTATAGTATGCCATGGGCTATATATCATAAAACATACCCCTTTTATTGGCTGTGTGAATATATATAGGGATACACTTCTGGAGAAGCACTGCAAAAATAACAAAGAATATGTGGCAGTGAGTCTTTCAACCCATGCCAAACATTCTAATTACTAGGATGATGTCATTTTAATTCCATTTCTATTTCCATAATTATGGCAATTATCAATTCATTAGATTGCCAGTCACGTAATATCTAATTGAAAAACAAAAACATGTAACCTAAATTGGCATATTGGACTAGAAGCTAGACTATTTTATTGTTGCTGACCTTCAGAACAATATTAAGGGTTTATTTTGACACCGTGGACTGAAGTAAATGCACGTTTGTTATAGGGGGCGTTCACACTACCCTTGGTGACCGTCAGTAGTGTCTGTTGCTATTGTCCGTTACAAGATTTTAGCATCGGACACTAGCTGAACCGTCAGAAATCCGTTAAAATTTCCATTAATTTCAATGGGTTTTTATATTGTGTCCGTTAGTGTCCATATGTGTCCGTTTTCACCAAATCCGTCAGAAGTCCGTTTTTTTTTCACGGACAAAAAATCCTACATGCAGGACTTCTTGTCCAGTTGAAAAAAATGGATTCTTGACGGACAGCAAGTGTCCATTATTTTTTTAACATTGAAGTCTATGGGTAACGGACATATAACGGACAGTAAAGAGGACCTTTCGTGTCCTCAGGCACATGCGGTTTTACATACCGCTAGAAAGCCGACAGCGCGCTGGGGCTGGAGATATCGGCGGTATGAGTTACATGGTTTACTGTTAGAAGGGTGCTGCGAGGAACGCCCTCCCTGACACTTCTCTTCGTTCATAGACTTGTACTGAGGGGGCGTTCCTCACAGCTCAGCGTCATCGCCGGACAGTAAGGAATGCCCCCTCTCTGTGTTCTTGTCTATAGTGCTGTACTGTCAGAGGAACGCCCTCCCTGACACTTCTCGTTCGTTCATAGACTTGTACTGAGGGGGCGTTCCTCACAGCTCAGCGTCATCGCCGGGCAGTAAGGAATGCCCCCTCTCTCTGTACTCGTCTATAGTGCTGTACTGTCAGAGGGGGCGTTCCTTACTGCCCGGCGATGACGCTGAGCTGTGAGGAATGCCCCCCAGTACAGGTCTATGAACGAAGAGAAGTGTCAGGGAGCCAATATGTGTTTACTGATGGGCCCTAGGTATCTCACTTCAACACTGGCTGTGTATCTTTATTACAATAAAAAGGCAGTGCAGGCACAATGTAGGATAGCTTATACTGTATTCACACTATAATAACCATTGCAAACTGTTTAAATTACTACAGTGCATGCTACTCTAAAGAAACATGTTGGTATACATTGGCAGAAAGACAATATTATTAATAATGATGTCTCATAGTATATGAGGATTAAACCATTTCCTAGCACTGCAAGTTGAAAATTTCTTATCATAATTCAATGAAACTACCTCACAATACATTCATTATAATGCATTCATTGAAAGCAGCAAATAAAGAGATAAAGAGTTAAATAAATTCATCAGGGGCAAAAAGTGGTTAAACCACTTGGGTTAAAATATAGCACAAAAAGTGCAAGTCAAAATAATTTGTGCACAGTGAACTGAAAGTGGACACAAGCCATAACTAAGTTAACTATACTGACCCAGAACTGTCAAGAAAGGTAGAAAGAGAATTCAGTAAAATATAATGTACAGGGAAGCGAGAGGTGTGCTTACTGAAAAAGGACAGTTGAATAGACTCCTGTGTGCTTTTTTTATCCAGCGCCTGACACGGTATATGTGGTGCTGATCACTCTTTCATCAGGATAGACTGTTGCTAAATAAATAATAAAATAAATTATTGCACTAGCTTTAACTGCAGCAGTCATGGTGAGCCAGAACGGGAAACCATTTTTGCACTGCTTTGTATATATCACCTATTGGCCATTTTACTAGAGATCTAGTAGTGTATTTGACTTCCTTTGGCTTTCAGAAACACATTTTATTGTGGAATACACAGGTGTGCCAAGAAAACAATCCACCAAACGCCATTAATCCATCTCCACCACCACTGCCCAATTTTTGTGCTCTTTTGTCTTTCCCTTAGCAATGGCGCTCAAACTGGTCACCTGCTTCCATAGCCCATTTGTGCTAAGAAATGATGAGTTGTACTCTTGGACACATTACTGTAGTTGGAGCACCAGCAATGTACAATATATGTCTGTTTGTGAGAAATATTCTGGACATCGTGCTCTGATACATTTCATTAACCAGTTATTTGCTTCCACAGGATAACCTTTAGCTGGAAGTACTCTTGAGACCAGTACACAAAAAAACACCCAAGATTTCATCAGTTTTTGAAATGTTGGATTGATTTTTCCATTTTAGGCTAAGTCCCCACATAGTGGGCCGCAGCAAAAAAGTGATGTGGAAAAAAACCATGGTGGCAACGCTTCGCAGTCCGCTGCGCATATTTTTTTGCAATGTGTGAATCCCATCCACTTTTCAGAGACTGTAAAACACCTTGGTTTTTGGGGCCCCGGCCTTAACGTGAATTCACCCTGAAATTTATTCACCAGAAATTGTGGTCATGGTTATAAATAGAGACAATTCTGGGAACATTTTCCTAGAACTGTGAATGGGAACTGCACAACCACACAATGTAAATGCATGTAAATACATACAGGTCTTTCTTTTTTTTACCACCCACAATATGGGAAAGGTAAGCTATGCAGTGCCATCTCAAAAAATTAGAGAGGCAATTGGGTAAAAAAGGATGGGGGTTTTATGGAGGAGGAGAGAAGGTGGGGATCAGGATGAGACATACAACAGAAAATGTTTAAGGCCAGGGCCCCACGTTGCGAAATTGCTGCGTTTTACATTACCTACAAAGTTGATGGAATTCTGGCTACTTCCATCCACACATTGCAGAAAAAAATCTGTTTTTGAAAGTCGCAGCATATCAATTATACCTACAGAAACAATGGCGTTTTCTGTATAGGGGCATAAAGACTTTCTGTGAAAAACGCTGCAGAAAAAAATGTGATGTGTTTCCACCGCAGTCTTTTCCGCAGCGTTTTTTGGCTACGTGGGTCCTTAGCCTAAGCCATGCTCTTCTGAGTAATGCCTCATTCAGGACATGGAAACTGTGTTATATAGTAGTTGATTCTAATTCTCTAGAAAACAAAAATCAAAGTAATGGTGCTTACAAGTGCGACCACCCCAGGAGAACCGTACAGGAAGATGGACTGTCACGGTGACTTTATAGGCACCAGAACTTCCAGGAGAGGTGCACAGGGTAATAGGGAGAGTCAGTTAGATGTGACGCCAGTTGGAGTACGGAGACACCCGCAGGTCCCTGGTCTGAGATGGTGAGTGGGTGTCAGTACTCCTCTCCAACTAGGAGCTGGAGCCCAGGGGATAGCTGTAAGGAAGGCAATGTTCAGGCCAGGATAAGTTGAACTACTCCCTGCTTTATTGGAACAGGCATCTGCTGGTTCACCTGTCCTGTAGCAGTGAGCTATGGCAAAGCGGCTTGTAGCTGGCTGAAACCTCCCAATGAATTAGCAGACAGTCTTAAATGTCTGCAGGTCCAGCTTCTGGTCCACTGCAGGAGTTCAGGTAACTTGTAGAGGTAGGTGCAGGCTGCCAGGGTTGTAGGTCTGCTTAGCCTGATATAATCCTGTCCTCTTACTGATAGTAATGCAGGGCGCTGTCACACAGCTTCTCTGCCCTGCTGCTGCTGTGGCACTTCCTCACAGCACACAGTGTCTGCAACACAAAATGGCTACTGCCACACTACTAACTTCTTCTTCCCTGGCTGTATGCTTACAGAATACCACTTCCTCTCTCTGCTATGACTGTTTCCTGTTCCAGCTACAGAGGCGCCCACTATACTGTGTGGTGCTATATTTCACCTTATGGGGACCACAACTCACCAGGACAAGTGATACCAGAGAACAATAGCTTGAAAACATTTTACAACTGAATACAGTATGAACATGACAACATATACTAACAATCATAACATGCAAGGCACTTTTATGGCCAAATAACCATTAGTAACTCCTGTGAGGGGGTTACACAAGGTGTCGTCAGTATGGTCAGTCTAGTCATCTGTATACTGAGATAATCTTAGCCAGAATGACTAGAAGACTGAGTGCCTGTCAAACCATTGAGATTTATATCTGGGTAACTTATCTTCAAGGATATTCACAGTACCTTACAAATTGTTGTATTTCTCAAATTTTTTATATAGTTCTTGCAAAGGGGATTGATGGGGTTTTCCAACTGATAGCTATTGTCCATTCGGCTGCAGATAATATGCAATATTAGTTTTCTATATACATACTGGTCTTTCAGTAGGATAATGGTGCTCCAGTTTGTACCAGTTAGCAAGAATAAGTGATATTCTGCCTTGCATGTAAAACCTGCAGAAGAACCATCTTGTTGCAAAAATGTAAGTGTGGTCTTTCTCCCTGTAATCTGCAAAATGATTTTATATATTATATTAAACAAAAATTACATACAATTACAGCCACAAAAATCCGTATGTTACTGATACAGAATATTAGTTGCATAGCTAGTGTGTTTGTAGACATTGCAATTGCAACCAATTTTCAGTGACTAACTGGATCTTGGGAGCCTATAGACACAGATTGCCTGCCACCTTAGAATCCATTTGTCAAGTAGGCCACACTATAAGTATGTGTAATTGTTTTAGACTGGGCAGGTGCAGACAATGGTGGTATATGACACAGGTGGCATTGTTTCAAGAGATAGTATGAAGAAAATGATTGCGTAAACATGGTTCTTTTTTACTGGTAAATGTCAGCAAAAGGCACATCAGCTTGAACATTGCAAAAAGCTATGGATGCAGCCATCAATCCCTGTGACCTTCCTTCACTTTATGCAGCTTTTTATCAATTGCCACTACTCCCTCTGGCCATAGACCTTATCAATTATGTCCACCACTATACAGGATACAGAGCAGCTCCTGCCCCTATCTGCCCATATAAGCGAGCAACCTCAGCTGAAAATAGACATCCAGCACATGGAAACCGCAGTACCTGCAAGGCACTCTGGTCACTTCCTTTAAACTCAGGCCTCTCTACCACTTTCCACCTCTTTGCCATGCTATCTCCACAGCAGAGGCGTAACTACCGGGGTAGCAGCGGTAGCAGCTGCCACAGGGCCCGGGACATTACGGGGCCCCACGGGCCCCCCGATGCTTTTTTCTTTTTAAAGGCCGTTACCTGCTGGAGTAACCCCAGCAGGTAACGGGCCCTATATACTTACCGTTCCCCGGGGTCCCGCTCACGGCCACCTGCGCTTCCGATTCTGCGGAGGCGGCTGTGAGCAGGAGCGGGGATCGGTATGGGACCCCACAATCTCTGCTATAATTATACTCCGGGGTCTATGAAAAGGCCCCGGAGTATAATAATCGGAGGCCCATAGTTGGTGAGGGAACATAAAAAACACTGTACTTACCTCTCCTACGCTTCTCCAGGCTTCGGGCCTGTTTGGTGACGTCGCAGACGTCAGCCAACATCATTTTGCGTCTCGACGCCGGCCCGCATCACGTGACGCCGGCCTGGTCCAACATTGAAGAAGGCCGAAGTAGCGCACGGGCATGCACCGGAGCGAGGAACAGGTAAGCAACGTTGTTTTTTATGTTTCTATCCTCCCCTGGGTCTCCGATCATTATACTCTGGGGTCTGAAAAGACCCCAGAGTATAATAATTGTTCATGGGTGGTCCACAATGGGGCATATAATACTGTGTGCAGGGGCCACTATAGGGCAAAATACTCAGTGCAGGGGCCACTATGGGCAATAATAGTGTGTGCAGGGGCCACTATGGAATATAATACTGTGTGCAGGGGTCACTATGGGGCATAATACTGTGTGCAGGGGCCACTATGGGATATAATACTGTGTGCAGGGGCCACTATGGGACATGATACTGTGTGCAGGGGCCACTATGGGACATGATACTGTGTTCAGGGGCCACTATGGGACATGATACTGTGTGCAGGGGCCACTATGGGGCATGATACATTTTATTTACATAGAGCAAACATATTCCGCAGCACTGTACAATTTGTAGGATTCAAGTGCAGAGAAAAAAGATACATTAGAAAGAAATAGTCAATTCACACAATGGACTGAGGGCCCTGCTCGCCAGAGTTTACAATCTATGAGGTAGAGGGGGTGATACAAGAGGTAACAGGGGCAACATCGGAGGTAGCATTGCTTATACAATGGTCAGACAATTTTGTAATAGAGGTTACTGTCATTACATATATATATAGCTGTATGAGCTGTTGCCAGCTGTGTCCTTTAAAGTGCTGATGGTGCCTGGACATATAAAGTTAGTCTGAAACGGCATCATATCCTGTGGGGTAATGCAGGAGCGTGAACAAAGGAGGGTACGTTTTAGCGATTCTAACTACAGAAGGGTTTATATTAGGAGTTGTGATAGGCCTGTCTGAACAGATATGTCTTTAGTTTGCACTTGAAGCTGTAGAAATTGGGTCTTAATCTGATAGTCCGGGATACAGCATTCCAGAGAAGTGGTGCAACTTGGGAGAAGTCTTGCATACGAGCGTGGGAGGTTCTGATAATAGAGGATGTTAGTCTTAGGTCACTGAGTAAACAGAGAGCATGGGTTGGGCGGTAGACAGAGATGAGGGAGGAAATGTAGGGAGGTGCAGCATTATGGAGAGCCTTATGCATGAGGGTGATAAGTTTATATTGTATTCTGTATTGAATAGGAAGCCAATGTAGCGACCACCACAGACCGGAGGCATCGCTGTAGCGTCTAGACTGATAGATGAGCCTGACCGCTGCATTCAGAATACAGTAGACTGTAGAGGGGAGAGTTCTTGCATGTTTATAGGTGACCAAATACTTATTTTCCACCATAATTTGCAAATAAATTCTTAAAAAATCAGACAATGTGATTTTCTAGATATGTTTTCTCATTTTGTCTGTCATAGTTGAGGTCTACCTATGATGACAATTACAGGCCGGCCTCATCTTTTTAAGTGGGAGAACTTGCACAATTGTGGCTGACTAAATACTTTTTTTTCCCCATTGTATGTGAACATAAAAGGGTCACCTTCAAACACAGGTCATTTGTGGCTATGGTAGATAAAGCCCTGTCTATGTTAAAAAGTGTCATTACACTGTAAGTGGCCAGGGTGTACAATTTGTACAATTGGTATATGAGCCAGATCAGAGAAAACACAAACACAGCTAAATAGCATGTATAGATGGATCTGTTTAATGGAGGTAAGAAGGTGATGTTTAAATACATTGTAGGTGTGATTATACATTGTATATACAAAGACAGGTGGGATTAGTATAATAGGCATAACATGATAGGGTATAAAGTTGTAACATAGTTCTGGCACATAGCTATTGGATGAGACACAGAAGAAGCCGCATCCCATTATAGCTTCTACAAGGATAAGGTCTCTGGACAGCATCCAAAAAAAGGAATGCAAAATGGTTACAGACACACCCTAGAAAGGAATGTAACATGGAGACTGGCACAAGCTGTCATCCTCCACATTTCTCTCCTTTTGTAAATTATATAACTCATACTCACGGTACATTAGGAGCTGCTAATCAGATCCTGAGGACTTTTTTGGAGACTTCACCTAATTCCCCATGGATATTCCCCATGTTATACCATTTACATACCTATTGGTCTAACACACTCAGAGGGATGCCTTCACCGTCATGTTTGTCAGTGTGCCCAACCACCCTTACAACCTGCAAACCCACTGTCCTGGTTTTGCGTCTCTTTTTATCGAGTTTCTTTGCAAGCAAGTTTTAGACTCCAATAGCTACATAAGCACAGCAATAATATTTGGAATATTCCATGAAATATTTCCATAAGGCTAGGTTCACATCTTTCACCCAAATTGTCCAAATTTTATCCACTATATGGAATATTACATTGTATGTATGATGTACAATTTGTCTTGCAAAGATTTAGCCCCATATGGCTCTGTGAATGGAAGATTTAAAAAGTTATGACTTTTGGGAGGTGGGGAGTAAATAAAGAAAATTGAAAAATGTCTGTGGCTGGAAGGGGTTAAGTTGGCAGTGCAGCACGAAACATCAAATGTGACCAAATAGGGGTACAGGTATTGGTTTTGCACTGGAGCTTTTTGATATCATGAAACTTGGGAGAATTTTTATGATGTTCACGGGTAGATAGCTGTACATTTCTAATATACTTTATTTATAAAATCTACTCAGATTGTCCTATTTCAGACCCCTTTGATACTCAGAGAACCACCACTTTTGTGTTTGTTTCGTGTCTCTATATCAGCTGGACCAGGGTACTAGCTTTGGAGGACTTGATAGGATGAGTTGATAAAGGAAGCTATTTTATTTACATTTCGCAAACAGATGTTTCTGCTACTGGACATGCCCTTTAATGGACGTGCAGCTTTGCTTATCCTATATATAGAAGCTAATGTTAATATTAGTTCTTTTTGTATTCTTTTTCTACATGCTTCCATGATAACTGCTATATTTTTATTCATGCCTTACATGTTATTTGTATAGTACAGATCCTAAAGTGTATTTACAGGTATTACTTTACTTCCTGATGTTTATGCTAAGCAAACACAATGGCAGCAGTGATCACAAGGGATGTCTGCTGCACAATAGCTGTATCACTTGTTTGTATTAGATTATATCGTTGTCTGAACAGAGAGTCAAGACCCGGCACTCAATGAGATGCATTGCTGTATTGTTACTGCAATCGCTGCTCCATGGTCCTCTGTGGACAATAAATTCATTCTCTTTAATGGAATTGTTCCCCTGCATCTGCTCTGAGATTCTTACAGTGCGAGTAGGGGGGGGGGGGGAGGAACAATCTGTCAGTATTTTCTCTGAAAACTGCTCCACAGTACAGCAATATGAATTGCTCCCAAACCTATCTGTTGGAACAGTTCACGGATTGGGCCAAAATTGGTACTTTCATAAATGGCTTTACAAGTGGAAGCAGCTTTTCCTCAATGTTATTTTGTACTGCTCAAATTGTCTGTGGCCAATTTGATCCATTATAATATCCTCAATCCAATTTAGCCCATTTTACAGCTGCAGGTACTGGGTAATGAGGATTATTCACACTGTGCTCTTCCAGACATACAGTATAATCTGAAGTAACATTTATATATGGATTATACCACATACAGAGTTTCCATTATGTATTTGTATACATTCCATACAGTTTGCCGAATATCAATAACAAATGTGTAACATAAGCTTCATGAATTTTTAACCATATCTATTGCCTCCCTCCTGCCAAGAACAGTATTAATAAGAATTTCAAGGACACTTTCGCCTACAGTAAAGTGTGATGTAGATTGAAGATAAAACTAGCTAAATTACTACTTTACTGGAATTTTTTGCATTCTTTACTTTAGCTCTGTCAGTGCAAGGAAGTAAATCGTAGAAGAATTTATATTTCCTCTGGGAAAGACTCTGTGTCTGTAAGAAAGTCCTATAAGTCCTTCAAATGACATTATGCATTTAAGCCACCAAATCATAAAAAATATTTATGAAATTTTCTGGATTGCGGCTGAGGCCCCACATTGCGGAAATGCAGCTTATTTTGTTGCAGATTTTGTTGCAGTTTTTTAATCCAAAACCAGAAGTGGATTGAGCAGAAGGTAGAAGTATAAGAGTTTCCTATATACTTCTCATTCCTTTTTTAGCCATTCTTGGGTTTGGCTCAAAAAAAATGCAACAAAATCTGAAACAAAAAAGCTGCGTTTCCTCAACGTGGGGCCTCAGCCTGCAGGTGATTTCTTCTGTTTCACTGAGAATATTGATATAGACTACATAAAACCTTGGCAGTACTTTGCATAGAAAAGTACTTCTGAACTTGTCAACTTATACAGCTCATATGAGACAGTCACCCTATAAATGGATAGACTTAAGTTGAGTTCCCAAAAAACTTTCTGTCACAATATACTGCAGCCACATGCAGAGAACTCCCCCTACTGGTAGCTGCAGTCACGTATAATGTGTAATTTAACTAGATGGCTGTCTGAAAGGAGGGATTTGAAGCTCTGTGTCTATGTGTTAGAAAAGCACAGTTCTTTATTAGAAAATGTCATGTCAAATGTTCGCCTTGGGGCCCAGCCATTCCTAATTATGCCACTGGTTTATTTGTTCCATCTTGTTAATACCTGTTGGAGTCATGTATTCTTTGTAAAGGTGCGTGACTCTTATTGACACCATGTGTGTGCTGGATAATGTTATATATTTATACATACAGTTGAAACCAGAAGTTTACATACACTATATAAAAAGACACATATGCATGTTTTTCTCACTATCTGACATGAAATCAGAATAAACCTTTCCCGTTTTAGGTCAATTAGGGTTACCAAAATTATTTATATTTGCCAAATGCCAGAATAATGAGAGAGAATTTTTGAGGCATTTTTATTACTTTCTGCAAAGTCAAAAGTTTACATACATTTCATTAGTATTTGGTACCATTGCCCTTAAACTGTATGACTTCTCACAATAGTTGTTTGGAATTTGGACCCATTCCTCCTGAAAGAACTGGTGTAACTGAGCCATGTTTGTAGGCCGCCTTGCTCGCACCTGCCTTTTCAGCTTTGCCCATAAATTTTCAATAGGATTGAGATCAGGGCTTTGTGATGGCCACTCCAAAACATTGACTTGCAAGCTTCTCCCTCTTTCCTCCAAACGTAACAATGGTCATTATGGCCAAGCCTGAGAACACCATCCCAACTGTGAAACACAGGGGTGGCAGCATCATGTTGTGGGGTTGTTTTGCTGCAGGAGGGACTGGTGCGCTTCACAAAATAGATGGCATCATGAGGAAAGAACATTATGTGGCAATACTGAAGCAACATCTCAAGACATCAGCCAGGAAGTTAAAGTTTAGGCACAAATGGGTCTTCCAAATGGACAATGACCCGAAGCATAATGCCAAGCTGGTTAAAAAGTGGCTTAAAGGGAGTCTATCATTCGCAAAAACCCTTTTAAGCTAATGGCATGTTGGAATGGCCTTTAAAAAGGCCGTTCTTCTCCCACCTTTCCTTGTTTTCTTCTCCCAGCTGATTCCAAGATAATTTGTTTCTTCATGTATGTAAATGAGCACCACGGAGCACCCAGGGCGTACCTTCTCTTCTGCGAGCACCCATCACGTCATCGCTTCTCACCACCCCTTCTTCCGTTGTGGTGACTCCCCTCTTGGTCTTCTTTCTTCTCAGTTCTCGCTGGCAGCGAATTCTAGTGACTGCGCGTGTGCAATTGGCTCTGCCACACTCTTGTGACAGACCACCAGAAAATGGCGGCCCGATTGCGCATGCGCAGTTATGAGAATTCGCTGTCAGCGAGAACTGAGAAGAAAGAAGACCAAGATGAGGCGTTCTGGGGGGGGGGGGGGAGGGCGGTGGTTCGGGGGGCCCCATGTCAAATGTTAGCCTTGGGGCCCAGCCATTCCTAGTTATGCCACTGCTTTATGGTATAGACCCTTGCTGATGAAGGTCAAGGATTTGACCAAAACCTCTAACATATTGGATCTGATTTCATTATTAATATACATTGGTGCGAAATTGCCATGGAGTTGTTTGTACTAGCTACTAATAAATACTAATCACATTGTTTATGTTGTTGAGAGTGCTGTGCATTTCTCCAAGTGGTATTAGGTGTTATACACCCTCTACAAGCACTCCAAGAGGAAGAAGGGCAGTGGTGACTTGTAATGGGGACACCTAGATAGGGAAAAGAAATTGAAAATACCCTTTCAGAGCGGCTGCCACCATACTATTATGGTGTATGTCAGGGAAGGGTTAAATAAATTTAACTATATGTATGTTTTCTTGGACTAGATCACCACTAATACCCCTTTCACTATCCTAAACCATAAATTAACTATATACAGTGATCTGTGGTGCAGCAGTTTGGAGATGGCGCAGTCATTAATAGGTCCAAGATAGCGGCTTCACTGGTCACTGTACAAAAAGAGTGCCATTTAGTGTGAGGTGAGTGAATTGTTTTGGTTTGGTTTGGTTGTAGTTTTCTCTAGGACAACCGCGCAACAACTCGTTCAGAGGCTCGGCTACTTGGGCGAAGTGTGGTATGAAACGCCGGTAGTAACTTGCGAATCCAAGGAAGCTTCGGACTTCTTTGACGGTAGTTGGTCTTCGCCAGTTCTGGACTGCAGTGATCTTTTCAGGATCAGGTTGGACGCCTTGTGCGTTCACGACATGCCCAAGGTAGTGAACTTGGGGTTTCAACAGGTAGCACTTGGAGGGCTTCACCTTTAGGCCGTGCTGTATAAGTACCTTGAATACCTCGGACAGGTGACGAAGGTGTTCTTGGTATGTCCGGGAGAATACAATAACATCGTCCAGGTACAGTAGCACACTCTGGAAATTCTCATGGCCGAGGCACCTCTCCAGAAGCCGTTGGAATGTGGCTGGGGCATTACATAGCCCAAATGGCATACTATTGAATTCAAAGAGTCCCATCGGGGTCGTAAACGCAGTCTTTTCACGATCTTCAGGCGCCATAGGGACTTGCCAGTATCCACTGGTTAAGTCCAGGGTCGAGAAACAGGTAGCTGATCCCAAAGCCGTTAGAGATTCCTCAATCCGCGGCAATGGGTATGCGTCTTTGTGCGTGACGTTGTTGAGTTTACGATAGTCCACACAAAATCGTAGGGTTCCGTCTTTCTTCTTGACAAGGACTAGCGGGGCTGCCCAGGGGCTGTTACTCTCCCGGATGACATCAGCATCTCGCATCTCTTGGATCAACTTTTTCACCGGTTGGTACATCGCTGGTGGTATTGGACGGTGACGCTCCTTGATTGGATGGTGGTCACCAGTCAGAATGCGATGTTGTATGGTCATGGTCTTACCAAAGTCCAATGGGTGTTTGCTGAATGCCTGTTGGTAACGCTTGGCCACATTGCGAACCCCATTGATGTGCTCTATAGGGGTATTGGCGTCTCCCACGTTCAATTCATCCCACCAGGACTTCGTGGCTCCATTCTGAATGTTCTCAGCAGCTTGGGTGGAACGCTGTGTGGCGGTAGAATCACCAGAGAGAATGTCTTCTGGTGCTAACCGGTGTAGCAGGGCCACAGAGTGGAACTTGTGGAGGTTCACGGGAGCATCGCCCAAGTTGACTAAGCGGACAGGAACACGTCCATTGGAAACTGTGACAAGGCTGCGGGCAGCCATGACAAGTGGTTGGCCATCTACCTGTATGGGTTGTAGCAAGGCCTCGTAGTCCTGATTTTCTATGCCCGGACGGGCACGGCACCACACCATAGTTTCTGTTCCAGGCTGTAGGGTTACTGGACGGGTATCTTGGATCCGGACTCGACCAATTTCACCTTGTTTGTTGGCGAACTTGTGCTGGGCATTGAGTACACGAATGGCCCGCTGAATGGTCTGCTGGTCACTGGGAGAAGCTGTAAGGAGAGAGGCATGCAAGGCATCCAACACTTCTGCAAAGCAATGGCGTAAAACATTCATGCCTAATATTACAACTGCAAACCTATCATCCTCTACATCAGTGACAATTACACCCTGTCTAGGCAGTTTCAAGTCCCCAATCTGGATAGTGGGTTCCCAATAACCCTGCTGTGGTATGGGCTGTCCATTGCTGGCACACAGATTTATCCATGTGTCAGGTGTTCTATTCAACACACCTAAGTCCCAATGTTCAAGGAACACCTGCTTGCGCAGGGTTGTTACCTGAGATCCAGTGTCCACCAACGCTGTCAGAGGGACACCGTTCACCCGGATTGTGATGTGTGGGCAGGCTGAGACGAAGCGTGACAATGGCACTGAAGATTCACCTGGGCCCTTCTTCTTTCCTCCCAAGGGGCGGCCCGCTGCCTCGGGGGTGGCCCGTTTAACTGAAAACACTGAGGCCTGGTGTGTCCATATCTATGGCAATAGGTACAGTATGGCCTCTCACTCTGCGGAGGTTTCACTGAAGACGGACGTCTGGGTGGCGACTCAGGTGAGATGTTGAGACTTCGCAAAGGATCACTGGACGATGAAGACGGCTGGGTCAGACGATCTAGACGGACGGTGATCTGTTCCATGGCACGGGTCAGATGATCCACTCGGGCCAGAAGGTCATCTCTGGAGTCTGCTGGTGTAGTCTGAGCAGTTTGGGCGGCAGGTGAGGTACCCAGAGGTAGTGGCAGGACAACTGGAGCAATGCTTGTTGAGGGTCCAGGTGAGGGAGCACAGATGACTGGGCTCGGCTGGGCTGCTCCTGTCCCAAGACCTGGATGGCAAGGGCCTTGAAGTCAGCAAACGTGATGCTGGGATGTTGTGCAGCAAGCATTCGCAACTGACTCTGGAGCAATGTGGTACCCGCCCCTTCTATGAAGCGGTCAAGCAAGATTTTATCAGAGTCCACATTTTCACGTGGATCCACTTGCACCACAGCTCTGAACGCCTCTTGGAGGGATAAAGCATAGTCCCGCAGGGTCTCACCAGGTAGTTGTTGTCTGGAAAAGAAGCGCATCTTTACCTCGGAGACAGATCGCACGTCAAAGTTCACCTGGAGTTTGTCCAGAATTTGCCCAGGGGTTCTTTTGTCAGAGGCAGGCCAGGATTTGACCTCCCTAGCTGCAGCACCCTCAAGCTGGCCCAGCAGGATCTGTATCTGCTGTTCTGTATTCAGAGGATAGAACTGGAAGAGAGACAGCATCTTCTCACGAAAGTCCCTGAGGGTATGCGCCTCCCCTTTGTAGCGCGGCAGCCATGGTGCGCCAGGGTAAAATGGTAGGCTGCTCGCCATGGGCACTGCTGGATCACTAGAAACAGATGGCACAATGTCACTTTGCTCAGTCATGTTGTTTGCAGATATGACTGAAATTAGGTCGCCGTCTCTTTAAGAAACTCAACTGCTTGCTGGCAGGGAATGGAGACTACGACTTGGAATGCTGTCCCTTTAAGAATGCTGTATCTATTAACAGAGTCACTGTGATGCAGGCAGACGGTGTGCTCCCCCTCTTTAATGGTGGCACTCCCCACGGACACTGTACACGGAAAACACTCGCTGGGGCCGTGGGAGGACTGAAGACAAGGACAGGGAGGCACAGTACTCACTGACAGCAACTGCAGCGTGGACCAGAGATCAGCGGTGCACAGCAGGGACGGTGATGCGGCACCGGAGAGTCAGAAATGGCGCTGGCACGTTCGCCTTTCACTTTCTTGTATGGGTGCGCTGGAGCATTGCGCTCAGCATTCTGGGCTCTCCTAAGATGGTGGCAGATGGGTCTCCTGGCCTCATGGGCAGTGCTAAAAATCTCCCGCACTTTTGCAAGGTACAGTTAACCCTTTGTGGGCGTTCTTACACAGCGATGTGGCGCAGCAAACAAGTCCTGGGCGTTTTAACTCTTCCAGGGCTGTAACACACTGAGAGGACAGTCTTTAGGGCTTACTTCAGGGGTATAGGGCTCCCCCTCTTTGTGGCAAGCACTCTCAGGGAATAAACTTGATCTTAGCAAAGTCCACAATAAAGACCGATGCTCTGGAGACAATTTGGCGCACTTTTCGTGGCGACTTTCTCAAAATGGCACACACTCGTATCCTGTTCGTGACGCCAGTTTTTCTTGCGGTGACCAGATGGAAGGTAACGCTGCAGTTGGGATTGCGGGGTGCAAACAGCGCAGACTTGTCACGGTCTCTGGGCACGAGGGCGCAGCGCTGGTGCTGTCCCACGTTACCACCACTGGTACCGGTGATGAGGGGGCTGCACAAATGTTGGTGGTGATTGTTCCCCCGGGGCGCTTCCCCTATACTGTGCCGACTGGTGGTGTTTGGGGCGCCCTGATGTTGTCGGTGCAGAGTCAGACACAGAAACGGTTGTAAAGTTGAACTTTTACTTCCATGGGTGTGGAGGCACAAATGCTTAAACAGTTTCTTCAATACAAAACAACGGGGTACGCCTGGTGACACAGCAAAGTCCTGGGGTGCAGGGTAGACTTGATGAAAGGTGTTCCTAGCCCCTTATACTTCAGTGTTACAGCCCTAAGGTGCGTCTGGGCTCCTATTTGGCTCATAGGAGGATGCCCACCATGATACTAGTACATAATATTCCCCACTCACGTTATGTGGTCCTGATAGCTCAGAGTTTCGGGGTGCAATAGTCAGGGTGGCAGGATATTCCACAGGTCTGGCCTTGGCCCCTGGATCCTGTGATACTTGCTATGGAGCACGTGTTCCAGAATGTTCTCTCCACAGTCTCAGGCTGACAAGATAATGATGCTTGACTTCCTTCAGGGCGATGGCTAGGCAGACAGGGGACAGGATCTTCTGAATAGCTGGAGTATGTCAGCTCTCCAACCTTCCTGGGCCTGTCTAGGACTTGAGATTCCTGCACTAAACTCACTGCTTTCTTCACAGGACATCACACTTATCTCCTCACCTCCTCCTCCTAACACTCCACACTTCTAACTCCTCACACGCAGGACCTTCCTGCAGGGGTGTTACCATGGGGACCCAGTGATCAGCTGACTCCTCCCCTTTTCCCAGGCGATGTCCTCCCATTGGACATTTGGTTACTATTCAATCCTATGGGAGGTGTAATGCATGTGTGAGGCTCACTAGGTGGCGCTGTGTTGTATGAGACTCAGGACCCCCTGCTATGTCACACAGGCTATGAAGCAACAGGAAATAATACAATGCACAGAGATCACCCTCAGCCCAGCCATAGCCAGCTCTGGGATGCCACATAAGTATTTGTTATTTTTAATCACTTCTCCTGGGCCTCTGCTTATTATATTCTGGGGTCTGAGGAGACCCCAGAGTATAATAATAGCACCAGCTCTGGAGGGGGACTGTGGGCATATAATACTGTGTGGGGGCCACTGTGGGCATATAATACTGTGTGGAGGGCACTGTGGGCATATAATACTGTGTGGGGGCACTGTAGGCATATAATACTGTGTGTGGGCCACTGTGGGCATATAATACTGTGTGGAAGGCACTGTGGGCATATAATACTGTGTGGGGGCCAATGTGGGCATATAATACTGTGTGGGGGCCACTGAGGAGCATATAATGCTGTGTGGGGGCCACTGAGGAGCATATAATGCTGTGTGGGGGCCACTGAGGAGCATATAATGCTGTGTGGGGGCCACTGCGGAGCATATTATACTGTCCCAGTATTGTTTACATGTCGGCGCTGCTCTGCTCACTCACCGTAAACTCACCGAATTCTTGATAACTGCAGTTGTAGGTACTAAATCTGTATCCCTTTCAAGTATCTGAGATATTGCTGCAGCACCCGTAACCGTCACTATCAAGAATTCTCTCTAGGGAGGTGGTAGGGAGCCCCGGACAAAAGTTTGCACTGGGCCCACAAGACCTTAGTTACATGCATTGGCAAAATGATAACTAATGGAGACCAAGCCTGGGTGACATTAAAGGGGTTGTGCAGGATAAGATTTTTTTTTTTTTTTTTTAATTACACAGGTGAAAAAACAAACAAACAAAAAAAAAACCTTTCTCTCCTGTCCCCAGTGTTTCCCAGCGTGGTTTAGCCTGCATCTCTGTTTTCTTCCAGCGCAAGTACCCCCTGCACGTGACTACCTGTGACGTCACGTGACCCCTAATGCCAATCAGCGGCCTAAAGGAAAGGACCTGGGACGTCACAGCCAGTGAGGACTTCTGGAAAAAAGAAGACAGCGGAGCAGCAGGACTGAACTGTGCTGTGACCTGCTGACACCGGAGGACCGGGGATAGGTGAGTGTGTTTAGTATGTTTTTTTTTTGGGGGGGGGGGCTTCACCTCCCCCAGACTAAAATTAAAAAAAAAAAAAATTATTACTGGACAACCTCTTTAAGGTGTGGCACATTAGGGGGGTATATTAAAGGGGTTGTCCAGGCATAATTTGTTATGGTTTATCCTCAGGATAGGCCATAGATACCTGATCTGTTGGGGGTCGACCCTGGACCGATCAGCTGTACGGAGCAACTTCTGCCGCCTATCCTGTACACAATAGGGGGCCAGAAGCAGAAAGCTCTGTCCACTGTATATTAGCCGGGCAACTTCACTGCATCTCAGCACTTATTGAAGTCAGTAGGAGCTGAGCTGCAGTGACGGCACCGGGCAACTATACAGCTGATGGAGCTTTCTGCTTGCGGCCCTGTGTTGTGTACAGAACGGGCGCCGGAAGTGATGCTGTACAGCTGATGGTGCCATGTGTCAGCCCCCTACTGATCAGGTATTTATGGCCTATCTATAGGCCATAAGAAAGATTAACCCTGGACAATCCCTTTAATATGCATCACACTGGATGTTAGCCCCCATCACTTCTCCCACACAATATAATGGCCCCATCACTGTTCCCCATACAGTATGGGGGACCAGTGAAGAGGCCATTGTATGGGGGGGGACCAGTGAAGTGGCTATAAAAAAATTTGGCCCAGACAACCCCTTAAAAGAGGTTGTCTATTAACTGGAGCAACAACCTTTAGCTGCCCTGTCTCGGTACTGCTGATCTTCAGGGGTCCTGATGGTGGGCCCCTAGAAGCAATTCCACCGGTGGGCCCTAGACATCCCAGTCCGACACTGCATGACACCTTCTCTTTTTTTTTTTTTTTTTTTTTTATAATTAACATTTTATTGGTTTTTCAAATAACGCCAATGAATATACATAGTTAAAGACAATGTGCATGACAAAACAATCATTAACCAAACGATCAGATCAGCTGGTGTATTACATACAACGGTTAACTAAGAACACAATAATAATAAATGGAACGTGGGAAGTGGGGAAGAGACGATGAGTCCTTAGGGTGAAAGGCCAAGGGTCTCAGAATGTAGAAATGGTAGGAGTGACTCCAAAAAAAGAGAGGTAGGGGACCGCGCTTCACCAAGGTTGCTTTAATAAACTCTAAAACACAACACGTTTCGAGGATCAATGGTCCTCTTTATCAAGTGTACAAGAGACTGGTTAAAAAAGGAAATAAACATTAACAAATAAGAATAGAAAAACAGATAATGTTCATCAAATAATCAATGTGAAATAAAATAATAATAATAATAATACACATATACAGTACTTATAAATTGATTAAAACTGAGAAAAGTGGCTATGAATGTGTATCAACCACAATATGAATTATTTAAAGGCTATGTGTAATAAATAAGGCGGACAATAAATTAACAATTAAAATCGTATAAAAAAATGAAAACAATTAAGAGAAATATTTATAAATGTGGATAACATTAACAATATTGAGTGTAAAGGAATGTTAATAAGTAACAAAGATATGAATAAATATCAAAAGAGATACATACATAGTAACAGAGATACGGAAAATAAATAAATCATGAATTGCCAATGGTAATAGAATCTGGTACTTGGAGATTATTAAAACATAGGTAAAAGTGTGTGTGAGGAGTTGTGGAGGTTGGTACAAAAAGAAAAAAAAAAAAAAAAAAAAAAAAAAAAATATATAAAATAAAGACTGGGAAAGTAGTGTTTGGAACTTACCAGCCTCAAAGGGTTAGCTGTATTTGTAAATGCAGGTAACATGAAGGAAAACAAAGACTGGGAAAGTAGTGTTTGGAACTTACCAGCCTGGAGGGGTTAGCTGTAAAAAGCAGAAGTGTGTGGTAGGACCATTTACTTGGGGGTTTATATAGGTATACCTGGCCAGGACTGCCCATATTAGGGGAGGAGTTCTGATCAGAAGAAAAAAAAATAAAAATTTGAATATGAGAAAATGGTAATAGGTGTCAAAGGTGTAAATAAATATCAACTGAGATACAACATGAGTTGTTGATTTGGCACTCGGTTACGCTAGGTTGGCAAGTTTCCAGATGAACACAATATTGAGTATGAAGGAATGTTAATAAGTAACAAAGATGTGAAAAAAAAAAAAAAGGATATGGGAAAAAAAAAAAAAAAAAAGGAAACTATATAAAATTATTGTATATATTACCAGTGCCTCCATAATACCTCAGGACTGTTTTAGTCGTATACAGATTCAAGTGCTTCATTGAGACCAGCTGGTGTCAGTGAATTAAATTTGAATATCCAGTACATTTCTTTTCTTTTTAGTTTATCAAACCTATTATTGATATGTGTAGGAATATGGCCTAATGGTGTGATTTCAAACCCATTAAAGCTGGAATTGTGTACCAATAAAGCATGTTTCGAAACACTATGCTTGAGGTAACCATTCTGTACATTAGACCTATGTTTATTTAGTCTTTCTCTTAGTGGTCTAATGGTTCGGCCTATATACTGAAGTCCACAAGGGCATTCAAGGACATAAATAACGTAGGAAGAGGAACAATCTAAAGAATGCTTGATCTGAAAAGTTTCGCCCGTGACAACGCTAGTGATGTCTTTTGCTAAATGATTGATTGTATTACAGCATTTACATTTCTTATGTCTACATTTAAATACGCCATTTGTTTGTAAGTGCATGGAGCTCGGATCCTTGGGCTTGGTAAGAGATCTAAGTTTACTTGGGGCCAAGAGATTTTTTAAAGTCTTGGCTCTTCTGAAGGTGATGGATGGTTTGGAGGGGATATTGGGTTTGAGTAGTGGATCATTGAGGAGTATTGGCCAGTGTTTATCAAGAATCATTCTGATCCTATTATGTGCATTATTATAGGTAGTGATAAAATTATGTCCGAACCCTCTAACATTATTTTTCTCAGAGGGAATCAGACAATCGGACTGGGTCAAGGATTGTGCTTTTGATTCTGCTGCTTGGATAATCCTTTTCGGATAATATTTCTCTTGAAATCATTGGGTTAGGATTTTACTCTGTATTTTGAAATCTGCATCACTAGTACAATTGCGTCTGATCCGTTTGAATTGGCCGAAAGGTACATTGTCTCTCCATTTCCTATAATGGGAACTCCGATAATCTAGTAGGCTGTTGCAGTCCACTTTCTTAAAAAAAGTTTTAGTGTTAATACCATTAGGGCCACCAGTTAGTTCCAAATCTAGGAACTCGATCGTGTTTATTTGGGGTTGGCCACTTAGGGTGATTCCCCAATCGTTATTGTTGAGGTATTTGGTGAACTCTTGAAAAGATTGTTCAGTCCCTTCCCATATAAATAAGAGGTCATCAATATATCTTCTATAAAAAACTATGTTATGTGACCAGAAGTGTTTGTTTTGGATGAAGGATTCCTCATAGCGTCCCATAAAGATATTGGCATAACTGGGTGCGAAACGGGTACCCATGGCTGTACCACGTTTCTGTAGGTATAGTTTAGATTCGAAAGTGAATACATTGTGCTCCAAAATGAATTGGATGCTATTTGTGATAAAGGTTTTCTGTTCAATAGGCATCGTCTTATCCATGTGTAATGTTTTGGTTATCATTTCCAGGCCTTTGGAGTGGGGTATATTACTGTATAGGGCCGAAACATCAAGGGTTGCCCAAATATAATTGGGCTTCCATTGAATAGTTAGCAGTTCAGTAATTAGATGAGTTGAATCTTTCAAATAGGATGGGAATTTGGTTACATACTTTTGTAACTGCAAATCTATATAATGCGAAAGATTTCTTGTTAATGCGTTGACTCCAGAGATGATGGGTCTTCCTGGCGGATTTTGTAGATTTTTATGAACTTTAGGTAAGTGATAAAATTGTGAAATCGAAAAGTCATTGACTAGTAGAAAGCCCTTTTCCTTATCTGTTAGGATGCCTTTGGTAAAGGCATTAGTAATCAATTCACGATATTTGATGTAGTGTAAGTCAGAAGGGTCTTTATGTAAAATCTGATAGTAATTGGAATCGGATAATATTCGAACGGCCTCTGAGATATAATCAGCTCTGTCTTGTATAACCACACCCCCCACCCTTGTCAGCATTTCTGATTACAATAGATTTATTATTAATAAGGGATTTAATGGCTAGTTTTTCAGATGGACGGAGGTTGGATTTTGCCTTAGGATCATTCGATTTATTCAGATCTCGAAAATCGTTGGCCACTAGGGAATAAAAAGTTTCAGTATGGTGTCCTTTGTGTTGGAGAGGATAAAAGTTAGATTTCGGCTTTAATGTGGTTGTATGGGGAATGGGTTTGATTACAGGAGTTGTACTGGATATGGAAGGGGATTGTGAATGGTTAATAATTGATGGATTATTTGCAGTTATCGTCATTTCGCTCTAACTGCAAATAATCCATCAATTATTAACCATTCACAATCCCCTTCCATATCCAGTACAACTCCTGTAATCAAACCCATTCTCCATACAACCACATTAAAGCCGAAATCTAACTTTTATCCTCTCCAACACAAAGGACACCATATTGAAACTTTTTATTCCCTAGTGGCCAACGATTTTCGAGATCTGAATAAATCGAATGATCCTAAGGCAAAATCCAACCTCCGTCCATCTGAAAAACTAGCCATTAAATCCCTTATTAATAATAAATCTATTGTAATCAGAAATGCTGACAAGGGTGGGGGTGTGGTTATACAAGACAGAGCTGATTATATCTCAGAGGCCGTTCGAATATTATCCGATTCCAATTACTATCAGATTTTACATAAAGACCCTTCTGACTTACACTACATCAAATATCGTGAATTGATTACTAATGCCTTTACCAAAGGCATCCTAACAGATAAGGAAAAGGGCTTTCTACTAGTCAATGACTTTTCGATTTCACAATTTTATCACTTACCTAAAGTTCATAAAAATCTACAAAATCCGCCAGGAAGACCCATCATCTCTGGAGTCAATACATTAACAAGAAATCTTTCGCATTATATAGATTTGCAGTTACAAAAGTATGTAACCAAATTCCCATCCTATTTGAAAGATTCAACTCATCTAATTACTGAACTGCTAACTATTCAATGGAAGCCCAATTATATTTGGGCAACCCTTGATGTTTCGGCCCTATACAGTAATATACCCCACTCCAAAGGCCTGGAAATGATAACCAAAACATTACACATGGATAAGACGATGCCTATTGAACAGAAAACCTTTATCACAAATAGCATCTAATTCATTTTGGAGCACAATGTATTCACTTTCGAATCTAAACTATACCTACAGAAACGTGGTACAGCCATGGGTACCCGTTTCGCACCCAGTTATGCCAATATCTTTATGGGACGCTATGAGGAATCCTTCATCCAAAACAAACACTTCTGGTCACATAACATAGTTTTTTATAGAAGATATATTGATGACCTCTTATTTATATGGGAAGGCACTGAACAATCTTTTCAAGAGTTCACCAAATACCTCAACAATAACGATTGGGGAATCACCCTAAGTGGCCAACCCCAAATAAACATGATCGAGTTCCTAGATTTGGAACTAACTGGTGGCCCTAATGGTATTAACACTAAAACTTTTTTTAAGAAAGTGGACTGCAACAGCCTACTAGATTATCGGAGTTCCCATTATAGGAAATGGAGAGACAATGTACCTTTCGGCCAATTCAAACGGATCAGACGCAATTGTACTAGTGATGCAGATTTCAAAATACAGAGTAAAATCCTAACATAATGATTTCAAGAGAAATATTATCCGAAAAGGATTATCCAAGCAGCAGAATCAAAAGCACAATCCTTGACCCAGTCCGATTGTCTGATTCCCTCTGAGAAAAATAATGTTAGAGGGTTCGGACATAATTTTATCACTACCTATAATAATGCACATAATAGGATCAGAATGATTCTTGATAAACACTGGCCAATACTCCTCAATGATCCACTACTCAAACCCAATATCCCCTCCAAACCATCCATCACCTTCAGAAGAGCCAAGACTTTAAAAAATCTCTTGGCCCCAAGTAAACTTAGATCTCTTACCAAGCCCAAGGATCTGAGCTCCATGCACTTACAAACAAATGGCGTATTTAAATGTAGACATAAGAAATGTAAATGCTGTAATACAATCAATCATTTAGCAAAAGACATCACTAGCGTTGTCACGGGCGAAACTTTTCAGATCAAGCATTCTTTAGATTGTTCCTCTTCCTACGTTATTTATGTCCTTGAATGCCCTTGTGGACTTCAGTATATAGGCCGAACCATTAGACCACTAAGAGAAAGACTAAATAAACATAGGTCTAATGTACAGAATGGTTACCTCAAGCATAGTGTTTCGAAACATGCTTTATTGGTACACAATTCCAGCTTTAATGGGTTTAAAATCACACCATTAGGCCATATTCCTACACATATCAATAATAGGTTTGATAAACTAAAAAGAAAAGAAATGTACTGGATATTCAAATTTAATTCACTGACACCAGCTGGTCTCAATGAAGCACTTGAATCTGTATACGACTAAAACAGTCCTGAGGTATTATGGAGGCACTGGTAATATATACAATAATTTTATATAGTTTCCTTTTTTTTTTTTTTTTTCCCATATCCTTTTTTTTTTTTTCACATCTTTGTTACTTATTAACATTCCTTCATACTCAATATTGTGTTCATCTGGAAACTTGCCAACCTAGCGTAACCGAGTGCCAAATCAACAACTCATGTTGTATCTCAGTTGATATTTATTTACACCTTTGACACCTATTACCATTTTCTCATATTCAATTTTTTTTTTTTTTTTTTTTTTCTTCTGATCAGAACTCCTACCCTAATATGGGCAGTCCTGGCCAGGTATACCTATATAAACCCCCAAGTAAATGGTCCTACCACACACTTCTGCTTTTTACAGCTAACCCCTCCAGGCTGGTAAGTTCCAAACACTACTTTCCCAGTCTTTGTTTTCCTTCATGTTACCTGCATTTACAAATACAGCTAACCCTTTGAGGCTGGTAAGTTCCAAACACTACTTTCCCAGTCTTTATTTTATATTTTTTTTTCTTTTTTTTCTTTTTGTACCAACCTCCACAACTCCTCACACACACTTTTACCCATGTTTTAATAATCTCCAAGTACCAGATTCTATTACCATTGGCAATTCATGATTTATTTATTTTCCGTATCTCTGTTACTATGTATGTATCTCTTTTGATATTTATTCATATCTTTGTTACTTATTAACATTCCTTTATACTCAATATTGTTAATGTTACCCACATTTATAAATATTTCTCTTAATTGTTTTCATTTTTTATACGATTTTAATTGTTAATTTATTGTCCGCCTTATTTATTACACATAGCCTTTAAATAATTCATATTGTGGTTGATACACATTCATAGCCACTTTTCTCAGTTTTAATCAATTTATAAGTACTGAATATGTGTATTTTTATTATTATTATTTTATTTCACATTGATTATTTGATGAACATTATCTGTTTTTCTATTCTTATTTGTTCATGTTTATTTCCTTTTTTAACCAGTCTCTTGTACACTTGATAAAGAGGACCATTGATCCTCGAAACGCGTTGTGTTTTAGAGTTTATTAAAGCAACCTTGGTAAAGCGCGGTCCCCTACCTCTCTTTTTTTGGAGTCACTGCTACCATTTCTACATTTGGAATACCGTTTGAATCCAGGAGATCCTGACGCCTAGAGGTCCCGCTGCTCCCTCATCCTGTGACATAGTTTGGACCATTCCACTAAAATATACGACATTATACCATACCTAACCATTCAAGGTGAGAGTTTATCTACACTGTGGCCAATCCACCACTAGTGGGCTAATCAATTGAGGGGGTATTGATATACACTATACCCATTCAGGTGTATGCCCATGCATTGTGGACCCACTCTATCACTTTATCCACCTCCTCTCAACCTTTATTAGTGGACACGTCCTAGTCACTTTATTCTTCCCACGTTTTCTGAACACAATTTACATTGTGTCATTCAACTTTTTGTAAAAACAATATTACCCTATGTGCCGCTCGGCGTTGTTGTTTTTGTTTTTTTTACCTAAGGGTCTCAGAAGGTATGTTAATTAAACAGGGGGTTCCCACAGGTGCGTCCAGGTAGGGTCTTTAGAGAAATCATACCATGGAGCCCAAATAGAGCTAAACTTCTGGTGGGTGCGAAGTTCTAAGTGGGAAAGTTCTTCCATACGGGCTACTTGAGAGACTTTCCGTAGAAAGTGGGATACTGGAGGGGGGGGGGGGATTCGGATGCCCAGTATAGAGGAATCATAGATTTGGCGATAGCCACAAGTTGAAGCCAAAGTCGTTTGTGGGACCTGGGCGGGAAGGTGGGCCACAGATTCAAGAATATGCCTACAGGGGTCAGAGGCTCGTTGAGTCCACAAACCTGGTTCAGTACCTGTTGAATGAGTGACCAGTAAGGGGATATTTTTTCGCATTCCCACCAAATATGCAGGTAGGAACCTGAGGACTTATGGCAGCGCCAACACAAAGGGGATACATCCGTAGAGTACTTATGGACTACAGTGGGCGTTCTATACCATCTGGTGACCAATTTGTAGCTTGACTCCTGCAAGCGCACACATCTGGATGGACCTGTGGATCGCTTGAGGACAGATGATATTTCTCCAGGGGTAAGGGACATTTGAAGGTCTGCCTCCCATTTTCGCACATATGAGGGGAGCTCTGTGCCTAGTTCGCTCAGAAGGTTGGAGTAGAGAGTAGATAAAGGTCTTGGTGTATTTTGCTTCCGGAGTAGGAGCTGTTCTAGCCATGAAATAGTGCGATTGTCAGGCTCCTGCTTCAGCGCTCTCAGGTACAGTGTTTTAATCGACTGATATGTTAGGAAATTAGTATGGATGGAGAGGGGATGTTGGGTGAACTCAGAATAAGAAAGGAAGGCCCCATTAATCAGTATAGAGTCGTAAGGCAATCGCCCGACATGCTTCGGCACTATGGGGGCCGATTCTATAAACTTTGATTCCGATAGGAGGAGAGGGACCTGTTGGCAAAGGAAGTAGTCGCCTTACCCATTGCCATGAGTCATAGACCGCTGATGTTAGTACATTGGGGGCGAGGACTTGCTTAGCTGTTTGGCGGGAGAGCCATAGTATTGCAGTAAGGGGGAAGTCTATAGTGGCTTCCTCCACTAACACACGTAGCCTCGAATTTTCACTCTGAAACCAATCAATGGTCCTTGCCAGTTGTGCTGCATGATAATATGTCTTTATATCTGGTAGACCCATACCATCCAACTTCCTAGGTCTGGTGAGAGTGCGGAACGCCACTCTAGGACGTGAATTATGCCAGACATACTTCGAAAACATTCTGTGAAGGGAGGAGAAGAATGTTAGTGGAAGAGGGATAGTGAGGGTTTGAAAGAAATAGGTATAATATCTTAGGCAGGACCATCATTTTCAGTAGATTAGTTCTACCCATCCATGAGATATATGGAACATGCCAAGATTCTAGTAGAGATTTGATGTTGGAGAGCAGAGGGGCATAGTTAGAATCGTACCAGCGCCTGGGTGAGGGCGTTAAATTTAATCCTAAGTACTTAATAGAATCGTGACGCAGTGGGAATGGGGAAGCAGCCTGTAAGTCAGATTTAATCGATGGGGGGCAATAGACACATAGGGCTTCGGATTTTGTGGTATTAATTTTAAAATTCGAGAGGGTACCGAAGGCCGTAAAGATCGTATCTATGTGAGGTAGTGCAACAGTTGGGTTGGTGAGGATTATTAAAAGGTCGTCTGCAAATGCGGCCGTACTATGACATATCCCTCCACTTACCAAACCTTTCAGCAATGGGTCCTGTCGAATATTCTGAATTAATGTTTCAATGGTCAGGACAAAAAGTAAAGGAGATAATGGGCATCCCTGCCTGGTGCCATTCTTAATATCAAACGAGGGGGAGAGGCATCCATTAACTCTAATCTTGGCGCTAGGTCTAGAGTACAAAGCCATAACCTTCTGAACAAACATGGGTGGGAAGCCAAAAGAGACCTTCTCTTTTTAATCTCTCCCCACAAAATGAATACCTCTCTCCTCCTATAAGCCATCACTGACCTCTGACCAATAGTTCCTAGGCTGTTCCTAAGGCAGTAGGGGAAGTCCGCCTGATCCCTGAGGTAATGTGACTCTTTTCTGTTTCTTTATGCTTTCACATGACAACCATCACAAAATTGCATTACAAAAAGTTTAGGAAAGTTTAAGATGAATCCAGCTATTTCTGAACCATTTCACTCATCCCTAGTATCTGGATGTGGTTGTGGATGCAATAGCGCGACACCGTATGGGCACCTTACTAATATGGAGGAGAATATATGAAGGTGCATGGGCATGTATCGTAGTCTGCCTGTCTGTGGAATGAGCAGTAGACTCTGCAGCTGGAGAATACAGCGAATCTGTCATGTGCAATAGAGATAAAGCATATGGGACTGAAACTGTTGCAGTGGAGAACTGGAGGAGATCATGGATGGGACTTAGGCCTAGCCAACAGTCATCGCTGAAGAGTTAATGACCCTGAGAATCCCGCTAAGCAGTGGTGGACAGTCTATAGTGCACTGACCATGAATCAGACTGCTGACTTACTTGGGTTTGCTGGATAGAGAAAGTGCTCGATGACTGTAGAATACTCTGTATATTCTCCAAGTGAGTTCAGCCCTCTTCTATTGTGAGCCTGTACTAAGAGTAAAAGAGAGCCCTGTAACTCTAACTCAAGCTTATTGTGACCAGACAGTGCCAAGCTCACAGTGACTCAGTGCTCACCCCTTACTGTGAGATTCTCTATGTGTATACTAGAGACCGAAGGAGCTAAGCTGTATGTACCCATCAAAGTAATCATCAAGCTGTGTGCCATAATAGACCACAACTGAACGTTGTGTGCCTATTAAAGACTGCAACTGTGGCAATTATTGTATCTATTTAACTGTGTAACCAAGTTCTGGCCTTTAGATCTTAGCTGTGTTTACCTCCTGTTACTGCTCCATCCTTGAGTAGGGTACAATAAATGAGCCACAGCTCAATAACTGACCCTCTTACAAATGTATAGAATATTCTAATGCTTGATGCACCTTATTAATGTTAATTTATAAAACTGTTTTCAACTCATAAGAAATATCAAACAATATAACAATTATTTCTTCCTATGCTATACAGAAGGATGCACTGAATGTATAACTGACACTGGTAGGTTGATGGTGAACAACATAGTCCTCATTAGGCTAACTACCCAAGTAGTGGGCCGCAGCAAAAAAGCATTGCGGGAAAAACCGCGGAGGAAATGCATCGTGGTTTTTCCTGCAGTGTTTTCACAGAAAGTCTGCAGAGGTTTCCTTTGCAGACTTTCTGCTTCCATTATACCTAAAGGGAAACTGCCAGCGTTTCCGTAGGTATAACTGACATGCTGCGATTTCCAAAACCACAATGGTTTTGGAAATCCCAGCATTTGCGCTGCACATGTGGTAACCAGGGGCAACGGGTAGTGTAGTGTCACTTGGCTCGAGGGGTAGTCCCGGTGTAGTCCCTGATTCTCCACTCCCTTTCACTCATCTGTGTTACCCAGGTGCAGTGTGCAGGAACATCGACCACACAGAGTTAGGATAACCAGGTAAAGTCTTTACTTAGTGCAAAAGTCAGTTTACAACAATACAGTGCTTCAGCAGCTTGTCAAGTAGTGCAAAATCTTATGCAGTTCAAGGCACGTTCAAGTATGTGATTCACCAATGCACCAAGTCTATAATTCCCCTTAAGGCAGATGTTGGGGGCAGTAGTTGGACGGTTGCCAATAGCAACGACAGAGTTGAGAGTCTATTAGGAGATTGAAAATAGAAGAAAAACAGAGTTCCAGCCCTTGTGGGTTACAACAAGCGTGAGGCTTCGTGGTTTGGCTCGCCACGGGAAAATGGACACGGTTTTACGCAGAGTCCTTGGGGTGCGGTAGCTGAGTGACTCATTAAAGGCTACCAGCTTGCAGGGAGGCCCAGAAGAAGTAGTGTAATCCTCTCTGTCTGCGGAAGGACACCTTTGGAAGGCAGGTAGAAGGTTCTGGAAGAGATAATCCTCAGCTTGCGGGGCTAGAGTAGATAGTTGGCTGGACAGACCCTTGGTGGAGTGCAGGCACTTCAGTACGGTTGCCCTGGCAGGATACAGCTTCCTGGCCCAAGGTACAACTGGAAACCAGACCTCAACTGAGACCTGGAAGGGACCTGCAGCTTCTGGATTGAAGAAGAACGCTCAGAAAAGATGATGAGAGCAGTAGTAGTCGTTTTGGGGCCTGTACAGGCCTGAGAGCAGGGTACAGGATGTGTCCTCCCTGGACTCTAGGTCCACACACTGAACAACAGGGGGAGACTAGCTCCTCCCTAGGGGTGGAGATAGACTGGTGATTGGTGGAACCAACTTAAGGTAGCAATGTACAATATCACATGTGAAATTCTTAAGGAGGAAGTGCAGTATTAACTATTTAGTACATGTAATACACAATATACTTCAGAACCCAGAAAATGACAGAGAAACATAGGGGAAGTGCTGTTGCTAGCGCCCAGGTGGAAGTCCATGGCCACAGGAGCAGGAGGGCCCTAGATTAATCCTCAGTGGCCGCTCTGGGTCACTGCACACATATTTTTCAGCAATGTGTGGATGGGATTCACTAGATTTGTCTCGGACAGACTAAAATGGACGCTGTGACATGCATTGCGGTAAATCATTATACTATGGGGTTCTTCAGTCTCTTCATTATAATAGCTGCATGCCCGGGGAGGTGACAAACATAAAAAAAAAAAACATTTATACTCACCTTCCTTTACCTCTTTTGGGCCTCCTTGTGGTATCCAGCGCTCTCCTGTGATGTCATGCAACCAGGGTCACTGCTGAGGTCTGTAATTGGGCATCAGCGATGACATGGGTACGCTGAGTACAAACGTATTTTTTTTATCACCTCTTCTGGGCCTCCAGCTATTATATTCTGGTGTCTGAAGAGACCACGCAGTATAATAATTTCACTTCTGGTTCCATCTGAACAAATTCAGACTGAACACATAGGACAAAATGAATCTTCAGTGGTTAGTCCATCTTTAGTCCTGATTAGAGATGAGCAAAGTTTTCAAAAATTCGATTCGGCAACTTCGCCAAATTTTCCGATACAATTCTCTTCGATCCAAATTAATTCACAGCGAATAAACAGCTATTTCCTGTCTGCAGAGAGCCGGGGTAGGCGTCAAAATGGCGGAAGCCCTTGGATGCCGCGGTCATGTCTCTCTCTCTCTCCAGCACGGACAACTTTTATTCATGTGGAAGGATCTGTTAACAAGCAAAGACATGCCTACCCAATCACATCACTATAGAATATCTTGTGACCGTCTGATGTCACAGAGGTCCTTACTAAATATTCGTTACCGCGAAGCATCAGGAAATCCGGATTCCATGCAAATTGAAGATTTCCAGAAATTTGGATCGAATTCCACTTCTACAGCTTTGATTCGCTCATCTCTAGTCCTGATCATGTGCGATCCATAGCGCACATAACTTCTTTTAGTCACACCAACCATGAACATGATGTATTTACTATTTATTTAGCTTACTTTTATGGTGCCAACATATTCTGCAGTGCTTAGCAGACATGCTAAATAGTTGCAAGTCAAATTTATTTATGAGATAGCCAAGATGATTGTCTATAAAATGATGGTAGTTTCATATTCGAAGCTGTAGGGGATGGTGAGATATGGAGCCTGAAAGTCAAAAGCTCAAAACAGTTACCCTTTTGCTCATCAGTGTACTGTATAAAAAGGCCATATATACACATGAATAAATAGATATATTTACATATATCCAAAATTATAGATATGTGTATATAGGTAGATATATGCACATATGCACATACACACAGATATTTATACATATGTGTATATAGCAAGTAGCAAGACAGAGGGTATACTGGGAGGGGAAAGAGACTGTAAGGCGAGTGTACTGGGCGTGAATGAAAAACTATATGGAGGTGCAGTGGACGGATGCTGGGAAGGGCTGCCTGGAAAAGCACTGCCACTGCCACAACCAGGAAGTATTGCATGAGCCTGAAAATATGAGGAATGGTAAATATAATCCATAACACACTTTAATTGGTGCTCCTTAATATAGCAAACATTTCCTACATTTAGTCATTTTCTTAGTCCAGGAAAACCCCAATCCATTGATTATTATTGTGTATTTTTTGCATGAGGTACGGTAGTTTTGTTCAAAACAGAGAACCTCCTTAAAGGGGTTATCCAGGATAACCCCTTTTTTATATGAGGCTGGAGAAGGTGAGTATGGATTTTTTAAAGTTTTTTTCTCTTTCCCCAGCCTCATATTAAAAATGTGGTTAACCCGAACAACCCCTTTAACAGATATGCATAGGGTTACTTCCATCCTTTTTATTTCCAGAAGTGAAAAGAGAAATGGTGCACCTTTGTTACCCAAAGTGGGGGCTGTATACCTATGAAAATGGACCCCCTTTGCCTCATATATAGTAAACTGGTAACAGCTCACACATTCTATTATTTATTTTTGATCTGCAGAAATTATTGTGCATCTTTCCATTCCTCTTACTTTCTTTTTACATGGACATTTCCAACAATACTACATGCTGCTCTTACAGTAAAATAAGTTGCTTGCATTCAGATGTCTCATAACAATTCCTGGAATCTTTATTTTTGTCAAGGCTTGTGCGTTTGTATGGAATAGCATTCATTTCCAAGTTATTAGATCAATGGGGGGCACTTTATGTTTAGCATTAATTTAATAAAAGCTCCATACTGAGCAGCAAATGATGTGAGCCTCTGTGACCTCACCCTCTCCGTGCTCTTGGAGAGAGAACACTTTTGTTCTATCTAACCATCTGTGATGCGTATGTTTTCTGCAGAACCACAACCCTTACATCTTGATTAAATGTGTACTTGTGCTAAAATAGACCCTAATTGCTATTACTGACCTGTATCAAGAGCTTACAATCTCTTTCAAACCGGTAAAGAAAGGTTTAGAGGAAATTGAATCTAAAAGACATTAAGTACAACACAGACATAAAGTTCTACATGATAACAAAATGAAATGCAACAATTATCAATATTTATCCCATGAAATATATTTAATCCATTTCAACTACTTTGTCCTCTGCTAAACTGCAATGCAGGGATTCTAGTCACCATCTCAACAGATGGCATCTGCCTTTGTGTTATGGATCTTTTGACACCATTATCTTTTCACATTACTTTGAGTCTGTGTAAACCAGTAATAAAACTTACACAGCCTCTCCATTATAAAACCCCATTGATTGGCTTGCCAATGCAGCCCTTTAGGATTCTGGCTACATTGTGCTTCGGAGAATGATTTAGGAGCAATTGATTTAATAGCATCTCCTTCAAGCAAAAGGAAGAAATTGTTCAGGAGTACCACAGTCCCATCTCCCTGCATGGCTGACACTGTGTGTATTATATCTTGTAGCACATCAGAACATAATGCTTCAGTTTGTACTCTGCTCAACTATGTACTGCCTGAGAAATAAATGGAGCATCAAGAAGAACAATACCCAATAAGTCTGACCACAGACAGGAAAATGTTGCACATTAACAGCAGACAGCATGTGATATAGAGAGGGCACAAGCACTAGAGGTTTTATGTGCAGTACTTTGCCCATTTTTATAGAGAATAGGAACTTTTCTGGATGTAACTGTAAACTCACATTTGAGAATAAGATTTTTATCATTTGTATCCATATCAGAAAAGAATCTTAAAATACATGCAAATAAAGTATTATATTAATATAGTGGTAACAAAAATCTGCAAAGTTATATCAAAGTGACCCTTTGGTTTAGCCCCTACCCAATGTCAGGTATTTAAATATAGCGGACGCACAGGCAAAGACCCAGCGCTAATGCCCACGATCAGTGCCCCCAGCGCCTCTGTCATAGCTGACCGGGGCACCATTCCCATTTTGGGGAGAATTGCTGATGCCCGGAATGAGATTCAGGGCAGGCGATCAGTTTCCATAACAGCCAGGAGCCCATTGAAGGCTTCCAGGCTTGTCTGGTATATACTTCTATTACAGGCTGCTCTATGCTTTGCAATGCATTGCATTAGTGATACGACCCCCTGGGGTTCAAGACTCCTAGGGGGTTTATTAAATACAGTATATAAAAAAAAAAAAAAAAAAAAATTTAAAAGAATTCAAAATTTTAATCACCCCCTCCTCCCCTTTCCCTAGAATACATATAAAAATTACTGTGAAACACATACAGTCATATGAAAAAGTTTGGGCACCCCTATTAATCTTAATCATTTTTAGTTCTAAATATTTGGTTGTTTGCAACAGCCATTTCAATTTGATATATCTAATAACTGATGGACACAGTAATATTTCAGGATTGAAATGAGGTTTATTGTACTAACAGAAAATGTGCAATATGCATTAAACCAAAATTTGACCGGTGCAAAAATTTGGGTACCCTTATCATTTTATTGATTTGAATACTCCTAACTACTTTTTACTGACTTACTGAAGCACAAAATTGGTTTTGTAACCTCACTGAGCTTTGAACTTCATAGCCAGGTGTATCCAATCATGAGAAAAGGTATTTAAGGTGGCCAATTGCAAGTTGTTCTCCTATTTGAATCTCCTCTGAAGAGTGGCATCATGGGCTCCTCAAAACAACTCTCAAATGATCTGAAAACAAAGATTGTTCAACATAGTTGTTCAGGGGAAGGATACAAAAAGTTGTCTCAGACATTTAACCTGTCAGTTTCCACTGTGAGGAACATAGTAAGGAAATGGAAGACCACAGGGACAGTTCTTGTTAAGCCCAGAAGTGGCAGGCCAAGAAAAATATCAGAAAGGCAGAGAAGAAGAATGGTGAGAACAGTCAAGGACAATCCACAGACCACCTCCAAAGAGCTGCAGCATCATCAAAATGATTAAGATTAATAGGGGTGCCCATACTTTTTCATATGACTGTATGCATTAGAAATCCCTATGCCCGAAACCGCCCCGTACGGTGTACAACGACATGGAAAAAAGAAAATCAAATTTGGCGAACCGTCTTATTTCGCTGTTTCGCCTCTGATAAAAATTTTAATAAAAAGTTGTCAAAGCAAAAGACATTATCCAAAATGGTATAACTAAAAAGTACATCTAGCCTGCCCTATACTTCTCCATGTACAGAAATATAAGAAAATTATGGGTGTCAGAATATAGCAACTCTAAGAAACTTTTTATTTTTTTTCAAAATTTTGGATTTTTTTTAAAAGGTAAAATGCAAATAAAACCATATAAAGTTGGTATCTCCGGAATCGTACTGAAAGTTAGAATACAGGCGACATGTCATTTTGGATGCACAGGAAAATCCGTAAAAACAAAGCCTGTAAGAAAGTCACACAAATGCACTATTTCTCTAATTCCACCCCATTCTGAATTATTTTCCAGCTTCCCAGTACATTGTATAGAATACTAAATGGTACCATTATGAAGAACAATTTTTCCTACAAACATTAAGCCCTAATATGGCTCTGTGAACAGAAAAATAAAAAAGTTATGGGTTTGGAAGACAGGGAAGTCTAAAACAAAAATAGAAAAATGACTGTGGCGGGAAGGGGTTAAAAAAAAAATCACTATTAATACAAAATAATAAAGTTCCTGGTGCCCTCTTTTCTAATGTTTCTACTGTGGTTCCTCTTCAATTATGTAAAATGGTCACTAGCTTTTCAGACAACTCTATGCACACTGTGCTTTGATAGTCTGAGACATTCTTCCCTGCTCTCGGATGGACCAGTTTAGAGTAAGTGGGAATGCCTTAGACTACCAAAGAACCATAAGCATAGAATAATCTGAGGAACTGATAGCCATTTTACAGAATTCAAGAGGGTACTGGAGCCAGAGCCAGGATGATTGAGGGCTCAGACAAGTAAGGTTTTCCAGCCCCCCCCTCCCCGAGTCATTTTTCATTTAGCACCAAACATATTTTTTTCATTTTTTCATTGTCGTCTTAAACTTTTTTTTTTTATTTTTCTTTCAGTGTAGGTGTATGCTATTTTTTGCAGGATGAGTTGTATTTTTCAATGGAACTAATTTGGAATACATATATTTTATTATCTTTTTATTAAAGAGGAGCTATCATCAAGTACAAATTACATACATCATTTGATTCTTGTCGTGCCCCCAATCAATTTGAAAAACATCACCGAAGAGATTATGGCAACAACTAGTAAAAAGAATAGTTTATTGGTATGCATTAAAGACGTAATCCCAGACTAGGATAAAAAATCTAAATCCAATGCCTCTGATGTAAGGCTAAAGAGACTTGCAAAGATCAGATTTAGTCTAGAAACCGGTAATCACTGGGATATGTTACTAAATAACCCAGATATCTTCTGATTTAGGTCCACAGTGCCATATACAATTTTTAACCTAAAAGCAAGTCTAGACCTGTATCCTTATTTTAGAACCGAAAACCGTTGTTTCAGTGGCAAAGATTATAGTTAAAGGGAGTGCTATATTGTAACCACATGATGACTAAGTGGTAGACTCAAAGCTAAAGCCCATCAAACCAGTTATAAAGGCAGGGAGGGGGAGGAACAACTACTCCCATCCTCCTCACATACAGACTTGATCCACACACTAGCTAGATACAGAGACTAGGTGTTAGCAAAAAAGTATTTAAGACACAGCCACATAAAGTGCCTAGTAGCCAGTCTCAGCACTAACAAACTCTCAGTCTCGACGCATTTCCCCCCATTAAAATAAGTCATGGGTTCATCAGGAGACAAAAAGATACAAATGCCCTACAGGATTCTGCAGTTAGAACTGCAATTCTGCAATGTTAAGGTTTAACATTTAATGTCTGTGTCCACCATCAGGACACATGGAATTGCAGTTCTAACTTATTTTGGTGTCTGTTTATTCTTGGGTTTTGTTCTGGGGTCTTTATTAATTTTGAAGTTTGATTAAGGAAGTCTGCGATACTTGTGACTGAAACGCAATAGGTTAGAATTCGATGATGCATATCACATCTTTTATCAGAAATTCAAAATGTGATATTGCTGCTCACAACTCACAACATATAAAGAATCCCTGTACTCATCGCTTACCAGCCTACTTGTAGACCAGAGATTGGAGCACAGACAGTGCTGGAATCTGAGGAGGGGAGTAACCACCAGACACTGGACTCAGAAATATGCCCATTAGTCTATTCACTTACATATATATATATATATATATATATATATATATATATATATACAGTCATATGAAAAAGTTTGGGCACCCCTATTAATCTTAATCATTTTTAGTTCTAAATATTTGGGTGTTTGCAACAGCCATTTCAATTTGCTATATCTAATAACTGATGGACACAGTAATATTTCAGGATTGAAATGAGGTTTATTGTACTAACAGAAAATGTGCAATATGCATTAAACCAAAATTTGACCGGTGCAAAAGTATGGGCACCTCAACAGAAAAGTGACATTAATATTTAGTAGATCCTCCTTTTGCAAAAATAACAGCCTCTAGTCGCTTCCTGTAGCTTTTAATCAGTTCCTGGATCCTGGATGAAGGTATTTTTGACCATTCCTGTTTACAAAACAATTCCAGTTCAGTTAAGTTTGATGGTCGCCGAGCATGGACAGCCCGCTTCAAATTATCCCACAGATGTTCAATGATATTCAGGTCTGGGGACTGGGATGGCCATTCCAGAACATTGTAATTGTTCCTCTGCATGAATGCCTGAGTAGATTTGGAGCTGTGTTTTGGATCATTGTCTTGCTGAAATATCCATCCCCTGCGTAACTTCAAATTTAACAAGATTCCCGATGCCGGCATTGGCCACACAGCCCCAAAGCATGATGGAACCTCCACCAAATTTTACAGTGGGTAGCAAGTGTTTTTCTTGGAATGCTGTGTTTTTTTGACGCCATGCATAACGCCTTTTTGTATGACCAAACAACTCAATCTTTGTTTCATCAGTCCACAGGACCTTCTTCCAAAATGAAGCTGGCTTGTCCAAATGTGCTTTTGCATACCTCAGGCGACTCTGTTTGTGGCGTGCTTTCAGAAACGGCTTCTTTCGCATCACTCTCCCATACAGCTTCTCCTTGTGCAAAGTGTGCTGTATTGTTGACCGATGCACAGTGACACCATCTGCAGCAAGATGATGCTGCAGCTCTTTGGAGGTGGTCTGTGTATTGTCCTTGACTGTTCTCACCATTCTTCTTCTCTGCCTTTCTGATATTTTTCTTGGCCTGCCACTTCTGGGCTTAACAAGAACTGTCCCTGTGGTCTTCCATTTCCTTACTATGTTCCTCACAGTGGAAACTGACAGGTTAAATCTCTGAGACAACTTTTTGTATCCTTCCCCTGAACAACTATGTTGAACAATCTTTGTTTTCAGATCATTTGAGAGTTGTTTTGAGGAGCCCATGATGCCACTCTTCAGAGGAGATTCAAATAGGAGAACAACTTGCAATTGGCCACCTTAAATACCTTTTCTCATGATTGGATACACCTGGCTATGAAGTTCAAAGCTCAGTGAGGTTACAAAACCAATTTTGTGCTTCAGTAAGTCAGTAAAAAGTAGTTAGGAGTATTCAAATCAATAAAATGATAAGGGTACCCAAATTTTTCACCGGTCAAATTTTGGTTTAATGCATATTGCACATTTTCTGTTAGTACAATAAACCTCATTTCAATCCTGAAATATTACTGTGTCCATCAGTTATTAGATATATCAAATTGAAATGGCTGTTGCAAACACCCAAATATTTAGAACTAAAAATGATTAAGATTAATAGGGGTGCCCAAACTTTTTCATATGACTGTATACAGTCATGGCCAAAAATTTTGAGAATGATACAAATATTAATTTTTACAAAGTCTACTGCTTCAGTTTTTCTAATGGCAATTTGCATATACTCCAGAATGTTATAAAGAGTGATTAGCTTAACAGCAATTACTTGCAAAGTCAATATTTGCCTAGAAAATGAACTTTATCCCCCAAAACACATTTCAACATCATTGCAGCCCTGCCTTAAAAGGACCACCTAACATCGTTTCAGTGATTGCTCCATTAACACAGGTGTGGGTGTTGATGAGGACAGGGCTGGAGATCAATCTGTCATGATTAAGTAAGAATGGCACCACTGGACACTTTAAAAGGAGGCTGGTGCTTGCCATCATTGTTTCTCTTCTGTTAACCATGGTTATTTCTAAAGAAACATGTGCAGTCATCATTGCACTGCACAAAAATGGCCTAACTGGGAAGAGTATTGCAGCTAGAAAGATTGCACCTCAGTCAACAATCTATCGCATCATCAAGAACTTCAAGGAGAGAGGTTCCATTGGTGCCAAAAAGGCTCCAGGGCGCCCAAGAAAGACCAGCAAGCGGCAGGACCGTCTCTTAAAAGTGTTTCAGCTGCGGGATCGGGCTACCAGCAGTGCAGAGCTTGCTGAGGAATGGCAGCAGGCAGGTGTGAGTGCATCTGCACGCACTGTGAGGCGGAGACTCTTGGAGCAAGGCCTGGTCTCAAGGAGGGCAGCAAAGAAGCCACTTCTCTGCAGAAAAAACATCAGGGACAGACTGATATTCTGCAAAAGGTACAGGGAGTGGACTGCTGATGACTGGGGTAAAGTCATTTTCTCTGATGAATCCCCTTTTCGATTGTTTGGAACATCTGGAAAACAGCTTATTCGGAGAAGAAGAGGTGAGCGCTACCACCAGTCTTGTCTCATGCCAACTGTAAAGCATCCTGAAACCATTCATGTGTGGGGTTGCTTCTCAGCCAAGGGAATTGGCTCTCTCACAGTCTTGCCTAAAAACACAGCCATGAATAAAGAATGGTACCAGAATGTCCTCCAAGAGCAACTTCTCCCAACCGTCCAAGAGCAGTTTGGCGCTCAACAATGCCTTTTCCAGCATGATGGAGCACCTTGCCATAAAGCAAAGGTGATAACTAAATGGCTCAGGGAACAAAACATAGAGATTTTGGGTCCATGGCCTGGAAACTCCTCAGATCTTAATCCCATTGAGAACTTGTGGTCAATCATCAAGAAACGGGTGGACAAACAAAAACCAACAAATTCAGACAAAATTAAAGCATTGATTCTGCAAGAATGGACTGCTATCAGTCAGGATTTGGTCCAGAAGTTGATTGAGAGCATGCCAGGGAGAATTGCAGAGGTCCTGAAGAAGAAGGGTCAACACTGCAAATATTGACTTGCTGCATTAACTCATTCTAACTGTCAATATAAGCTTCTGTTACTCATAATATGAATGCAATTATATTTCTGTATGTGATAAAAACATCTGACAAACACACATAAAAACCAGAGGGCAGCAGATCATGTGAAAATATAATATTTGTGTCATTCTCAAAACTTTTGGCCATGACTGTATATATATTATGTAATGTAATACTTGAATATTATATATACATATATTTAATGGCCTCAATAATTGATAAAGTGTTAAATCAAATCAGCAAATGGCATCTAAAATCACTTTAGTGGACAAATCCCCTTCCTTTATACTATCCTCACTGTAAGGTCTTTATATCCTGATAATGTCTATCTTGGCAAATCCCACTCATGACAAGGCACAGAATATGTTGTTGGTACTTACAGGCTAACTGTGGTTGATGAATCCTACAGCTTCATTTTTATCCTATCCTATTATGGATTTATTGTTAGCATGCATGAATACTTGGGGCAGATTAGCTCAGTAAAACCTAAAAGTTCAAAACCTTAGCAAAAATGTTTGAAATACTTCTAATGCATATAGAATGAAAAATGAAACTTTGCAATAGGTGTAAAAAGGGTTATGCGAGATATCCGAGTTAATGCCAAGAGTGTGCAAAGCAGTAATCAAAGCAAAAGGTGGCTACTTTGAAGAACCTAGAATATAAGACATATTTTCAGTTGTTTCACACTTTTTTAAGTATATAATTCCACATGTGTTAATTCATAGTTTTGATGCCTTCAGTGTGAATCTACAATTGTTATAGTCATGAAAATACAGAAAATTCTTGGAATGAGAAGGTGTGTCCAAACTTTTGGTCTGTACTGTATATATATATATTTTTATTTATTTATTTATTTATTTTTTACAGACACCCACCATGAGCATAATTACTAATGAAAGGAGCATTTGTCTCAGTTATGTTTATTTATTCATATAACAAGCATTTAATGCCTTTACTCTTATTTTCTTATTCCCAGAAAACACCCCCTTTTTTTAAAAAATGTCAACCATTTTGTTTCTTCATCTCCTATTTAGACTGTGTGCCTCCTTGTTAACAGACAACAAACTCTTTATAGTCTGTATATTCCCTTCTATCTGTCCCCTACAGATATACTACTACTACTAGATACTATATATGATACTGAAAAGTAAGGGAAAAATGAGAGAACGAAACTGTAAAACCGCGGGATTATGCTACACAGAATAATTTACAATGGTTTACTGATATAGAAAAATCATCAATGTTGGAGCATACAATATATTCACAAAATAGATGTTGCCAATGGGATAAGGAGGATGAGGCCCCCATCAGTCAGATATATTTACTGTCATTTACACCTCAAATTTGTATACACTATAGCACCAAACTACAGTTGGACTACAGAGACAAATAGGTTGTGTAGAATCTCATATGCATGCCCAAAAAGCCCTGTTTTTTTTGGATTGAATACAGTCAAACTGGTATATGCAATATTACTGATTTGACTGACTCCACCTTCAGCACTGAGAGGGATTGGATTATGTAGGCAATGTACAGTGTTATTATGTAGGCAATGTACAGATGACCAGTGACCAGTCATACCACTCCTGGGCACATCCCTTATAATTTCTGCAGAGAACTGTTTATGCTAGGTTCACACCTGCATTCAGGTTTCCGTTCGTGGGGTCCTCTTGGCACCCCACGAATGGAAACCTAATCAGCTTAAAAAAGCAGTTAGATTATAATGGGGTCTGCTGGGTTTCTGCCCAAAAAATGCGGAGAGAAAAGTCCTGCTTGCAGGACTTTTTTCTCCGCATTTTTAAAGTGGAATGGTGAATGGAATCCCTGAGTGGAGATCAGGTGTAGGTGTGAACCGTTGGTGACCGTCAGTAGTGTCCGTTGCTATTGTCCATTACAAGATTTTAGCATCGGACACTAGCTGAACTGTCAGAAAGCCATTAAAATTTCCATTAATTTCAATGGGTTTTTATATTGTGTCTGTTAGTGTCCGTTTGTGTCCATTTACACCCAATCCATCAGAAGTCCAGAAGTTTTTTCCGCGGACAAAAAATCCTACATGCAGGACTTTTTTTGTCCGTTTGGAAAAACGGATTCTTGACGGACAGCAAGTGTCTGTTATTTTTTTAACATTGAAGTCTATGGGTAACGGACTTATAATGGACAGCAACTGATAGCCATCAGTTACTGTCCGTTATTTTATGTCCGTTTTTTTTCTGCGCATGCTCAGAAAGCAGAAACAAAAAAAAATGGATAGTGTTACAAAACGGACACTAACTGATGCTAATGTGTCCATTAATTGGATCAGTTAAAAAAAAATGGACACATCAACATCAGTTAATGTTTTGATAGGTGTCGGTTTTTTTTTTGTTAAAGGACACCTTCATAACGGAATCCATAGTGTGAACTCTGCTTTAGATGTGCATTACATTGTATCCTTCATTGCATCTTCACATTTTTATAGTTTTCTGTTGGCCTAGTTGATTAAAATTTCTAAATCTTTTCAGTAGGATTAGGATTATGTATCATCTGAATCTTTTGATTTGTAAGGTCTGGATCACCAATGATTCAATGAAAATTAAAACAATGCATTTGGTATACATGTAAACACAATGTCAGTCTATGTATCAATCAAGTGTGTAGCATTGAGGTTCTCCTAATGACTTAATTTATGTTGATTGGTATGCCGTGTTTCACATTCAGACATGTTTAGCATTGTAAATTATGGTAATGTTTTGCTATTCTGAGAGCTGTTGTATGACTTTTATTGAACATATATATCTACTGTACAGTGTAATGCCATCCAGCACCTGTATGTGTCTATGGGACTTTACTGTAGCCTTATGTGCCTGTGTTTAAAATACAGATAGTAGTATAATGTTGTACCGTGTTAGCCATTGAAAGTAGTGCAAGAGTGAAGTAATCAGGCAATACCATTTAGAGGCTAACTGAGTATATTTGATGGTGAGCTTTCGGAAGTACTAGCTCCCTTCATCAGACATGGTGTTATACAAGAAACTGAAAATTCACAGATTTTTTTATACCCTAAAGACATACAGAAGCTTAGTTTCTTTCTATAAAATACTGAATGTATCAGACAGAAAACAAACTGTGGCAAGCTCCTGTGGATGATGTGTTATGAAAGTATTTTCCCCTAAAACCAGGGTAGAATACTTTTGTAATGTGATGATGGCACCACTACACTATAACTAACCTCTGTATTATGAACTAAAGCATATTAATTTTTAATCAAAATCAATCAATATATTAGAATCAATACCAAAGAAGAAAATAATAGAACCCAAATGCGGCTGATCTGAGAAAAATCCACAAAAGGCTTTTCTATAGTCAAATATAAGCTTATTTCACATGTAAAGTCCACCCCTCTTCCACCTGAAGTAGACATCTAATATTGCACTTCTTGATATGGTACCATAAGGGTGAGTGTTAATCATCCTCCACTAAGAACTCAGCTTTTATATGAAACGCTTATTTTTTACGACTGTGACTAGCAACTAAATGCTGCATTTGCTATTCACATCCATAGAAGTTTCAGGTTATTCATCTTGGGAAGAGTTCCATTGGGAAGTCGTGGTCTTAAATCACTTCATTAGTCTGGCTGTTCTGCAAGAAGTGTGATATTGGACACCTTCTTAAGGTGAAAGAGAGAGGTAAAACATTGAGTAGTGAGATACTACTATACATTCCTGTATTTATTTAGAAGATATTACAGTATTGTTATCTATAGATGTTATACACTTCTTCACTCATATCAGTTAGGTTTAACTTCTTAAACAAAGCATTGGCTGAAGGTGAAAAGAACTGAACTAATATAATAAAATGATGTAATATAAAAATATTTTATCACAATCAAAAATTTAGGCAATACTAATCTACATTCTATGGGTGCAGGGAAACATGAGCCAGCTGCATCAGTACAGAAGATACTTGACACTACTTGCTCGAATGAATAGACCAGGTAAGATAGTATTTGAGGTGTAAAGGTTGTTGGGAAAGGAGTCGAAAACGGATATGTGAGCCAAGCTGTGCTTATCTACAGACATATTCTATCTCACTATTATGCTTTTCTATGACTGTTATCTTGTTAGGGGACAAAGAATCATCCTCATGTGGTACAGTATCTGAATTTTAACAATAGACTGGATGCCTGACAGACATCCCTTTGTCATCCAGTAACAGCTGAGCGCTTACATCTGCATGATAATTTATAAGCTACAAATACTCCCAGAGAAAGCATAATTGTATTACAGGCATGTACCATCCAAAATAAAAATGCATTATGACACTAAGTTACACTGAAGCCAGAAAATCCTGCCAGTGACCCAGGGGAGCAGCTTCTCTGTCTGCCTGATAGAATTACATTGTATCTCTTTTCTTTCATCCAGATGTTATATCAATATTCATGAGGCTTGCAGGAGACGCGGGCACCTCCATACAACGCTGTACAGTCATCCAGTTAAGGAGAAATACCCAGGTGCAAGTACTTAACTTCATTCTAAGCTCTACGTTTCTATGTTTTCATTTATTTGTATTTTAATCTACCTTGTTTTACTCTTACTCAAAACAGATAACAACATAAGGTAGGTTGAAAAGTATGAAGGTGACATGGCATTCCTAGTAATAGGGTGCTCCAGAAGTATCCCACTCCAGAATAATATAGAAGGGTACTCATCAAGGGTAGTATCCACTGTCATAATTTTATATAAATATATATTATATTATTATTTTTATTAAACATTGGACAACTGAAGTGGGAAGATATTAGAGTATTAGAGACTGTATATAACACTGTGGAATAGTGACCTCTGACATGGTTGATCACTATGTGAGTGCAGGTTACCAAGTTAATACTAAATACTTTCTGTATAATTGCAGTAAGATGTAAAGACATGCTATACTCTTAATCCCCATTTATGTATATGTATGATGATAAGCAGAACATGTCCAGCGATCAGCCAATCAAATAATGAAATGTATGGGGATCTTACGATTTTACGAAGAATCATTGATCTGCACATCTTACTCATGATAACAGCATATGAATGTAAGAAAGTGAGCACCAATCAACTTGCCATATCGTCAGTTGGTGCTTGCTACAGGCAGGCTATCTGTTATTATTACCTTATTGTATTTCAGAATAGCTCTGAAGAAATTTTGTAGTGCTTGTTCTATAAGTACAACGTTCATCAACTCCGAGTTGCATGATGGACAGATGCTGTATGTAAGTGGACACTGTCATTATTGGAGGAGTTAGTTATGTAGCTTATCCTCCACTGAGGACAGCTAGTACTTGTCCCATTGTCCCATGCTGGGCTTGGTCTTTTGATTTTTGTTTTGATTTTTGTTTCTGTTTTGTTGTGTACCATGTAACCACTATCTTCTGATAATAAGTGAGTTAAGATCTCCTGATGATTGGCGCCTAACCTGCCAGGAAACGCGTAGGAACTCACAGGGATCATTTGAGGTACAGTTTGGTACAGCCCTAGTCAGGGCGGGAGTTAATGCATGGGGGATAGGGAGAGTCCGTGAGGGTGAGTTCAGGGACCGCTATCTCTCCTCCTGGCTGCTCTTTCCATTGCTGTTACTCCTGTTTTTACGGATTGGGTAAGATCCATCCATTTTCTCTAGCTAGCTCTTCAAATTTACAATGGTTTGATAAAGTTGTCACTATGATGCCTCTTTTAAGTGTACTAGTGTATTAGTAAGCGTTAAGTTTTATTATTATTTTTGCAACAGTGCGATTTTATAATGACATACACCATACTATTACGGAGGATGTCGGGTCTTTAAATATGGCAACTGCTCAGGAGTTGAGAGGCCACCATCATAGCTGCCGGGTCTCTAATGTATTATACAGCGGAGACATGGAGTATTGCATATATTGCACAGTACCACTTGTTCAGTAGGCTACGTATAATGGTTTTATTTGGGGGGGGGGTGCTGTATTATGTGTGATCAAAGGCTCACCAACAAGTATATACAAAGTGTGATGATTTATTTTACCGTAAAGGAGAATGTTTATAAACTGCAGATTACTAAGCTACCAGTTAAAAAAGGATATTAACAGACTTGAATGAGCTATAGAGTTTAATGAAGGACCCTTCAGAACATAAAATCTTCAGGGCATGTGTTTCAAGGTGTAAAATAAAACAGTTTCATATGTTTTATGTTTCATTGTTTTAAGTTTCCTTTTGTCCCTGGTTGGCATCTACTGTTTTTGTCTAAACCCAAGTAAAAGAAGTAAACGAGTTCTCATTTTGATTGACTTACACAGTGACCTGGGAGGTCAACAGTGTAACTTTTACGCTGTATGTGAACCCATCCTGAGGTTTCAGGTTGATTGCTGTTGTGTTTGATTCTTTTCTTTATGTTGGCATCATATTTTAATCATCTTCAATTTATTTTGTATGTTAGAAGGCTTTCAAGCTTAACACTAATTTTTGCAAATTTACAAGAAAATTTCCCAAACCCATCTTTAGGGACAACTTCAGTTCTGAAGGGAATTGTAAAGGACTTTATACTAGACCCCCATAATAACTCTCCCCATCTTCAAAACTGCACCTGTCAGATATTTCAAAAGAGCATTAGGAAACTTTGTTAACCCTTTAAGCATTTCATGGGAAGGGGAGGAGTGCCACTGGGTGTTTGATGAGCATATTTTGCTGGAATAAACTTTACTTGTAAAAGGATACAATAAGGCAACCTACAGATAATGAAGGTACAGTTCTTATAACAGATGTCTAATGTGTGAGTATGGGGTGAGCTGGTGGATGATAGTTCATAGTAAGCAGCAGAATGCAGTGACAGTCAGAGTAAGTGCACTTACCTCTATGGGGGCTTCTGACCTGTTTTATTAAAATAAAACAAAGCAGAGTAGGACCTGCTCTATTTTCATCAAAATGGAACAGACCATTGAAGATCCCCTTGGATGGCACACTTGTATGAGTGCATGGAGCCTTAGGCAGCTTCATATTCTCCATCTCAGGACTGTAGCGCAGTTGCTGTAGTTCAACTCTACGTTTTTTTTTATATATACTTTTATATGTGTTCTAGGGAAAGAGGGGTGACTTGAATTTTTAGTACTTTTTAATTTTTTTACTTTTTTTTTTTTTTAACTGTAATTATTAGACCCCCTAAGGGTCTTGAACCCCAGGGGGTCTGATCACTAATGCAACACATTACAATGTGAATGCATTGCAATGCTTTGCAAAATACCTGCAGCCTGTAATAGAGCATAATGCCAAACAAACTTGAGATCCTTCAATAGGCTCCTGGCTGTCATGGCAAAGGATCGCTAGTCTCAGATCTCGTTCTGGGGACCAGTGATCCACGATAAAAGGGTGGCGTCAGCTTTGAGCCAGGCGTTTCGGAGGTTAATTCTCGCAGTACAACATCCGCTGTACTATTATGGCTAGAGATGAGCGAATCGAAGCTGACGAAGTGGAATTCAATCCGAATTTCAGGAAATATTCGATTCACATTCGATTTCCTCACACTTCGTGGTAATGAATCGCACAGCTCTGATCGGGGTTTTAACCCCTTGGATGCCACGGTCAAACATGTAGGCCCAATCACAGCCCCCAGCAGTGACATCTAGGGAGCAGAACCTCAGTCGCAAGGAAGAAGAGTAGCGAGGAGGATGCTGCAGACAGCTGGATTCCCAGGAGAGGTGAAGTAAGGTGACTATAAGTATTTGTTATTTTTAATCACTTCCCCTGGGCCTCTGATTATTATACTCTGGGATCTGAGGAGACCTCAGAGTATAATAATAGCACCAGCTCTGGGAAGGGGGGGGGGGAAAGAGGGTCTTTTTTTTTTTTTTTACATTTTTTCTCTTTGTCCACTTAGTGGATTGAAGCAGCGATATTCTGATCGCTCCTTCAATAGGTATACACTGCAATACACGTGTATTGCAGTGTATAGGAGGCTGTCAGCCCCTGCAGACGCATAGGGTGACAGTCTCCATTCAAGGCAGGATCAACCAGGGATGCAGAGGGACCGCGGCATCTCAGGGGGTAACACCCGCTATCGGAGCTCAGCTCCGACCGAGGGTGTTAGAGGACAGTGTCAGCTGTTACATATGGTTGACACCCGCAAAGCAGGGTGCGCACATAGTTTCTGTGTGTGCACCATGCTTCCGTCGTGGTTCGCGGGAAGTCCTTCCTGGCAGAGCTGTACTATTAGGGCAGATGTCGGAAAGGGGTTAACGCGATTCGTCGTGGATTAATTCGGATCGAATTGAATTGTTATGGAAAATTCAGCGAATTGGCCAAATCAAATTTTTGAAAAATTCGCTCATCTCTAATTATGGCAGATGTCATGAATGGATTAATTTAATACAACTCCTAAATCTGTGTAGAATACCACCATTATTTCCACCTTATAGCTAAGACTATGCCAGGATGCTTAAAGGATACCTGAATTTGCATGAAAAGTTGAAATATCTGCAGGGTGTTTCTGGGCAGTCTGTTCTTTGGCTGTATAAGCATTCAAACAAGGTATCCTAAGTGTTTCTGCTGCTAATATCCCCATTATGTCTGCAGCACATTTTACCTTTCTCTCACAGATTGGGTGTGTGTACATAATGCCTTGTGATATGTACATGCTAAGTAGAGGGCAAAAGGCAATTAAAATCTCTACACACCTTCACTGGTGCTCTCCTCAATGTGAGAGATTCTTGTCCCTAACCCACTCATTGCCTCCCACTAAGCCAGCCAATTCACTTTGCTCTGTACTGATGAAGGACAACAATCCGGAAACAGCGCTGTATGCAGATAAGTGAAATTGGCTTGGCTAAAATCCCTTTTGCTGTCTCAAGGCTCGGTGAGTCAAAAGCAAATTGAGGATTTGTTACATCCAACAGAGGGCGCATGAGCTCCCCAGCTCCTTTCCCATAATGCCTTGTGATATGTACAATAAGAAGCAGTCTGCCCTCTCCCCTATCCATTACTACATCTACTTGTTTTACATGTTATTCTGCCAGAAGTAACTGCAAAATGGATAACAAGTGAACATAATATAGGAGATCCAGAGACTACATTGTACTACAAATACAGGGCACGATGCAGTTAAACAGGTCCCTGATAAAGAAAGAGAATTCTATGAGCACAGTAAGGAAAGTTGCCTGCTGTCTATGCATCCCAACAGCAATAACACAAGCTTTCAGAAGTAGCTATAAGTACATTATAAACGAAAAAAAAAGGGTAATCAGTCTCATAATATACTAAATCACTACAAAATAATGTAAAACCCAAAATACATTGATACAAAAATTAAATAAGTATTCCCAGATACGACAATAAGCAATGATAAATAAACAGTAATAAATATCCCAAACTGTGTGACAATTACAAAAATTAAAATAAATTAAAAACATGAAGTACAGTAATTACAAAATAACTAGTAATCAATAATTACACCAAATTCAAAATTTCATAATATAAATACATTAAATAATCCACTAATCCCAACTACAACATTCAATGAATGTACACAAACAAAATCAATAATGAACCCCAAAATAAATATATATAACCCTATCAAAATTACATAATGTCTTATATATATAAAAATGAGTTTCTGTCTGTCTATCTGTCTGTCTGTCTGTTCTTTATGCGCGACCAAAAGACTGGACCAATCCTCACCAAATTTGGCACATATGTACATCAGGTGTCCGGGAATATTTTAGACTGGGTCTCAGCTCTCTTGGACGTACCGTTCCTGAGATATAGTATTCCCAAAAAATGACCAACATTAGCTAATACAAGCCTGCAAGTCTTTCACTCATATTCCAACTGCCATACACACAGTCACATGTCCCTTATCAGCCAATAAGAGATCGCAGGCGCTTACTCTCCTCTGGCACACAGATTTCCATAGCAACCAAGCTATTTATGACCTATATTAGTCAATAGCAGTTCGCAGGTCCTTAAATATTCAGTCATATCACGTGTATCAGCCAATATAAGTTCACATTTAATTTACCAGGTTTCCATAACAACAGAGCCATAAATAGACTGTACCTATACTGAACTCAGTGGCGTAACTAGCAATGGCTGGGCCCCAAGGTGAATATTTGACATGGGACCCCACCCGGCAACCGCCCCCCCGCACAAACTGCATTCCTGCACACACTATTATGCCCCATAGTGGCCCCTGCACACAGTATTCTGCCCCATAGTGGCCCCTGCACACACTATTAGGCCCCATAGTGGCCCCTGCACACAGTATCATAGTATTATATGCACTCCCCGCTACCTCTTCAATGTTGGACCAGATGTCACGTGAGCCAGGCATGCATCGCGACGCATAATGACGTCGGACTGGCCCACCGACGTCTGGGACATCACCAAGGAGTCCCAAAGCCTGCTGAAAAGACCCCAGAGTATAATGATAGCAGTGTTTGTGGGGTTCACGGCCCACAGGCCTTACTTACTGATCCCCGCTCCTGCTCACAGCCGCCTCTGCAAAAGGTAAAGCGCAGATGGCCGTAAGCAGGAGCGGGGATTGGTAAGTAAATAGGGCCCATTATCTGCTGGTGTTACACCAGCAGGTAACGGCCTATTAAAAAAAAAAAAAAATAAGGGGCCCACCGGGACCCCTAATGTCCCAGGCCCTGTGGCAGCCGCTACCACTGCTACACTGCTACCCCGGTATTTACGCCACTGACTGGACTGCCATACTGGATTTGAGCATTCTTATAAATTGAAACATTTTTAAACTACTCATGCCTCCTACAGCAAAACGCATGGCTGCTGCTCGAGCTAATGAAAACTCTCAGCAGACCCAAGCCCGTCTCCAATCTGAAAAGGTATGTGTAAGGGAATCACTAGAGGAGCGATTCCCCAGTAGCTGCTGAAGAACTTAGGGGGGAGGGGCACAACAAGACAGTGGACCCTAAGCTGAATCCCCCCACTGTCCTTGGCTAACTTGCCCGATCTGTCCTAGGTGACAGCTAGCAACCAGTCGACAGTCCCTCCTTATAATAAGTGATAACACAGAACACAGACAGGACGCACAACAACAAAGGGAGGTCAACTAGCCAAGGGGTCGGTAACAAACGAGCAATGCAGTACAGAATCAAACTCCAAGAGAATAGTCAAAGTCAAAGCCAGTGGTCAGAAAATCAGAAGAGCAGGTAACAAGGAACAAGGGGTATAGCCAGTAAGCGAAATGCAATAGCAGGCGCCAATGGGAAAGTGTGCAAACAATAAATAGGGAGAAAGAACCCGCCCCAGACTTGATAGGAGGATAGGCTGTCAATCACAAAGGTGGGACTAAAGTTAACTCTTAGTGGAGCAGGGGGAAAGCAAGGTGAAGGAGAAGGGCGTGGTGGAAAATCAATTAAGGAGGTGAGGGAATAGGAAAGTGTTCAGACAATACAAGAAAAACCCAAAGGAAGGAATCACAACCGGGCACGCCTCCTGCGCCGCAGCGTGCGCCCGGAGGATGGTGCCAAAGCCTGAACAGGCAAGGATGTTCCAGTATGTCACAGACAACAGCGAGCTGCTGAAACAACCCAGCAGACCCAAGTACGTCTCCAATCTGACAAGGCATTGTCAACCACATGCACACAGCTGCACTCCATGTTTCCATAACAACCCAGCCATTTTTCTTCACTGCTGTAGCTCAGCTTTAAAGGGGCAGGGCGCTGTGGATATGACACTGTTACACAAGGACGGGAATCTCTCTCCTTGAGGAGAGCACCAGTGAAGGTGTGTAGAGTTTTGAATTGCCTTTTGCCCTCTACTAAGCATCTACATATCACAAGGCATTATGGGAAAAGGAGCGCATGAGCTTCCCAGCTACTGTTACACAAGGTCACATACACGCAGCTTTACTCCAGGTTTTCCATAACAACCGATCACAAGATCACATGACGCTTATGGACCAATGGAAAATCGCAGGTTCTTCAGTCTTGACATACACACAGCTTTACACCAGGTTTCCATAGCAGCCAAGCTATTTATGACCTGTATGAGTCAATAGTGGTTCGCAGGTCCTTAAATATTCAGTCATATGACGTGCATCAGCCACTATAAGTTCACATTTCATTTACCAGGTTTCCATAGCAACACAGCCATAAATAGACTATACCTATACTGGACTGCCATACTGGATGTCAAGTGCAAAACTGGCCAATTCTTATGGGGTCACTACACAAACCCAAAAAATGAAATATACCCGTGCGAAGCCGGGTCCTTCTGCTAGTTCATATATAAATTCCAAAAAACATGTATATTAAAATAATTGAAATTACTACATCCATTAGTTATAAATCATCAAATCCAAAAATGAATCCATCCATATAACCACCAAAATTATACACCAAGTCACATAGCTAGCTAGCAGCTGGAGAGCTTCCCTCTACCAACTTATAACCCAAACAAAGTCCAGTAACCTCTTGCTCACATGTGTCTCTCACACAAACAGGCTTTCTAAAGAGAGTGGGTTGCCTTCCAAGCCTCTTTTAAATACCATCCCTCCCTCAATTAACGAATTAATCAATTAACAGGTGTGGCTAGGAGAGAAATCTTGAGAAATACCTCCTCACAAGTGTCACAAGATATAATCATATATATATATATATATATATAGTAGGGAACAGCTCACACGGTGGGGCGGCAATGACCAAGTTCACGCAGGGACCGAGTTTATCTCCAAAGGTGCTTTATTTAGGCACTTCGGCTTAAAGCAACATTACATAAACAAAACAAAAGCCTGTCCGGCTCTAGCTAAACAGCACCATGCCCCTCACTAACCTAGTGCAGGCAAATACATAACAGCAAACACAGTGTCAAAGTGTGTAAACCTTCACTCCAGGAGTGCTCTGTCTCTCTCTCACAGCCTGCCACTTGTCAGCCCTCCTTTTGCCAGGATTCCTTCCTCAGTATTCAATGACAGGAAGCCTCAGCTGAGAGCACCAGGGAGTAGGGGAAAACCTAGTAGTGGACCAGGGGTGTGGACTGGAAGACTTCCACTACCAACCTGTCCTCCAGTCCAGGAAATCCAGGCCATGTAAGTTAAAGAAAATCCCTAGCAGACTACGTTCTGCTAAGGCAACGTATCTTCCCAGATTTGCGTTACCTTGCCTGGCTGAGGAAACCAGGCGAGATATACACCCCGTCCAGTACTTTACCATACACTTTATCACTATATAATATATATATATATATATATATACACACTGATGAGCAAAGTAATGTGGAATTACAAAATAATAATAGAAATTTAAATTTTGATTTTTAGGAGCAAAACAATAACAATGCATTTACATGACAAGTTGCAAGTCAAATTTATGTATGAGATAGCCAAGATGATTGTCTATAAAATGATGATAGTCTCAAGTTCGAAGCTGTAGTGGATGGTGAAATATGGAACCTGAAAGTCAAAACTTCAAAACATTGTTATCCTTTTGTTTGTCAGTGTACATGTATGACACAATACATTATTATATGCATGCAGTTACACAATCAGTACACTTAGTGTCCTGTTCTGTGAGTTGGGCCACACATTCCATCAAGAAGTAGAAGTGCAGGCATACACAGTTAGAGACTTGTAAACTGATCTGCTTTCATCCTCCCATCTAGTCCTGACTACTTAGCTGCCTGATTCAATTTCAACAGCAGGAAGCTGCTTTGTCTGATTACAAGATGGACAGAATCTACTCCTTCACAAAGAGAGGAGATAACAGAAATGTAGTTTCACACTGGAAGCAGAAAGCTTATGGGTTGGGGAATTGGTAAGGGATGACACTGACGACCTGCTCACATAAAACTTATGTCTCTCTCCTCTATGCTCCTGTTCTCAGATTGCTGATTGGCTGACCTAGACTTATGTGTTGTGTGCAGCGTTCATGGCTCTGCAGCATGCAATACAATGTGTAGACACAACAGTGGTGTGGTTTAGCTATTCTGATCAGTTCAGTTTCCTTGCTGGTCCTCCTCTCCCTCCTTGATCCCTGTGCAGCTGAACCTGCTGCAAAGGCAGTATGTCCACTACTGTGGCCATCCCCATGAGCCAGGTGTGGGCAGAAGAGGTTCCAGCTGTGGCTTTTGGAGGAGGTCTCAGTCGATCAGGCCTGCCTTTAATGTGAGAGGGAGCAGTTGGTCCAGTCCTGGGGCACACACTGGCACCTTCTCTTACTATGAGGCAGATTTCAGGGAGACACATACCCTGGAAAACAAGATACCAGTGCAAGGTGGCACTGATTCACCAACATTACCAGCCAATTTCCCCAGTCCTGTATTAAGAAATCAAGGCGCTACTTAATTAGATGCTGGAGACTCCAGTGGTACAGCCTAGCAAGAGCCCTTAGGCCTCCCGATAGCACTGGTGAAGAGTGTAGAGGATGGCTCTTTCAGTTTTTGCATGGATTAATGTCGGCTGAACACTTGCACCAGTCAAGACGCATGCCCACTGGTGAGAACTGAGAAGTCACTGATGATGAGCCTAATATTTCACCACACTGGATCTAGTCAGCAGTTACTGGCAGGTGTCCATTACTGAGCAGGTTCGAGCAAACATTGTTTTTTTCATGATGATGCCGTTATACCAATTCCTGTGGATGTGATTTGGGCTGAACAACATTTCTGCTAAATTCCAGAAGTTGATCGAATTGTTCCTGGGAGAATAGAGCCAGGAGTGCTTGTTGATTTACCTGGACAACATCAGCAGCAGCATGGACTGAAGCTGAAAACCTTTAAAATGCCATCTCCTCTGCAAAGGTAATGAGCATCTGCATTATGTGGTGTCCAAAGATGGCGTGTGGCTGGTAGATGTGAAAGTCCAGACCAACAGTGGCCCATACCTGCCAATGCCAGTGAGAGTCACTCATTCCTGAGACTAGTAAACTATTACAGGCACTTTATAAAGGACTTTGCCAAAATTTCAGGCCCACTGTAAAAACTACTGGTTGGCATGACCCCTGGGGTGACCAGAAAAAGGGCACTGACCTGGATAGAGATAGTGGAACACACTTTCCAGGGGCTGAAGGAATTGCTCATCAGCACACCGATACTGGCTTACAGGGACTTCACAAATCCATTTGTGTTGCAGACAGATGGGAGCCTGAAGGAACTAGGAGCTGTGCTAACCTAGATCCAGAATAGTCAAGAGAGGGTAATAGGGTATGCTAGCTGGGAACTTCATGAGGACAAGAGGAACCCCAATAACTAACGCTTATTCAATTTAGTGTTGTTGGCATTGGGATTGCCATGGCTGAAGATTGGGAGGAGGAAACTCCAGAACCCAGTAGAGGCCCTTCTGAAGCTGTGACTGAGTAAGTTTGGCCAATGCTGAAGGGCCAGGATCCTCAGAGGGTCAGAGGATACCTCATTGTTGGGCACTGCATGATGAGCACCATGAGCAATAGGCCCTGTCACAAGTTGGGAGAAGGTTGTGGCAGCGAAAAGACTGTCTGGTCTGGCGGAAGTCCGCTGGATGCAAATGACAAATTGGTCCATCAAATTGCAAGATGGATGAATGAAAGAAGGGACACTTTGAGCCTGAGAACATTTATCATATGTATTTGCAACAGGCTACTCTGTTGGCTGCTCTGTAGGAACTGTCGGAATTGTGGTCTGGCGAGGGGGCAGGAACAGAGAACCCCAGTGATCCTGATCTGTACAATGAGTCTGCTGCAGCTGGTCCTGATAGACTAACTTTCTGTGGGGACATTGCACTATGCTTACAAGTATGTCTTAATCATCATTATGGATGCTCTGCTCATCTCCATTCAGACCAAGGGAGCTTGATTTGAGGGGTAGCTGATAGAGGAGCTGTGCAGGCTGAATAAAATACTGAATAAATGCACTTTGGAGTGTCAGAAGCCTGGGTCAACTAGCAGCCCACTTCCTCAAAGACTTTCCAAAGTTTGTATGCTGGAACGATTTGGAGATTTTGTTCTCAGCCAGGAGGTCACCGAAACAGAAACCCTTAACCTGGGGCAGAGAGAAATAATGAAGCTGGCTGCTAGCTCACTAAGGGACACCAGTCATGTCAGCAACGGTGGAGAAGATATGCAAAGTCCCTGCAGGCAGAGTAATCCAAAGATATATTAAGTACGGCAGTTGGTGCACGCATTAGTTGGCACCGCAAAAGGCAGCACTGATTTATATGGAGCCAACTGAGGCAGACTTGTTTGAAGAAGCCTGTAAAAGAGCAAGAACTGAAGAAGGTGTGCTCACTTACAGACCTTGCAAAAAAGCATATTGCCATTGTTTTTGCATTTATTCCCTCATCTCTTGTACTTTAACTGCTTCCACAGCGCTCGTTGTCTATATACACCGGGCATTCTTAACCCTGCAAGAACATACCCATACGTCATTGCAGTATTAAGCAATAGGGGGGGGGGGGCACAATGTGTAAAAATCCAAAAAAAACCTGAAAAAAAAATGCTACTACGAAACACGCAAAATGTGAAAAATAGACACATTTCCCCTCTTTTTATGTTTACATTTTCTTCAATATTCAGCAAAATAAAGTTAAAAATGAAAACATAAAAACGAAAGCCTAAATATCACCAAAAAAGATGGTAAAAATATTTGAATGACCCAAAGGAAAAATAATGTTATAACCCTCAAAACTGCATGTACCAAAAAACCTGAAGATGTATCGTTCATGAACCAGGGAAAATGGCCTGGTCCTGAACTGTTTAAGGGGGTTGTGCTGTTAAGGACACTTATCCCCTATTCACAGGTCGCTGGGCAATGAAATACCTGCCCTGAAGGAAGAATGAGTGTACAGTGCCATGCGAGGGTGAGCTGGGGGCCCACAGGGGGATTCAACTGTTCACCTGTGGGCCAATCTGAGCCTGGTGTCTACCAGTAGCCAAGAGACTAAGAGCCATGTAACAGTTCACAACAGTATAGCTTCTAGAACAACAACCAGGTTATGATTTATGAGCAACTACGGCTTCTTCAGACGTTTTGTAACTGTAAAAGGTTAAAGTGTTGGCCCTTTTACAATCAGTTTTTTAAATGTTCTTGTGATGTTTATCATTGTAATGTGCGCTGTAACATGGGGGCAGTTACATTTTCTTGTGGGAGTAGACTCACTTCAAATCTTGCTACTATGTTCATTTAAAAAAAAAAGAGGTTTTCCCCTGGCAACCATTCCAAGCAAGTCATACTTGGTCATTCTTAGATGTAGCTTTTGGGGTTTTCTCTGAGCATTTCACGGTCTGAACTTGGGTTGAATTCGCTGGGACATCCACACCTGGGAAGATTGTCTTCTGTTTTGAATGTTTTCCACTTGTGGATTATCTTTCTCACTGCAGAATGATGGACTTCAAATTGTTTGGAAATGGCCCTATAACCCCAGATTGACAGGCTGCAACAGTTGCTTCTCTAAGGTCATTGCTGATTATTTCCTTTGCTTTCTTGAGGCCTTACCTCTACTTTTTGCATTAAAAGGTTAATGATCTCCTTAAAGGGTAGGTGGCATGTCTGACAGACTCTAAAAGAGATCAAAGTGTTATTAGAGGGGCCTGCATGTGTTCCCTTCATTCTATATACCCATCAGCAGTTCTCTGTCTTCATGGTAGGTACACCATTGCTTTAAAGGTTGTTTCTTAGTTTTACTATAATATATGTAGGTCATGTGACCTACCATTTCTCCTGTGGATATTCGGTTCCTGGGACGTCATTGCTGAAAGGCCACCTACCCATGTGCAATACAGTGGGTGGCTGGCACACGTTACAAGGAGGAGTTGCCAGCCAACGATGACATTCTGGGTCCGGAGCTGAAAGGATGCAAAGGTAAGTGTAATGGGGCTTGGGGGGGGGGAATCAAAGAGGAGGTCCTGGCCGGCACGTCCATAGAGTGAGCGACGGGGGAATTCTGCCATCATGTAGCACCATATAATATGGACTGCACATGCACAATCCATATTATACTGTAAAGGGGCCACTGTGGAGCATATTATACTGTGTATGGGCCACTGTGGAGTATTATACTATGCAGAGACCACTGTGGAGCATATTATACTGTGCAGGGGCCACTTTGGAGCATTATACTGTGCAGGGGCCACTTTGGAGCATTATACTGAGCAGGGGTTACTGTGGAGCATTATACTGTGCAGAGATCACTGTGGAGCATATGCTGTTCAAAGGCCACTGTGGAGCATTATACTGTGCAGGGGCCACTGTGGAGCATATTATACTGTGTGGGCGCCTCTATGGAACATATTATACTGTGCAGGGGCCACTGTGGAGCATATTATACTGTATAAAAGAAAATTAAATCTTCGGCTCACCATATTCATATGCCAATTAGTTCCATAGAATATGTATCACAGGATGCAGAGAACACTCTCCGGACTTCGTTGGAGCAGAATGTTAGGAAAATAGAGAATAAAAGCAGGTTCCAGCATCCAGAAATTTAAATAATGATGAGCTTCAAGAGGTAGTCACCTGAAATGGTTTTCACTTCACAGGTGTGCCCTGTAAGGTTTAATAAGTGGGATTTCTTGCCTTATAAATGGGATTGGGACCATCAGTTGTGTTGTTCAGACGTCAGGTGGATACACAGCTGATAGTCCTACTGAATGGAGTGTTAGAATTTGTTTTATGGCAAGAAAAAAGCAGCTAAGTAAAGAAAAACGAGTGGCCATCTGTGATGATTCCACTTAAATATGGCTATAACTCAGAGATGTATTTTGATCTCTGGGTATAGTATCTCCCTTCTTACTGGCATTTATTCATAATGTGCACAGCCTACTCATAGGTATATTGCCAATAGTGGCCAGACTGGAACAATAGGGCTTTGTATCCATCCCAGCAGGGCTCCATTGAATTCATACACAGCCCTGAGTGATCAAAGAAACATGCATTGTGCAGGTAGATCAGACCTGGTTGATAACATTGTATCCTTTCACTTGGTCTCAGCTCAATACAAAGAATCTGGACTTGAGTGCATTAGTCAATCAGACTTGCTGTCGCCGGTGATCTCATTCTGGGAGGTGGCATAAAGGGTATATAAGATGAGGTAAGAGGTCAGTGGGAGGAGATTGTGCTGGGACTACAAGAGAACACTATGAGGAGTTTTTAGAGACAGACCACTGTGAAGAGCATGCAGGCTGGATTACTGCCACATGCTGAGAAGACTCCACTGGTTACTCACACATACCATGTGTGAGTGTTGGACTATAGAGCCACATCAAGGAGATGCGTGGTAAAGTAATTATTTCACTTTTTATGCCCTTTTATTTTATTGCACTGTATCTAGTAACTGTTAATGCTTGTATATATCTACATATCTGTTCTGAACTGCATGTGTTAGATGTTAATACCGACCCATTTAGGGGTTAATAAATATATAAAATTTAGAAAGCTTGTCTTGTATTTATCTTGTGGACCCAACACTCACTGGCGGTGAGTGTGGTTTTATATGAAAGAAGACTCAGGTGTGAGCCAAAGCGGTGTTGGCACACTGAGGATCTTTCACACTGTTAGAGAACGGGGTATTACTAATAATTACTGTTCTTCCCTGATCCCAGTTTCCCTCCTTTCTCCTTAGGTATATCTACTTATCTGTTTCCTTGACTGGTTTGCATGTACGATAATTTACCCCACAATATCAATAATAAAATACGTTTATTATTAATGCACTTGTAATATGATGGAACTAGGTTATAGAATAATACAAAACAGTATTAACACAGTGCAATACAATAAGTACAGAACCCAATTACCCAGGTGAATATAAAACCTACCGATATCGCTACATACACACACACATACACACACACACAACCCCTGACAAGTTACTAACTGACCCTTTCTGTAAGGAACACAGCAGTAGTAATACAGACTGATAGATAAATGGATAGATAGATAGATAGATAGATAGATAGATAGATAGATAGATAATAGATGGATGATGGGTGGATGGATGGATAGAGAGATAGAGAGAGAAAGTTATACTTAAGCCTTATTATGCTCTGGTGGTATATGGAGCTTGTCTAGGTGTGGCTGGTCAGTCCATCTCCCAAGGGGGCTGGTGAAGAAAGAGAAAGAAGGCTTTTGGCCCATCATATTTATAGCCCACAACTCCACCCACCTAGATGTTGTCACTCCAATCAGGCTCTTGGTATTGTAATATAAGTTTAGATGCAATACTTCTTATGAGTCTTGGGATGGCGCTCTAACACTTAAAATTGATCCTTGGCCCAGGGGTAATGACCTACCTCCCCCATCTAACTTCTAATGTCCCTTGTTTCAGTGGAACTCTCTTTGAACAAGGGAAGCTGATTACCATCACCATGGAGGTCTCATTAGCATATTCCATCTCCACCCTTCTAAACAAAAGCCTTCCTGGAAAGCAGGTTTTGTAGCCTGCAGACAATATTAATGTTTGTGGCAAGCACTTCCCTTTACAATCCCCCTGTTGTCGGGAAAACGACAATGTAATTTGAGGAAGTGTTTGTTTGGTCGTTATTGCCCCCTCAGCCCTATTCATTCCTGGTAATGGTTCAGGATTGAGTGAAGTATAATTTGGATTTAGGTACCAAGACATCGATCATTTCCAGGGACACTTTACCACCTATGACTGTCGCCCAATATCCTCTGCTCACAGAAAACGTCTTTTGCGCGTCCTGATTTGCGGTGTTCAGTGATACCTTCTACGGTCCACCCCAATATGTCACACTGACCTGGACGGGAACATTTTTATCCATCCCACAGTTAGTCAGGTAAGACCTTTAAACCACAGTCCATTGTCACGGTACATTCAGCACCACCTTTGGTCCGGACTGAAGCTCACGCAGGGTTAGACCACCTTGCCACATGACACCAACTGTCCTACAGGACCGCTACCTGTACTTAAGCACAGGTCACCAGTGAAGTTGTCACCGGCCTCCATGAACAGAAAAACCTGGACTTTTATCAAGGCAGGTCTGTGAACCTGCATCTGAAATGATGTCTCAGAACCTAAAATCGAATTGTGGGGAGAGGCACTGCTTCCCATGTCCCCTGTACCTGACATTCAATCCATCCATTATGAACCATACCATTTTATATGGCTGAGGTGGCAATTACCTTACAGTGTAGGGGTACCTTACCTGTCCCTAAGGATCCTTACACTCCTTTACCTAACAGAAATTAATGTAACATATATATATATCCCACTCATCCACCAAACACACAAATTCCCACCCCCCTATAGATCAAGAACATATATATATATATCCCACTCATCCACCAAACACACAAATTCCCACCCCCCTATAGATCAAGGCGATAATAATACAAGGATGTGCTGGTATTGGTGCACATAGAGATTCCTGCCACAAGAGCACGTGTTTCCTACTCATCCATAAACACATGAATCTTCAGACCCAGGTGTAGATGGGAATTACACTAAAAGATGCAAATGCAAGTATGTCTATACACAAACACACTCAGTGTTCAGTGTGGGAGGCGTATGTTGTTGTACAGACCATAACAGGCACTTACACCTGAAGTGTCTATGTGCACACACAAAAATGCAAAAATGTACAAGAATATAGAAAATTACATTGAAAACATTATTTACAAGTTAAGGCTGGGACTGTATTAGTATCAAGTCCTTAGTCACTGCCTTCGGGTAAGTTCGTGATGTACGGCCTGGCCCTTTTGAAGCTGACGGGCCAGGCCTTTTATTTTCCTATAGATGAAGATCATTCCTATATACATAATGGCCACTAGGACGAGGAGGACTATGACTGGGTGTACAAGCAGATTGAAGAATGATGTTGCTTTGGGGCTATATCCGAACAGACTCTCCCACCAAGATACGGCTGAGTCCTTCTCCAGGGCATGAACCATCTCTGTTATCTTTGACTGGTCATGTTTCAATAAGATGGTGGCCTGCTTTTCAGAGTCTTTGAGCTTCTCTATGACACTTTCCTCCTTAGTGAAGTCTAGTAGCAGGTGTCTCAGTTTTCTGCCAAAACCAAGAGGGATCCTCTGGAGCCTTACAGGAGTATCTGGACGGATATCCAACCTCTTCTCTGGGGTAATCGGTGTTCTCCTCTTCTGCTCTGCTACATCGACACCTAGAACGGGATAAAGGGTACAATATGCTCCTGGGAGGAGTTCACCTCTTTCGGTGCAGTTAGTTGTATAAATGGTATATGATACATTAACGGACTGGTACCAACACCAATACCCTTGACCCAAGTACATCAAACTAGATGGAGGTATTGAGCTTCTTTTCATCTCACAGAACCCCTCATTATCCCAACACTGGTGTCTGAGCACCCGATCATGATCCCCTTGGCAGAGGATAGCATCCTCTTTCCTCCAACATCCATCTGTATCAAACAGATAAGGATGGCCGGTCTCATAGGTCAGGATATCTGAGGAGAGCTGTGGATGTAACACTGTTCTGTTATTCATCATTATACCTAGGTTGATAGCACCATACCCACGTCTCACGTTGCCAGAGACAGGTGCCAGGGATGAAGCAGTGCAAGTGAGATTATGGCACCCATGCCACTGAATGACCCACCAGTTAGTATGGTTGGCAGCAAAAGGAGTGATAAAAGGACTCACCCTTTGCTGGAGGTTAAAAGGGTAGTGTCCATTATACAGAGAGGACGCAATATGTTTAAGGTTGCTGGAAAGTTCACCCTGAACCTGAGTACATGCCAGAGCAAGCTGAGCTCTATCCTGTTCTTCCAGGAGACCCACGACTAATAGTCTAAACTTCTCTCGTAAAGCAGAAGATAGGGAGCTAGTGGCATCTATATGTGAGTGTTGTAAATCCTCCAAAACATGATTTACCTCAACCTGGGTCTTGAGGCCTTCCCCAGTATGTTTCACCAGATTCCCGAGTTTGTTTCTCAGGACTTCCAGGTCCATAGTGTTCAGTGACCCTATTCCCATTGCACCTCCTCCTAAACCCATGGCAATCAAATCCCTTCTCCCCCTGTACTTCCTGTATCTGGTAGCATCCTTCCTTACTTCTTGTCCCACCTCTACCCATCCTTTTATCATATCGATCTGATTCCTCACAAACTCCTCACATCTATGGTCCCAGTGGTCTACTCTAAAATCATCAACCGAAATCCTCCAGGTATATAGGACGAATTTGGTTTTGGTGATGATTTTCCAGGGAGATGCTAACTGTGGAGCTATGGGATCAGCCATTTGATAGGTTGGGGCATTACAGGAATCCCTGTGGGGTTTTACTGGCTGAAGAACTTCAGTTTCATAAGGGACCCTTACCACAGTCACACATACTTTACCTCTTCCTTTAAATGGATACCATTGGTCACCTTCTCCAGTCTCTAATACGAGATTCCGGATGGGTTTAGTTGTGGAAAGATAAACCCACTGTGTAAATGTCCAACACCCCTCATCGACTGCCTCACAAAATGGCCATTTAAATGAACCATCAATATTGATAGCAAAGTTAATATCTCTGCCTCTGGGATCCTTCCAATCAGAAGATACATATCTATTCTGGTATTCCTCAGTCATAGGGGTCCCATCCATCCATACATCAATTATTGGAGAATCCACTCCGTTACAGACTATATCCCATCTCCATGGGTTAGAGTTTGACATTACTATCTGAGTGTCTGGTTCCCAGTGTGCATAGGTGATGAAATAATGTCCTGTCACATCTGGTACACAAGCATCCCTCATAATGGTAATCATAAAAGATCGAATGGATGGAGATCCCTCCAGCTGAGTATACCTCTGATCCTTCGCATCAGCTCGTACCTTCAAAACTGTGGCTCTGTATAGGCCTTCAAGTTTTACTGGGCCGCTCTGATTGTTCCATAATACTTGTCCAGATTTACTGCAGTTTAACCTTAAAATCAATATGCTGGTCCCTAAATAGTCCGTGGACACATGTCCTTCAGCATATTTGGATTCCCTAGTTATTACCATATGAGAATCCCTTAGCATACAGTACGCCTTCAGGGTGCCCTTTACTGGTATGGGTCTATCAAAGTATGTCCTAACTCTTAAGCTATCCTGACTGGTATGTTTCAGAAAAGTGGCTTTTAGAATGTACCATCCACTGTATTCTGCCCCAGTGACATCTTCAGGACTCAGGACTCCTGCTTTGGTGCACAGCACCTTTGTTGTGTTTACTATCACTGGCCTATAAGGATGTAAGTGGGGATTTCTAGACACCCATCTTACTGATTTGATAGCTGTTGGTTCTGTGATCTGGTAAAGAATAACATGATAATATGAAATGTTTTGATACACCTTTGACCTACTACCCCCCCCTTCACCCAACTCTATATACATGACCTTATTGAGTTGGGGAGGCACGGGTAGCCTTTGCTTGGTCAATGTGGATCCAAAACCCTGCCTTTCGTCTATGTGAGCGTTTTTTTGTTGAGATTGGCCTTTGTACTTTAAGCATAGTGCTACCCATTACTTCCAGGACCTGGTAGGGTCCTTCCCAGTTTGCATCCCAGGGCCCGGCCTTGCGGAATACTTTGACCATGACCATTTCCCCTACAGAGGGCATGGGAGTTTCCCCCTGTAGGTACGGTTTATTCATCTTTATTGCTGCATGCGGTAGCAATTCCTTCAGGTTCTGCTGAACCTGTTGGAGAAACACATCTCTAGCAATAGCATCTTTCATGGGTGTAGAAATTTGGGGTTCACTTGGCCAACAGATAGACATCTTACGCCCGGTCATAAGTTCAAATGGTGTTATGCCGGTTGTTGTTGCCTCTGTGGCCCGGATACCCATCAGTACTGCTGGAAGGGAAGTCACCCAAGTGGAACCCCTTTCCAATAGTGCTTTGGAGAGCCAAGTTTTGATAGTTCGGTTCATCCGCTCCACAATGCCTGCTGACTGTGGATGATAAGGTACATGAAATCTTTGCTTTATGTTCAGAAGTCCACAAAGTGCTTTCATAACCTTGCCTGTAAAATGGGTTCCCCGATCTGATTCAATCACTCGGGGGATTCCCCACCGTGATAGAATGTGCTCCCACAGAACCCGAGCAGTAGTAGTAGCGGAGTCATTTACTGTAGGGATGGCTTCTACCCATTTTGAGAAGACATCCACCACCACCAATGCATAGCGACATTTACGGCTACCTGCCGGTAATGGTCCTATGTAATCAATTTGTAAAGTAGACCATGGTCCCTCCGCTGGAGGAACCTGCTGCAACACTGGCTTCAGGGCGGATGCCCTTGGGTTTACCTGAGCACACACCAGGCATTGTTGTGTAACTTCCTCTACCGTCTTGGACATACCTGGCCAGTATAATTTGTCCTTGAGTAGGGTCAAAAGTTTGTCCCGACTCAGATGACCCAACAACTGATGATTGAGTCTTGTTAGTTCTGCTTGCAGATGCTGTGGGACCACCGGTAGAGGGAGTGGTTTGGTTCCAGTGTTATAACACAAGATGTCCTGTTGGACTGTCCAGGGATCTTGTGGGCTGGTAAGGTGTGCTGCCAGCAAAGGATCCTTTGACTGTTCCTCTTCAAATGACACTGGAGCCTGGAGAAGTACCCTAGAGGTCTATACTCAGATCCTATCTTTTGAAGAAGGACCGTAGAAGTAGACTCTGCGCCAGCATGGGCTTGTATGGCCAGTTTTCCTTCTGGGTGAGAGGTGGCTAGGACTGGGGCAGATGAGAGATCTCTTTTCAGAGTTGAAAAGGCCTCTTCCTGTGTCTCTGACCAGTCCTTCAGAGAAGGCTGTTCCCCTCTAAGAAGTTCATAGAGTGGTTTCGCTTTGACGGCAAAATCCTCTATGAACTCCCTCATGAAGTTGGCTACTTCTAGGAACTTGCATAAGTTCTGTAGAGAGTCTGGCCTGGGTATCTTCACCATGGCTTCCACACGGGCAGCCAGGATGCCCTTGGCTCCATATGAAATCTGGACACCAAGGAAGGTGACTTCTGTCCTAGCCAAGTTTGCCTTATGAGGGCTCAGCTTGAGTCCAGCCTGGGCCAGGAGTCCTAACAGTTCCTTCAACAGAACCAGATGGTCTTCCATGGTTTCTTTGTGAAGGAGAAGGTCGTCTACATATTGCAGCAGACATTCTGGCCGTGAGAACACACTTAATACAGCCGCTAATGCCTGGTGAAAATATGTAGGACTACTGTGAAACCCCTGGGGCAGTACACAGAACATATACTGCTTGTTACCCACTGTGAAGGCGAACTTGTACCTGCAGCTCTCTGTCAGTTCGATGGAAAAGAATCCATTGGCGACATCGATGGTTGAGAATATACGACTTTTGCCGCTTACCCTTGCCATTATGTCGGGAGTCTGTGCGACCACAGGTGCAGACATGGGGGTGTACTTATTAAGGATGCGAAGGTCTATTGTAAGCCTCCATGTAGTTTCAACACCTGCACCCTTCTTTTTCACAGGCCATAAAGGATTATTGCACTTTTAATTACCCTCTATGACCACACCCCTTACTTCCAGGTCTTGGACTGTCTCTAGAATTGATTGTGTTGCCTCAGGCGGAAAGCGGTATTGACGCTGAGGTGGAGGGTCTGGCCCTTGTATGTCCACCTGAACGCCAACCATTCTTCCACAATCATTTTTGCTTTGAGCCCACAAGTCTGGATATTCGAACACAATAGGTTCAAGGTCTATGTTGTGTGAGACCTCTGGCCATTTGTGTTCCAGCACATTGGAAGAATTCTCAATTGCTGGTAGGGGTGGTCCCAGACATTGGTGCTGTATGATATACACCTTTGATCGTCTTGGACCCCTCCAAACAATACAGTTTGCCAAATCGATTATCCATCCATTTTGTGTCATTACATCGGTACCTATGATGTTATCAGTACCAGGGTAATACCACATTGGGATCTTCAAGGTCCTATTTCTGTCAAGCTCAACTAGAACTTCATCTATCCTGTGGGCTCTCACCCCCCCTTGTTGGTGATCAAATCCGATCACCATACACTGAGGGCTGTTGGGGTGTAGATCATGTTTGACATTGGTAATAGAAATTTCTGCTCCAGTGTCGAGCATGATATTGGTCTTTTATTCTGGCTTTAATGTGGGGTCTCCCTGAAGAATCCAGTATGATGTGACATATTGGAGCCAGATCTTTAGGGATCCCTGACCGTCAGTCAATCTGCACCAGATTCTCAGTAGGTACCTCTGAGGTACGTACTGCCACTTGTGGTTGCTGAGTTTTAACATTCTGTGCAGACTTATGATGTTCTACACCTAATGTTCTATCCTCTGGTCTATTAGGGGCATTTACAAGTGCCACACGTTTCAGTGCCTGTTCTGGCAAATGTCCCTGATTGCTATCTGTCTGTTTCCCAACTTGTTTGGCGTAATGAGGCTTCATCTTGAAACCATTATTATTGCCATTTTTCTCTTGGTTTGTACGATTGCGAACTACTTGAGGGCAGTTTCTTTTAATGTGTCCAACCTGTAAACACAGAAAGCATCATATGTCTCCCATCTTTTCTGTTGGAGGAGCTGTGGGGTAGACAGACATGTGTGGCTTAGTGTGGTGTCCACGTTCATCTTGTGATTTGACATGGGCCTTTCCACGCTCCCTGATTTCCACAGACTTTTTATTGCGCAGTAGATCTTGTCTATACTGTTCAATAATCATGGCTGCATCAGTGAGCGTTGGTTCCCTTGCTGCACTTAGCCGAATTGCGGTGTCAAGGTATGGGAATTTGTACACAAACATGCGAACCATGCCTTGTGGGACTCCTATACCTTGATCCTTTGTGATCTTCCTGTACATTGCTTCAAACCGACCATAGAGGGACGAAGGTTCGTCCTGTAAGGTGGGTTTGAATTTTGTCAGGATTTCTGGAGTAACATCCCAATGTCCTGTTGCCAGTTTCATGAGTATTGAAAGGCGTTCTTCCTCATCATAAAATAGGCCATTCTTGGGACTTGTTCTCTCTGTTGCCTCATACCTTTGGTTGAGGTGTGTAGGCAACCACAATTTAAACAGCTCCATACGATATTCTGGAGGCACAGAATATTTCCTGCAATGTCCTTCAAACATATCACAGGCTGTAAATGGATCTGTATTAGGGTCATACTTAGGGATCTCTTTGCAGATCCGTAACAGGAAATTTATCTTTTCCATGTTGTTATGGCTAGGATAAAATTCCACTGACCTTTCAGGACGTGTAGGTAGGTTGGAAGCCGTATGTACAGTTTCCCATCCACTACTTAGTCCCCAATTTGAGTCCTGTCCATGGAGGCGTCCGCTGTCTCTCCTCTCCAAAGGTGTTGGAGAGAATTGTAGTGCACGCTCCACTGGAGTCCTAGTATCACAAAATGGACTATTGGATCTCTGATCCGCAGGAGCCGTGGGTCTGATCGCCCCCGTCCCCTCCTGTGCCATTCCTGAGACACAAATCTGTTTAGTTGGCAAGGGTACCGTGCTGTTAGTACTAGGCTGTGACAAGTCAGAGATGATCTGCTGCAAATTCGCAATGATTTGCGACTTTGCCGCTTGATCCTCTCTTAGTGTCACTAACATTGCTTCTGTGGAAGTAATCTTACTTCTAAACTGATTGTTCTCAGTGTATAATCGAAGGAGTTCTTTGTCCATGTCAGAATAATAATTCTCTTTGTCAGAGAGTTTGGATTCCAACACACAAATCTCCTTTCCTCTCTCAATTATACAAAGTGCCTCATCTTTCAATTGAGTTTCTAACATGTGAATCTGCTTGACATTGTCTACACAACAATGACAGTGGGGGTTTGCATTGTTAGCTCGCTCCACTGTCCCTTTCATGTTTGCTAGGATCTCAGCATGCTCTGGCTTCCAAATGGTATCCTCAAAAGTATATACTAGTCTTGCTAGCATTTGTAATCTTTTGGAAGTTTTGTTAAAAACTGTCCGTTTACTAATGCAGTTTTTATCATGAGCATAGGCCTGATCCAGCAAAGCAGACCACAACATTTCTCCTGATTTATAGGTTGTGGGTGGTACTGGGTTGAATGTACTGTGTTTAGCTAGGTGTTTTAATGTTGAGAAATCCATACTTACTTTTCCTGCTGTTATCTTGGTCACCGTTGTCCTTCTACTTGTCCTTTGCTGCTTGAAAAAGTATCCTTTTCGTACCGGAAAGCCTTTTCCCGACCAGCTGGACTTCTCCTGAAGAACCTTGACTTTGATATTACAGAGGCACAAATGGATTTCTCAGTCTCCCAGCGAGTTGCTTGTGGAGGAAACAGACAATTGTTAATACCTTCAGATAAATACAAATAAACAATAGGTTCACTGTTATTAATTATTTTAAGTGAAGCTTTAAGCAAACTGGATTAGCCGTGCAAACTTCAATCTGGGCATACAGCGTAACGCAACACTTCACTGTGTACCAATGTTACCTGTCCACGCCCCTCCACTTGATAGTTCACGGTATAACACAGTTTTGCCAGAAGACAACACGCAAAAATATTAAAACAGTACGGGCTGGCTCGCCATTATGTTAAAGATGAATATTAATAATTAATATTCATCACTCCTGGCTGGCTCGCCATTAGGCAAGCACTTCCCTTTACACACACCATCATTACTTCATCATCATCATCATTACTACATCAAGCGCTATAAAGAAACTGGCTCACATGAGGACCGCCCCAGGAAAGGAAGACCAAGAGTCACCTCTGCTGCGGAGGATAAGTTCATCTGAGTCACCAGCCTCAGAAATCGCAGGTTAACAGCAGCTCAGATTAGAGACCAGGTCAATACCACACAGAGTTCTAGCAGCAGACACATCTCTACAACAACTGTTAAGAGGAGACTGTGTGTAGCAGGCCTTCATGGTAAAATAGCTGGTAGGAAACCACTGCTAAGGACAGGCAACAAGCAGAAGAGACTTGTTTGGGTTAAAGAACATAAGGAATGGACATTAGACCTGTGGAAATCTGTGCTTTGGTCTGATGAGTCCAAATTTGAGATCTTTGGTTCCAACCACCGTGTCTTTGTGCAATGCAGAAAAAGTGAACGAATGGACTCTACATGCCTGGTTCCCACCGTGAAGCATGGAGGAGGAGGTGTGATGGTGTGGGGGTGCTTTGCTGGTGACACTGTTGGGGATTTATTCAAAATTGAAGGAATACTGAACCAGCATGATTACCACAGCATCTTGCAGCTATTCCATCCGGTTTGCGTTTAGTTGGACCATCATTTATTTTTCAACAGGACAATGACCCCAAACACACCTCCAGACTGTGTAAGGGCTATTTGACCAAGAAGGAGAGTGATGGGGTGCTACGCCAGATGACCTGAATAGGTTTGCAAGGTTATGTTTAATGGACTTATTCTACCAGGAGGAAGACATCTCTCCCCCTCTTATCCATAATAAATTATCTTTAATGAACCTAATTAATCTATCTATTCCAAAGAATAGTAAATGGATTTTTTGCTTATTGTAAAAAGATATTTTCTGTGTAACTGCTCATATAATGAGTCTTCTTTCTTGAGAAATTGAACAGATATTTTAAAAGAATAATAATATTTAATGCCTAAGATTTTGAAAAGGTATATGCTATTAACCTCCACTTTTAATCCATTATTGGAAATTAGAAAATCAATTAAATATGTTAATAGATTAGCACCACATAAAATATATGGACCATCATGTTTAATAAATGGAATACAGTTATAATGAAGTCAAAATAAAGTGAAAAAGTTTGAAGATTTCTGGAGTATTACTTAGTCTACATGGTGTTCTTGGGCAAGAAACATATTTCATAGACAAATAAAGAAACATTATATAAACACAAGCCAAAAATGTACCTACATATAGATATCTCTGTATACTGATAGGTGAGTTGACCTATCAGACAGTAGTTCTTCCACTAGCTAATTCAGATGTTGGGGCCAGAGGCCTACGACCTGCCACCTTATATTTGAGAAGAGAAGGAAATATTAATAACTTGTACAAAATATACAGTGGCTTGCAAAAGTATTCATACCCCTTGAACTTTTTCACATTTTGTCACCTTAAAACCACAAACTTAAATGTGTTTTGTTGATATTTTAAGTGATAGACCAACACAAAGTAGCATATAATTGTTAAGTGGAACGAAAATGATACATGGGTTTCAAGATTTTTCTAATAAAAATCTGAAAAGTGTGAAGTGCAAAAGTATTCAGCCCCCTGTACTCTGATACCCCTAAATAAAATCCAGTGCAATCAATTGCCTTCAGAAGTCACTTAATTAGTTAATAGAGTCCAGCTGTTTGTAATTTAGTCTTAGTTTAAAATAGACCTGTTCTGTGAAGGCCTCAGTGGTTTATTAGAGAACACTAGTGAACAAACAGCATCATGAAGACCAAGGAACTCACCAGACAGGTCAGAGATAAAGTTGTGAAGAAGTCTAAAACAGGATTAGGTTATAAAAACATATCCCAAGCTTTGAGCATCCCAAGGAGCACTGTTCGATCCATCATCCAAAAAATGGAAAAAGTATTCTTCAGCTGCAAACTTTCCAAGATATGGCCATCCACCTAAATTTCCTAGTTGATTATCTCTCCAAAAGTTTAGATAATTTATTGAAACATAAATCATGATTATATAAATGTATGAAGTTTTTATTTGTCTGAAGGCCACTTTCAAGGAATAAGGATTTTTTTTTTATATTTTTAGGGTAGATTGTCTCATGCCATATAGCTTTTTCCTTCCTGGAATAGGGGGAAACAATGTTCTTTCCTTTCATCAACATTTTCTTCCTTCAAACGTGACAAATTTGACAGACGTGTCTTTTTTCAAAAAAAGTAACTATGCAAATGTGAAGCACAGAGATTAAAAGCTGATATAGTAATTTCTAGCTTTCAATAATAATGCAAACCTTTCCAAAATGTATCTTACTGTTTAAAAGAACATTAGAGGGTGTTTACACTACCGTTGTTAATGTCCGTTGTTAGCATCCATCAGAAAATGTTATCCTTGGACTAACAGATCCGTCAAAAATTTGTTGAAAATCACATTGATTTCAATGGGATTTGATCTGTTGTCCGTTATTGTCCATTTTCTCCAAATCTGTCACAGGTCCATTATTTTGGCAACGATAATAACGCAGGGTGCCGTACTTATGGCTCCATTCAAAATAACGGACATGACGGATGGGAGTTGAAAGTTATTTTTTAACATTAATGTCTATGGCTAATGGACATATGACAGATAGTAGCACATAGTCGTCAGTTATACCGTCCACTATTTCTGCCCGTTTCTGTCCGACACTGACAGTACAGTATAATAACAGACATTTGCAGTCACTAACTGATGTTAATGTGTCCGTGTTTTTTTTACTGATCTATTGGATCCAAATGGATCAGTTAAAACAATGGACACATTAACATCAGTTAGTGTCCATTAATGTCCATTATGATAGGCGTCTGTTTTTTTTTTTCTAATGGACCCTATCATAATGGCCTTCCAATGGTATGGCGTACACCACGTTACAGCATGGATTGACCAACAGTAAAAACTAAGGTGTCAATTTATTGTACCTTGAACACCAGTTTTCTGGCACACAAGGCATGTCAAAAGTCACAATTTTTGGCGCATAGCATTTTTGCACATATAAAACTGGGGTTTAGGAAATCACAGAGTGTCTGCTGAGCGTATTTTTCCGCAATGTGTTCTAGAAAAACCCATCCACTTTTCAGGGACTGTAAAACGCCATTTTTTGTCACGTTTACGACACATGGGGCCCCCAGCCTAAAGGGTTTTTCTCATCTTTGGGATCATATTTAAAGTTGTAGCTTAAAGGGGTATTCCCATGAACATGACTATATGTAAGTTCATAGAAAATGAAAAGTTAAACATTTTTGCCAATATAATAAATTAAACATTTTGCAGAGTTTTAAAGATTTTCTTTAATGAACAATTATTTTTTGGAAAGTCACCTGCTTATATGCCACACCACCTATTTATATTGCACCCCATGCCACTGAATTTTTGGTTTCATTTATTCACATAGCAGCAATCCTGATTGGATAGTGAACAATTAGCCAATGGCAGTGAAAGACAGAATGACATGGATGGAAAATAATTGAATTAATTGATGTGTGCAAGTTCACAATTAATTGAGCTGGCTTTCAATTTTGGTTATTTTACGATTAATTGCCCAGACCTACCTTATATCATATTGTATAATAAAGATTGTCATAGACAAAATTTTGTCTTCAGTGTTGAATGAGTTTTAAGATTAGAAAGTTTCAACTACTAAATTCCGATTAATCCAAAAAGAATATACGGTCTCATAATCATAAATATATAACGAATATGATAAAGAACACCAGAGCAAAACTCACAATAAGAAACCAATAATAAATCTCAAATCAATCAAGTCAAAAATAGTCAAAATTCATCTTTATTAAACAAAAAAGTCCATTTCATAATATTGCCAAGTTAAAAACAATTAAGAAAAAGTAAAAACACACACACAAAAATTGTGGTCCAATGTGGTACACAGAGATGGCAAACATACAATGACAAGATTAGGTGGTATATTTAATAGTTAATTCATATAAAAATAAGAAAAACACCAAAACTGAATAACACCAAATAACAATAAATAGAAAGTGCAAGTGCAATGTGCAGATATACAAATCAAGTAATGTTACTAGCTATGGCCAAAACTTCATCACATACAGTATATTCCATTATAGTATAAGCCACCTAGTTAGAATAGATACCAACCAGCCATCATATCACCTGCAACCACATGGACCACCACTCCAACGCACGTTTCGCAATAGCTTCTTCAGTGGGTGCTGGTTCAGTGTATAATGGAGGTTTTTATAGGCGCAGCAAACATTATTACGCTGTATTAGCTCCAAAATAGAGCTCACCTGTGCTTTTTTTACATGGCACATGAGCCAAAAAATGGATCCCCATCGCATCACGACTAGCGCCGTCGCGATGAAATGATGAAACCAAATATTCGGAGCATGTGCACAACACAGTGCATAGTGGCGCCCATCTTAAAACCAGAAGAACTAATATGAAGGCTGGAATAGTCCTAATTGATTAAACAAGGCTCCCAATCGATCCTAATAACGAGTGGAAATACAGAAAATATAAAAATTCAAGACCAACAAACAAAAAAGAGAGAAATACAACTATAAAATATACGTTATATAACAATAACAAACACACAAACACATAACATGACAAAAAACAAACATGTGAGACACATATGTGACACATGTAATAAACAGTATACAATATGTATATATATATATATATAAAGCATATGATATATATATATATATAAATGTATATGTGAAAATTAAGTGACAAGTGAAGAAATAAATGAAATTAATACGGAATAAACACATGTGCAAATTGTAAAAGTGTATGTATGAAATGTAATATATGATAATAGTGAAAATAAAAAAAATTTATATTTTTATTTATATAAAACTAATAACCACCATTCCAGTATGTCCAAGGAATTATAGACCAATAAGGAACCACAACAATATCAATAATTATATATCTCCACAAGAACGAAACCGACGCACATGAAGTACAATTACACATCTTCAAGAACCCTTGTTTGTAATAGGTGCTGCAAAACCTATAAAAACCCAACAAAAAAAGATATTTTTATATATATAAACATCACAAATAATATATGATAACCACCAGAACCAGCAAAAACTGAGTAACCCATACAAAAATAAAAAAGGGTAACAAAACTGATCCCCCACATTATAGGAATGGGGAAAAAGTGATCATTTCATTCAAACCCTTAGGGGCTATTGTCTGTAAGGTTGTGATTGATTTACACTCTTTCTTTTAATATTGCCCCCTCTACTTCCCAGGACTACTTTATCAATACCTCTAAACTTCAATAATCTCCAATTACCTTGGTGGAATTCTCTAAAATGACGTGGGATAAGCTTCAAGTTTTGTAATTTTTCAGAATCCTTGATCTTCATTGCATTTTTTAGATCTCTTATATGTTCCAAGATACGGACACGAAATTCATGTGAGGTAAGACCAACATATATCATTTGACATGGGTATATTGCATAGTAGACAACGGCCGTTGTTCTACAGGTAATATGATGAACTATTTGAAACTCTCTATTGCCAGATGAAAAAATAAACTTTGTCTATTTTTCCATCAAGGAACAAGTACCGCAATCCCCACAAGGATATGATCCCCATTTCGGACCCTGTGAACCAAAAATAAATTTGGTAGATGGTGCAACATAATGGCTTTTGACTAACATATCCCTAAGATTACGTGATCTCCTAGGAGTCACAGAAGAATGGTGAGCAACTGCCATCCTAATATCCTCATCAATATGTAAAATAAGCCAAAAACGTGCTAGAATTGAGTTCATCTCACGCCATTGTGCATGATATCTCATAATAAATCTTACCTTTTTATCTGTTTTTTCAAGAAATTTAAGTTTCAAAAGGGACGCATAAGTTGTCATTTTTGTTCTTTCATAACCGTGCTTAATATCGTGGCTATAATAACCTCTAGCATGGAATCTTTCCATCAAATCAGATGCTTGTTTTTCAAAAAGGTGATCTGATGAACAGATCCGTTTTGCTCTTAAAAATTGGCCAGTGGGAATGGCTTTTAATGTCTGTATGGGATGAGAGGCTTTTGCAAAAAGAAAAGATTTAACCAATGTTTCTTTTTGGTATATGTCCGTCAAAACATTCCCATCCACCGCTTTACTGATCCTCAGGTCCAAAAAATCAAATCTCAGTCTGACTCCACTTTGAAGTGAGACGAATATTTAAATCATTTGCATTGAGTCCGATAATAAATTTGTCAAGAGTACCGTGCCACACAAACATGATATCATCAATGAAACGCATCCATATAAGGATGGCTCTATCATCATAGCCTGGCATACTCATATCCTGCTCCCATAAACCAAGAAAGAGGTTGGCATACTAAATTCCGATTGTAGGAATGGAGATGTACATTGTTTACTGACTTCATCTAAAGGCAGGCGTTTTTGTAACATTTCAATTTTAGGCCAGGGCCCCACGTAGCGTAAACGTCGCAGTTTGCCTGTGGTGGAAACGCAGCGGAAAAAAAAGCGACATTTTACAGTCTCAGCAAAGTGGATGGGATTCGCAGCATGTCAATTATACCTACGGAAATGCCAGCAGTTTCCCTATATGTATAATGGAAGCAGAAAGTCTGCAGAGGAAACCTCTGTGAACTTTCTGTGAAAAGCGCTGCGGGAAAAACCACATTGAGGTTTTGTGTCATGGCACCCACTACGTGTCCTGCCATTGAAAGCAAGCCACCTTGTTTTGCAGTGGTTTTCGTGAATGAAAAGTCTGAACTGCTATGGACTGGATCTGTATCGTTTGGGATTCAATGATGGTTGAATATGTCCATGAAAGCCTTGTGGTGAGTGCTTCAATCCAGCTTTTGCTGTAGAGTGACACACAGACCCAACTGCTGGTGTGATGATCTTGGGAGCCATAGTGTACGACACTTGGTCAACTTCTAATGATACTAGGGACACTAACAGCTCAGCAATATGTACAAGATTTCCAACTAGCATTTTTCAGCTGGATAATGCTTGACCACATATAAAAAGGCTTTCCCAGGAATGTCTCCACTAGATTGCAACACTTTCTTGCCCTGCCTGTTTCCTAGATTTATTGCCAATTTGCATTTATGGGACCATCTGGGCGTGCAGGATCTACAGGCCCACCTGCAACATCTGTGGGCAAGTGTGCTGCAGGATACCATATAGAACTTGTATACCTCTATTCTCATCTTGTATCCAGGCTATAGGAGGCCCAAAAGGGTAATAGAGCCTCCTTTCCTTTCTACAGGTTAACCCAATAAACATATGCTTTCACTCTAATATTGTAGTTACTTACAGTACATATACAGTGGGGGAAAAAAGTATTTAGTCAGCCACTAATTGTGCAAGTTCTCCCACTTAAAAAGATGAGGGAGGCCTGTAATTGTTATCATAGGTAGACCTCAATTATGAGAGACAAAATGAGAAAACATATCTAGGAAATCACATTGTCTGATTTTTAAAGAATTTATTTGCAAATTATGGTGGAAAATAAGTATTTGGTCAATAACAAAAGTTCATCTCAATACTTTGTTATATATCCTTTGTTGGCAATGACAGAGGTCAAACGTTTTCTGTAAGTCTTCACAGTATTTGGTCACCTACAAACAAGCAAGATTTCTGGCTCTCACAGACCTTTAACTTTTTCTTTAAGAGGCTCCTCTGTCCTTCATTACCTGTAGTAATAGCACCTGTTTGAAATTGTTATCAGTATAAAAGACACCTGTCCACAACCTCAAACAGTCACACTCCAAACTCCACTATGGTGAAGACCAAAGAGCTGTGGAAGGACACCAGAAACAAAATTGTAGACCTGCACCAGGCTGGGAAGACTGAATCTGCAATAGGCAAGTAGCTTGGTGTGAAGAAATCAACTGTGGGAGCAATAATTAGAAAATGGAAGACATACAAGACCACTGATAATCTCCCTCGATCAGGGGCTCCACGTAAGATCTCACCCTGTGGGGTCAAAATGATCACAAGAACGGTGAGCAAAAATCCCAGAACCACACAGGGGGACCTAGTGAATGACCTACAGAAAACTGGGACTAACAACAAAATAACAAAGGCTACCGTCAGTAACACACTACACTGCCAGGGACTCAGATCCTGCAGTGTCAGACATAATAATAATAATAATAATAATAATAGTCCTTTAATAGTCCCACAATGGGGAAATTCAGTGTGTTACAGCAGGAAAGATAAGCAGATACAAATACAAATACAACATGTACAGGAATGTTCCAAGGTGAGAGGCATTACATTAATAGCAGACAGACAGATAGGACGTAGCAGAGGAGGGGGGGGGGGGGATTTAACAGGCAGAGAGATATTTCAGTTCTATGTGTGTAATGATCTCCGCTTAGGTCGGTGTTGGTTGTACAGCCTAACCGCGGTGGGGAGGAAAGACTTCCGATAGCGCTCCTTCTCACACCTAGGGTGGAGCAGTCGGTCACTGACAGTACTGCTCAGCGCGATCACAGTCTCATGCATGGGATGGGACTTCTTCTTCTGCATGGAGCTCACCACGGACAGTATCCTTCTGTCACCCACCACCTGCACTGGGTCCAGTGGGCTCCCCAGGACAGAGCTGGCCCTTCTAATCAGCTTGTCAAGTTTATTTCTGTCCCTGGTTGATATATTGCTCCCCCAGCAGGCCACTCCAAAGAAGATGGCTGATGCCACTACCGAGTTGAAGAAAGTTCTAAGAAGTGCCCCCCGGATTCCAAAGGCTCTCAGTTTCCTAAGCAGGTAGAGCCTGCTGTGGCCCTTCCTGTACAGGACCTCCATATGACCTGCCCAGTCCAGCTTATTATTAAGGAGCAAACCCAGGTACTTATAGGTGTTCACAATCTCGATGCCCGTCCCCAGGATGTCCACTGGATTTGGAGGGCATCTGCCTTTGCGGAAGTCCACCACCATCTCCTTGGTCTTCCCCGCGTTAATCTTCAGGTGGTTCCGGTGGCACCAGTCCACAAAATCCTGGTTCAGTTCTCTGTACTCCCTGTCATCATCATCTGTGATGAGACCCACTATTGCAGAGTCGTCAGAATACTTCTGTAGGTAGCAGCTGGATGAGTTGCACCTAAAATCTGCAGTGTACAGTGTGAAGAGGAAAGGGGCGAGAACCGTACCCTGAGGTGCCCCCCGTATTACAGATCACGGTACCTGACACACAGTCTCGGGCTCTCACGTATTAAGCATGTCCCCCTGCTTAAGCCAGTACATATCCGGGCCCGTCTGAAGTTTGCTAGAGAGCATTTGGATGTTCCAGAAGAGTATTGGGAGAATGTCATATGGTCAGATGAAACCAAAGTAGAACTGTTTGGTAGAAACACAACTCGTCGTGTTTGGAGGAGAGTGAATGCTGAGTTGCATCCAAAGAACACCATACCTACTGTAAAGCACAGGGGTGGAAACATCATGCTTTGGGGCTGTTTCTCTGCAAAGGGACCAGGACGACTGATCCGTGTACATGAAAGAATGAATGGGGCCATGTATCGCGAGATTTTGAGTGCAAACCACCTTCCATCAGCAAGGGCATTGAAGATGAAACGGCTGGGTCCTTCAGCATGACAATGATCTCAAGCACATCACCAGGGCAACGAAGGAGTGGCTTCATAAGAAGCATTTCAAGGTCCTGGAGTGGCCTAGCCAGTCTCCAGATCTCAACCCCATAGAAAACCTTTGGAAGGAGTTGAAAGTCCGTGTTGCCCAAAGACAGCCCCAAAACATCACTGCTCTAGAGGAGATCTGCATGGAGGAATGGGCCAATATATCAGCCACAGTGTGTGCCAACCATGTGAAGACTTACAGAAAACTTTTGACCTCTGTCATTCCCAACAAAGGATATATAACAAAGTATTGAGATGAACTTTTGTTATTGACCAAATACTTATTTTCCACCATAATTTGCAAATAAATTCATTAAAAATCAGACAATGTGATTTTCTGGATTTGTTTTCTCACTTTGTCTCTCATAGTTGAGGTCTACCTATGATGTCAATTACAGGCCTCTCTCATCTTTTTAAGTGGGAGAACTTGCACAATTGGTGGCTGACTAAATACTTTTTTCCCCACTGTTTCATCATTGCGTTCACATATATAAAGGTTCTTTCAATTTCCGCAATGTCTTATTTGTCTTATATCTTGGATATGGGATAGTTTATTGATCAGCCACATTAACAAGAAAGAGGTTAGTAATGTCATGAAGTAAGGATAGTTATTGATGACATAACACTGGTGTTTTATGTTGCTTTTATTTTGTTCTGAAATCTCTCCACTGGATTCCCTTCCCCAACTAAGAATAGTGTTATAATGGCCGAGTGATGTGTTGTCAAATGTGCAGCAGGGCAGCAAATGTAGAGTACCTGGTATACAAATTTTCTGGAGTTCCATGTTCGTCATTTTCAGTAGACAGGTAACCAGAGATCACACATGTTATCTCTGCTGCAAAAAGAGAAGAAGCGATTCCTAATGTAATGAGTGGCCCTTGTAACTGCACATTCATCAGTGTAAAACATATTTTCTCAGATACACACATATACTGTATATTAATTTTTACCAGGCACTTTTTACAAATCTTGGGAGAATTTGCTATGCCCTATATGCCAGTTTTTTGTCATAGATAGGAATGGTTCCAGTGCAACTCTGACACACAGACCCTTTTGTACCAAAGATGATCCACTTCCATCTTTCTTTGCAAAAGTGGGCAGGTTGGAGACCTAAGTGGACTGGAACGATGACACCTCAGCTTGAGTCAGGGTCGGTTTTAAACAAAGTGTGGCCCTGAGCAAAATTAAAAGTGGGGCCCCAAATTCTCACATATTAATCTAACAAAACAAACGCATTCAGTTGGTACATACTGTGCAAAGTGCTGCTGAATTGATTTCTAGCATTAGGGTATTTGCTAGGCTCTTATAAGACATACTGTATATCTTTATTGAATAATAATGCTATACAAAAACCAAATATAAATATGATATCCTGTGGGGAACCGCTCAGGTAGATGCTTGGAAGCAGTGCAGGAAACAGGGACACAGAGGCTGGATCACACTCAAGTTTGGAATTTATTTGGTTTCAGGTGCATAACAGTTTGCCTTTAGAAAGGCACAAACAAAAACAAAACCTTCTCGGCTGAGAAATAAGTAATACAGAAACAGACCCTATCTATACAGGAGTCTGGCTGCCAGACTCTCGCTCTGGTTACTACAGACGAGTGGCACAGAATTACCTTGATGCAGGCCCAGATACACAGGTCAGTTTCCTCAGTGTAGCGCCACACCTCCTAGCTCTGACACTCAGCCTATATCAGACCTTAATTAGTCAGATGACCTCCCTGCTGTGGGCTTCTACCACACACCCTTTAACTGCCTGGCTGGAACAAACCACACCCTTCACTTTCTCACATACCCTCCCCCTCAGTTCTGACCCCTCGGGGCGAACTCCAGACATTAGACAATGAGTCGGGGACAAGGCATCTGCATTGCCTTGCAGTTTCCTGGCTCTGTGCTCTACTGAAAAACTAAAGTTTTGAAGGCACAAGAACCACCTAGTGACCCTGGTGTTCTTGTCCTTGGATCTGCCCATCCAAGTGAGGGGTGAGTGGTCGGTCACTAGACGAAACTGCCTCCCCAGCAAGTAGTACCTCAGGGCCTCTAACACCCATTTTATCGCCAGACACTCTTTCTCTACTATGCTGTAGTTTTTCTCTGCTGGTGTGAGTTTCCTGCTCAGATAGGTAACTGGATGCTCTTCTCCATTCACCTCCTGAGACTGGACAGCTCCCAGCCCTACATCTGATGCGTCTGTCTGTACCACAAACTCTCTGTTGAAGTTGGGTGTAATGAGGACAGGAGATCCACACAAGGCCACCTTTAACGCCTGAAAAGCACATTCGGCCTGGTCATTCCACTGTACCATAACGGACCTTTTACCCTTTAGAAGGTCCGTCAGGAGGGCAGACACTGTGGCAAAGTTGGGTATAAAGTGTCTGTATTATCCAACAATGCCCAGGAATGACCTAACTTGTTTGGTGCTCACAGGTCGAGGCCATTTCTGGATAGCGTCGACCTTGTTGACCTGGGGTTTGATTATACCGCGGCCGATCACATATCCCAAATAGCGTGTCTCCTCCATCCCCAAAGCACACTTCTTGGGGTGAGCGGTCAGGCCAGCTGCTCTTAAAGAATTCACTACCGCTTGTACCTTGGGCAAGTGACTCTCCCAGTCATTGCTCAAAATGATGATGTCATCCAGATATGCCGAAGCGTATCTTTTATGAGTTTTTAACACTATGTTCATTAACCGCTGGAATGTGGCTGGGGCCCCGTGGAGCCCGAACGGTAGCACAAGATAGTGAAAAAGTCCCTCGGGGGTGATAAAGGCAGTTTTTTCTTTGGCGCTATCCATTAGTGGTACCTGCCTGTATCCCTTAGTGAGATCAAGCGTAGTGAAGTACCGGGCCCCTCCCAGTCTCTCAATAAGTTCGTCTACCCGTGGCATGGGGTAGGCATCAAATTTAGATACCTCATTCAGTTTCCTGAAATCGTTGCAGAAACGCAACGTCCCATCTGGCTTGGGAACTAGGGCAATTGGACTGGCCCATTCACTTTTGGACTCCTCAATGACCCGTAATTTTAACATTTTCTGCACTTCCTCCGAAATGGCTTGTCGACGAGCCTCGGGGATCTGGTACGGTCTCAACCGTAGTTTCACCTGGGGCTCGGTAACAATATCATGTTTGATTATGGACGTACACCCGGGTAGCTTGGAAAACACGTCTGTATTCCTTGCTACAAACTCTCTGAATTCTTGCTGCTGGCTTTTCGTGAGGGACTCTGCTCTTGTTACCCCTACTGCTTCTTCTGTAGTCCTAACTGCAGCCTGTGGGGATAGTACAGGAGGCAGTTTAGCCGGAGATCTTTCCGTATGCAGACTACATTTACATGGTAAATCTGCTCTGGTTTTCTCCTACTGGGCTGACGAACCTTGTAGTTTGCTTCCCCTATTTTCTCAAACACCTAATAGGGTCCTTGCCATTTGGCAAGGAACTTACTCTCCACTGTGGGAATGAGTACGAGTACTCGGTCACCAGGTTTAAATGTCCTTACCTTCGCCGACCTATTGTAAACCCGGCTTTGAGCCTTTTGGGTCTCCTCCAGATGCTCTCTAACTATGGGCATAACGGCCGCCACCCTGTCCTGAATACCAGTGATGTGTTCAATAACACTTTTGTGGGGGGTGGGCTCTTGCTCCCATGTTTCTCTGGCAATGTCCAACAGACCCCTAGGATGTCTGCCGTAGACCAACTCAAAAGGGGAAAACCCAGTGGAAGATTGTGGTACCTCACGGATGGCAAACATCAAATATGGTAACAAAACATCCCAGTCCTTTCCATCCTTGTTTACCACCTTTTTTAACATACTTTTTAGGGTTTTGTTAAACCGTTCTACTAACCCGACTGTCTGGGGGTGGTAAACAGATGTACGTAACTGTTTGATATTAAAAAGTTTACATAGTTCCCTGGTGACTTTAGACGTGAACGGGGTACCCTGATCTGTGAGGATCTCCTTGGGTAGACCCACTCGACAAATCATGGCGAACAATTCTTTAGCAATCAACTTTGTCGATGTGTGCCGTAGTGGGATGGCTTCAGGATATCGGGTAGCATAGTCCATGACTATCAAAATATGCTGATGCCCCCCAGTGGACTTAACTAAGGGACCCACAAAGTCCATGGCAATAATTTCAAAGGGCACCTCAATAATGGGCAGAGGTACCAGGGGGCTTCGAAAATGTGCCTTGGGGGCATGCAACTGACACTCCGGACATGTTTCACAATGCACTTTAACTGCATGATATACCACCGGCCAATAAAAACGCTGCAATATGTGGTCCAGCGTTTTTGTGGCACCTAGGTGTCCCCCTAGCACATGTTTATGTGCTAACTCCAGCACCATCCAGCGATAAGGCTGGGGTACCAGTAACTACTCTAAGGTCTCACCTCGCACCCTGTCAACTCGGTATAACAACTCCTGGTTGACAGTCATGCGGGGGAACACCTGATCAGCGCCTGGGAGCTGAGACACACCATTAATAACACTAATATTCTCCCAGGCCCTTTTCAGAGTGAGGTCCTAGAGTTGTGCAGAACCAAAGTTATCGCGGGACATCTCCAAGTCCAACATCTGAGGTTTGGTACCAGCCTCCTCAACTTCGCCTGCCATTACCTCTAGGAGAAACACAGAGTTGCCATTTTCTCCTAAAATGGTCACCCCTATGGCAGGAACCCTAGAGTCCTGATCATTGGGTTCAGGCTCCAGGACCTGACCAGACAATACTTGTGGTATTACTGGGGGTGTGTTCTCTGAACTTTGCTCTCCCTGCCACAGAGTACAAAACAGGGGAAAGTCCAGTCCCAGAATGAGGTCATGGGGTAAGTTCTGGACAACCCCTACTTCGTGTCGGCTCTCCCCACAGGGGGTCTGGATGGGGACAATCACAGTTGGGTAGTCTCTTATATCGCCATGTATGCACAGGACCCCAACTGTGCGTCCAGTGACAGTCCCGAGGTCAACCCAGGACCCATTAACGAGGGTCACCTGACTGCCAGAGTCCAGTAGTGCCACCACTGGGCACCCAGCCACAGTCACTTGGCATAGGTGGCACCCATCAGCAGTATCCGAGGTGGCAGCAGCATAGGCTGGGGCAGCGTAGAGGGACACCCTCTGACCCACGCTGCAGTCCATGGGCTCCAAGGCACGGGGACAATTAGCCGCAATATGGCCCGGCTCGTGGCAATCCCAGTAGATGACCATCTCTCTCCTCCTCCTCCCCTGTAGCACTATCTTATCCTGGGGAGCTCGAGGAATGTTGGCCCTCCGGGCCTTGGGGACTTGTGGGATCTGGGGGGGCTCCTTCCTGAGGGACTATGTAGTCCAGTAGCGTTCCACCAACCCAACCAATTCATTGGTGTTAGTTGGGTCTCCATGCCCCACCCACTGCTGGATCTTACCCGGCAAAGCCCTCAGGTACCGGTCTATGACGACCCGCTCCATCATCTGGGCTGGGGTCAACGTCTCCGGCTGGAGCCACTTACGGACAAGCTGTACAAGGTGGTGCATTTGTGACCTCGGTAGTAATGCCTCCTGGTATTCCCAATTGTGGACTCTTTGAGCCCGAACGTGCTGGTCCACACCCAGTCGGGCCAGGATCTCCGCCTTCACCCGCTGGTAGTCACATGCATCCTGTTCATTCAGGTCAAAATAGGCTTGCTGGGGTTCGGCGACTAGAAAAGTTGCCAACACCTCGGCCCAGAGGTGTCATGGAAGCCTCTCTCGGTTGGCCACTCTTTCAAACCCAGTCAGATAGGCCTCTATGTTGTCCTCTGCCGTCATCTTGGTCAACGCTTTATGGACCTCTTTCCTGACGTCCCGCTCTGGCTTTGGTGGGTCGGCCTTTTGTTGAGCAGCCAGCAATATCGACATCTGCTTGGCCAGAAGTCGGTTGGTCTCCTGTTGCGCCGCATTAGCCTGTATCAGCTGCTTCACAATCTCCTCCATGGCTGTGGCTCTTTATTTCAGTGCCGTCAGCTACAGGACACACAGCCCGTGTATATCTCACTGCACTTATGCCCGCATCCGAAGCACCATATGTGGGGAACCGCTCAGGTAGATGCTTGGTAGCAGTGCAGGAAACGGACACAGAGGCTGGATCACTCAAGTTTGGAGTTTATTTGGTTTCAGGTGCATAACAGTTTGTCTTTACAAAGGCACAAACAAAAACAAAACCTTCTTGGCTGAGAAATAACAAATGCAAAAACAAACCCTATCTACACAAGAGTCTGGCTGCCAGACTCTCGCTCTGGTTACTACAGACGGGTGGCACAGAATTACCTTGATGCAGGTCCAGATACACAGGTCAGTTTCCTCAGTGTAGTGCCACACCTCCTAGCTCTGACACTCAGACTATATCAGACCTTAATTAGTCAGGTGATCTCCCTGCTGTGGTCTTCTACCACACCCCCTTTAACTGCCGGGAAAATACCTGTTCTCCCAAACCACACCCTTCACTTTCTCACAGTCCATATTGTTATGGAACAAAGCACACCATGCACTAATGTTACCAATAATACCTCTATACAAGGCCTGGTTTCTGCCTGAAAAATGCTGAGAAAAAATCCCTGCTTGCAGGACTTTTCTCTTCTCATTTTTTAAGTGGATTCGGGGACGGAAACTCGAATGGAGAATGAGCGCTAGTGTGAACATAGCCTTAATAATACCACCATACTGTTACTGCCACTGTACAAAAACCAATATTACCACAATACAGTGACAGATACCTCTTCTACACAGATGCTCTGTTGCCCCTAATAACATGCCTCATATTTTGCCCAAAACATTAGTCAAGCTGTAGACAGTAGTAATATACCACAGTAATAGAGCCAACTTTTGTACTCAATAGAATAATAGTGACCAGACACTTTTATCATAATCAAATTTTATTATATAATTAAAATAATGATTTACTAATGCCTCCCATGGTATTAAAGCTCACCTCTGTGCCCCTACACAGTAATGATGCCCATAGTAATAATTCCCACCGTCATGCCCCTGCAGAGTAATAATACCCCTCTCTGCCCACTACACACTAACAATGCCCACCTGTGTGTCCTTACAAAATAATAAAGGTGGTACTCTCCCTTTTTGTAAACTCTTTGTTCCTCCACAGAATAATAATGATCCACTTTGTGCCACCTAATCGTGTCTCCTCATAGATTACAGCTTATCAGCTATAGTACCTTTTTGTTATAGAGCACCCTTATTAGTTCTAGTTCCCCTGTATTATAAGTGCCCCCTTATTAGTTCCCCCTTATTATGGTGCCCCTTATTAGTTTCCCCTTATTATAGTACCTTCTTATTAGTTTCCCCTTATTATAGTGCCCCCTTATTAATTCCCCCTTATTAGTATAATCCTCCTACAGTCACCCTAACATTATATGCCCCCACATTATAATATTCCCCTCCAATTGCCCCAAAGTATGAAGTCCCCTCTCCTGGTGCCCAAGTTTCAGAGGGGGTAAACTAGAGGGGGACATTAAACTGGGGCAGCTGGAGGGGGACATTAAACTGGGGGCAACTAGAGGCAGACATGTCCCCCTCCAGCTACCCCCACGGTTTAATGTCCTCTTCCAGTTGCCCCCAGTTTAATGTTCCTTTCAAACTTTCCCCCACTTTAATGTCCCCCTCCAGCTGCCCCCAGTTTAATGTCCCTCTTCTTCTCCCCCAGTTTAATGTCCCCCCTTCATCTGCACCCAGTTTGATGCCCCTCTCCATCTCCCCCCAGTTTAATGTTCCCCTTCATTTGCAGCTAGTTTAACGCCCCCTCCATCTGCCCCAAGTTTGATGTCCCCATTTCATCTGCCCCCAGATTGATGTCCCTCCTTCATCTACCCCCAGTTTGATGTCCCGCCTTCATCTGCCTCCAGTTTAACACAATAAAATACTGATACTCACCTCTCCTTGCACCCCTACTGTCTCTTCTCCCAGACTGTTCAGAGAGCTACAGGTGCGATGTGATGACATCACTTACACTTACAGTTCCCGGGGATCAGAGCACACCGGAATGTGCTTAAAACAGAGCGGTGAAGCAGGAGCTGTCCGTAGACGGCTCCTGCTTCATCATTGTATTTAACTCATCTGCGTCTGGAGAGGACACAGATGAGCTGATATCGGGACATACCTCCTGTCGACCGGGACAGCGGGGCAGGACCTGGAATCCCGGACGGTTGGGAGGTATGCCCAATGGGGACCGTTGACCCTATGGTTAAAGCAGCCCTGTGACAAAGCATGGAGAATAGATCTCCATGCTCTGTGGTAGGTGACAGGTTTCAACTGAATGAGAGTCCTGAGAGAACTCCACTTCAGTTGAAAGTGGTGCTCTCAGGATCGGAGGCACCAAGTGAAATGTCGGGTGTCCCGGATCCACTGGGGGCCCCTTTGGGTTTCGGGGCCCTGGCATAGATTTCCATTCTGGCACACTGTTACTTCCAATTGGGTACTTCATTAAGACTGGCATACAGAACGGCAGTCTTAATAAAATTCACCTATGTGTTTTCTACCAGGTGTAAGCAGTTATTGTGTGATATCTTTCATTTATAAACAAGCTCTTAATTCCTATCCATTTTCATATTTGCTACATACATAAAGTGCATGCATGAAAATACACAGAGCATGGAACATGGATGGAACGATTACAGATATTCTTTGATACTTTGATAATTATTTTTAATGTTTTTGCAGATATACATTTTTTTGCGTAATACTGCATATCTAATTGCATATAACATTCATGAACTCAATGATACATACTCAATAGACACACTTGAGGAGCCACATCTCACAAACCATCATTTAAATAAATCATCGATGTTAAATACACTTGTTCTGACATTTCCTGCAATATATAACACAGAATATACGCTTTGACAGATGGTAGTAAGAAATTCTTTATCACGGAAGTGTGAGTTATTCATTAGCTGTAAACATAGTTGCATTTTTTAAAATTTTCTGTATAACCCTGCTCTATTCATATAACTAAAGAAAACCCATAAACCAAAATGTATCACATCTTCATATTAAAGAGGATTTTTCACTATAGTATATTATTACCTGAATATATTAGGCCCCTGACATGTCCTCTTTTGTTATGCTATTTTTTAGCACCAACATTAGTCATTATAGTACGCAAAGTGGTTGCTGTACAGCTTTCCTTATGGCATGAACGCCTAAACCAGATTTTTGCTATTCAGATTTACATGCCCTTCCTCCTACTCTGTGTACAGCAAAGCTGGTCATACACATTAGAACAATGGTACCCGCCACCAATATTGCCATGACTAACTTATAATCTAATTTGACATTTCCCTGGAGAAGAAGGATTTGGCTTGTTGAATTTAAATCTGCTTCAATCTGTCTGGCTAACTCCTCTCTCTCCATTGAAATCAATATGTACTGAGAATATTTAAGGTGGATTGGATGAGAGGACTGTTAGTTGAATAAACATTCACTTTTATTTGTTTGAGATGACAGAAATGGGTTTGAAAGGCATGTCACTTCCTGGTTACTCAAATAAATTTATTTTGCAGTGGCAGCTATCCCACTCTTTAGTATCAACTAGAGATGGGCGAACCTCACAAGATTCATTTTGAAGAATTTGAGGTTTGACCCTCCAGTCTGCCAAGGCCTGTGACTGGACCTCAGCGGTCATGTGGTGCACGTAGACATCATGACGCAGGGTCAAAGGTGATGCTGGGGTGCGTGGAGGCCTGAAGAAGATGCTGAGGGATCGCCAGACGTCCAGGAGAGGTAAGGCAAGGTGAGTATAAATGTTTGTAGGGTCTCCACTTATTATACTCTGGGGTCTCCTCCTCCTATAATAGTGTTTTGTGGGTGCCAAACCCCAAAAGTTTCAGGTTCGGATCAAGCTAAAAAATTCAGGTTGAATCTGGTTCAATCCAAAGATCTGATATTGCAGTATATATAAAACTTGAATTGTGTAGAGCAGGACCATGTGAATAACCCTTACAAGAGTGGGTGCAATCCTAGAGATCTGGCATAAGATCCCACATAGATAAAAATCAAAAGCAGTCAGCACTCCAAGTAGTTCAAAAAAATCTGTATGGATTTACTCCAAATGCAATGTTTCGGTCCAATAAGTGCAGGACCTTTCTCAAGCAAAGTCATAGTGCATACTGAAAACTTATATGGTGAACACATATTATCTCATTATTAATTGTCAATCAAATATAATCATCTCTTATATATACATAATACATCATACAAAAATGAAAACCGTCTAATATACACAATAATAAAGGTGCCCATCCTAGTGCAGTCAATTCATAATAATAATAATAATACAAAAATGTCCATTATATAATATCAAAAAAGTGTTAAATTAATGATTCAATTAAAAAACATGTGTAGCTGATGCAATTAATCATACAACACCTGTATATCTCCAGACCTCAGCAGACTGAAATTAATAACTCACCCCATGGTAGAATGGACCGATAACACGCCAATTCAGCGTCCACATGTATCAGCCAGGCATGTCCGGAACAAGAACACGATAATTGCTATTGCACAATTGCTATGCGCACTGTACACTTTAAATACCAGAAAGATACTGGCAATATTCACAAAGCAAGGGTGACGATTCCTGTGTATTGCACATGCACATAAAGGCAAAAACGCCATCTTTAATTAAAGGCATTATCCCATATCATAATAACATATGAATTTAAAAAATAATAGATTTTTAAACTAGACATAAATGCCATGGTGACCAAAGGGACTATTTAGTTCAAAAGAAAGGAAGAAATAAATAAAATAATGTGCAGTGCAATACCTGCATATATTCTCTGCCAAATGGACTGGACTTAACCCTTTCACACATAATCACATTAATTTAAGTCATTATGTGCAAAGCGGTGTATGGAGAGAGCTCAGGAGCTGAGTTCTCTCCATACCCGGCAGATGACGGCTGTATAATACATCGCATTTGGAATAAATCCACATTGATTTTTTTCACTATTTGGAGTTCTGCCTGCTTTTGATTTTTATATATACAGTGGGTACGGAAAGTATTCAGACCCCTTTAAATTTTTCACTCTTTGTTTCATTGCAGCCATTTGCTAAAAGCAAAAAAGTTCATTTTATTTATCATTAATGTACACTCAGCTCCCCATCTTCACAGAAAAAAAAACAGAAATGTAGATATTTTTGGAAAATTTATTAAAAAAGAAAAACTGAAATATCACATGGTCATAAGTATTCAGACCCTTTGCTGTGACACTCATATTTAACTCACGTGCTGTCCATTTCCTTCTGATCCTCCTTGAGATGGTTCTACTCCTTCATTGGAGCCCAGCTGTGTTTAATTAAACTGATTGGACTTGATTAAGAAAGGCACACACCTGTCTATATAAGACCTCACAGCTCACAGTGCATGTCAGAGCAAATGAGAATCATGAGGTCAAAGGAACTACCCAAGGAGCTCAGAGACAGAATTGTGGCAAGGCACAGATCTGGTCAAGGTTACAAAAGAATTTCTGCAGCACTCAAGGTTCCTAAGAGCACAGTGGCCTCCATAATCCTTAAATGGAAGAAGTTGGGCGTGGCCTAGAATCCTATGGATTAGGACACATCTTTTACCTGCACTGTCTTTCCGGACCTCTCCGCTCCTTCTTCCACACCTATGGGCAAGCGCCTCCCCAAGAAAGTGCCTCCGGGCACCCCTGCACCTCCCGACCGCCCTTCTAGAGCGACTATTGATGGGTTCCTTGCCCCGCCGCCCTCCTCTCCTAACCGGCACTCCACCAGGCTGCGGCCATTTTGGGAGGTGTCGGGGTCTTCCTCCATGCCCCTGCAGGTGGCCTGCCACACTGACTCTGCAGCGGGGCCTTCTTCCTTGGCTGGGGTCCCGCTTCTACTGAGGTCCCACTCGGCCCCAGACCTCACAGCTCACAGTGCATGCCAGAGCAAATGAGAATCATGAGGTCAAAGGAACTGCCCAGGGAGCTCAGAGACAAAATTGTGGCAAGGCACAGATCTGCCCAAGGTTACAAAAGAATTTCTGCAGCACTCAAGGCTTCTAAGAGCATAGTGGCCTCCATAATCCTGAAATGGAAGAAGTTTGGGATGACTAGAACTCTTCCTATACCTGGCCGTCCAGCCAAACTGAGCAATCATGGGAGAAGAGCCTTGGTGAGAGAGGTAAAGAAGAACCCAAAGATCACTGTGGCTGATCTCCAGAGATGCAGTAGGGAAATGGGAGAAAGTTCCACAAAGTCAACTATCACTACAGCCCTCCACCAGTCGGGGCTTTCTGGCAGAGTGGCCCGAAGGAAGCCTCTCCTCAGTGCAAGACATATGAAAGCCCGCATAGAGTTTGCCAAAAAACACATGAAGGACTCCCAGACTATGAGAAATAAGATTCTCTGGTCTGATGAGACGAAGATTGAACTTTTTGGCGTTACTTCTAAGTGGTATGTGGGGGAGAAAACCAGGCACTGCTTATCACCTGCCCAATACAATCCCAACAGTGAAACATGGTGGTGCAGCATCATGCTATGGGGGTTTTTTTTTCAGCTGCAGGGACAGGACGAATGGTTGCAATTGAAGGAAAGATGAATGCGGCCAAGTACAGAGATATCCTGGAAGAAAACTTTTTCCAGAGTGCTCTGGACCTCAGACTGGGCCGAAGGTTCACCTTCCAACAAGACAATGACACTAAGCACACAGCTAAAATAACAAAGGAGTGGCTTCAGAACAACTCTGTGACCATTCTTGACTGGCCCAGCCAGGGCCCTGACCTCAACCCAATTGAGCATCTCTGGAGAGACCTGAAAATGGCTGTCCACCAACGTTCACCATCCAACCTGACGGAACTGGAAAGGATCTGCAAGGAAGAATGGCAGAGGATCCCCAAATGCAGATGTGATAAACTTGTTGTATCATTCCCAAGAAGACTCATGGCTATACTAGCTCAAAAGGGTGCTTCAGATCAATACTGAGCAAAGGGTCTGAATACTTATGACCATGTGATATTTCAGTTTTTCTTTTTTAATAAATTTGCAAAAATATCTATATTCCTTTTTTTTCTGTCAAGATGGGGTCGTGAGTGTACATTAATGAGAAATAATATGAACTTTTTTGCTTTTAAAAAAATGGCAGCAATGAAACAAAGAGTGAAAAATTTAAAGGGGTCTGAATACTTTCCGTACCCACTATATATATTTATATTTATATACAGTACAGACCAAAAATTTGGACACACTTTCTCATTCCAAGAGTTTTCTGTATTTTCATGACTATAAATATTGTAGATTCACACTGAAGGCATCAAAACTATGAATTAACACATGTGGAATTATATACTTAACAAAAAAGTGTGAAACAACTGAAAATATGTCTTATATTCTAGGTTCTTCAAAGTAGCCACCTTTTGCTTTGATTACTGCTTTGCACACTCTTGGTATTTTCTTGATGAGCTTCGAGAGGTAGTCACCTGAAATGGTCTTCCAACAGTCTTGAAGGAGTTCCCAGAGATGCTTAGCACTTGTTGGCCCTTTTGCCTTCACTCTGCGGTCCAGCTCACCCCAAACCATCTCGATTGGGTTCAGGTCTGGTGACTGTGGAGGCCAGGTCATCTGGCGTAGCACCCCATCACTCTCCTTCCTGGTCAAATAGCCCTTACACAGTCTGGAGGTGTGTTTGGGGTCATTGTCCTGTTGAAAAATAAATGATGGTCCAACTAAACGCAAACCGGATGGAATAGCATGCCGCTGCAAGATGCTGTGGTAACCATGCTGGTTCAGTATTCCTTCAATTTTGAATAAATCCCCAACAGTGTCACCAGCAAAGCACCCCCACACCATCACACCTCCTCCTCCATGCTTCACGGTGGGAACCAGGCATGTAGAGTCCATTCATTCACCTTTTCTGCGTCGCACAAAGACACGGTGGTTGGAACCAAAGATCTCAAATTTGGACTCAACAGACCAAAGCACAGATTTCCACAGGTCTAATGTCCATTCCTTGTGTTCTTTAGCCCAAACAAGTCTCTTCTGCTTGTTGCCTGTCCTTAGCAGTGGTTTCCTAGCAGCTATTTTACCATGAAGGCCTGCTGCACACAGTCTCCTCTTAACAGTTGTTGTAGAGATGTGTCTGCTGCTAGAACTCTGTGTGGCATTGACCTGCTCTCTAATCTGAGCTGCTGTTAACCTGCGATTTCTGAGGCTGGTGACTCGGATGAACTTATCCTCCGCAGCAGAGGTGACTCTTGGTCTTCCTTTCCTGGGGCGGTCCTCATGTGAGCCAGTTTCTTTGCAGCGCTTGATGGTTTTGGCCACTGCACTTGGGGACACTTTCAAAGTTTTCCCAATTTTTCGGACTGACTGACCTTCATTTCTTAAAGTAATGATGGCCACTCGTTTTTCTTTACTTAGCTGCTTTTTTCTTGCCATAATACAAATTCTAACACTCCATTCAGTAGGACTATCAGCTGTGTATCCACCTGACTTCTGAACAACACAACTGATGGTCCCAACCCCATTTATAAGGCAAGAAATCCCACTTATTAAACCTGACAGGGCACACCTGTGAAGTGAAAACCATTTCAGGTGACTACCTCTTGAAGCTCATCAAGAGAATGCCAAGAGTGTGCAAAGCAGTAATCAAAGCAAAAGGTGGCTACTTTGAAGAACCTAGAATATAAGACATATTTTCAGTTGTTTCACACTTTTTTGTTAAGTATATAATTCCACATGTGTTAATTCATAGTTTTGATGCCTTCAGTGTGAATCTACAATTTTTATAGTCACGAAAATACAGAAAACTCTTGGAATGAGAAGGTGTGTCCAAACTTTTGGTCTGTACTGTATGTATATGTATATATATATATATATATATATATATATATAATATACACACACACACACATATATAGTATATAAATGTGAACACACATGTATAATGTACAAATACAAAATCTCTGTGCAGTTTTCTATAACTATCTCTGTGTCTATAGCATCTCCATCATTTTGAGTTTCTTCAGCTTTTTCCTTTGCTGCATCACAATTAAGACCCAGCTAAAAACGAGAAATCACAGGACTGGGTTTTCACAAATATAATAAAATTTAACCTTTAATGAAATAGATTAAAATTAGTGCCAAACATACAGTTACATTACACTGAGATACCCATAGTTCCTATAAATACCCCATAGATAAATATGGGCTTAAGAGACCAATAAATATACTCTTATACTGGAACTGATCGCCTGCAACAGTCCCCCACTGAAAAGTTTGGGCTGGCTTATTAAGATAAAGCCTACAAAATAGTTGGCTATTTTGCAAGTACCAGAGCCTACCATTCAGGCTCTGGGAAATGTGGTTTTAACCGCAATTCTCTTATCTTGCTATTTACTATCTCCTGATGATCTTGCGCTATTCAGTAGGCGAGAGAAACATGTTGAGAATTTATGATATCTATTAGTTTCTACCCTTAGCTGTCCTGAGTGATCATTATTTAGTAGTGGTCATTATTTAGCAGTGTTGGGTGGAGCCGGACACTATATATCCTGGGGGAGACGGTTGACCTGTATATCCCAGGGTTTAGCTGGTCATGCTTCATCTGTTTATTAGCTTATTATCTAGCTAGCTATATTCCACTTTCATTTATAGGACTAGTGAGGGTATTAGCAATCTTTAGGAGAACATGTATGTATTTGTTTCTGATTGCTGAGACTTGTAGTGCACCTTCCCCAAGGTGGCATGTAGGCTTTATCTTAACCAGTCAGCCCAAACTATTCAGTGGGGGACTGATGCATGCTATCATTTCCAGTATAAGAGTGTATATTTATTGGTCTCTTAAGCTGATATTTATCTATGGAGTATTTATAGGCACTATGGGTATCTCAGTGTAATGTAGCTGTATGTTTGACACTCATTTTAATCTATATCATTAAAGATTAAATTTTATCTTACATATTATATTTGTGAAAACCTAATCCTGTGATTTGTCCTTTCTACTTTGGAGTTTTCCTGTCACCCACTGTGAATTACAGCTAAAGCAAGGCAACTTCTACTGCCTTTCCACTGGGCTTGAGATTGCATGTCCAACCTGGCCACAAAAGGCCATGTTTTAAGATATCCTCTGCCTCTAGTCAGTTTTTTTCTGAAATGGGCAACCCCTTTAAATTGTCATTGGACTAATACAAATTATACAATAATTTATTTTAAAGATAAAGCAATTGTCTGTGTAACTGCAATGTATAAAGGACTAGTGGACTATGTCTCTAACAATGAAATACAAAAAATCCTGCTTTTCAGTGCTAATATTATTTTCAACTTGTTTCTACCAATATGAAGTGTTCTTCCTGCTGGACTCTCTTTCTGTAGAAGTCAGGTACAGTAGCTGAGGGAGGAATCCTTTCCTGCCATGATTTGCAGCAACTATTTCTATAGCCCCTTGGTGGCTACAGTGGAAGCAGCCCACCCCCAATGTCACTACCCACACTCCCCTTTAGAATTCATTATTATGCTGACATTTTAGGAATTTGCAAACTAATGTCAGATAATATTTGCATAGTGGGCCCTTAGAATATATTACACTGGTGGGCCCTAGACACCCTAGTTTGACACTGTGCAGCCATACTGGGGTTCAAGAGGGGGACCATGGCATGTTGAGCCCCACAATTTAAAGGGATATCATGCTGGGGAGAAAAAATGAGAGGAAAACTATGTCAGACATCTTAATTAAAAGGGATTCCATGCTATAGACCAGGAATGAGAAGGGAACCATGTTACGGGCCACGATTTAGGGGGATGCCATGCTGGGGACTATGAATTATACAGAAACCATGCTGAAGACCATTATTTAAAGGGAAACCATCAGTTTCAACTTTTTACATGCTTCCAAAAGTGCACAAAAATGCTTCCTGCCCATTGGGTCGACTGATCGTGTCAGGTAACGACAGTTTATGTGAGCTGATCTGTCAATTTGTGGATTTCCATCTTAAACCGTTACTAGAGACACTCCCTTCATTTATTAAAGATACATCTGATATACTTTTGAAGATCAATGGTATACATTTAAAACCTGACCTGTGACATGGAATCTTTATATACGTCTATAAGACATCTGGATGGCCTGAAAACTATTCAAACATTCATTGCCATGTCCACCATTGATGAAGATCTAGGTGAGTTGCTGCAGAACTTACTTTCTTTTGCTTTCTCACACACTTTTTAAGGCTTTATTTTACCTACAGCTCCAGGGAACATCTATGGGGGCATCTTGTGCGCCCTCATATGCTAACCTGTTCCTGGGGCTGTGGGAACGTCATATTTTCTCACAGATTCTCCCCCTCTAATTAAAAATGTACAATTTTGGGGGCAATACATTGATGATGTGCTTATGATTTGGCAGGGCTCGGTTAAGGATCTTGAGAAATTTATGGGCCATTTCAGTCAGAATGAAAAAAAAAACATCAAACTCACCTTTCAGTGGAGCCAGACAAAAGTGGACTTTTTGGACGTTAAATTTCAGATCCCGTTCTATGCAATTATGTAGATACACAACCAGCAATTACTTACAGGAGTTCAAAGAATCTGAAGTATATGTTGGCCATCATTCAACCAATCCAACTACATTCATATTTGGTCGACAAGGTCCAAAGTTAGGCTGTCAACCGTGTGGAAAGTGCGTTGACGGTTGTAATATTGATTCAGCAACCGATTTTTAAAACTCTGATCATTCTCAACATTTCAAAATATGTCATACTTTTAACTGTCAATCCTCTGGGGTTATATATTTTGCCATTTGTCCATGTAATCTCATCTACATTGGCCTTATGACTCTAGAATTAAGGAGACATACTCAGGAACATGTCTTAGGTATAATAAATGCTGATGATTCGGTTGATGTTATTTCAAAACATTTAAAACTTTTTCATAATTCAGATCCCTCAGGTTTTAGATGTTAAGATTCAGATGCAAGGTAAGAAATGTACGAATCTATAGGAGAGCAGCAGCAGAAAAGGACTGACAACTGCGAGCAGTAGAAAATGCTACTTAAAGGCAAAACACTACTGCGAGCGAAGACCGGCCTCAGACGCCTTCACCAGAGCTCCTCGCAAGAAGAGATGGCCTTTCGCTGAATTTGAAGACCGGAATTGTCACCAGAACAGAAAGTGTATTACAAATAAATGCACTGCAGCAGGAGCCTACACCAAATCCGCACACTACTCACAGGGACAGAGAAAACAGAATGGTCAACTATCACGGGTCAGCAGCTGAGGAGGGCAACACAGATCCAAATCACGAGACGAAGATAAATCCGGGAAACAAAGCCAATAGTCAGAACCGATCAGGAATGCCAGAACAAAATCGCAAGACAAAAGAGGAATCCAGGTACACAGCCACAGGTCAGGTATAGGAGAAGTCAAATCACAGTCAGGCGCTTAGCAGGAGTTTAGGAAACTGATTAGCCAGCACAGCTGAGTGATAGGGAGTGGTTTAAAAAGGCTTGTTCAGGAAGCTTCCCTATGTTGTCATGGCAACCTTAAAGCAGCAACCACCAACCCTTCTTTATGTAGACCCGGCAACTTTAAAGCAGCAACAACAGATCTAACATCCCTGTCATTAGAGCCCGAGCCATCGATCAAGTAAGTGGTGGACCGAGGGCAGGAAATTGGAAATTGCGTTTGTCACAAAAAGAGAGCAGATGGATTTTGAATACCATTCAACCCAGTGGCCTGAATGAAAACGTAAGTTTTGCTCCTTTCCTTTGAGTTGGTGTATTGTTTTTGTCTTACGTGACATTGTTACGTTAATAGGGATTTATGTATTGATTTTGTGACAAGGAAGAATTTATATAAATATTTTTTTTTCTTTATTACATTACTGCAGTTTCTCATCTCAAAATAATTTGCTAGATCTTATTTGTTTTTATTATATTTTAATTGTTGTCTTGTGTTTTTTTTTCTGTTTCTTTTTCTTATCCAGTATTAACGATGTCAAATAAATTCCTCTTTCGTCTACCAGCTTCCTACGATATATGTGATTTTGCGGTCGTAATTGATTTACAAGTGACATGCCAAATTTCTTCTTCTTCCACTTACAAGATATATTTTTATGATATATTATACCGTGGGGAAAAAAAGTATTTAGTCAGCCACCAATTGTGCAAGTTTTCCCACTTAAAAAGATGAGAGAGGCCTGTAATTGACATCATAGGTAGACCTCAACTATGAGAGACAAAATGAGAAAACATATCTAGAAAATCACATTGTCTGATTTTTAAAGAATTTATTTGCAAATTATGGTGGAAAATAAGTATTTGGTCACCTACAAACAAGCAAGATTTCTGGCTCTCACAGACCTGTAACTTCTTCTTTAAGAGGCTCCTCTGTCCTCCACCATTACCTGTAGTAATGGCCCCTGTTTGACATTGTTATCAATATAAAAGACACCTGTTCACAACCTCAAACAGTCACACTCCAAACTCCACTATGGTGAAGACCAAAGAGCTGTGGAAGGACACCAGAAACAAAATTGTAGACCTGCACCAGGCTGGGAAGACTGAATCTGCAATAGGCAAGCAGCTTGGTGGGAAGAAATCAACTGTGGGAGCAATAATTAGAAAATAGAAGACATACAAGACCACTGATAATCTCCCTCGATCAGGGAATCCACGCAAGATCTCACCCCGTGGGGTCAAAATGATAACAAGAATGGTGAGCAAAAATCCCAGAATCATACGGGGATTTAGTGAATGACCCGCAGAAGGCTGGGACTAACGTAACAAAGGCTAACGTCAGTAACACACTACGCTGCCAGGGACTCAGATCCTGCAGTGCCAGACGTGTCCCCCTGCTTAAGCCAGTACATATCCGGGCCCCTCTGAAGTTTGCTAGAGAGCATTTGGATGTTCCAGAAGAGTATTGGGAGAATGTCAGATGAAACCAAAGTAGAACTGTTTGGTAGAAACACAACTCGTCGTGTTTGGAGGAGAGTGAATGCTGAGTTGCATACAAAGAACACCATACCTACTGTGAAGAATGGGGATGGCAACATCATGCTTTGGGGCTGTTTCTCTGCAAAGGGAACAGGACGATTGATCCGTGTACATGAAAGAATGAATGGGGCCATGTATCTTGAGATTTTGAGTGCAAACCTCCTTCCATCAGCAAGGACATTGAAGATGAAACGTGGCTGGGTCTTTCAGCATGACAATGATCCCAAGCACACCGCCAGGGCAACGAAGGAGTGGCTTCATAAGAAGCCTTTCAAGGTCCTGGAGTGGCCTAGCCAGTCTCCAGATCTCAACCCCATAGAAAACCTTTGAAGGGAGTTGAAAGTCCGTGTTGCCCAAAGACAGCCCCAAAACATCACTGCTCTAGAGGAGATCTGCATGGAGGAATGGGCCAATATATCAGCCACAGTGTGTGCCAACCATGTGAAGACTTACAGAAAACTTTTGACCTCTGTCATTCCCAACAAAGGATATATAACAAAGTATTATGTACTTAATAGTAAATTACTGGGTAAAACTGCCAATGAAAAAGACTTGGGGATTGTGGTGGACAATAAGCTTACCTTTAGTGACCAGTGCCAGGCAGCTGCTGCCAAGGCAAATAAAATTATGGGATGCATCAAAAGAGGTATAGATTGTCATGACAAGAACATAGTTATGCCTCTATACAAATACTGATACGGCCACACTTAGACTATTGTGCACAATTCTTGGCCCCAGTATACAAGAAAGACAAAATCGAACTAGAAAGAGTGCAAAGAAGGACAACCAAAATTATTAGGGGAATGGGTGGATTGGAGTACAACGATAGATTAACAAACTTGGAGTTATTCAGTTTAGAGAAAAGAAGTCTACGGGGTGATCTAATAACAATGTACAAATACATGAAGGGACAGCACAAAGGACTTTCTAATGATCTTTTTACCCCTAGGCCAGTGACAGTGACAAGGGGACATCCTCTACGACTGGAGGAGAGAAAGTTTCACCAGCAACATAGAAGAGGATTTTTTACAGTAAAAACAACAAGGCTATGGAACTCTCTGCCCCAGGAAGTGGTGATGGTGTATTCATTGAACAAGTTCAAAGAGGGCCTGGATGCCTTTCTCGAACAGAACAACATTACAGGTTATGGGTTTTAGATTTTAAGGGCACGTTGATCCAGGGTTTTATGCTGATTGCCAGATTGGAGTCGGGAAGGAATTTTTTCCCATGAAATGGGCATAAGCCTCATGGGGTTTTTTGCCTTCCTCTGGATCAACACTGTAGGGGACTGAAGGGTTATAGGTTGGACTTGATGGACTGATGTCTTCATCCAACCTCATCTACTACTATTGAGATGAACTTTTGTTATTGACCAAATACTTATTTTCCACCATAATTTGCAAATAAATTCTTTAAAAATTAGACAATGTGATTTTCTGGATTTGTTTTCTCATTTTGTCTCTCATACTTAAGGTCTACCTATGATGTCAATTACAGGCCTCTCTTATCTTTTTAAGTGGGAGAACTTGCACAATTGGTGGCTGACTAAATACTTTTTTTTCCCCACTGTATACTTTACTTTCTATATACGTTCTGGAGTCATATGTCTCTTGTAATAGCAATATTGTTATTCTTTTCACGAGTTTGGTATTTTTTCTCACTTCTCACTGCACACCGGCACTTTATCTTTCTTTTTTTGCACTTTTTCACTTACTTTTTTATTTATTATTAGATATAAATATAAATTTGGTGGGTGATGAATTTAAGAGATTTTATTATATATTAGAATTCATATGAAGTTATTACACTGGCAATTTTTTTGTATTTAATTATTTTATTTTATATATGATCATGTATTGTATTTATTTCAGTTTTTTTTTCATTGTGTAATCCCTGTATCATGTGTGGTTTGATTTGTATTTGGGATAATATATTGTATGGTTTCACATTTGTAATAATCATCATAATTAATTATACACATTATAATTTTATTGCTATAATATATGATAGAATATGTGAGTATACATAATAGTGGTAGTTTTTATTAGGCTCCATGTACTTTATCTGGCCGGTAGTGCATATGTTTAAAATCTTCGCTCCTCCTACTTGCAACAGTTTATTGTACTAGGCATTAATATATCCATCACTTGTTGGTAATTTTAACTTGTGTCTGTGCTGGCTATGTTTGACCGGCTTTCGGAGCTGTTGCATAGCTGCGTGTCCTTCATTTTGTTCCTCTATGTTTTAGCTTATGCTGGCTATGTATCAGCCGGCTGACTTTGTTATTGTACAGCTGTGCTGTCTGGACCTTTTTTTTTTCTTTCTTTTTTTAAATTCTTCCTCAGTGCATGCGCGGGTCCACGGCACATCGCAGATGATGTAGGATAAGTGGGTTAATCTTGCGGTGTCCCGACATTGCGTGTTCCCGAACATGCGCAGAGCACTTTATGCACGTAATAAAAGCCATAGATATGGCGCCTTTCTGACACGGACAGGCACATTTAGTTAGGTAAGGAGCACATAAGCTGCATATTAATTAATTATATTTAGCAAGACCATAGGCCATATGTGTATACAGTTGAAACCAGAAGTTTAGACTATAGAAAAAGACACATATGCAAATTTTTCTCACTATCTGACATGAAATCAGAATAAACTTTTTCCGTTTTAGGTCAATTAGGATTACCAAAATTATTTATATTTGCCAAATTCCAGAATAATGAGAGAGAGATAATTTTTTTTAAGGCATTTTTATTACTTTCTGCAAAGTCAAAAGTTTCCATACATTTCATTAGTATTTGGTACCATTGCCCTTAAACTGTATGACTTGGGTCAAACGTTTTGGATCTCCTTCCACAAGATTCTCACAATAGTTGGTAGGAATTAGGGCCCATTCCTCCTGACAGAACTAGTGTAACTGAGCCATGTTTTTAGGCCGCCTTGCTCGCCCCTGCCTTTTCAGCTTTGCCCATAAATTTTCACTAGGATTGGGATCAGGGCTTTGTGATGGCCATTCCATAACATTAATTTTGTTATCCTTAATCCAGTAACCAGTTTGGCAGTATGCTTTGGGTCATGGTCCATTTGGAAGACCCATTTGCTTTCCAAGCTTTAACTTCTTGGCTGATGTCTTGAGATGTTGCTTCAGTATTGCCACATAATGTTCTTTCCTCATGATGCCATCTATTTTGTGAAGTGCATCAGTCCCTCCTGCAGTAAAACAACCCAACAACATGATGCTGCCATCTCCGTGTTTCACAGTTGGGATGGTGTTCTAGTTACATGCTAGTTTTTCAATATTTTAGGTATAGGTATTTGGCTCATACATATTTACATACAGGATTACTCCTTTATACTTGTGATACTAGCTATATGTGTAGGGTTTCCTTATATGGGCCCTATGTTTGCCATATGCCGGTTGTCACGGTTTGTTTGTATTTGTTCAGCTCACATATGTGACCTTTTTGATTTTCTACCTATATAAGTGTTTACAAACCATGTTTTCCTATCATTTTATGTGGATGCCTCTTTTTTTCCTTGTCTCTTTATGTTATATTTGATTCATTTTTATCCATGTAAGAATTTCAATAAATTATATTTCATAATTTTACATGTGTGAAATTTTTATCTAAAAGGTTATTCAGTACACATCTTGTGCAATGTATGCCTTCCTGGAACAGCTGTTTGAGGGGGCATTTTGTTGTGCAGGGTGTAAAACTAAACGAGCGGTCATCTTTAAAGACCCGGCATCCACCATAATAGTACGGGGGATGTCAGGAAGAGGTTAAATGCGACCTGCTAGTCCTAGGAAGAAGTACAGAGGCATCCTGAAAACACTAAAATAGACAAATCACTGGGACCTGATGGTAAATTAAATACGATAATATAGAGGCCGCTGTATCTAATACTTCAGGACTCTCTAGAAAACGGGTATGTCCCATAAGGTTTGCGCATAAAAAATGTTGTGCCAATATACAAAAAGTGATCCCAGAAACTATAGGCTGTTAAGTCTAACCTCAGTGGTAGGGAAAATATTTCAGTGTTTTCTAAGAGATGCTATCCTGTAGTTTCTCAATGAAAATAACCTTATAACACTCTATCAGCATGGGTTTATGAGGAATTTGTACTATCAGACTAATTTGATCAGCTTCTATGAAGAGGTCAGTTCTGCACTATATACTGTACAGTACAGACCAAAAGTTTGGACACACCTTCTCATTCCACCACACCTTCTGTATTTTCATGACTATAAAAATTGTAGATTCACACTGAAGGCATCAAAACTATGAATTAACACATGTGGAATTATATACTTAACAAAAAAGTGTGAAACAACTGAAAATATGCCTTATATTCTAGGTTCTTCAAAGTAGCCACCTTTTGCTTTGATTACTGCTTTGCACAATCTTGGCATTCTCTTGATGAGCTTCGAGAGGTAGTCACCTGAAATGGTCTTCCAACAGTCTTGAAGGAGTTCCCAGAGATGCTTAGCACTTGTTGGCCCTTTTGCCTTCACTCTGCAGTTCAGCTCACCCCAAACCATCTTGATTGGGTTCAGGTCTGGTGACTGTGGAGGCCAGGTCATCTGGCGTAGCACCCCATCACTCTCCTTCCTGGTCAAATAGCCCTTACACAGTCTGGAGGTGTGTTTGGGGTCATTGTCCTGTTGAAAAATAAATGATGGTCCAACTAAACGCAAACCGGATGGAATAACATGCTGCTGCAAGATGCTGTGGTAACCATGCTGGTTCAGTATTCCTTCAATTTTGAATAAATCCCTAACAGTGTCACCAGCAAAGCACCCCCACACCATCACACCTCCTCCTCCATGCTTCACGGTGGGAACCAGGCATGTAGAGTCCATTCATTCACCTTTTCTGCGTCGCACAAAGACACGGTGGTTGGAACCAAAGATCTCAAATTTGGACTCATCAGACCAAAGCACAGATTTCCACAGGTCTAATGTCCATTCCTTGTGTTCTTTAGCCCAAACAAGTCTCTTCTGCTTGTTGCCTGTCCTTAGCAGTGGGTTCCTAGCAGCTATTTTATCATGAAGGCCTGCTGCAACAGTCTCCTCTTAACAGTTGTTGTAGAGATGTGTCTGCCGCTAGAACTCTGTGTGGCATTGACCTGCTCTCTAATCTGAGCTGCTGTTAACCTGCAATTTCTGAGGCTGGTGACTCGGATGAACTTATCCTCCGCAGCAGAGGTGACTCTTGGTCTTCCTTTCCTGGGGCGGTCCTCATGTGAGCCAGTTTCTTTGCAGCGCTTGATGGTTTTGGCCACTGTACTTGGGGACACTTTCAAAGTTTTCCAAATTTTTCGGACTGACTGACCTTCATTTCTTAAAGTAATGATGACCACTCGTTTTTCTTTACTTAGTTGCTTTTCTCTTGCCATAATACAAATTCTAACACTCCATTCAGTAGGACTATCAGCTGTGTATCCACCTGACTTCTGAACAACACAACTGATGGTCCCAACCCCATTTATAAGGCAAGAAATCCCACTTATTAAACCTGACAGGGCACACCTGTGAAGTGAAAACCATTTCAGGTGACTACCTCTTGAAGCTCATCAAGAGAATGCCAAGAGTGTGCAAAGCAGTAATCAAAGCAAAAGGTGGCTACTTTGAAGAACCTAGAATATAAGACATATTTTCAGTTGTTTCACACTTTTTTGTTAAGTATATAATTTCACATGTGTTAATTCATAGTTTTGATGCCTTCAGTGTGAATCTACAATTTTTATAGTCATGAAAATACAGAAAACTCTTGGAATGAGAAGGTGTGTCCAAACTTTTGGTCTGTACTGTACATGTGTAATACGGTGGATGTGATGTATCTGTACCACCTAAAAGGTTGGTATACAAAATGAGAATGTTGGTACTAGGCAAAAACATATGTATTTGAGTTCACAACTGGCTTAGTGATAAGAAACAGAGGGTGCTTGTTAATGGTAAATACTCTCCTTTTTAATATGTTTATTAATGATGTGGTAGAGGGTATACAGAGCAGGGTTTTGATATCTGCAAATGATACTAAACTTTTATCAAAACTGAGGAGGATAGTAGAATATTAAAGGGGGAATTTAGGGAAGCTGGAAGCATAGGCGGAAACATGGCAAATGAAGTTTAATGTAGACAAATGTAAGGTTATGCATATTGGACGATGGAATAAAATGTATAATTATGTACTTAATAATAAATTACTAGGTAAGACTGCCACTGAAAGAGATTTGGGAATTTTGGTGGACAGTAAACTGTCAAGGCAAATAAAATTATGAGATGCATGTGTATGGCCACACATAGACTATTGTGTGCAATTTTGGGCCCCAGTATACAAGAAGGACATAACTTACCTAGAGACAATGCTGAGGTGGGCAACCAAGACAATTAGAGGAATGGGTGCATTGGAGTACAAAGACAAATGAATAAATTTGGGTTTTTCAGTTTAGAAAAAGACAGCTATGGGGAGACCTAATCACAATGTACAAATACATGAAGGGACAGTACAAAGATCTTTATAATGAACTTTATACTCCTAGGACGGTGACAGTGACAAGGGGATATCCTCTACACCTAGTGGAGAGAACATTTCACCAGCATCATAGAAAGGGATTCTTTACTGTAAGGGCAGTACTGCTATGTAACTCAATGCCACAGGAAGTGCTGATGGTGAATTCATAGTGCCAGTTCAAAACAGTGTCTGAATAACTTTCTTGACCAGAAAAATACTAAAGGTCATGGGTTTTAGATTTTTGGTTTAGACAAGTTGATCCAGGGTCTTATACTTTATAACCCTCATGGTTTTTTTTTCCTTCATGTGGATCACTGTAGGATTATGGGTTGGTCTTGATGGATCTGTTTCTTTATCCAACCTCATCTACTATGGAACTATGTATATCTGCGTCCTCAGTATACAAATATAGTTTACTAAAATTGTGAATCAGGAAGCTAAAGGCTTCACCATTCAGGCATTTGCTAGTGATGTCTTTGGCTCAGTGTAGACCTGCTGCATCAAGAGACAAGAAGAAGAGCGCTATAGAGAGTTCTGAGGAGACAGAACTGGGTAAGTATGACTTTTTTATTTATATGGTAAAACTACAGTGTGGAGGAGCCACTGGGGCCCATTATACTATGTCTAAGGGCTACTAAGGACCATTATACTTTGTCCAATGGCCACTGGAGACCATTATATGTGTGCAGGGTCCTCTGTTAACAATTATTCTCTGTGAAAGGGCCACTGCTATCAGGAACCACTGCACATTCATTATATGTTTGTACATTGTAATTCGATCATCCAGTAGCTATCTTATTTTTATTTTTTGCAAAGTGAGTAAAAGCAAGTTTGATAACCTGTCTTGGTACTGCACTCCACCCATTCCCAGGCATTTTTTGCTCTCTACCTTCCAAATATTTTTTTTTATTTTTCCATTTGCAGAGCTGTATGGGTGCTTAATTTTTGCAAGACAAATTGTACTATGTAATATTACCATTTAATATTCCGTATGATGTATAAAATTCAGAATGGGGTAGAATTAGAGAAAACTGTTTGGCGGCCTTTCTTACAGGCTTTGTTCACTGTGCAACCAAAATTGCATCTTAACTGTATTCTGTGGGTTAATATAATTATGGTGATATCAAATTTATATGGTTTTTGTTACATTTTAAAAACTTGAAAAAAAATCCAAAAATTTTTGGAGAGTTGCCATATTCTGACACCCATAAATTTTTTTTTTATATTTCTGTATACGGGGATGCATAAAGCATCTTTTTTGTAGGGTCAGATGTACTTTTTATTTATACCATTTTGGGGAATGTCTGATGTTTTGCTCAATTTTTATAAAAAATGTTTATGGGAGGCGAAACAGAAAAAATTGTCGGTTCAGCTTTTTTAATTTTTCTCCCCACTACGGTGTTCACTGTATGAGAAAAATATTTTTTTCTATGTTTGTAGATCTGGCATGTTTGGGTGCAGGGATACCTAATGTGTGTGTGTTTTATATTTTTATTGTTATATCTAGGGAAAGGTAGTCATTTGAACTTAATATTTTTTTTATATTTTCATATTTTTTTTTACTTTTATTTTTAGTCTCCCTAGTGGTCTTGAACCCCAGAGGGTCTGATCACTTATATGCTAATGCATTTCAGTGTATTATAAAATCCCTATGCTTCTATTACAGGGTGCCTAGCATAGCCTGCAATAGAAGTAATGTAATGACAAGCAGTGTCAGAATGGGATGTCTAGGGCCTAGCAGTGGAATTGATTCTAGGGGTCCAACCTATTACTACTGGCATTCAAGCCACACCACATTCCTGGCTCTGTCAGGTTCTGTTTGGGCATATGGATCCTGGTGGGGGTGCCTAATTTATGAAGAGGGGTGCACCTCATTATAAATTAGGCGCAAACTCAGCCCTTATATTTTCCATATTACTCAGAGGTGTATCAGTCTGTATTGACAACATCTGAGAGGTTACAGTGCCTTGCGAAAGTATTCGGCCCCCTTGATCTTTTCAACCTTTTGCCACATTTCAGGCTTCAAACATAAAGATATAAAATTTAAATTTTTTGGTGAAGAATCAACAACAAGTGTGAAGTGGAACAAAATTTATTGGTTATTTTAAACTTTTGTAAAAAATAAAAAACTGAAAAGTGGGGCGTGCAATATTATTCGGCCCCTTTACTTTCAGTGCAGCAAACTCACTCCAGAAGTTCAGTGAGGATCTCTGAATGATCCAATGTTGTCCTAAATGACTGATGATGATAAATATAATCCACCTGTGTGTAATCAAGTCTCCGTATAAATGCACCTGCTCTGTGATAGTCTCAGGGTTCTGTTTAAAGCGCAGAGAGCATTATGAAGACCAAGGAACACACCAGGCAGGTCCGTGATACTGTTGTGGAGAAGTTTAAAGCCAGATTTGGATACAAAAAGATTTCCCAAACTTTAAACATCCCAAGGAGCACTGTGCAAGCGATCATATTGAAATGGAAGGAGTATCAGACCACTGCAAATCTACCAAGAACCGGCCGTCCCTCTAAACTTTCATCTCAAACAAGGAGAAGACTGTTCAGAGATGCAGCCAAGAGGCCCATGATCACTCTGGATGAACTGCAGAGATCTACAGCTGAGGTGGGAGAGTCTGTCCATAGGACAACAATCAGTCGCTCCCAATTTTTCAGTCTTTTATTTTTTACAAAAGTTTAAAATATCCAATAAATTTCGTTCCACTTCATGATTGTGTCCCACTTGTTGTTGATTCTTCACCAAAAAATAAAAATTTTTTATAATTATGTTTGAAGCCTGAAATGTGGCAAAAGGTTGAAAAGTTCAAGGGGGCCGAATACTTTCGCAAGGCACTGTAACTGACTGAGATTGTTATCTCAGCCATTACAGTACAGTCATGGCCAAAAGTTTTGAGAATGATACAAATATTAATTTTTACAAAGTCTACTGCTTCAGTTTTTCTAATGGCAATTTGCATATACTCCAGAATGTTATAAAGAGTGATCAGCTTAACAGCAATTACTTGCAAAGTCAATATTTGCCTAGAAAATGAACTTTATCCCCCAAAACACATTTCAACATCATTGCAGCCCTGCCTTAAAAGGACCACCTAACATCGTTTCAGTGATTGTTCCATTAACACAGGTGTGGGTGTTGATGAGGACAGGGCTGGAGATCAATCTGTCATGATTAAGTAAGAATGACACCACTGGACACTTTAAAAGGAGGCTGGTGCTTGCCATCATTGTTTCTCTTCTGTTAACCATGGTTATCTCTAAAGAAACACGTGCAGTCATCATTGCACTGCACAAAAATGGCCTAACTGGGAAGAGTATTGCAGCTAGAAAGATTGCACCTCAGTCAACAATCTATCGCATCATCAAGAACTTCAAGGAGAGAGGTTCCATTGGTGCCAAAAAGGCTCCAGGGCGCCCAAGAAAGACCAGCAAGTGGCAGGACCGTCTCTTAAAAGTGTTTCAGCTGCGGGATCGTGCTACCAGCAGTGCAGAGCTTGCTGAGGAATGGCAGCAGGCAGGTGTGAGTGCATCTGCACGCACTGTGAGGCGGAGACTCTTGGAGCAAGGCCTGGTCTCAAGGAGGGCAGAAAAGAAGCCACTTCTCTCCAGAAAAAACATCAGGGACAGACTGATATTCTGCAAAAGGTACAGGGAGTGGACTGCTGAGGACTGGGGGAAAGTCATTTTCTCTCATGAATCCCCTTTTCGATTGTTTGGAACATCTGGAAAACAGCTTATTCGGGAAGAAGAGGTGAGCGCTACCACCAGTCTTGTCTCATGCCAACTGTAAAGCATCCTGAAACCATTCATGTGTGGGGTTGCTTCTCAGCCAAGGGAATCGGCTCTCTCACAGTCTTGCCTAAAAACACAGCCATGAATAAAGAATGGTACCAGAATGTCCTCCAAGAGCAACTTCTCCCAACCGTCCAAGAGCAGTTTGGCGCTCAACAATGCCTTTTCCAGCATGATGGAGCACCTTGCCATAAAGAAAAGGTGATAACTAAATGGCTCAGGGAACAAAACATAGAGATTTTGGGTCCATGGCCTGGAAACTCCCCAGATCTTAATCCCATTGAGAACTTGTGGTCAATCATCAAGAGACGGGTGGACAGACAAAAACCAACAAATTCAGACAAAATGAAAGCATTCATTCTGCAAGAATGGACTGCTATCAGTCAGGATTTGGTCCAGAAGTTGATTGAGAGCATGCCAGGGAGAATTGCAGAGGTCCTGAAGAAGAAGGGTCAACACTGCAAATATTGACTTGCTGCATTAACTCATTCTAACTGTCAATATAAACTTCTGTTACTCATAATATGAATGCAATTATATTTCTGTATGTGATAAAAACATCTGACAAACACACATAAAAACCAGAGGGCAGCAGATCATGTAAAAATATAATATTTGTGTCATTCTCAAAACTTTTGGCCATGACTGTAGAGTCTATCACTGCAGCATAAAGGTACAAAAATAAAACTACAACTTTCAGCAGGTAATGAGGATCTGGGGCTGCTGGGGGTTGTAGTTCTCAGAAGAAGCGTAAGGGAACTGTCAGGGAAGCGTAAGGGTCTGTTCAGGTAGCGGAAAATGAAGAGGAATTGATGCAAACTTCTGTCTCAGATTCCTCTTCATTTTTTCTGCCCTGTGGCGTAACGTCAAAGTAGAGCTTGACACGTTGATCAGCCCTTTTCTGGCTCCCACACAGTATAAAGCCACCTTTAATGGTGCTGACATGGTATAACGGCCCCCTTTGTGCCCCCCACACAGTTCCTCATTAGCCTCAATAGCTAGGTAGTGAATTTCCCATAGACTGGAAAAGGTGAAAAAACTAACTAGTTACTGCAGGTTCAAGGGAGCTAAAAATTTAGCTAGAAATTTTTTTTTAAGCTTTTTTTTTAAAAAAAGCTAAAAATTAAAATCATCTCCCTTTCCCTAGATCTCAAATAAAAATAAATAAACAAAAATAGACATAAACAAATGAGGCATCCCTGCATCTAGCGAATCCCATCCACACATTGTCGAAAAATACGCACAGCGGACATGCTGAGATTTCCAAAACCGTTGCGGTTTTGGAAATCGCAACATGTCAATTATACCTACGGAAACAATGGAGGTTTCTCTATAGATATAATGGAAGCAGAAAATACGCAGAGGAAAAGCTCTGCGGGAAAAAACGATGTGTTGCCACCGCATGATCATTGTATTCAAATCTTATTTAATTTTTTCTCTACATGACATACTTATAATGTGTAAAAAATCATAAAAGTTTGAATAGGACTGATTATTTTTAAGAGAGCTTGCAAGTGTTGCTCAGTCATTTTCTGAAAAATCATGTTTGATGCCAGGGCTTAACTCTTCTGCTATATGATGACAGTGCTAGGAATGCTTAAACAATCCATCTGTTTTAAGATGGAAGATGACAGATTCATGTTTCAAGTCCACTTTTTCACATATGTTGTTTCTTTTCCAAAAGGGATGAGACTTTTAAAGGCATCTGGTGGCTACCATCCATTAATAGACATGCCATCACTGTGCTGTGAATATGTGAACAACACTTCTTAAAGTGAAAATAGACCTATACTGAAACTTGTTTTTGTAACATATGTGACGTTGGGAAGTCATATATGTAAATCTAATCTATATATCTTAATATCTGTGCATATGTATAGTGTATACAAAAACCTTTTGTAGTTGTTAGTTATTTCAGTGGCCATTACTTAGCTCCAACTCACTGTCTCAAGGAGTGCTGGGAAATGTAGTTCTGCTGCTTAATTCAGCAGCTGTGGCAGTTCTGTTTATCAGTGACCAGCCATATCAGTTCCTGCAGCCTGTGTAAACTCGTTCTAGGGGTTACACTTATTACTTCTTGGAAATGTATGAATATATTGACAAGTTGGCATTACCATTTCCCTTGCAATTAGAGTGAGTCAGTTTTGGGTGGAGTCAGAGTTGGAGTCAGAGTCAGAAAACGCTACTAACCCTAACTCCGGCTTCAAAATAAAATGATTCATTACTTTTAATTATATGATACATTTATTGGTATGGTATAATTAATTAGATACATGGCTTGTTGCATATTTACTTTAATAGGAATTCAATCACTGCCTTTTTTGTGAATTAAAGGAGCTTTGCAACTTCTGTTTGACCATGACTGTAAACTATTTATGAACGAGTTGACATCGCTGAAAGTCATGTGCCAGCTGTAGACTTTAAATTGATTGTGAAATGGCTGCATGCTTTGCTGATAAACCACTGTTTCAGCCTCAGAATGGTGCAACAGCAGTAGCGCTTCCTTGTGAGACTCTACCCTGACATACACTGATTAAAACATAACAGGGACACTTAAAAAAAAAAAGGAAAAGATAACTGGTCTTTTTTAAACACATGGCCTTCCAGATACCAGAAAGGTTTTGCATGAGGAATTGGGAAGCGGAGTCTTGGTCATTGAGTGTCAATGGATTGAAACAGTGGAGAATTCTAAATATCTAGGCGTGTATATTGACCATAACAATAGATGGCGGACACATGTGGATAAAAAATGATGTGTAAGGCCCGGGGTACCACGTGGCGTAAATGACACGGAAAAAAATGTGGCATTTTACAGTTACTGCAAACTGGATGGGTTTCTAGCAAATCCCATACCCACCTTGCGGTAAAATAACGCAGTGGACATGCTGAGATTCCCAAAACCGTTGCAGTTTTGGAAATTGCAGCATGTCAATTATACCTACGGAAACACCGGTGGTTTCCCTATAGGTATAATTGAAGCAGAAAGTCCGCAGAGGAAACCTCTGCGAACTTTTTTGTGCAAAGCGCTGTGGGAAGAACCGTGATGCATTGCTGCTGTGGTTTTTCCCGCAGCACTTTTTTGCTGTGGGACGCTACGTAGGACCTTAGCCTAAAAAAAGGAAACAGCCGTTTTTACTTTTTGAGAAGGTTGCTTTTTTAACAACTGTAGTAAAATAGTAGAAATTTTTTATCAGAATGCATTGACTAGTAAAAGTTTTTTTTTTTTTTTTTTTTTACAGCAGTTTGATGGAGAAGTGGCATTAGAGATATGGATGGAAACAGGCTGGAAAAGCTACCTAAGGCTAAGGATCCATGGCGTCCCACAGTCACAGCAAAGTGGATATGGGATTCTAGAGAATCCCATCCCCACTGTGCGTTAAAATACGCACAACGGTTGACACACAACGGTTTTGGAAATCGCCGCGTGTCTGCAGCGTGTATTTTAACGCAAAGTGGGGATGGGATTTGCTAAAATCCCATCCACTTTGCTGTGACTGTAAAACACCATGTTTTTTTCTGTGGCATTTACGCCACGTGGGTCCCCCGGCCTTAGAGTGACAAATAAGGTCTCTCAGTTCAAGTATTCTATCCATTCTGTCACTATGAGACAAGTGGCAATGACTGTGCAATGCTTCCTGTCCATCAAAATGTCAATCATCCCACACAACTTTTTTTGAGGTTTCATATGGCTAAAAAACTGGCTTCCAAAAACTGTGCCTGTCAAATACTACAGATTACCGACACCGGCTATTTGCTCAGTTTAGGTAACCTTATGATTTGTCCTTATTGGTGTTGCAATTTCAATGTTGAGAATGTATGTTCGAAGAGTTGGTATACTATAGACAAGGCATAAACTGGGCAGATCATTAAAATCTGCACTGTGTAAAGTTTGTGTTCAGTAAGTAAACTACTTTGCATTTGTAAATTTGTATTTTGAAAGTGTTTGCCATATACAAGCTTACGCAAACTCATCAATATTTTATTATTATTATTATTATTATTATTATTATTATTATTTATTTTTTAGTGTACAGATTCTGACCCACAATTCTATTCAGTAATGGTAACTAACAGAACTTCTGAAATGATTTAGAATTCTCCAAAGTTTACTTTACAGAAAATGGTTTTATGGTTTGTACTACACTCAGGCAAAAAATATTATAGGCAAATGATAAGTACAAGACTTTAATAAATGTTCAGTGTTTATCCATGTACAGTACAGACCAAAAGTTTGGACACACCTTCTCATTCCAAGAGTTTTCTGTATTTTCATGACTATAAAAATTGTAGATTCACACTGAAGGCATCAAAACTATGAATTAACACATGTGGAATTATATACTTAACAAAAAAGTGTGAAACAACTGAAAATATGTCTTCTATTCTAGGTTCTTCAAAGTAGTGCTTTGCACACTCTTGGCATTCTCTTGATGAGCTTCAAGAGGTAGTCACCTGAAATGGTCTACACTTCACAGGTGTGCCCTGTCAGTTTTAAGAAGTGGGATTTCTTGCCTTATAAATGGGGTTGGGACCATCAGTTGTGTTATTCAGAAGTCAGGTGGATACACAGCTGATAGTCCTACTGAATGGAGTGTTAGAATTTGTATTATGGCAAGAAAAAAGCAGCTAAGTAAAGAAAAATGAGTGGCCATCATTACTTTAAGAAATGAAGGTCAGTCAGTCCGAAAAATTGGGAAAACTTTGAAAGTGTCTCCAAGTGCAGTGGCCAAAACCATCAAGCGCTACAAAGAAACTGGCTCACATGAGAACCACCCCAGGAAAGGAAGACCAAGACTCACCTCTGCTGCGGAGGATAAGTTCATCCGAGTCACCAGCCTCAGAAATCGCAGGTTAACAGCAGCTCAGATTAGAGACCAGGTCAATGCCACACAGAGTTCTAGCAGCAGACACATCTCTACAACAACTGTTAAGAGGAGACTGTGTGCAGCAGGCCTTCATGGTAAAATAGCTGCTAGGAAACCACTGCTAAGGACAGGCAACAAGCAGAAGAGACTTGTTTGGGCTAAAGAACACAAGGAATGGACATTAGACCTGTGGAAATCTGTGCTTTGGTCTGATGAGTCCAAATTTGAGATCTTTGGTTCCAACCACCGTGTCTTTGTGCGACGCAGAAAAGGTGAACGAATGGACTCTACATGCCTGGTTCCCACCGTGAAGCATGGAGGAGGAGGTGTGATGGTGTGGGGGTGCTTTGCTGGTGACACTGTTAGGCATTTATTCAAAATTGAAGGAATACTAACCAGCATGGTTACCACAGCATCTTGCAGCGGCATGCTATTCCATCCGGTTTGCGTTTAGTTGGACCATCATTTATTTTTCAACAGGACAATGACCCCAAACACACCTCCAGACTGTGTAAGGGCTATTTGACCAGGAAGGAGAGTGATGGGGTGCTACGCCAGATGACCTGGCCTCCACAGTCACCAGACCTGAACCCAATCGAGATGGTTTGGGGTGAGCTGGACCGCAGAGTGAAGGCAAAAGGGCCAACAAGTGCTAAGCATCTCTGGGAACTCCTTCAAGACTGTTGGAAGACCATTTCAGGTGACTACCTCTTGAAGCTCATCAAGAGAATGCCAAGAGTGTGCAAAGCAGTAATCAAAGCAAAAGGTGGCTACTTTGAAGAACCTAGAATATAAGACATATTTTCAGTTGTTTCACACTTTTTTGTTAAGTATATAATTCCACATGTGTTAATTCATAGTTTTGATGCCTTCAGTGTGAATCTACAATTTTTATAGTCATGAAAATACAGAAAACTCTTGGAATGAGAAGGTGTGTCCAAACTTTTGGTCTGTACTGTATATAGAGAGGAATCACTAAAAACCATAGACTAACCTTATAATCACTCGAAAGTGAATACTGGTCATGTGATATGGTTTTTCTTAATGGCCGTCATTAATTTCACTGTATGTGAATGAGTGCTATTCACATTACCAATATTTTGACTGTCCATTGAAACGGACCATCAAATATAGGTCATGTTCAATGTTTACACATTTACCCATGCATTATATGTGGGATATGTGAAATAAGCGTTGTTCGGGTGCCTTACAAAACATCTATTTTCATGACTGTCTTGCACCCGAGGGGCACTTGTTTTTACAGATCCCCCATACATTTCAGTGTATGGAGGGATCTATGAGGACATGACCTATATTTTGACAGTCCAAAAAAGAATAGTCATGTGAATAGCCCCCTTTCACTGACATTGCATTTAATGCTGCCGTGTGACAACCGGACGTCACATGGCCATTAATCACTATTGTGTGAATGTAGCTTAAGGCAACATTAATTTCACTGTCAGTGAATGGGGGCTATTCACATGACCGTTATTTTGATGGTCCATTGTCGGGTACTCCTTTTGCACCACTTTTGTGTAAATCTAGCCTAAGTGCTTATTCACTCGACTATGAAAAACAGGCGTGTGATAGCTGTATTAGTAACATCCAACACACATCCATTTTGACAATACATGGAATGCAATGTGTATATTCACATGTCCGTTTTTGATGGTGTGTTATTCATGGCTGTCAAAAAACTGACATGCACTATCTTTGTCCATGAAAATGGAAATAGATAGTGGCATGTGAATTGACCTATTGAAAATCATGGGTTTTATATGTGAAGGCCATTATTCACTGCCATGTGAATAATGATCGTCCATGCACTCGCACAGACACACGCAGCCATTTTTTATGGACATTTCATGGACATTAGGTCTGTGAAAAATAGAGCAGCCATGTGCATAAGGCCTTAGACTGGCCATACACATGAAATACATTCACCTAACAGTTTGGCTAGATTCACACGAAAGACGTTCAAAACAGCCATAAAAAACTTGACCGTCTTTCACTGTCATGAGGAGCTCCTGTTTCCACGGATCCTCCATACATTTCAGTGTATGGAGGGATTCACCTATATAGGACATGACCTATATATTGACGGATCATGACAACAGAACATCAAAATAATGGTCATGTGAATAGTCCCCCTTCACTGACAATAAAATTAATACTGCCTTGTGATGTGACGCCTTAGGCTACATTCAGATGACTGAGGGGCAAGACGGCCATAAAAAACGTCCATTTGACTGTATGGAGGGATCTGTGAAAAAGACCAAAAATAGGACATGACTAATGATGAACGAACCCAAACCGCAAAGTTCGGGTCCGTGCCGAACTTCATAGGTTCGGGTTCAGGTTTGGCTAATCTCTAAAGATGGTTGATTGATTGCTGAGCAGCCAATCGACCAGCTTTAAGCCCACAGACATCACATACATGGCACAGTATGGGCATGACTGTGACTGGCCAGGCGGAACATGTGACCCCTCTGTATAAGAGGCAGGGTCACAGGTCCCATCGCTATTTCAGCTAGTGAGGCTAGGTAAGGAGAGGCTGCAGCTTGAGATAGGGACAGTCAGGGCCTTAGCTAAATTTAATAATTGTCATTTTCAGGGCAGTGCAGCTAGGTAGGGAGAGGAGCCTGATACTGTGAGGGACAGTTAGCCTATCAATAATAAGGGCAGTGACAGTAAACTGTGTGTGTACCCATACCGTCTCCTAGCGCAGTAACTGTGTGTATACCCATACTGTCTCCTAGCGCAGTAACAATAACTGCGTTTGTACTCATACTGTCTCTAACGCAGTAACAATGACTGTGTGTGTACCCATACTGTCTCCTAGCGCAGTAACTGTGTGTATACCCATACTGTGTCCTAGCGCAGTAACAATAACTGTGTGTGTACTCATACTGTTTCCTAACGCAGTAACAATAACTGTGTGTGTACCCATACCGTCTTCACAGTAACCAGGGCCGCTTTAACCATAGGGCCAATGGTGCACTTGCACCGGGCTCTATGGTACTAGGGCCCAGTTGGGCATACCTCCCAACTCTCTGGGATTCGGGGTCCTGTCCCGTTCGGCGGGAGGTATGTCCCGGTATCAACTCATCTGCGTCCCCTCCGGAGCGAGGAGAGGTGAGTATTAGTGTTTTATTATGTTAAACTGGTTTCACATGAAGGGGGGACATCAAACTGGGGGCAGATGAAGGGGGCACATTAAACTGGTGGCAGATGAAGGGGGACATCAAACTGGGGGCAAATGAAAGGGGGACATCAAACTGGTGGCAGATGAAGGGGGGACATTAAACTGAGGGCAGATGAAGGAAGACAATAAACTAGGGGGGCAGATGGAGGAGGGCATTAAACTGGGGGCAGATAGAGGGTGACATTAAACTGGGGGCAGCTAAAGGGGGACATTAAACTGGGGGAGATGAAGAGGAACATTAAACTAGAGGGGCAGATGGAGGATGATATTAAACTGGGGACAGATGAAGGAGGTCATTAAACTGGGGGACAACTGGAGGAGGACATTAAACCATGGGGGTAGCTGGAGGGGTCATGTCTGCCTCTAGTTGCCCCCAGTTTAATGTCCCCCTCCAGCAACCCCCACAGTTTAATGTCCCCCTCCAGCTGCCCCAGTTTAATGTCCCCCTCTAGTTGAGCCAGGTTAATGTACCCCTCCAGCAGCCCCAGTTTAATGTCCCCATCCAACTAACCCCACGATTTAATGTTCCCCTCCGGCTACCCCAGTTTAGTGTCCCCCTCTAGATTCCCCCAGTTTAAACTGGGGCACCAGGAGAGGAGTCTTCATACTGTGGGGCAATTGGAGGGGAACATTATAATGTGGGGGCATATAATGTTAGGGTGACTGTAGGAGGATTATACTGTGTGGGGGCACATGGAAAATGGATGAGAATGGGCGGAGTCATCGTAGAAGTGGTTAGAGCTAAATTTGCTGCGGGCCGCATAGCCTAATCACAGGGGTATTTAATATAATACCCCTCTGAACATAACATAACCAGGAAGTTATTGGAGATGTGACCCAGACGTTTACCAAAAGTGTCAAAAGAGTTGCACCAAACACTTAAATAACACATACACAAAGTCATCAATAAAGTTTACATTTGACCCATACTGTCTCCTAGCACAGTAACAATAACTGCATGTGTACCCATACTGTCTCCTGGCGCAGTAACAATAACTGCATGTGTACCCATACTGTCTTCTAGCACAGTAATAATAACTGCATGTGTACCCATACTGTCTCCTAGCACAGACTTTGACTCACATGGTCGACATGTCTCCTGGTACTGAGTGATGGGTCCTCCCCGTTCAATTTCTGGGTTGGTAACTTGGACACGTGGCCAGAGCTTCCCCTTGGAGGTGCTCGCCTGCCCTGCGGCAAGTGTCCTCCTATTTGCAGCCAACGTGGACATACTTATGTTCATTAAGATGAACCAGGCATGGATCCCACAGGACTTGGCTGTGGGAGTAGTGGTTAAAGTGTTGGCTACCTCCTCTTTCACTTACACCGCCACATCCACCTCCTCCTCCTCCTCCTGGACCTCTACCACCTGTTTCAAAATTATTATTTTAATTTGTTTTTAATTTTTTTTTTACATTTCTTTAATTCTTTATTTTATTTTTTTATTTTATGTTATTATTTTAAGTACTTTCCCTATCCCATTTTTTTTTGAAGCGCACTTGCCCTATTATTACCCCCATTTTGCAGCCCTCTACCTCTTACTATCCCCATTTTACAGCCATTTTTGGGTCATCAAGTTCGGGTCCCCATTAATTTCAATGGGGTTCGAGTTCCAGTCAAGTTCGGGTACCTGAACCGAAATTTTGTGCAAAGTTCAGCCAAACTCGTCGAACCTGAACTTCGAAGGGTTCACTCAACACTAGACCTATTTTTTTTATTCATCTTATTTATTTTAGTTTACTTATATAGCGCCATTATGTTCCACAGCACTTTACAGATATTGTCAGTCACTGTCCCATGTGGGGCTCACTATCTGCATTCCCTATCAGTATGTCTTTAGACAACGGTCCTTCAAAATAATGATCAAGTGAATAGCCCCAATTCACTGACATTGAATTTAATGCTCCCATGTGACATCCGTTAAAAAAACGGATGTCACATGGCCATTATTCAGTCATGTTAATGTACCTTTACTATATATCCCCTGACCCCCCTATATCCCATTTATGCTTGACTCAGCCAGGCATACATGTGTTTTCATTAGGTTGAAAGGAATAATTTGCTTATTGATCAATCTGGCATTGTATTTTCTCCTGAGAACAATGAGATTGCATATGTTGTAATTCAACATGCTCATCCCTTCAGTTCCCTGAATCATGAGCGCACCACTAATGAGGCAAAGTGAGGCACTGTCTGTCACTGTCTGGGGGGGTGGCATTTTTACTATTTATTTAATGTAAACCAGCCCAGGACAGGCCGCTTTAAAAAAAACAAAGCTGAACGGGGCCTGTCCTGGGTTGGTTTACGAGACCTCTGCATGTCAGCGCAGGTGGCGATACAATGACGTCATCGCGCCTCCTACGCTGAGACGCAGACGTCGTGGACAAGAAGAGGAGGCGGCGGCTCCATCATGGGATCGCAGGTAGGTGACAATAACTTTTTTAATATATATATATATATATATATATATATATAAAAAATAGGCCGTAACCTACAGGAGTATCCCCGGCAGGTAACGGCCTATTTACTTAATGATCCCCGCTCCTGCTGTGGCCGCCTCTGCTTCTCCTTCTGCTATCGGACGCAGAAGGGGGAATCAGAAGTGGCTGTGAGCGGCAGCAGGGATCACTAAGTGAGGCCAAATACTACTGTTATTATACTCCGGGGTCTATAATAATCGGAGACCCAGGAGAGGTGATAAACATAAAAACCATTGTTACTCACCTCTCCGGCGATCCGATGTTACTCACAGCAGGCTTCGGCCTTCTTTGGTGACGTCCAAGGCGTCACGTGAGCCAGGCCGATGTCATTATGCTGCGACGCCGGTCTGTGCGACATTGAAGAGGGCCGAAAGCAGGGAGCGAAGCGGAGCCCAGGTAAGTAACACTGGTTTTTATGTCACCACCTGGGTCTCCGATCATTATACTTTGGGGTCTTTTAGACCCCAGAGTATAATAATTTTTCATGGATGGGTCACTATGGAGCAGAATACTGTGTGCAGGGGCCACTATGGGGCATCATTACGTGTGCAGGGGCCACTATGGAGTATAATACTGAGTGCAGGGGCCACTATGGAGCATAATACTGTGTGCAGGGGCCGCTGCGGGGCATAATACTATGTGCAGGGGCCACTGTGGAGCATAATACCGAGTGCAGGGGCCACTATGGAGCATAATACCGTGTACATGGGCTACTATGGAGCATAATACCGAGTGCAGGGGCCACTATGGAGCATAATACCGAGTGCAGGGACCACTATGAGGCATAATACCGTGTGTACGGGCCACTATGGAGCATAATACTGTGTGCAGGGGCCACTATGGAGCATAATACCGTGTGCAGGGGCCGCTGCGGGGCATAATACCGTGTGCAGGGGCCACTATGAGGCATAATACCGTGTGCAGGGGCCACTATGGAGCATAATACCGTGTGCAGGGGCCTCTTTGGGGCATAATACCGTGTGCAGGGGCCGCTGCGGGGCATAATACCCTGTGCAGGGGCCGCTGCAGGGCATAATACCGTGTGCAGGGGCCGCTGCAGGGCATAATACTGTGTGCAGGGGCCGCTGCAGGGCATATTACCGTGTGCAGGGGCCGCTGCGGGGCATAATACCATGTAATACTATGTGCAGGGGCCGCAGTGGGCCATAATACCGTGTAATACTGTATTAAAAAAAAAACACCTACTCACCTGTCCCTTGTGCTCTGATGTCTCCCACCGCAGTCTGGTTCTGCTGCTCTGGTGTTCTCTTCTGGCGGAAGTCCCCACCACACATGACCGCTGAGGGGAAGAAAACACCGGAGCAGCAGGACTGGAACGTGCTGGGAGACACCGGAGCTCCTTTCCCAGCCTCATATTAAAAAAGTGGTTATCCTGGACAACCCCTTTAAGGTGGCACTTGGGCTTTATTAAAGGGTCTTTCCAGCTCATTTTTATTGATGGTCTATCCTTAGTACAGATTATAATCTGTACTAAGGATAGAACATCAATAAAAATGAGCTGGAAAGACCCTTTAATAAAGCCCAAGTGCCACCTTAATGGGGTTGATATCTTATTGATAATTATCTTATCTTATTGATAATTATCAATAAGAGAACAGTGGACCCTACCTCTGATCAGCTGTATGAAGGGGCTATGGCGCCTGTTTATATCACACGCTGTCTGTTTATAGTGACCGTGTGATGTAATTACAGCCTTGTCACATAGACATGTATGGGACGAGGCTGTAGTTACATTACATGCCCGCTATGAGATGTATGACACTATGTAAACAGAGAAGCGGTCACGGCGCTTACACAGGTACCACGGTTTCATTCAAACAGCTGATCAGTGGGGGTCCTGGGTTTTTGAGCCTCACTGTTTAGTTTATTAATGACCTGGAAAACCTTTTAATTAGTTAACACCTGGGGCATTATTAATAAGGGGCACTATTTATACAGGGTACACACAGACATTATTAATATAAAGATGCACGTGGGAGTATTATTCATTATGGGGGGTTATATCATATATTGTATAATTGGGGGTAGCAGCAGGATGGGTGTGCAGGTGAGGCCAATGTGGGTCGGATGCCTGGAAAAGTGAGGAGCCAAAGATGTCTGTGTTGTAAACTTTACAGAGAGAAGTCACACCTGGAAGAAGTGGTCATGGCAGTCCAAAGGGAAGAAACGGGAAATGTGACCAATTAGTCAGAGACGTCACCTGTAAGTCACAAAATGTTACTGCACTGTATTCACCTAAATGATAGAGGATAAATACCTGATTGATGGGGGTCTGTCTGCTGAGACCCCCACTGAGCCTGAGAATTGGGTTTTTTCCCCCACAGGGTGAGAATTCAGCCTGACCGCAGCCATATATAGGTGTGTCGCTTTGTGAATGGACGAACCCGCCTGGCTCTCATTCACTTCGATGGGAGTGCCAAATATAGCCGAAGTCCAGTACTCAGCTATCTGCGGGGCTCCTATTATAGAGGATGGGGGCCACGTGGGCTCGTCCATCCACCAAGCAGAAGATGTGTGAAATTATTGTCATTGTTAATGCCGTGTTGTTGATCTGATACTTAAATAATACAGGAAGAATTCTTAAAAACCGTTTCATAAGTTTGTGTATGTTTATTGTACGACAATAACAGCGTGTGACGCTAACAGCATGTAAACACAATTTTATATATATTTGGGGGGGGGGCGTCTTTCTATAGTGCGCCTCAGGCAGCAAAGAGGCTAGGTTCACCACTGCCCTGAATCTGTCGTGGAGAAGAGTCACTTGCCACCTATTCACAGTTAATATATATATATATATATATATATATATATATATATACATCCTAAAATGATGCCATCAAAGAATGCAATTTATCTTAAAAAGAAAAAGTTTACCTCTTCCTGCTGGCAGCATTTTTCAATTTTCGTTTTTGACTCCTCACCTTCCCAACCCCATGATATGAGGGCTTAATGTTTGTGGGACAAATTGTTCTTCATAATGGTACCATTTATTATTCTGTACAATGTACTGGGAAGCTGAAAAAAAAATTGGAATGGGGTAGAATTGGAGAAAAAGTACATTTGTGTGACTTTCTTATGGGATTCTTTTATACGGCATTCACTGTGTATCCAATATGACCTGTATTCTATGTTTCAGTACGATTCTGGTGTACCAAATTTATATAAATTTATTTACATTTTTAACCCCTTAAAAAAAATCTAAAACTTTGCAAAAAAATTTTTTTTTCTTAAATTCGCCATATTCTGACTTCTGTAACTTTTTTATATGGGGATGGGGATGCATAGCGCTCTTTTTTTTTTTCGGGGCCATGTGTACTTTTTAGTTATACCATTTTGGAAAATGTCTATTGCTTTGATCACTTCTTGTTTAACACTTTTTTTTTCCGCTACAGTGTTCACTGTATGGGAAAAATATTTTTATAAGTTTGTAGATCGGGTCTTTTTTGGACACAGGTATACCTAATGTGAATGTGTTTCACAGTAATTTTTTTTTTAATTTTAGAAGTATTCTAGTATGCATAAGTATTCTTTAGGTAAAGGGGGGTGATTTGAACTGTTAGTTTTTTATTGTTTTTATTATATTTTTAAAACTTTTTTTATTTACTATTTTATTAGCCCCCCGTGGGGGGTTTGAACATGCAAACGTTTAGTTGCATGTCCCATAGCCTGCAATACAACTGTATTGCAGTCTAGGAAAGATTTACTACATTTCTATTGAGGCTGGTCATAGACCAGCCGCAATAGTTATATTCCTATGGCAGGACTGAGAGCCTTCATAAGGCTCCCGGCTGTCAAGGGAACAGGCTGACTCCCGCGATCTCGCTGCATGAGAGACGACCTGCAATCTTAAATGCACGGGCTGGAGGGGATCAGTCCCGGGGGGGGGCATTTTTTTTTTTACTTTGTGGGGCCACACCGAAGTGCAATGCCCGCAATTAGAGTGAACTCTGGACGGGCATTAGCTCTGGGTCTCCACTGTACCATACAGCAGAGACCTGGTAGCTATGGCGGCCACTCTGCAGCAGAGCGCCCACCACCTTTAAAGACCCGGATGTCGGGAAGGGGTTAAAGAGGTATATTGATGGTAAAAGTGATGGCCTTCGGAACAGGACATTGAAAAAATGGAAAAAATGTTGCTGTATACTTATGCAGTTAATTTATGAGTAGGTGCAGGTCTCATCATAAATTAGGCATATCCTCCAGTAGTCCAATTCTGAAATACAGTGGGGGAAAAAAGTATTTAGTCAGCCACCAATTGTGCAAGTTCTCCCTCTTAAAAAGATGAGAGAGGCCTGTAATTGACATCATAGGTAGACCTCAACTATGAGACACAAAATGAGATAACAAATCCAGAAAATTACATTGTCTGATTTTTAAAGAATTTATTTGCAAATTATGGTGGAAAATAAGTATTTGGTCACCTACAAACAAGCAAGATTATTGGCAGTACATGGTTGTGGACAAAAAGTTTGATTTTTGTGTCATCACTCCAAATTACCTTGTTCCAGAAGTTTTGAGACTTGTCTCTGTGCTGTTTGGCGTATTGAAGGCGAGATTCTTTGTGGCATTTGCGCAGTAATGGCTTTCTTCTGGCAACTCGACCATGCAGCCCATTTTTCTTCAAGTGCCTCCTTATTGTGCATCTTGAAACATCCACACCGATAGTTTTCAGAGAGTCTTGTATTTCAGCTGATGCTATATGTGGGTTTTTCTTTGCCTCCTGAGCAATTTTTCAGGCAGTTGTGGCTGAAATTTGGTTGGTCTACCTGACCATGGTTTGTTTTCTGGACATGTTATCAGGCCAAAATCACCAGGGTATGTGAACTTTTGAACAGGGTCATTTTGATGTTTTTGGTTGTCATTATGATTTAAAAAGAGAAAACATAGAAGTTTGTCAATAAATGGCTTCAACCAACCACTAACCATGAGTGGAGAAAAAGTTTTTGTGTTATCATTCATATTCTCTGAAAAAAAGGCCAAAAAAAACAAAAAATCTGCTGGGGTATGTAAACTTTTTAGCACAACTGTATATATTAGATGAATGTCAGTTGAACCTGACAATTTTGCTGGGACATGATGAGTGCCATTCATCTAATGTGTGTGCTATTGTCTTGACAGCTATAGGAAGTTTATTGCCCCCTTAAAGTTGTCCTGGCTCATTTTTTCATGGCCGTTCTTCAGGATAGGCCATAAATATATGATCGATAGGGGGCGACACCGGGGTCTATAATCTGTATGGAGCCAATTGTGGCACACGTCCAATACAATCAAGTCAATGGGATCTGATCTGCAGTAAAGGCACTGGGCTGCTATACAGCGGATGGAGCTTCTGCTTTTGACCCCGTATTTTTTGCTGGCCAGTTCCATACAGCTGATCGAGTCAGGGGCTGGGGTTATCCAGTTTCTAATATTGATAGCTTATCCTAAGCATGGGCCATCTATATGAAATCTGTGGGGTCCCAGTTGCCGTTTGGGATAAACTGTTTGGATTCAGCGTGGTTCACGGTAATATTTAGATGCAATGTAGATGTAGACAATAGCAGGACTGATAACAGAGAGTAGTAGAACTAGCTGTTTAAATCTGATACAGTGCTGAGAGATAGGTGCCAGACACAAGATCACATGGACTTTGCTAAATTTGGGGTCCAAGTTATCACCACGGAAACCATACAAGAAATATAAAAAAAGGCTCCACTATCGAAAATCAAAACCAGAACCCACGGTTAACATACAAGGCCGATCAGGATCAGGATGACAAATAAGGATAGTAAATGTCCCATAGCCAGTTCAAGGGGATACATCTGCACCCGAGTCAGGAGACAAGCAATTTTCTGATAGCAAGCCAAGGGTCGATTCCTAGAGATCACATCAGAGTCAGAATCAGGAGACAATCGTTTTTCTGGTTTCAAGCCAAGGGTTGGTTCCTAGAGATCACATCAGAGTCAGAATCAGGAGACAAGTGTTTTTCCAGTTTCAAGCGAAGAGTTGTTTCTAGAGATCAGTATGAAGCTGTATAACTCAAAGTCAGGCATGAAAGCCAAACAAGTTAAAAAAATTGCAGGCACCTGACTGAGGAGAAAGGGAGATTAAATATACCTCCTCTGCTGCTAATTGGATAAAACCAGAGAACTCTGACATTGCAGAACTTCTCAGGTCGGCACAGTAACCTTAAAGCAATAGTGGCAGAAAGTGAGATTCCTGTCATTAAATTTATGCATTTTTTGGTGTAAACTAAACCAACTATTAGGAGGTGTAAAGTTAGACTAGACAGTCTAATAATGCAACAGATTTGTCAAACAGCATTAGACATTTTGATGAATCTGGCACATTTGAACACTGTCTAGTCTAAGTTTGTACTGTCTAATTTTTTACACAGTATTAGCAAATCTGCCCGATCCTGTCAGCTTTACCATCTATACCGATGCAAAGAGCAGATGATTCTTGCAGCTAAGTATTAGTTCTCTTTCTCACTACAGTTGTAAAGTCCTTTGTTCTGTTCAGAGGTTCAGAAAAATGGACATTAAAACTGACAGAATGACTGATGTAGATTGAACACTGTTTTTATCAGTCATCATTGACTACAGTGTTCGAAAAGAAAGACGAAAGGAACAGTATGTGAGCAGATAGAAATAACAGCTGACATAGGTCCATCATTCATTCACCTTAGTGACGCGTGTGGAAATGTATAGAGTCTCTAATTATCACTAGAGGGGTGTGCTTTAGAAAGCGGGATTAACCCCTTTTGTTGTAATAGCCACATCTACACCATCTGTGGATTGTATTTATGAACACAGAAATACACAGGCTATGCCGTAAGTGCGGTATATCTAATATGAGACAGCCTTTACAGAGCCGTTTAAGAAGCATTATTTTCCTTAAACAATGAGGCCAATTAATCCTGTTTGATATTTAAGACAAAAGTCTGATCCCCGAGCTGTTCTAAATTGTGTTGCTATGTTATGTCATGTGAGCTGCAGCCAGCCTCTCCTGAACCATTTATATCCATTGTCTGTTAGTGGCTGATTTATGTAGTTGGCTTCAGAACCTCATCTATCTTCTCTAAGTGTCTGGCTGTGACTCTGCAAGCTATTCAGTACCTCCTAACAGTGGTCTGCATTCATGATAGAAATCCTGCCTCCTGCATCATTGATACCTGTTATACCTACGATCGCTGTAAAGTGGCCAACACATTGTTATATTTTTGCGTATTCTCATCCATCTAAACTATTATTTTCCAGGTCATGTGTTACTTATGTGTACATTGAGTAAATCTGTTTTACTGGCTGATCAGAAAACTTCTTCTTATGTTTAAATATGTTTACATTTATGTTTACATTTTTAAAGAGCATATCATAAAATATATATGCACTGTATATTGCAGTCATATCCCTGGAGTCCATCTACACTGTACTCCTGATCAGACTTATTGAGGCACATTTATTAAGCTACTTGTGCATTTTTTTTGGCATAAATTGCACCTTTTTGAAGTCTTTTCCTGCGCTACACTTCATTTTTAAAGCATTTGCGCTTTTATTCACGCTGTAATGTGCTGCTCTCGTCACTTTTGCTCTTTGGCGAGAAAAGGGGGCGTGTCCTAAATGGAGATCCTTTTCACGCTGTATTTATGACTTGCTCCTTTTTTAAAAAGGCGCAAAAAAAGGCGCAAATGCACTCCAGTCCATGGGCAGCATAAAAGAGCCCGTCAGGTTAGAATGCATTAGCACTAGAAGTCCCAGTAATTTCGAGCTCCCCCTTGAAGTCCTGAAAGAGGGTCAAATGACCCTTAGTCCAAACTGACAACTCTGATGGCTCCAATTAGCATTTCCTTTCATTTGTAAATGTGGCCATTGTCTGAGGAATCTGCAGGGGGGAATTGTGTTGATCCACCTCAGGTCTTGTAAGAGAGTGTAAACAAAAGAATGTAAGCTGCTCCTGAGTGTCTGCCCACCCCCCAGCTGCATTGTTGTGCTGGGAATATTTGCTAACACCTTAGCAAATTTGCATGCAGCCTTTTGTGCTGTGGGGGATGTGACTGCTTCTCAAAGTAGTCTGCGACTTGAAATCAAAGTACATCTGTAATGTCCTCCCATATCTTGGCAAGGACCCCAGTCATCCCAACGGGGAGAGACTGTCCGAAACTGTAGTGATGAGGCTGATGGAATCATTCATGGACAAGGGCAGAACTGTAACCACGAACAATTTCTTTACATCATTGTCACTTGCACAACGACTGCTTAGCCGGAAAACCACTATCCTCGGCACAGTCAACAAGAGTCGCCGGGAAATTCCTCAATCCGCTAGACAGATGGACCGCACTGAATTCACCACTCAGGTGTTTTCAACCACTGGTGCCACACTGACAGTGTATGCACCCAAACGAAAGAAGGCCGTCTACATTCTCAGCAGCATGCACAGCGTGGTTGAGACTAAGGATACCAACAAAAGGAAGCCAAACACGGTCACACAATACAACCACACAAAGTGCGGTGTGGATGTAATGGACCAAATGGTGCGGGAGTACAGCCTGCATGCAGGAACACGGAGATGGCCAGTCGCCGTGTTCTACAACATGATTGACATGGCAGCACTGAATGCTCATGTTCTTTATCAGGCATGCACTGGGGTGCAGGAGAGACGGGTGGACTTCCTGGTTGAGCTTGCAAAAGAGTTAGGTGGCTCTCATGTGACTGAAAAAAAGGCATGCAAGGAGAAACTCCTTCGGCAACAACCTTCCACACCCAGCCCTGGCAAAAGGGCGAAGTGTCAGGTCAACCATCGATGCACGAACAATTGTGCAACTGAGAGATGTGTTGACTGCTACAAATACACGTGTGGCAAATGTACCAGGGACATACCCAGGCAGTGCCAGGTATGTTCCGACAGTGCAGACAGACTGCTGAGTGAGTGCTGAAATGCTAGTCACACAAGAAGGACATGCCACTCACACACACACACGCAGCCCCCCACAGCAGCCTATTGTAAATATGTGTGGAATTGTTTTATTCCTTGTATTTTTTTTATTATTTTCATAACAAAAATAAAAAGCATAGAAACAAATAACAGTTGTTCTTTTGTATATTTACATTTTTGTATATTTAGATTCAAGTCAATGGGTGCAGAAAAAAAAAAAAAAAAATCGCAAAAAAAATCACAGCTACTTGCGATATTTTTGTGATCTGTCCCATTGGTCATATAGATCACTCCTCTGGGATTTTTTCGCACGAAAAAAATTGCAGGAAAATCGCACCTATGAAAAAAAATCGCACGAAAAAAAATCGCAGGTGTGCTTGGTGCCATTGAAATACATTGGCAAATCGCAGAAAAAAATTGCATCGCATTGCGATGTGATTTTCGCGCAATTTTTTTTCGCTAGTGTGCTTGAGGCCTTAGACCAGGGGTCGGCAACCTATGGCACGCGTGCCACTCTTGGCACGCGAGGCTTATTCCCCTGGCACGGCAGCGGACTCCTCACCCAGCAGTTTCGATCGGACCAAACACGGCCGAAACGAAACTGCTATTATTATACTGTGGGGTCTCTTCAGACCCCCGAGTATAATAAGCGGAGCCCCCGGGGAGATGATCAAACATAAAAAACAATGTACTCACTATTCCACGCTCCGCAGCCGCTCTGTATTCTTCTGGCGCTTCTGCCTGCAGGGGCCACTATAGAGCATAATACCGTGTGCAGGGACCACTATGGGACATATACCGTGTGCAGGGACCACTATGGGACATATACCGTGTGCAGGGGCCACTATGGGACATATACCGTGTGCAGGGGCCACTATGGGACATATACCGTGTGCAGGGGCCACTATGGGACATATACCGTGTGCAGGGGCCACTATGGGACATATACCGTGTGCAGGGGCCACTATGGAGCATAATACCGTGTGCAGGGGCCACTATAGAGCATAATACCGTGTGCAGGGACCACTATGGGACATACACCGTGTGCAGGGGCCACTATGTAGCATAATACCGTGTGCAGGGGCCACTATGGGACATAATACCGTGTGCAGGGACAGCTATGGGACATATACCGTGTGCAGGGGCCACTATGGGACATATACCGTGTGCAGGGGCCACTATAGAGCATAATACCGTGTGCAGGGACCACTATGGGACATATACCGTGTGCAGGGGCCACTATAGAGCATAATACCGTGTGCAGGGACCACTATGGGACATATACCGTGTGCAGAGGCCGCTATGGGACATATACCGTGTGCAGGGGCCGCTATGGGACAAATACTGTGTGCAGGGGCAGCTATGGGACAAATACCGTGTGTAGGGGCCGCTATGGGACATAATACCGTGTGCAGGGGCCGCTATGGGACAAATACCGTGTGCAGAGGCCGCTATGGGACATAATACCGTGTGCAGGGGCCACTATGGAGCATAATACCGTGTGCAGGGGCCGCTATGGGACAAATACTGTGTGCAGGGGCAGCTATGGGACAAATACTGTGTGTAGGGGCCGCTATGGGACATAATACCGTGTGCAGGGGCCGCTATGGGACAAATACCGTGTGCAGAGGCTGCTATGGGACATAATACCGTGTGCAGGGGCCACTATAGAGCATAATACCGTGTGCAGGGGCCGCTATGGGACATATACCGTGTGCAGGATCTGCTATGGGACATATACGGTGTGTAGGGGCCGTTATGGGACATATTGCTGTGTGCAGGGGTCGCTATGGGACAAATACTGTGTGCAGGGACTGCTATGGGACAAATACTGTGCGCAGAGGCAGCTATGGGACAAATGCCGTGTGCAGAGGCAGCTATGGGACATATACCATGTTGAAGGGGCCGCTATGGGACATAATACCGTGTGCAGGGACCACTATGGGACATTATTCTGTATAACGGTGTGTTTTCTATATTAAGGATGTGTTTTTGCACAGAAAACTCCGGCTTTGTTTTTTTTTGTGCAAAAATGCACCAGTTTTACATTGAATGAAAAAGTTCCAAATATAGCTGCATCCAGATACATAGTGTGTATTCACCATAAGGATTCTGCCATACGGGGCTCCTGGACACAATAAATTTACCACTAATTGGGGGCTGCACATGGACTTTCATTGCTTCTAATCAGAAAGTACAGGAGTGTCCCAGGAAATAGCAGTAAACGCATGTGTCCTAAAGCATCTGGTGGCAGCACTTCTGTGTTATGGTTTGTGGTATATGACTTTAGTTTAGGGGTCGTCAGACTTACAATTATTGACCGGCACTCCGAGTACCTCATCTTTGATTTTTTTATTAAAATCGGCACGCCGAACAAAAAAGGTTGCCTACCCCTGCCTTAGACAAATGCTTCTGGTCATTACTCACAGCTGTACCTTGCTCTAAAATTTCTAATTCTATTTAAAATATATAAAAAATGATTAATTGTTTCAGTGCTTTTTTGCTCAAATAAAACTAAACTAAATACAATATGTATAGTCTTTATATTATCAAATACAATAAACTGAATAGAACTAACTAGAAACTAAATGGCTAAACTCAATGGAAAACAACAACCTCCTGTGCTGTGACAGTAATGGCCTTAATTACAGAACAAAAGACGGTGATTATAGGATGTTAGATAAAATCCTTCAGGTCATTCGACCCGTCTCTGGGTTCCAAAGGTAGAAATGTTAAATGACCCCTCTCTGGGACTTCTAGTGTTAGAAAGGGGCAATTGCGCCTTTTTTTCACCTTTTCGACCAAAAAGGAGCAAAGAGCACATGGCCAAAAAAGGTGCATCAACACTAACATGTGCAAACATTTAACAAGGAGGTGCGCCGACATCATAAACACACACCAGAGTAAAACTAGTATAAAAAATGGTGCACCTGCGAAAGGTATGGCCAAAAAAGGGGCAGATGATAAATAACCCCCAATGTTTTTTTTGTTTTTTTTATGTCTCTTTATTTTTGCTCTGCTATCAATACCATAATGCCTCAGCAGTGCAGAACAGCATGAGCGGGTTACCGTTTATGGCATTCCGGTAGCACCATGGGTACCCAACCCCCTCCCCCCTTTTTCCTATGACCTCTTACCTTGACAACGATCGTGCCATCTAAAAATAACTAGGCCAGACACTAAAGTCAATGGAATTAGGTGGCCACAACAGCCAATTTTATGAAATCTTTAAGAATACAACGAAGTACACAATAACATTTTATTAACAGATTTCTTTTACAAAAATTCCTAGGGAGGTCTGGTGGGGGCCTGTCAGAAGCAGCACCCGACTAACAATTCTCCCAGCCGCATTGCGCCGACTCGGGAGCCGACAAATATGCCCGGGGTGCTGCATAACTTTATGCCATGTCCTTTTATAACTAACATTCCGACAAACACCATAAACCCCAAGGGTACCATATCACCAACAGTCCCCTTTTCCATGAAAGTTCTGCCTTGAAGCATGCCCTGCCAGACCTTCCTAACACCGGCTGTTGTGACGAGAGGAAGATGAGGCCCCAGACACCAGACCACCAATGAGACACATCAAGGCAGGTGGGCGGGCCGTGTTAATTCCAGGCAGTCAGTGTGTCTAACAGTTGGCGGGCTGGATGATATAAGGCCCTATCAGACCACTCCCCACCTTTATTTGTTGATGATAGTTTTAACCCTTCCCATCGTTTTACCCGCCAAAACATGGCCCCGGTCCTTTCTGCCTGCCAAAAGGTAACCCCTGTACTACCCTCACTACTCACACACTCCCTTCATGCTGCTAAAAATCCCTATCATGCTGGGGCCTGCGCTAACTGTATAGCTCCTTGCCCATGCTTTACATGAGTGGCTAGAGAAAGTACCATCTTGCTGGCTTGGTACAGTGTAATTATCCTTTTCTCTATATTCTCCTAAATAATCTTAGAGACCATAAGTATAATGTCAGGAAGGCAGCATGGTCATCAATTTCATTATAATGGTGTGACAGAAGTGACTGTGGTAAGTGACACTATCTACATCTGCCTACCATGAAATCTAGTACTCTAACTGTACCAGCATAGTTGCTTTAACAGTTAGAAATTTATAGTTTAAAACCCAGGGTGAATGACTCTTTTGGTTCAATAGACAATGGTAATATCCTTCTACATAATTTTTGTCTATCTCATCACCCGCTATGATGGTGTCATTAGGAATAGAAAGCATGTTACACAAAGTCCATACAAAGTAATCTTAGTTGGATGTTACTCTTTGGTGAACCTTTGCTTGTATATTAGAGAAACCAAATCATAAGCAATCATCCAATACACTTTTTTTACTTACTTAATGCCTCTTCTTTTACAAGATGGTGTGATTTATAGAAGAGATTTGTAGACACACAAACAGGCATTCCGCACAATATTTGTATTTTAATAGTTACTACATCTATGGCTGCACGACATAACATAACAGTCCAACTAAAGCATATCATAGGAGACACTCTTTTAGTATCTTATTTTTGTGTGGAGAATGTTATGCAATCAACCAGGGAGGGGAACAATAGGCGGTTTCATGTACAGTGGGGAAAAAAAGTATTTATTCAGCCACCAATTGTGCAAGTTATCCCACTTAAAAAGATGAGAGAGGCCTGTAATTGACATCATAGGTAGAACTCAACTATGAGACACAAAATGAGAAAACATATCTAGAAAATCACATTGTCTGATTTTTTAAGAATTTATTTGCAAATTATGGTGGAAAATAAGTATTTGGTCACCTACAAACAAGCAAAATTTCTGGCTCTCACAGACCTGTAACTTCTTCTTTAAGAGGCTCCTCTGTCCTCCACTCATTACCTGTAGTAATGGCACCTGTTTGACATTGTTATCAGTATAAAAGACACCTGTCCACAACCTCAAACAGTCACACTCCAAACTCCACTATGGTGAAGACCAAAGAACTGTGGAAGGACACCAGAAACAAAATTGAAATCAACTATGGGAGCAATAATTAGAAAATGGAAGACATACAAGACCACTGATAATCTCCCTCGATCAGGGGCTCCACGCAAGATCTCACCCCGTGGGGTCAAAATGATCACAAGAACGGTGAGCAAAAATCCCAGAACCACACGGGGGGACCTAGTGAATGACCTGCAGAAAGCTGGGACTAACGTAGCAAAGGCTACCGTCAGTAACACACTATGCCGCCAGTGACTCAGATGCTGCAGTGCCAGACGTGTCCCCCTGCTTAAGCCAGTACATATCCGAGCCCCTCTGAAGTTTGCTAGAGAGCATTTGGATGTTCCAGAAGAGTACTGGGAGAATGTCATATGGTCAGAGGAAACCAAAATAGAACTGTTTGGTAGAAACACAACTTGTCGTGTTTGGAGGAGAGTGAATGCTGAGTTGCATCCAAAGAACACCGTACCTACTGTGAAGCATGGGGGTGGCAACATCATTCTTTTGGGCTGTTTTTCTGCAAAGGGACCAGGACGGCTGATCCATGTACATGAAAGAATGAATGGGGCCATGTATCGTGAGATTTTGAGTGCAAACCTCCTTCCATCAGCAAGGGCATTTAAGATGAAACGTGGCTGGGTCTTTCAGCATGACAATAATCCCAAGCACACCGCCAGGGCAACGAAGGAGTGGCTTCGTAAGAAACATTTCAAGGTCCTGGAGTGGCCTAGCCAGTCTCCAGATCTCAACCCCATAGAAAACCTTTAGAGGGTGTAGAAAGTCAGTGTTGCCCAGCGACAGCCCCAAAACATCACTGCTCTAGAGGAGATCTGCATGGAGGAATGGGCCAACATACCAGCAACAGTGTGTGCCAACCTTGTGAAGACTTACAGAAAACGTTTGACCTCTGTCATTGCCAACAAAGGATATATAACAAAGTATTGAGATGAACTTTTGTTATTGACCAAATACTTTTTTTCCACCATAATTTGCAAATAAATTCTTAAAAAATCAGACAATGTGATTTTCTGGATTTGTTTTCTCACTTTGTCTCTCATAGTTGAGGTCTACCTAAGATGTCAATTACAGGCCTCTCTCATCTTTTTTAGTGGGAGAACTTGCACAATCGGTGGCTGACTAAATACTTTTTTTTCCTCACTGTATACTCAAGCCACTTCTACATTTCTGGTTGTGCAGGTACTCCCCATTGTCCTGCTCTGTTCTAAGGGTAAATTAGCTGACAGGGAGTTTTTGATACCTACTCTAGCGAATAGCACTACTCCTTATATAAACCCCCTGTAATAAAATAATAATGTATTCCTTAGCAACATTAAATACATTTACAAAATGGCTGGGGTGATCCTAAATGGAATGATCTGTATTTTATATCTCACCTAATTTGTGACACTATTACTACCCCTATGTGTTTTACAAGTCACACCTTTCAGCAAATCACTGTGGGACGGTATTCATGTGACAGAATATTTGCAGAGAGATTGATATGGTTTTCAGACTGCCTCAGTGGGCACGATAACTTGCAAGTGACAGCTTGATGTATAATATTTGGATGTGATTTCTTTCCCGAGCTGCTCATGTGAGAAGCTATGAATTGAAAAGGTTTTTGGCATTGCAGATTTATAAACAAGTCGAACATACTAGGTGCTGCTGGTAGAGTTGTATTGGAATATTGTTGAATTGGCATTTTAAAAGTAAACTTTAAAAAAATATACAAAATAAAATATTACATAAAAGTAATAATACAACAATATATTTGACTGAATAATATTAACTGACTGTATATAATTATGTGCAAAGAACTTTACCTATGCTAAAATTTCTATATGAATTCATTATAGGCAAGGTTTCCTTGATGTGGCAACTGCACAAATTTGAAACTTAACTCACCCACAATGGTCAATGGACAAGAAATATAACACATGCCCCTTAGCTAATCATTTATATTATCAGTTTAAAGTGGACCTTTCATGCCCTTAAATACCACTAGAAAGCCGCCCCCCGACAGTACTCGTCCATAGCCGTGTAGTGTCAGAGGGTGATGACGCTGAGCTGTGAGAAATTCCCCCCCCCCCCAGTACAAGTCTATGGACGAGTACTATCAGGGGGCGGTGTTCCTCACATCCCAGCTAGACTGTCAGGAATGCCCTTCTGACAGTGCCAAAACTAACGGCACTGATATCTCCAGCCCCGGGGCAAATAACGGAAAAGTGGAACTGAATTAAGCGCACTGTCGGCTTTTTAGCGATATATAAAATCGTATATACACGAGGACATGAAAGGTTCTCTTTAATTACAGCAAATGGCAAATTTCCCAAGCACACTGATGCTTAGTAAATAGGATGGGCAGAGACCAGGCTGTGAACAATATTTTATGGGGTCCAATTAGAAGTTAAATATTTTTTCTCTAACCATCTTAGTGGTGACAGTCTGTTGTCTTCACGGGTTGCCAATGGATATGGCCATGAATGCAGGAACTTTCTATACTCTGAAACCAGTCATGTTATCTCTATTGTGGCCAGGTTATCTGGGTTATACATGCACTGTCCCTGCCTGGTACAATTAAGGAAATCATTGCTGGGTTTCTGACAAGTGCCAGATTGTTCCTGCATTCATGATCGTTTCCCTTGGCAATTGATCAAGACAAAAGTCTGTCACTACTAATATAATTATAGAAAATCTTCAAAACTCTTTAAGAGACTGGGTTTATATGGCACTTAAAAACTGAATTTTTTTTTATATTTAAAAAAATGTTTAACTTTTAATTGTCTACAAATCTATACATGGTTATATTTGTGGGAATACCCCTTTAAATATAAGTAGCTCTGTAGTATCATTCACAGCCATTACCCAATGTTCTGGTGCCTGCTCTAAAGCACAACAGCATGAGTAAACATCTGCTTGTGGGGATGATGGGAGTCAGAACCCCACTGATCTGTGATTGATGACACTGTAGGTCATCAGTATTTATGCCTTGTATTAACCTCTTTAAAAACTAATAACCTACTTCTCTATTAGAGTGGACTAGCTCACAATGGCCAGTTTGATTGATTGGGGGCAAAGATATTCTTATTTATTATGCGCTTTACAGATATATTGGCAGTCACCCTCCCATATAGGGCTCACAATCTACATCAGTATGTCCTTGGAATGTGGGAGGAAACCCACGCAGAACATACAAACTCCTTGCAGATGTGGTCTTTGGTAGGATGAGAACCCATGACCACAGCAATGTAAAGCTGCAGTGCTAACCACTGAGCCACTGTGCTGCCATCTAAAATCATCACCCATTGATTTTCTATGTTTAGTGATATGTTACCAGCTTGTGTGATCCCCTTAAGCAAGAACATATTTTTAGGATGAATTGTACAATCTCTGGTGGCCTACTGGCATTTGTTTAGTCAAAGGCTTTAAGTAGAATCCTGCAGTATGGCTCAGTGGTTAGCATGGTTGCCTTGTATCCTGAGTTTAAAACCATGCACGAGCAATAACTGTTGTTGGTGTATTGTCTGCATTTCCTTTGAATACACCAGTTTCCTCCCACTCTAATATACAGATATAATATGATCTGTATCTGGTAGCTTTCTTTACTCTACCCGGTAAGCCTTAGGCAGAGGCCTCACACATCGTGGAAAAGTTGTGCTTTTTGTTGCATATTTTTAAGCCACAACTAGGGGTGGATTCAACAGGAAAGAGAAGTATAAGTGCTTCCTTTATGTTTTCCATTTCTTCTAAAGCCTCTCTTGGCTTTTTCTAAAAACGACTGCAGCAAAATCCGCAACAAAAAGCGTAATTTTACAGCACCCTTTGGCCTCAGTCTTAAGGGGTTTTCCACGAGTTAAATATTGACGACTTATCCTTACAATAGGTCAACAGCAGAGGCATAGTTAGGGGTTCAGCACAGGAGGGGCAAACACATCCAAATGGGCCCCCAACTTGGTACCAATATTATCACTATATGGTGATATATGGTGGTAGATATCGACTTTGCGCAGGGCTCTACAGACTATTTAGGTGAGTAGTGAATAGTGAAAGTAACATTTTTTTTACTTACAGGTGACATCTCTCACTGTAATTGTTCACATTGCCCATCTCTTCCTTTTAGACCATGATCAGTTCTTCTTCCAGCTGTGTCTCTGTAAAGTTTGCAGCAGACACATCTTTGGCTCCTCATTTTTCCAGGCACTCAACCCACATTGTCTTCACCTACATAAAGTCTCCATCCTTCTGCTACCCCCAATTATAAAATATATGATATAACCTCCCCCCATAATGAATAATACTCCAAAGAGCATCTTTAAATTAATATATTCCCTGTGTACCCCCATAAATAGTGTCCCTTATTAATAATGCCCCAGGTGTTTTCTAATTAAAAGGTTTACCAGGTCATCACTAAAAAAATGAGTGGGGTTCCAAAACCTGGGATATCCACTGATCAGCTGTTTGAATGAACAGTGGAACTTGTGTAAGTGCCGTGACCCCTTCTCTGTTCACAGTGTATCATTCATTTCATAGTGGCCATGTGATGTAACTACAGCCTCGTTCTATATATGTATGTGACAAGACTGTAATTACATCACTGTAAGAGTGTAAGACAAGACTGTAATTATGGCTTAGCCAGAATGACCATTGTTACATTTGGAGGAAAAAGGGAGAAGCTTGCAAGCCTGAGAACACCATCCCAACTGTGAAACACAGGGGACGGCAGCATCATGTTGTGGGATTGTTTTGCTGCAAGAGGGACTGGTACACTTCACAAAATAGATGGCATCATGAGGAAAGAACATTATGTGGCAATACTGAAGCAACATCTGAAGACATCAGCCAAGAAGTTAACACTTGGGCGCAAATCGGTCTTCCAAATGAACAATGACCCAAAGCATGCTGCCAAACTGGTTACAAAGTGGCTTAAGGATAACAAAGTCAATGTTTTGGAGTCGCCATCACTAAGCCCTGATCTCAATCCTATTGAAAATTTATGGGCAAAGCTGAAAAGGCAGATGCGAGCAAGGCGGCCTACAAACATGGCTCAGTTACACCAGTTCTATCAGGATGAATGAGCCCAAATTCCTACCAACTATTGTGAGAAGCTTGTGGAAAGATATCCAAAATGTTTGACCCAAGTCATACAGTTTAAGGGCAATGGTACCAAATACTAATGAACTGTATGGAAATATTTGATATTTGCAGAAAGTAATAAAAATGCCTTAAAATTCTCTTGCTCTCATTATTCTGGCATTTGGCAAATATAAATAATTTTGGTAATTCTAATTGACCTAAAACGGGAAAGGTTTATTCTGATTTCATGTCAGATAGTGAGAAAAACATGCATGGGTGTCTTTTTATATAGTGTATGTAAACTTCTGGTTTCAACTGTATGTGCTGACTATCTTGCATTACTGAGTATGTTCCCAGTATAGTCATCCACTATAGTACTGTGCACATCCCAATAGCTGCATGGCTGGTTCATGCACAATACTGTATGGAGAATGACACGGCTTTAGAGTACTACACGTATGTGCAAGATTATAGTGAGGGAGCTGTGATGCAGACATAGCACACAGGGCTGCCAACAGGAATTTTGAGCCCCCACCCACAGTGTAATGCTTCACACGGTATATAATGCTCCACAGTGCACTCCACAGTTTAAAATTCTCTCCTGAGCTGCACCACAGTTTCCCCACATGTTATATAATGCTCCACACAGAATAATATGATCCCTGGAGCCCCCACACAGTATAACATCCCTTAGTGCCCCCACACAGTATAATATGCTCCTCAGCACACACAATATAATATGCCTCACACAGTATAAAAGGCTTCCCACAGCACCCCCCCCCCAGTTTAATGCTCGACATCAGTGGCCTCATATGGTATAATATACTCCCCAGAGCCCGCCCCCCACCACTCTTCAGACCACAGAGTATAATAATCTGAGGACCAGGGAAGATGAGGGAAAAGAACAAACTGTTATACTCACCTTGCCTTATCTCTCCGAGCATATTCACGTTGCTCTGCTGTCTCTGCCGCCTTTTTCTTAAAGGGAGTCTATCATTAGAAAATCACCTTTTGAACTAATGGTAAGTTGGATTAACCTTTAAAAAGGCTATTCTACTCCTACCTTTTATTCTCTTCTTCTCCCCACCGTTTCTGTAAAAATCCGTTTACTGCAATATGCAAATTATGCTTATAACCTCTTGCCGCCCCTTAGTTAATTCTGTTCATGCTCCTCTTCATCTTCTGATCTGCCTTCCATAGGCATCCGACGCTGCGCTATACGGGGATGAAATGCTCGGTCCGCTATTTTGCGGTGGTCTGTTATACAAGCGTACTGTGCATCCCCATATAGTGCAGCGTCGGATGCCTACGCGAGGCAGAAGATTAGAAGTTGAAGAGGGGCGTGAACAGAATTAACTAAGGCGCGGCGAGAGGTTATGACGCGGGTGTGCTCGCAGCACAGGGGAAATGCCCTGAGCGTAATTTGCATATCGCAATAAATGGATTTTTTACAGAAACGGTGGGGAGAAGAAGAGGAGTGGAAAACGCAGCATGTCAATTATACCTGCGGAAACTCTTGCATTTTCCCTATAGGTTTAATAAGGGAGGAAAATACGCAGAGAAAAACCTGCATAAAATGCTGCATAAAAAAATGTGAGGCGTTTCCGCTGTGTTTTTTCTACAGCGTCTTTTAGCTGTGTTTTGCTATTTTGTGCCTTAGCCTAAAATAGGAATTCCTGGGCTAGGGCAAAATGTGTGCACTGTAAATGGTTACATTACTGGCTCAGTGATAGAAAAAGTAGAGTGTTTAAATATCACCCTGGAGATGAGAATAAAGTTGTAGTTTAAGCTAACTGAACCAATATTTTGCTTTATCTATCTTACTAAATTTGTCAAAACCAACTAAATGTGTGTCCTCAGTATTTAGAGGTCATTGCCTAGGTTTCCAGCCACCTCTGATATGTAGCTCTAGGGGTCCAGCTGATGATGTCCTGGCCATCTACAGTATATTCTCTTATCCTTCTCTCTCTGTTGGAAAAGTGTTCTAGGCTGCTCCTAAGGGCTAGCACAGTCCTTGATCAGTGACCCTGTGATCTCTATATGTAAAACTAGGCATAACAATTAACAAAGCACACTGTTAATGTCAGAGTACATTGCTGGCCTGAGCTGTACAGTACATCACATAGGCTAAGTCAGCCTACCAACTTGTCACTGAAACCATGAAGTGGAGAGGAGACAGGCGAGTAGGTGAAATCCTGAGATGGAAAAACCCCTTTAATGGCACATAAAAAGATATGGTCACTGTTATCAGTGGGGTACCACAGGGGTCAGTATTGGTGCTATTGGGCTTAGTTATAGTGTGATTAAGTATCCAGTGAGACTTGAAATGTTCAAAATTTATTCTGCTTTCCCCCAATTAAGAAGTGGCATAAACTTAGGCTGCATTCAGATGGCTATTTTTTTTTATGCTCCTTTATGTATCTGGGTACCATGGAGGATAAGAATAAATCCAGGGATAATCCAGCTTTATTTGAAGTCAGGGAGGATTTATTCCCCTCAGATGGAGAAAAGTAGCTTTTGCATGATATTTTTTACAGAATGATAGACTGAACTGGATAGTAACTGTATGTTACTATGCTACATAGGTTAGTTTACTATTATAAGCATGCTTGCCGTAAGATTTAACAATAAGAGTAGTGTGAGTCATCCTTCTCAAATACTACCCAGAAGTACATGTATTTTCTGAGATGCCATATGGTATACTAAGTATTCTAGTTAGGATATGTTTACACGGCTGATTTTTCCAATAGGAAAACTAAGCTGTGGGATCTGTGGCAGAAATTCAAGGCAGCCTTGCATATTTGATCATGGTTAGAGATGTGCAAACCAATTCATCATGAGCCGGCTTCGACTCGAATATTCCAAATTGTTCAGTTTTTAAAAACACTGAATAATGGCAATTAGTCTTGGGCGAACTAAAGTGGCCACCACTACATGTATTGTGCAGGAAAAATACAGAAGAGACACGTGTCTTGTAAGTCAGTGTGAAGTTCTAGTGCCACATGACATCAGCTGACAGCCTCTCAGCCAATAGAGAATGGTAGGTGGACACCTTACAGTGCTCAAGTCATATACATTATACAGTGGGTACGGAAAGTATTCAGACCCCTTTAAATTTTTCACTCTTTGTTTCATTGCAGCCATTTCTAAAAGAAAAAAGTTCATTTTATTTCTCATTAATGTACACTCAGCACCCCATCTTGACAGAAAAAAACAGAAATGTAGATATTTTTACAAATTTATTAAAAAAGAAAAACTGAAATATCACATGGTCATAAGTATTCAGACCCTTTGCTCAATATTGAGTAGAAGCACCCTGGTACAGCCATGAGTCTTCTTTCACATCTGGATTTGGGGATCCTCTGCCATTCTTCCTTGCAGATCCTCTCCAGTTCCGTCAGGTTGGATGGTGAACGTTGGTGGACAGCCATTTTCAGGTCTCTCCAGAGATGCTCAATTGGGTTGAGGTCAGGGCCCTGGCTCGGCCAGTCAAGAATGGTCACAGAGTTGTTCCAAAGCCACTCCTTTGTTATTTTAGCAGTGTGCTTAGGGTCATTGTCTTGTTGGAAGGTGAACCTTTGGCATAGTCTGAGGTCCAGAGCACTTTGGAAGAGGTTTTCTTCCATCTTTCCTTCAATTGCAACCAGTCGTCTTGTCTCTGCAGCTGAAAAACACCCCCATAGCATGATGCTGCCACCACCATGTTTCACTGTTGGGATTGTATTGGACAGGTGATGAGCAGTGCTTGGTTTTCTCCACACATACCACTTAGAATTAATGCCAAAAAGTTCAATCTTTGTCTCATCAGACCAGAGAATCTTATTTCTCATAGCCTCGGAGTCCTTCATGTGTTTGGTTTTCTCCACACATACCACTTAGAATTAATGCAAAAAAGTTCAATCTTTGTCTCATCAGACCAGAGAATCTTATTTCTCATAGCCTCGGAGTCCTTCATGTGTTTTTTGGCAAACTCTATGCGGGCTTTCATATGTCTTGCACCGAGGAGAGGCTTCCTTCGGGCCACTCTGCCTTAAAGCCCCGACTGGTGGAGGGCTGCAGTGATAGTTGACTTTGTTGAACTTTCTCCCATCTCCCTACTGCATCTCTGGAGCTCAGCCACAGTGATCTTTGGGTTCTTCTTTACCTCTCTCACCAAGGCTCTTCTCCCACGACTGCTCAGTTTGGCTGGACGGCCAGGTCTAGGAAGAGTTCTGGTCGTCCCGAACTTCTTCCATTTAAGGATTATGGAGGCCACTGTGCTCTTAGGAACCTTGAGTGCTGCAGAAATTCTTTTGTAACCTTGGCCAGATCTGTGCCTTGCCACAATTCTGTATCTGAGATCCTTGGACAGTTCCTTTGACCTCATGATTCTCATTTGCTCTGACATGTACTGTGAGCTGTGAGGTCTTATATAGACAGGTGTGTGCCTTTCTTAATCAAGTCCAATCAGTTAAATTAAACACAGCTGGACTCCAATGAAGGAGTAGAACCATCTCAAGGAGGATCAGAAGGAAATGGACAGCTTGTGAGTTAAATATGAGTGTCACAGCAAAGGGTCTGAATACTTATGACCATGTGATATTTCAGTTTTTCTTTTTTAATAAATTTGCAAAAATATCTACATTTCTGTTTTTTTCTGTCAAGATGTGGTGCTGAGTGTACATTAATGAGAAATAAAAAGAACTGTTTTGCTTTTAGCAAATGGCTGCAATGAAACAAAGAGGGAAAAATTTAAAGGGGTCTGAATACTTTCCATACCCACTGTATAAGGTTTTGTAAGCACGATCTCAAGGGACAATGTGTTATTTTGAGATCTGCCATTGGAGGCTCATGGATAGAGATGGATAAACAGATTTGTTACAAACTGGGTTTGACCCAAATAATCCAAATTGTTCGGTTATTAACAATACTGAACAAATGCTGATTTGTCTCGGACAAACTAAAATGGCCGCCACCATATCTATTCTGCAGGAAAATTACAGAAGAGACACGTGTCTCAGCTAATAGTCAGTGATAGGTGGACAACTTACTGTGATGATGTCATACACACTATATAAGTTTCTGTTGGCTTTAACACAAGGCATTTCAGTGATGATGGATGTGTTATTGACCTTACTGTATGATACAAAGCACTGAATGCTGCAAATTGCAATAGAGCTAGGAATGGGAGAGTTTAGTCAGATTTAATCAATTACAGACATATTAGTGAAAAAAATCATAGCTAGGAGTGAGGGAGGATATCTGTGCTGATGTGTCCCTGACAGCAGAAGCCTGTAGTAATGCAGACAAAAGACAGTTAACTCCTTCATTAACTATAATCTAATTTTGTCTAAGACTAAGGCCCATGTATTGAGCCGCAGCCAAAAAGCGCTGTGGAAAAAACAAAGCGGAAACGCATTGTGATTTTTCCTGCAGTGCTTTACACAGAAAGTCTGTAGAGTTGTACTCTGTGGACTTTGTGCTTTTATTATACCTATACGGAAAACACCAGTGTCACTGAAACCATGAAGTGGAGACAGGCGAGTAGGCGAAATCCTGGCATGGAAAAGCCCCTTTAATGGCACATAAAAAGATTTGATCATTGTTATCAGCAGGGTACCACTGGGGTCAATATTGGTGCTCTTGGGCTTAGTTATAATGTGATTAACGCAGCAGAAATGCATTGTGGTTGTTCCCGTAGCACTTTACACAGAAAGTCTGCGGAGTTTTCCCCTGTGGGCTTTCTGTTTCTATTATATCTATAGGGAAAACACCAGTGTTTCTGTAGGTATAATTGACATGCAGAATTGTTTTATGCAATGTGTGGATGGAATTAGCCAGGATCCCATCCACTTTGCAAGTACTGTAAAATGTGACATTTTTTGCTGCAGCATTTCCACCACGGCCAAAACACTGCGTTTCCGCAACATGGGCCCTGCCTTACTCTGTTTTGCAAAATAGCAGTTTGATCTGTCTACAGAGTGTGTAGTAGTATAATGTTGTACCGTGTTAGCCATTGAAAGTAGTGGAAGAGTGAAGAAATCAGGCGATACCTTTTAGAGGCTAACTGAGTATATTTATAAGTAAGCTTTCAGGAGTACTAGCTAGCTCCCTTCATCAGACATGGTGTGATACAAGAACTGAAAATTCACAGATTTTTATACACATGGTTTTCAAAGCATTTTAGAGTCCTTAAAAAAAATGCAATCTAAGTAGAGAAGTTATTTACAACAGGTCAAAAAAACAGTCTGGAAACTTGTGGTGCGTGACGGAGGGATCAGTAATTCTTGCTGTTATCTGTTTGCTATCAGGAGGTGATTTGTGACCCTCACAGGTGATACATAGTGTGACATGAAGCTGGCATGAATATTAAGTCCAAATTGCAGAGTTTGAAATTTTTGCATAAATTTATACTCCCATTCTTTTCTTTTCTCCTGCGTTTTAAAATGTCCCATTAAAACCACAACCCGCAAATCTTCAATAGAGTGGTTTTCTCCGGAGAAATGTGCGGCCACTGGGAGATCTGTTCTGCTGTTATTAATATTGGATCTGTGTGAGTTCATTCGTTGACTGAGTCTCTGCCCTGTTTCCCCCACATAGAGGCCTATGGTGGGACATTGCACACACATTATGAGGTACACCACATTGGAAGACCTGCAGGAAAATGTCCCCCTAATTCTGTGCACCTGTTGTGACTGTGGGATAGGTACACTGTCAGTGGTGTGGATGTGCTTGCAGGTCATGCACCTTTTATGTAGGCAAGGTGAGGTGCCATTTTCAGTCGGGGCCTTCAGGGCACTCCGGACGATAATACGCCTCAGGTTTGGTGGTTGTCGAAAGGAAAGGACCCTATGGTGGGGGAGTTAATTTATCCCAACGGGTGTCTATGCGTGTCAATGGTTCAAGTACTGGTTCAGAAGTACGGCTATAATAATAATTGTAGGGTGCTGTGTTGCTGCTTCGCTTTTTCCCACAGTGCTTTTCTGCTGTGGCCTGCAACGTGGGGCCTTAGCCTTAAATAGTTACAAGTGGTGTTTCAATGATGCCTTCACCACGTTTCTTGAGTAGGTGGGGGTCAGGACTAGCAGGCCCATCACCTGCACCAGATATACTGTCATTTATGCTGTTTTTGTGACATAAATAGTCAGCTATGATTTCTGTTGAGGTGCATTGCCCGGTGAAGGATGCAACTGATTCATTTGTAATTAGCTGTGATGAACTGATCCTGTACCTGGTATTACTTATCTCTTGTACCTACATAGGAATAAATATGCAAAAAGATGTTTGAACAATGAACCAAATAGCATACAAATGGATGCAGGTGCTGCAAATATCCTGCCTATCAGGTCAAAACAAACTGCAAGTGCTCTATAGCACCTGCATACAAACACCACCTAACACCTAAGCAAATACAGTTACTTCTGGTTATGGAGTTTTTGAGAGGTGTCACTGACACTACTCTTATAGCTAATTCATATGGCAGCTACGCTTATTATAGCAAGTTAGGATATTTACATTTTATTGGTCATCATGTAAATAAATGGTGATCTCAACTGTAATGTGGAAAATTCCTATTTTGGACAAATTTTAATTGAATTAAAAAGGTTATATTTTTATTTATTTCTACAGTCACATACCTCCTCCCTACTTTTTGCCAACATTCAAACTGCAGTTTTACTTTTACACAGCAGGTGGCACTGTTGTCTAACTCATTCTTACCTCAAGAGAGAAAGCAAATGGGCATTTAATAATGTCTTTCTCCTTGCCTATTCAAACATAGAAACATAGATTTTGACAGCACACAAGAACTATTTGGCAGATCTAGTCTGCACATTTTAGTATCGGCTTTAAAACATGAGAATTTTTATGTTTAGGATAGCCTCATGTCTAAAATAGTGACTAATTCAGGAGGCTTCACAAGTCTTATTTTAGGGCTGCAGTGAAATGAGCAAAGCGTCAAATGCATATTTCATTACCATGTCATGTAAAAGTAACGGTTTGTACTCAATTTGAGAAGGTTCTGAACATTAATAATTGAATTCATTAAAATAAGTTTGTATTTAAGCCAAGTGATCACAAGTCATGAATGTATAGTTTTGAGCAATATAGTATATAACCAAGGAGTTAATTGTCTTTATCGTTCATATATTTTTTTTAAATGAAAGGAAAAAAAAACTTCTTACTTCTAAAGCCTTATTCTAAAATCTTCAGCCAGACCTAGGGGAGTCAAATAGCCATGGACTCTTTACATGTCAGATATGAAGAGAGTAAGACCCCTATTACAGTAAAAGCTGAATTTAGCTGCCTAATCTGTAATGGTTCCTGGGGTTTTCTCAGGTGCCTTGGTGTTTTTGTGACCAGCGTAGCAACAGTGGGAACCTCAGATTGTTCACTAATTATAATGCAGTGGGGTCCCTACCAACTGGAATATATTGGAAAGTCATAGTGATTGTCCTTCTGTACAAGAAGCTCAGTTTGTGACAAATCCACAGATAAGGCAATGAGTAAAAGCCCTGGATTCTGACAAACAATAGAATGAATCACTTTCTGTGATAATATAGTTATCCCCCACCATTAGGGTGGGTTCACACTTGCGTCGGCACTCCATCCGCCGTGAATCCGACCTAAATGTCGGAAAAAAGGATTGGGACTGGATAGGGAAAGGTTTAAGATGGCTTTCTTAAAAACCATGTCCAACTTTGTTTCTGACTAAAAAAAACAGCTTCGCGGCGCAGAGGGTGTAAGCGCACACCCGCGCATTGCTTTGAAAACCCATTCAAGTGAATGGGTTTTTAAGCAAACCGTCTTAAACCTTTCTCTATCCAGTCCCAATCCTTTTTTCCGACATTTAGGTCGGATTCACGGTGGACGGAGTGCCGGCGCAAGTGTAATTAACAACTTGAAGCTGGCTATACACATAAGATAGCTGTCGGATGAACAGCGAATAGTTTAGCTGACAGTTATTTCACCTGAACTCACCATACACATGTATGCTTGGCTGAGCAGTGCATGTGTACTGAATGGGAAAAGGAAGAAAGCCACTGCCAGACTCCTCTAGCTTATGTATCTGAGAACAAAAGGATTGGGCACTTAAAATCCAACTGTCTGATCCTTATCTTCCTGAACATTTGCTGTCAGGGAAGAGTCAGAAGGGCCCCAAATACCTTGGATAGTTCTCCAGCCCTGTTGATATCAGTGGGTTTGGCTGACAATCATCTAATGTATATGGCCAGCTTTAGGCCTCAGTCACATGTTATATTACAGTACGTACTTGAAGATTTTTTTTTACTTTTGTGGTGCTCTACTATATCTCTACTATGTCTCACATTTTACATGCTGCATTATATGTGATATTTACAGGGTTATTCTCCAGAAAAAGCTTTGCCTATGAGGCTAAGGCCCCACATAGTGGGCCGCAGCAAAAACACGATGCGGGCAAAAACCATGGCGGCAGCGTATTGCGGTTTTTCCAGCAGCGATTTTCACAGAAAGTCCGCAGAGGTTTTCTCTGCCGACTTTCTGCTTCCATTATATCTATAGGGAAACTGCTTGCATTTCCATAGGTATAATTGACATGCTGCGATTTCCAAAACTGCGATAGTTTTGGAAATTGCAGTGTATCCACTGTGTGTATTTTTATGCAATGTGTGGATGGGATTCACTGTGCAGGGACTGTATAACTGTAGGTCCTCAAAGTCTGTGGGCATCCATCTAGATAAAGCCCTATTACACTATATCTTATGATATCTTAGAACAAACGCTTGTAGAAACTATAAATGTGCTGCCGATTATTCAGTTGAATCCCCACTGGGAACACTACAAAATATTTGTATATTTGTCTAGTAAGAAGAGCAGTTTGGGTAAGTTCACACAGTGGAAAATAAAGAGGAATTCCTCTTCATTTTCTGCTGCCGTTTTCCACCCGCGGGCCACCCACAGCTGTCACAGCTTTCCACTGCTGATTAGGCCCAGATTAATGGCCCTAATCAGCATGGAGTCAGTCTCGAGACACGGAATCCGTGGCAAGATCGAGCAGGATGCTTATATTTTCATCATTGAAATCGATGGGAGGCAGATTCTGGGCAAAATCTGCCCCGGTTTCCTCCATGTGAACGTACCCTAAGTCTGCTATTCCTATCTTAGTTTGAAGGGGAAAGATTGCTAGGAGACTGAGCTAGAGCCCTAAGTTAGGCTGCTTTCACACGGTCAGTGTTTGGTCAGTGATTTTCATCAGTGATTGTGTGCCAAAACTAGGAGTGGGTTAAAAACACAGAACAGGTACAAATATTTCTATTATACCTGATCTCTGTGTAGTCTCCACTTCTAATTTTGACTCACAATCACTGAACAAAATCACTGACCAAACACTGCCGTGTGAAAGCAGCCTTAGGCTTAGGCTAAGTTAGACAGCAGCTCTAGGACAGTTGTTTGTTGTTCTCAAGTCATCTTGTGAAAGTTAAAATGTGCAATATCAGTATAATATAATAAAATTATATATACTTCATAGCTATGATAATCTACACCCTGCTGCCTAGGATAGAGATTTATGGATTTGGTGAATATAGCACACTGTTAAAGTGGAAGATTGCCCCAGAAAGGACATTGGGAAGTCCCTTCAACCAGCTCAGCCCTAGTCCCAATGGATGTTCAGTAAGAACTGCACCTCTAGTGTCTGCATGCTCTTGCATTAACTTATTCTACCTCAAGTAAACACTTTTAGTTATTTTGTTCTGCCAAACCCTTGTCTCCTGAGTCTTATTCCTACATGGCCATCATGGGCACTACAACTGCTACCAGGTTCAGGAAGGCTTTCAACTATTAGGGCCTGCATTTGGAGAAACGCTACTACCACCCTCATTATGCCCTCTCAGCACTGCACCAGTCTAGGAGGAGAGCTGGAGTATCAGGTCAAGATGCCTGCCCCTATGACTACTACTCACAACCTACCACCTCCTCTGGCTCCCCCAGCAGGCTGTTGCATATGCAACATAGAAAATCATCATCTATTGCGTAAACAAACAATGAAACTGTATGGGTGGGTGTGAACAATTCCTTTAGCACTTGTCCTCCACTGAATAACCCAGAGTGGTAGGGTCCTCACTTTATAACAGTCAGTGGCTTCTCTCAGAATAGTCAATTTTTGAATAATTCTATAATGCCAAAATTTCTTTCTGTTGTATGGTTGCAAAAACTGCCATAATAATAACATTGCATAAAGAGTAGAGGTAAAGAATGCCTCTGATCCCTCATAAAGTGCCATCTAGCCAGTGCCCCTATGCACCTATGTACCTTCCAGTGAGTCACTGTGGCCTACACACACATACTCACTTGTTTGTTTCAGTGGCATGTATGACATTTGAGCAACCATTCAGCATTTGCTTAAACATCCTCTGTTTTCCCTGCAGATAAGTGAGATCACTCAGCTGCAGGCAGTACATCTAAAGAGTCAGATACAATTAAGAGAAGTGGCAGGCAGAGCCAGTGGTGAACCTAGCCTCTTTGCTGCGTGAGGCGGACTATAGAAAGACGCCCCCCCCCCCCCAAAAAAAAAATAAAATTGAGTTTACATGCTACTAGCTTCACACGCTGTTATCATCACACAATATACACAATACACAAAGTTATAAAACAGTTTGTAAGAATTCTTCTTACTGTATTACTTCAGTATCAGATCAACAACACGGCATTAACAATGAAAGTAACTTCACACATCTTCTGCTTGGTGGATGGACGAGCCCACGTGGCCGCCATTCTGTATAATAGGAGCACCTCAGATAGCCGAGTACTGTACTTCGGCTATCTTTGGCACTCCCATTGAAGTGAATGAGAGCCATGCAGGTTCGTCCATCCACCAAGTGACACACCTACATATATGGCTGCGGTCAGGCTGAATTCCCACCCAGTGGGAGGAAAAACCCAATTCTCAGTCTAAGGGGGGTCTCATTGGGAAGAGAAGGGAAATATGAACTATTAGTCAGAGACGTCACCTGTAAGTCACAAAATGTTACTGCACTGTATTCACCTAAATGATAGAGGATAAATACCTGATTGATGGGGGCCGTTACCTGCTGGGGATACTCCAGCAGGTAATGGCCTATTTATATAAATAAAAAAAAAAGTTATCCTCACCTACCTGCGATCCCTTGATGGAGCCGCCGCCTCCTCTTTTTGTCCGCGACGTCTGTGTCTCAGCACAGGAGGCGCGATGACATTATTGTATCACCGCCTGCGCTGAGATGCGACGTTTTGTAAACCAGCCCAGGACAGGCCGCGCTCAGCTTTGTTTTTTTTAAAGTGGCCTGTCCTGCGCTTGTTTATATTAAATAATAGTAAAAATGCCGCCCCCCCAGACAGTGACGGATAGTGCCGCCTGAGGCGGTCGCCTCACTTCGCCTCATTAGAGGTGCGCCCCTGGGCAGAGCACTGGACACATGTGAGAAGTGGTTTTGGCAATTGGCAGGAACCCAATACGAGAAACACCAGCAAACTGACTCCCCATAGCAGTCAATGAAAGATGCTACCTGAGTCATGGAGTCCACTTCCCTCCTTGAAAGTGAAAAACGACCATAATTATGGTATACATGCACAATATACTTATAATAAATGCTCACCAGACAACTAAAATCAGGAAAAATCAGGGCTAATCGTAGCAAGTAACCCTACTGTGTCACTTGCAGACCAGAAGACCTTACCCCCTGCCCTTTTGGTGTTAAAGGGTTAAGTTATCTAATATGTGTGCCCGGGTTTAATTTCATGCTTCAGCTAGCTGTGTGTGGAGTCCATCACTGAATGATGATGACTGGGATGTGGCGGCCACTAGGGATTTACTCCCTTGATGCTGTGGTATGTCGAATCTTTAATTCTGCCTTATCAAGCATAAAATACAATTAGCAAGGTGTTATCAGGAGACTGGACACTGATTAGACCTAGCAGACAAGGGTCTGTTAGTAATGAAAGGATTAACTCTTGTGTGGTCATGTGCAGACACAGCTTCCTTCTCCTACTGAAATATCAATGAACAGGATTAGTATTTACTACAATTTGAAATAATTGGCAATTATTTATTATTATGTTCACAAACAACCATCATATATTATAGGTGTTTCATGAACTCCTCTGTAAAGGTTCCAATTATGAGGTTGACTAATCGGTGCAATGGCATTTGTATTTTACCTGGTATCATTGAGAAATCTGGAGGTGGGGTAAACTGACCTTAAAATTTCATCCCAGGAACCATAAGTCTACCAATGAGATGTATTAGGAATGACAGCCCAAACCTGTAGGTGAACTGGTCTCACAGAAAATCCTATGGGAAATATATACAGTGGGGAAAAAAAGTATTTAGTCAGCCACCAATTGTGCAAGTTCTCCCACTTAAAAAGATGAGAGAGGCCTGTAATTAACATCATAGGTAAACCTCAACTATGAGAGACAAAATGAGAAAACAAATCCAGAAAATCACATTGTCTGATTTTTTAAGAATTTATTTGCAAATTATGGTGGAAAATAAGTATTTGGTCAATAACAAAAGTTCATCTCAATACTTTGTTATATATCCTTTGTTGGCAATGATAGAGGTCAAATGTTTTCTGTAAGTCTTCACAATATTTGGTCACCTACAAACAAGCAAGATTTCTGGCTCTCACAGACCTGTAACATCTTCTTTAAGAGGCTCCTCTGTCCTCCACTCATTACCTGTAGTAATGGCACCTGTTTGACATTGTTATCAGTATAAAAGACACCTGTCCACAACCTCAAACAGTCACACTCCAAACTACACTATGGTGAAGACCAAAGAGCTGTGGAAGGACACCAGAAACTAAATTGTAGACCTGCACCACGCTGGGAAGACTGAATCTGCAATAGGCAAGCAGCTTGGTGTGAAGAAATCAACTGTGGGAGCAATAATTAGAAAATGGAAGACATAAAAGACCACTGATAATCTCCCTCAATCAGGAGCTCCACGCAAGATCTCACCCCGTGGGGTCAAAATGATCACAAGAACGGTGAGCAAAAATCCCAGAACCACACGGAGGAACCTAGTGAATGACCTGCAGAAAGCTGGGACTAACGTAACAAAGGCTACCGTCAGTAACACACTACGTCGCCAGGGACTCCTGTCCCCCTGCTTAAGCCAGTACATATCCAGGCCCGTCTGAAGTTTGCTAGAGAGCATTTAGATGTCCCAGAAGAGTATTGGGAGAATGTCATATGGTCAAATGAAACCAAAGTAGAACTGTTTGGTAGAAACACAACTCGTCATATTTGGAGGAGAGTGAATGCTGAGTTGCATCCAAAGAACACCATACCTACTGTGATGGGGGTGGCAACATCATGCTTTGGGGCTCTTTCTCTGCAAAGGGACCAGGACGACTGATTCGTGTACATGAAAGAATGAATGGGGCCATGTATCGTGAGATTTTGAGTGCAAATCTTCTTCCATCAGCAAGTGCACTGAAGATGAAATGTGGCTGTGTCTTTCAGCATGACAATGATCCCAAGCACACCGCCAGGTCAACGAAGGAGTGGCTTCGTAATAAGCATTTCAAGGTCCTGGAGTGGCCTAGCCAAACTCCAGATCTCAGCCCCATAGAAAACCTTTGGAGGGAGTTGAAAGTCCGTGTTGCCCAGCGACAGCTCCAAAACATCACTGCTCTAGAGGAGATCTGCATGGAGGAATGGGCCAACATACCAACAGTGTGTGCCAACCTTGTGAAGACTTACAGAAAACATTTGACCTTTGTCATTGCCAACAAAGGATATATAACAAAGTATTGAGATGAACTTTTGTTATTGACCAAATACTTATTTTCCACCATAATTTGCAAATAAATTCTTTAAAAATCAGACAATGCGATTTTCTGGATTTGTTTTCTCATTTTGTCTCTCATAGTTGTCAATTACAGGCCGGCCTAAATCTTTTTAAGTTGGAGAACTTGCACAATTGGTGGCTGACTAAATACTTTTTTCCCCACTGTATTTATAGAGCGAGTAGAGGCAGAGCTGTATTTCCCATCACCTACTACATCTATGGGTTGCATTAAGGTTAACATTTAGAAATAAGACATCACAAATTGCCTGAGAACACCACGGGGAAGGGAAGATCTTTTCAAGTGATTCTACCTATCCTAACAAGGACCAAATGCTATACTCTTACTGAAGTTATGGATAAAACCTTCGAAAACATTTGTCTATGATATATAATATACAAGAAACCTACAAGAGACCACATACATTTTGCTTAGATGTTAGACAGTGTAAGTTGTCTTTTTTTCAAGTTCAGGCTTTCTGTAGATGAATTATTCATCATTCAAATATATTATTTGCACCCCTCAGTGCCATTTGTCATTAGATAGTCATCTAGCACATTTGTGAATGTCATCGTTGCACTGTTTTTGCCATTGCTATCTCTTGGGGCAGGTCATTCTATACCTGGCCTACACTAAGGGTAGTATTACATGTGCTGACATTGAGCAATAACATTAAGTATTTGTTTTTGCTATTACAAGCACATAAACCACCCTTCCTAATGGTGTAACATGAAACTTATGGGCCCAATGCAAAATCTCTACCTGAACCCCAAACTATAATGAATCGCTATTAGTACTGGTCTTCTCAATTAGAAAAAGATGTCTTATGGCTCCTGGGCTCTGTGGCGACTGCATCCTTCGCATCCCCTCAACTTACCCCCCATCCCTTCCTCTCATATGCTTTGCATTATATTGGCAGCATGTAAAAGGATAAAAAAAAATCTAAGAGGATAATAAAAATTTATAAATCTATATATAAAAAAGCACCTGATAAAGAGATGCCATACTATAATGGGGTCATATAAAGGGTAAAGGTAGCCTACCTCAAAATAGGAGGAAAGTATGGTGATACCTGTATCACTTCACAAACACCCCTCAGTTATAAATTGCAATTCCCAATATTTAGATATCAATTAACTGAAGGGGAAAAGTAAAGGATAAATCAACTAAGGTATAACACACACACACATATACACCAGCTGGCTAGAGGTCAGTAAAAGACCGACCCAATTGTCTGACTAGCCACTACCTAGGGAGCTTACATTACACTCCCACAATTGACTGCCTAATACCACAAACAAACACCATAGACCAGGGGTGTCAAACTCATTTTCTCCGGGGGCCACTTCAGCCTCACGGGGTACCTTGAAGGGCCAAGATTATTTTACACATGTATAAAAGTAACTTCTCCTTAACAGATAAGCGAGCTATTAAGCAGTAGTTACATTTGTACATTACTACTGTTACAATCAGCCCTTTGAGGGCAACCAGGAAGAACATAATGTATTGTTAAAACCTAAGACATTGGCATGTTACATACTATCCTCATCCTTTTCTGAATATATCAAAAATTAAGCACTATACAAATACTGTTTACCCCTGCAAACGGTATTATGCTCTATAGTTGCCTCTGCACACGGTATTACGCCCCACAGCGGCCCCTGCACACGGTATTATGCTCCATAGTTGCCCCTGCACACGGTATTATGCTCCATAGTTGCCCCTGCACACGGTATTATGCTCAATAGTTGCCCCTGCACACGGTATTATGCTCCATATTGGTCCCTGCACACGTTATTATGCTCCATAGTGGCCCCTGCACACGTTATTATGCTCCATAGTGGCCCCTGCAATCGGTATTATGCTCCTTAGTGGCCCCTGCATTGGTATTATGCCCCATAGTGGCCCCTGCAAACGGTATTATAGTCCATAGTGGCCCCTGCACATGGTATTATGCCCCATAGTGACCCCCCCACCCACGAACTATTATTATACTCTGGGGTCTTTTCAGACCCCAGAGTATAATGATTGGAGACCCAGGTGGTGACAAACATAAAAATCAGTGTTACTTACCTGGGCCCCGGTGCGCTCCCTGCGTTCGGCCTTCTTCAATGTCGCACAGACCGGCGTCGCGACATAATGACGTCGGCCCGGCTCACGTGACGCCTGGGACGTCACCAAAGAAGGCCGAAGCCGGCTGGGAGCAGCATCGGATCAGCATCGGTCTGAAAAGACCCCGGAGTATAATAATAGTAGTATTTGATGGGGTTCACCGGCCGCGGCCTCACTTACCATCCCCGCTCCTGCACACAGCCGCTTCTGCGTCCCATAGCAGAAGGGGAAGCGGGGCGGCCACGACCAGCAGCAGGGATCGGTAAGTAAATAGGCCGTTACGTACCGGGGATACTCCAACAGGCAACAGCCTATTTATATATATATAAAAAAACTTATCTTCACTTACCTGCGATGCCTTGATGCAGCCGCCTCCTCTTCTTGTCTGCGTGTCAGCGTAGGCGGCGTGATGACGTCATTGTATCGCCGCCTGCGCTGACATGCAGAGGTCTTGTAAACCAGTCCAGGACAGGTATCGTGTAGCTTTGTTTTTTTTTTTTTTTTAAGCGGCGTGTCCTGGGCTGGTTTACATTGCATAATGTACATAGACAATAAAAAATGCCACAGCCCTGCGGGCCAGCTAAGTGCCGGGCCGGATAACAGAAGGTAGCGGGCCGGATTCGGCCCGCGGGCCTTGTGTTTGACACCTGTGCCATAGACGATACAAAAGGAGTATTTGCCCTAACTCCTAGCCTGCCTGACGCGCGTTTCTGCTGAACTACACCAGCTCATCAGAGGTACATGCATAAGGGCAAAGCAGAATACACCATAAATGTGTGCAAACTGCCTGTATAATTTAGAGCGCCTAGTATAACCGCCCGGCCGGTCGTGATGAATGACCACAAGTGCCGGCTCACACAGCCTAGCTTGATATCTGCTAAGCCACACCCCCTAACAGTTCATGTCATCAGAGGTGCGCCCAATCACAGAGCGCCAACACCCAGAAGCTCTGGACAGTGATGTAAGCAAGGAACACCCATATAAAACACCATGAGAGATGGCCAAGTAACACCCACCGAAAATAGAAGATGAAAATTGCATAAAGAACACATACAGAGGACTCAAACAGTAAACCACCCCATAGGGATCTCAAAATTGCGGGCAAAGAAAGGAGTCAACGTACTTCAGCAAAACAAAGTTGACAACAAGGATAGAGCTCACAAAAAAAAAAAAAAAAAACACCTCCTGCCTACTCCATTCCAAACAGTAGGAGTTGATCCCTTCTTCCTACCTGAGTGGTAAAGGCAGTGCTCCAAGGGCTGCTAGCACCTATCTGTATACAGTAAGGAGAGGGGAAGAAGAAAAAAAAAAAAATTATATATATAAATATATATATACATATATATATATATATAAACGCAGAATAAGGGGAAAGGTAATTAAACCAGATATAGACTGCCTAAAAACAGTCATTAGGGATAGATGAATATAACCCTAATCAATAAAGGATGAGTAAGATATAAATTCATTAAGGCCCATGGGATAGACCGTATCAAGCAAAAAAATCCAACGTGCCTCCCTCTGGAGCACACGTCTGTCATAATTACCTCCTCTAGGGGACCGCACAACCATCTCAATACCCTGAAAACTAAGATGCTTAGCATCACCACCATGTTTTTCTCGTATATGTCTGGATACAGATGTATCCTCCTCCCTAGCTATGTCATTGATGTGTTCCCTTATCCTCCTGCGGAACTCCCGAATAGTTTTACCAACATACTGGAGTCCGCAGGAGCAAGTGATAAGGTACACAACCCCCTTAGTCTTACAATTAATAAACTGGTTCACCTTGAAAGTTCTACCAGAAACTCTACTCAGAAGTTCATTCCCTTTTTTTTATGTATCCACATGATTTACATGATCCACAGGGAAAATTTCCACTCAGGTCTCGTTGCATCTGATGTAACCACATATTTCCTGGGGTACTAGAGAAATGGCTGTGCACCAGTTTATCACGTAGATTGGGCCCCCTCCGATAGGATAGACTAGGTCTAGGGCCCACAAGTGCTCCTATTTCAGGGTCGGTCATCAAAATATTCCATGATCCCCCTATAATCCGCCTTATATCTTCCGCTGCCTGGTCATAAGTCGCTACAATCCTAACATCAACCTTATTACTTTCCCGATTACGGGGATTCAAAAGCTGCGCTCTATCCACCGTCAACGCCTCATGATATGCTTTACGTAATACCTTCTCTGGGTAACCCCTTCTCCTAAATCTCCCCTGTAAATCCCTTTTCTTCACCTGAAAATCGGACATTCTTGAGCAATTTCTACGGATACGAAGATATTGCCCCTTAGGTATCCCAGTTCTCAACGAGGGAGGATGCCAACTCCCCCACTGCAGTAGTGAGTTCGTGGCTGTCGCCTTTCTATGAACACAAGTGCAAAGACGGCCTGAGGTCTCCTTAAAAATAGATAGTTCCAGGAAAGTCATTTTACTCTCCTGGATCTCAAAGGTGAAATATAAGCCTAAGTCATTACAGTTCAATACCTTAACAAAGGCAATAAATTCCTCCCTGGGTCCGTCCCACAATATAAAAATATGGTCAATGAAACGGACGCAGAGAAATATCTGCTGGGTCCATTGGTCCATCGGGTCCGCAAAAACTATCTCAGCCTCCCACCAGCCCAGGTAGAGGTTAGCAAAAGTGGGGGCACAAGGGCTCCCCATTGCCACCCCCTGAGCTGGTGGAAGAGCTTGTCCTCAAACAGAAAACAGTTCCTTTCCAGGACAAATTTCAAAAGATCCAATATCAATACCATTATGTTCTTTCATGTGGCTACCTCTGGTTCTAAGGAAGCTCTCCACAGCCCCATATCCCTTAGCATGGGGTATGGAGCTGTATAATGCTTCAACATCCAAGTTGGCGAGAAACACGCCTGGGGACACCTGGATGCCCTCTAATCTACGGAGGACATCCATGGTGTCCCTAACATAAGATGGAAGACTGGTAACAAAGGGTCGTAAAATATCGTCTATATATAGACTAACATTCTGAGTGATAGATCCAAAACCAGCCACAATGGGGCATCCTTTAAGAGGGGACAACCCCTTGTGAATTTTTGGCAAAGCATAAAAAGTTTCCTGAATAGGATGTTGTGGCAACATACGGTGGAAAAATTTGTATCTTATACACTTTTGCTAACCTCTACCTGGGCTGGTGGGAGGCTGAGATAGTTTTTGCAGACACGATGGACCAATGGACCCAGCAGATACTTCTCTGGGTCCGTTTCATTGACGATATTTTTATATTGTGGGATGGACTCAGGGAGGAATTTATTGCTTTTGTTAAGGTATTGAACTGTAATGACTTAGGCTTATATTTCACCTTTGAGATCCAGGAGAGTAAAATGACTTTCCTGGACCTATCTATTTTTAAGGAGACCTCAGGCCGTCTTTGCACTTGTGTTCATAGAAAGGCGACAGCCACGAACTCACTACTGCAGTGGGGGAGTTGGCATCCTCCCTCGTTGAGAACTGGGATACCTAAGGGGCAATATCTTCGTGTCCGTAGAAATTGCTCAAGAATGTCCGATTTTCAGGTGAAGAAAAGGGATTTACAGGGGAGATTTAGGAGAAGGGGTTACCCAGAGAAGGTATTACGTAAAGCATATCATGAGGCGTTGACGGTGGATAGAGCGCAGCTTTTGAATCCCCGTAATCGGGAAAGTAATAAGGTTGATGTTAGGATTGTAGCGACTTATGACCAGGCAGCGGAAGATATAAGGCAGATTATAGGGGGATCATGGAATATTTTGATGACTGACCCTGAAATAGGAGCACTTGTGGGCCCTAGACCTAGTCTATCCTATCGGAGGGGGCCCAATCTACGTGATAAACTGGTGCACAGCCATTTCTCTAGTACCCCAGGAAATATGTGGTTACATCAGATGCAACGAGACCTGAGTGGAAATTTTCCCTGTGGATCATGTAAATCATGTGGATACATAAAAAAAGGGAATGAACTTCTGAGTAGAGTTTCTGGTAGAACTTTCAAGGTGAACCAGTTTATTAATTGTAAGACTAAGGGGGTTGTGTACCTTATCACTTGCTCCTGCGGACTCCAGTATGTTGGTAAAACTATTCGGGAGTTCCGCAGGAGGATAAGGGAACACATCAATGACATAGCTAGGGAGGAGGATACATCTGTATCCAGACATATACGGGAAAAACATGGTGGTGATGCTAAGCATCTTAGTTTTCAGGGTATTGAGATGGTTGTGCGGTCCCCTAGAGGAGGTAATTATGACAGACGTGTGCTCCAGAGGGAGGCACGTTGGATTGTTTTTGCTTGATACGGTCTATCCCATGGGCCTTAATGAATTTATATCTTACTCATCCTTTATTGATTAGGGTTATATTCATCTATCCCTAATGACTGTTTTTAGGCAGTCTATATCTGGTTTAATTACCTTTCCCCTTATTCTGCGTTTATATATATATATATGTATATATATATTTATATATATAATTTTTTTTTTTTTTTTCTTCTTCCCCTCTCCTTACTGTATACAGATAGGTGCTAGCAGCCCTTGGAGCACTGCCTTTACCACTCAGGTAGGAAGAAGGGATCAACTCTTACTGTTTGGAATGGAGTAGGCAGGAGGTGTTTTTTTTTTTTTTGTGAGCTCTATCCTTGTTGTCAACTTCGTTTTGCTGAAGTACGTTGACTCCTTTCTTTGCCCGCAATTTTGAGATCCCTATGGGGTGGTTTACTGTTTGAGTCCTCTGTATGTGTTCTTTATGCAATTTTCATCTTCTATTTTCGGTGGGTGTTACTTGGCCATCTCTCATGGTGTTTTATATGGGCGTTCCTTACTTATGTCACTGTCCAGAGCTTCTGGGTGTTGGCGCTCTGTGATTGGGCGCACCTCTGATGACATGGACTGTTAGGGGGTGTGGCTTAGCAGATATCAAGCTAGGCTGTGTGAGCCGGCACTTGTGGTCATTCATCACGACCGGCCGGGCGGTTATACTAGGCGCTCTAAATTATACAGGCAGTTTGCACACATTTATGGTGTATTCTGCTTTGCCCTTATGCATGTGCCTCTGATAAGCTGGTGTAGTTCAGCAGAAACGCGCGTCAGGCAGGCTTGGAGTTAGGGCAAATACTCCTTTTGTATCGTCTATGGTGTTTGTTTGTGGGACTGAGGGCCCTGCTCGCAAAACCTTACAATCTATGAGGTAGAGGGGGTGATACAAGAGGTAGCAAGGGCAGCATCGTAGGTAGCATTGCTTATACAATGGTCAGACAATTTTGTAATAGAGGTTACTGTCATTACACATATATAAAGCTGTATGAGACGTCACCAGTCATGTCTTTTTTTTTTTATATAACTGTAATTTTATTGAAAAATTTTTCATTAACAAGGAATAAAGAAAAAACAAAAAACAATAATAATCAAACAAGCAGGAAGCATTGAGGTAGGTAGAGGCTATCCGCCTCCTCCCCCTTAAGCAATATGCATTTAAATTAGGCAGTGAACAAGGGAGGGGGGAATGGAGGGGTTAAGAAGACAAGGGTAGGACCAAAGGGAAGGGGGGGAGGGAAGGAGAGGACTAGAGATCAGAGACCCTGTGATGTACAATACATGTCCCAGGGCGCCCAGATAGCCCCAAAGGCTTCCCGTAAATTATCTAGGCCAGCAGTCAGGTATTCAAGACTCCTCACATCCTTCATTCTGGCCACAAGCTCAAGACTAGATGGGGGACTCACTTTCTTCCAGTCTCTAGCTATGAGAGTTTTAGCTGCAGTACAAAGATGCAAGAAAAGCCTGAATGACTTATTGCTCAGGTGTCTGGGGGGAAGGTTCAGGAGATAAAGAAGAGGGTCAAGAGGAACCTCTTGCAAAAAGAGAGCAGTCGTCAGAGTCCTGACCTCCCTCCAGAAACCGAGGATGAGAGGGCACGTCCAAAAGATGTGGTACAGGGTACCCACCGCAGTTACACAGCGCCAGCACCATGGGGGAACTAATGGGTTTAAAGCATGAAGGAGAGCCGCATTATGATACCAATGCATCAACAGCTTATACTGCGCTTCCCTTAATGTAATGCACTGAGATGATTTCTGGGCCCGAGACCATACAATCCGCCACTGTTCCTGGGAGATGGGTTTACCCACCGCCTCCTCCCATTTAAGCATATAGCGGTGGCTAACAGGAGAGCCTGTAGTTTGTGAGTTAAGAAGTTGGTAAATAGAAGATATAAAGCCCCTAGTGGACGTGCCTGCACGGCAAATCTTTTCAAAAGCGGTGGGAAGTGACAGCTTAAGAGACCCATGGAGGGAGCGGACAAAGTGAACCACCTGCAAGTAATGGAACCATTCAGTACTTGGCAGGTTTTGATTAGCTGTAAGATAAGCAAAGGACCTGAGTTCCAAGGTTCCAGGGTCAACCATGTCAGCAATCCGGTAAAGGCCAGCTTTAGACCACACTTTAGTCATGGCAGAAGTCAGGCTTTCCGGGAGAAGGGGGTTGTATAGTATGGAGACCATAGATGAGCGCGGGGACATCAGGGAGAATCTAGTACAACAGGTAGACCAGATAGATCTCGTAAACCGAATGGGACTCAACAGGTACGAGGCAGGGGGGGTGGGGGGGGGGGCTGACCCACAGAAGCGCGTTAGGATGCATGGGTGCCAGCCATAACTTCTCTATCTGCACCCATCTGGTGTATGCTGGCATAGCCGCCCAGAATGGGATATGGCGTAAGTGGGCCGCCCAGTAATAATGTAACAAATGTGGGACAGCCATACCCCCAGACCCCCTATCTGCCAGCATAACAGATCTGGGTATTCGGTGTCGTTTTGCTTGCCAGATAAACTGGAAGATAGCTTTCTGTAGGTTCCGTAATTCTCCCCGAGGTATCGCGACCGGGAGCGTCTCGAAAAAATACAGTAGCTTCGGGAGGAGAGTCATCTTGACCGCAGCAATTCTCCCCAAAAGGGAGATAGGTAAGGGTTGCCATTTGTCCAATAGGGCTCTTAGCTCACAAAACAACCGTGGGTAGTTTGCCGAGTAGAGGGTCGCATAGGAGGTGGATATATGGACTCCCAGGTAGCGGATAGAGGACTCCCGCCACTGGAAATCGTAATTACTGCGAAGGAGAAGGTCCCATGGGATGTTGAGTGGGAGTGCCTCAGTCTTCGCGGGGTTCACCTTATATCCTGAGAGATCACCATAGGTCTCCAGCGAGCGCAGCAAGTTTGGAAGGGTAGTATGAGGGGAGGTGAGAGTGAGGAGTACATCGTCCGCGAAGAGAGATACCTTAAATTCCTTATCTTGGACCATGATCCCCTTGATATTAGGGTCTCGCCTAATCTTGGCCGCTAGTGGTTCAATGCAGAGGGCAAATATGATGGGTGACAGTGGGCAACCCTGCCTAGTGCCATTTAGAATAGGGAAGGAGGGCGAAGATGCATGGGGAAGCTTGATTGCTGCTGAGGGTAAGGAGTAAAGGGCCTGGATAGCTGTGAGAAAAGGTCCCGTAAGCCCGAACGCCTTAAGCGTAGCATGCATAAACGACCAATTTGTGCGGTCAAAAGCCTTTTCAGCGTCCAGGCTCAAGAGAAGGGCCGGGGTAGAATAATGATTGGCCACCTCCACCAAATCCACAGTCCTCCTGGTGTTGTCACCACCCTGACGACAGGGGATGAATCCCACCTGGTCCTTATGGACAAGCAGAGGGAGCCAAGCATTTAGTCTATTGGCTAGGAGTTTGGTGAAAAGTTTCAGGTCCGTGTTCAGCAAAGCAATCGGTCGGTAGTTAGCACAATCCTGCAAGTCCTTACCCGGTTTAGGGACCAATGTGAGCAGTGAAGAGAGCATAGTCGGGGGTATAGGGGAACCTGAAAGGAAGGAATTGAAGAGGGACAATAAATGAGCAGAGAGTTCACCCTGGAAAACCTTATAATAATTGTAAGTGAACCCATCTGGGCCTGGGGCTTTCCCATTTGGGAGGTCCCTCAGGACCCCTTCTAGTTCCTCCTTGGTGATGGGAGTGTTCAGGGAGGTTAAGGCCTCAGGAGGAAGGCGTGGGAGACAACAATCCTTTAAATAGTCTTCCAGCAGTGTTGAGTCATCCCCAGGGAGTAGTGCTTGTGGGGGGGGGGGGGTAAGTCATACAGCTTAGAGTAGTAAGAGTGGAACGCCAGCGCCACAGCATCAGGGTGATGTTGAAGAGTACCCGTGGGGTCACGGACAGAGTGTGGTGTGGAAGAGGCCCGATGATCCCTGAGGGTTCTTGCCAGGAGGATATGAGATTTATTACCTCGTTCAAAAAACCTCTGACGGGTATAAAGGAGAAGTCGTTCCACATGGCGGGTCTCCAAATAACGGAGGTCCGCCCGGGCCAGGACCAAACGGCGAAGAACCCCCAGGGATGGATGTGCTGCCAAAGTCGTCGTAAGGGACCGAATACGGGCTTGGAGGAGCTGTTCCTGGGCCTGTCTGTCCCTTTTAAGCCTAGAAGCCAATGCGATACAGCATCCTCTCATGACCGCCTCATGGGCTTCCCAGAGAATGGCAAGAGAGTCTACCGAGCCTAAGTTGTCCCTGAAATAATCTATCAAGTGTGTGCGCAGGGTCTCGAGGGAGGTCGGTGATTTGAGCAGTATTTCGTTAAGACGCCAATGACATTGGCGAGTAGGCACTGGAGTCGTAGATAAGGTAACCACGACTGGGGCATGATCAGACCAGGTGAGAGGGCCAATGTTCGTGTCCCTAAGCAAACGAAGAGCGGGAGCATTTCCAAAGAAATAGTCAATGCGGGTGTGAGTGTTATGAGGGTGAGAGAAGAAGGTGTAGGAGCGCGCCGTAGGATTGTCCACTCGCCAAAGGTCATACAAAGAATGGGCGCGGACCAGCCTGCGGAACTCCCTTGCAAGTTGGGCCAACCTATGGGGGGTTGGGCCCTGGGGTAACGCCAGACGATCCGCCCGTTCAGAGAAGACCATGTTAAAGTCTCCCCCCACCAGCCAAGCTGATGGTGGGAGAGCGCGCAGATGGGAGAATACCCGACGCAAGAACGGGATCTGCGCTGAATTGGGGGCATAGACATTGCATAAAACAATCGGGGCACCATAAAGGAACCCCTCCAAGATAACAAACCGGCCACCTGGGTCTATGTGGGAAGTCGTCACTGTAATTGGGCAGGATCGGGAAAGAAGAATAGCCACCCCAGCTCTGCGTCGATCGTGGAAGGCCGAAAAAGCTACGGGAAAATAATGCTTAGCGAAGGCAAAAGTACCAGTGCAGTCAAAATGAGTCTCCTGAAGAAACGCCACATCCGCTCGTAAGGAACGGAGTTCTCTAAGGACATGCGCCTTTTAATGTTGGAACCCAGGCCCTTGACATTAATTGTCACGCACCTAACCATTGGGACTCAGGATTGGAGGACAGTGGCGGATTGTAATAAGCTCACCCATCTCACATGACGCTGGCAAGTTTCCCTCGGAGAGGCAAAAGGGCGATCCACAAACAGGAACCCAAAGTCGAGGCAGGGTCTCTAGATCAGGGAGGGGGGGGAAGAGAGGGGGGGGGGGCAAAAGACATCATAAATGACAAAGTAAAAATAAGAACAGTTAAACAATACTTTGTGGGCGAGGCTGTCACTCGCCTGGGGACCAATGAGGACAGGCAGAGGTCCAATCAGGATCAATGGCCGCACAGTCCAAGTATCCCCTTAGGGGGGAGAGCGTGGACAGGAGGTCGGAGGGGAGGCGGTGGATCCCCGACCACCAGTAAAAAGAAGGATGGAAGGGGAGTCACCGGGACCCCACCCCGCCCCACTCCGCTAAAAACAATCCAATAATAAACACAATAGATGAAACCCGTAGACCTAAAAAAGAAAAAAAGAGAAGCAAACATAACATTAAGGCATGCAGATTCCAAAGCACCACCGAGAAAAGGGAGAACGTCTCAAAGGGGAGCAGCCTCCTCAGAGATCAGTCTCCAGCCGGGGCCTCCGAGTGGTCACCACCGCGGAGGGTGCATGACGTCGTCTGGGCTCCAATCGTTGCCAAACTGGTGGTGGGGGAGGGGGTGGAGAGAATAGCTCCCAGTCTGTTAAATCCGGCAGGGGAACATCCAATAGGTCACAGAAGAGAGGCAAATCCGCAAAGGAGCGAAGCGTAGCAGAGCGACCATCCCTACGAGCAATGAGAGCAAACGGAAAACCCCACCGGTAAGGAATTTGGTGCTCCTGAAGAATCTGGAGGAGGGGTCGGAGATGGCGGCGTTTCTAGAGGGTGATTAGCGACAGATCCTGATAAAATTGTAGTTGAGCTCCCTCAAATTCGAAGTCTTTGAGTTTGCGCACCTTGCTCATTATAGCCTCTTTAAGGGTGAAGTCATGGAGGCAGCAGATGACATCACGGGGTGTGGCAGAAGATCCTCTGGGTCAAAGGGCTCGATGTGCCCTATCAAACTTAATTTTGTGGGACGGGGGCTCCTGCAGTATAATGTTGAAGACAGCCTCTAGCAGAGCAGGCAGATCCTCAGATTGGTCAGCCTCTGGGAGTCCCTTGACGCGTATATTGTTGCGCCGGCCCCTGTTGTCAAGATCCTCCAAGTGGCGTTGCATGTCCCGTATAGCTGAACCCTGGTCAGTGGTAGTATCATGCAGTGAGGCAACATAGGCCCTGGTAGTGTCATGGTCATTCTCCAGCGTGTCCATTCGGTTAGCAATGGAGTGTAAGTCAGTGCGGAGGGTAGCGATTTCAGATCGGAAGGATGCTGTGATTTCCGCAACCATACTTTTAAGGTCTTGTTTAGTAGTTAGTTGAGGAAGAAGGTCCGCCATGGATGATGATGCTGAAGATGGGCCTGGGATACAGCTCTGGGGGTACAGGACTGGAGGGGGGGAGCCATAATCCTTGGGAGTGTGGGGCAGAGGAGCCCCTACGCCAGCGTCCTCCACCGTGCCATCCCCCTCTGCGCTATGGAGGGGGGGCGATGGGGGAAGATAGTAGATGGGGGGCCACAGAAACCAGCTCTGTGGCCACAGGCTGCAACTCATCAGCGGTGTGGGAGGGAGCAGAGCCACTGACCTCAGAACTCCTTGAGAAGCTGGAGACATCTGGGGTCCCTCATGCCGCTCTGCCAGGGTGCAGGTGAAGCAGAGTGTAGTTGCTGGGACATCCCAGGGTGAGGAGACTGTGGGAGTACTCGTGCTGGGGAAGCTCTGGGTTGCCCAGGTGCCGACAGGGATCTCTGTTGAAGCGGCGCTCCGCTGGCTGACAGGGGGAGCGCGGGAGGAGAGAAGCTGCGCTGCAACCCCTGTGCCTGGAGAGCAGAGGAGATCCAATATGGCCGCCCCGCAACAGCCTGGCCCGGCAGAGAAGGCCGCTGAGCGAGAAAGGCGTCCAGGGTGGCCCCCCCAGAACTCTCCACGGGCGCTGGGGTGCCCGGGGCCACCTTCCTCGGTAAGCGCTTGCCCATACTGCGCTTGCTGGGGGGTCCACGGGTCTCAGTAGCGAGCGGAGGAGCGGAGAAGGACCTGCGCGCGTCCTACTCCATATGCATCCAGGCCACGTCCCCCTCCAGTCGTGTCTTTTAATGTTCAGATGGTGTATGGACATATAAAGTTAGTCTGATACAGCATCATAACATGTGGGGTAATGTGGGAGTGTGAACAGAGGAGGGTTCGTTTTAGGGATTCTAACTACGGAAGGGTTTAGATTAGGAGTTGTGATAGGCAGGTCTGAAAAATATGTCTTTAGTTTGCACTTGAAGCTGTAGAAATTGGGGGTTAATCTGATAGTCCGGTATAGAGCATTCCAGAGAAGTGGTGCAACTCGGGAGAAGTCTTGTATACGAGCTTGGAAGGTTCTGATAATAGAGGATGTTAGTCTTAGGTCTTTGAGTGAACGGAGAGCACGAGTTGGGCTAGACAAAGATGAGGGAGGAAATGTAGGGAGTTGCAGCATTATGGAGAGCCTTGAGGATGAGAATGATAAGTATTATTATTATTATATTGTATTCTGTATTGAATAGGCAGCCAATGTAGTGACCAGCACAGACCGGGGGCATCGCTGTAGCGTCTAGACTGATAGATGAGCCTGCTTGCTCCATTCAGAATAGATTGTAGAGGGGAGAGTTTAGTAAGGGGAAGAACAATTAGTAAGGAGTTACAGTAGTCAAGTCAAGAGTGAATCAGGGCAACAATAAGTGTCTTTAGTGTATCTCTGGTAAGGAAAGGGCATATTCTGGAGATGTTTTTGAGGTGGAGATAACATAAGCGTGCGAGTGATTGGATATGGGGGTGAAGGAAAAGTTTGAGTCAAACATAACCCCGAGGCAGCGGGCATGCTACCTAGGAGTTATGGTAAGGCTTGAGACTGCAATGGAGATATCAGGGTCAGATTTATTAGATGGTGGAAACAGCAGTAGTTCAGTCTTTGAGAGATTGTTTCAGATAGAGCGACAACATGATATTTGAGACAGCAGAGAGACAGTCACTCGTGTTCTGTATTAGTACAGGGGTGATGTCACGGGATGAAGTATATAATTGGTGTGATCAGCATAAAGATGGTACCAGAAGCCAAATCTGGTGATGGTTTGTCTAATGGGGGCTGTGTAGAGGGAGAAGAGCAGGGGGCCTAGGACCGAGCCCTGAGGAACGCCAAAACAGAGCCCGCAAATGATACACAGAAAATATGGCATGAGAGATATGAGGAGAACCAGGAGAGCTCGGTGTCCGTGAGGCCGACAGAGCGGAGCATAGTGAGGAGGAGTTGATGGTCAATAGTGTTCCAAGATTTTGGAGATTAAGGGGAGGTTAGAGACAGGTCTATAGTTAGCAGCACAGGATGGGTCAAGGGAGGATTTCTTCAATAGCAAGGTTATAACAGCAAGTTTGAAAGAGGATGGGAAAATTCCAGAAGAGAGAGAGAGGTTAAAGGGAGTCTATCATTTGCAAAAACACTTTTAAGCAAATGACACTTTGGAATGGCCTTTAAAAAGGCCATTCTTCTCCTACATTTCCTTATTTTCTTCTCCCAGCCGATTCCAAGATAATTTGTTTCTTCATGTATGTACATGAGCATCACGGAGCACCCGGGGCGTTCCTTCTCTTCTGTGAGCACCCATCGCGTCATTGCTTCTCACCGCCCCTTCATCTGTTGCGGTGACTCCCCTCTTGGTCTTCTTTCTTCTCAGTTCTTGTTGACAGCAAATTCTCGCGACTGTGCATACGCAATCGGGCCGCCATTTTCCAGTGGTCTGTCACAAGAGCGTTGCAGAGCCGTTTGCGCATGCACAGTCGCGAGAATTCGCTGCCAGCGAGAACTGAGAAGAAAGAAGACCAAGAGGGGAGTAACTAATGGACGAAGGGGCGGTGAAAAGCGATGATGCGATGGGTGCTCTCAGAAGAGAAGGAACTCCCCGGGTGCTCCGTGGTACTCATTTACATACATGAAGAAGAGAATTATCTTGGAATTGGCTGGGAGAAGAAAACAAGGAAAGGTAGGAGAAGAATCGCCTTTTTAAAGGCCATTCCAACGTGCCATTAGCTTAAAAGTGTCTTTGCGAATGATAGATTCCCTTTAAATATTTTAGTAAGGTAAGTTGTGACAGCAGGAGACAGAGACTGGAGGGGAAAGGGTCATTACTGCAGATCATAGGGTGAGAAGCAGAAAGTAGCTGAGATACTTCTTCTTCTGTACCAGGTTCAAAAGATGAGAATGAACAGTCTGAAGTGCGGCTGGTGAGGGGGTCAGTGCCACCTGGGGTTTGGGCAGTTATTTCCTGATGGATCTTATCAATTTTGTCATGGAAATAAGTGGCCAGGTCATCTGCGCTAAGGTCTGTGAATGGCACCTGCACCTTGGGAGTGAGTAAGGAGTGAAAAGTTTCAAAGAGCCTTTTAGGGTTACAGGAGAGAGAATAGATGAGAGCGGTGAAATTGGCTTGTTTGGCAAGGTGAAGGGCAGAACTATATGTTTTAAGCATAAATTTGAAGTGGAAGAAGTCTGCAGGTGTACGTGATTTTCTCCACAGACGTTCAGCACACCTAGAGCACCGCTGAAGAAAACACATCTGTGGCGTCTGCCAGGGTTACTGCCTCCTGCATCTAACTTTTTGAGTGGAGGGGGGAGCCGCCTCATCCAATGCACTCTTAAGGGTTTCATTATAGTGACTGGTGGCTAGATTGGGACAGGAGAGTGAAGAGATGGGGGACAGAGAGGACTGTAGAGTATCTGAGAGGTGCTGGGGGTTAATAGCACGTACATTTCTATATGTACGATGAGTAGGTGTGTCCTGTGAAGGAGAGAAAGCACTGATGGTGAGAGACAGAAGGTTATGGTCAGAGAGTAGTCAGTTCTTGTATCACACCATGTCTGATGAAGGGAGCGAGTACTCCTGAAAGCTTACTTATAAATATACTCAGTTAGCCTCTAAAAGGTATCGCCTGATTTCTTCACTCTTCCACTACTTTCAATGGCTAACACGGTACAACATCATACTATGGTCAGAGAGTGGCAGAGAAGAGTTAGTAAATTTAGAAACTGTGAGGAGTCGATGGAAGACAAGATCAATGGTGTTGTCATCTACATGTGTGGTGGAAGGGGAAAGTTGTTAAAGACCAAGAGAAGTGGTTATTGAGAGAAACTGTGAGGCAGCTGGGGAGACGGGTGTCAGTGGGGATGTTAAAGTCACCCTTGATGAGGGTAGGAATTTCACTGGATAAAAAGAGGGGAAGGCAAGAAACAAAGTGATCCAGAAATTGGTAGGGTGAGCCAGGTAGATCACAACTACATGTAAGGAGAGTGGGCGGAAAAGTCTGATAGCATGGACTTCAAATGTGGGGAATGTGAGGGAGGGTACTGGTGGGATGACCTGAAAAGTGCACTGTGGTGACAGAAGTATCCCTACCCCTCCACCCTTCCTGTTGTCAGTCCTAGAAGTGTTTGAGAATTGTAGGTGCACTTTGTTTAATATACATTTATGTTAAGATGGACACTGCATTAGGAAATCCCCCCCCCCCCCCCGATTGGAAATGCTTCCCCCATAAGCTGTATCTACTTATATAGGGAAGCAGGGTTTCAAAACTAGCACTAATTTAAGTAGTTAATCAAAACTGTTGCATATGAGGAGACTGGACTATGTATGTACAAATAAACACTGACCAGGGAACTACCATAAAATCACAGAGCATCAAAAGACTGACACAAGTACAGATAACAACACATGGAATTGCAAAAAGATAGACTTCATGTTCTGACTCAATAGCTTGGCTGCAAGTGTGAGGTTGTGAGAGTGTCCTGTAGTCTCTATGCTAACCAGCAATTTACACCAAGATATCTATCAGATAGTGTTCAACTCAACTGAGGAGGCGTAGATAAGATTTCAGATGCTTTAATCCAAGTAAATCTTGTAGAACCTCATACAGCAGTAGGTGAAAAATGATGAAATACCAGGAGCTGAGCAGACATGTTGCTTACAAAGAAGTGAAACTAAACTGAGAGAGAGAGAGAGAGGAGCTACAGCATCACAGCTAAGGATACAGAGAGAGAAAAGGGACAAACTACAAAGACAAACAGTATCACAGATACATGTCAGTGAATTAAACCAAGTCCTGGGACATGACACTCCCCGCCTGAAATCTTTAGATTTCAATGAAAACAAACATTAAATGTCCTGAGATGTCCATAAGGTCCTCTTCAAACCTGAAAAACAAAAAAGAAACATGCACAACAAACAATAATCAACAGTTAGTCCAAATAAACCAATCTTCAGGTCGGGAAGCCGCAATTTGCCAACACCTCCACCGACCCACACTGTAATCCACAAGAACACGGTTTTAGTTCATGGAAGGAAGCTCCCCACCATGAGCTGTGAATGGTGTCCTTATCTTCTTTTATGTGACGTCTCCTCTTGGAAGAAGAAGCACCAGTTCATTAATTGGGCGGAAGAAAACTCGCACTGAGCCTCCCTTGGTTACCTTGACCTCCACTTTCCGAGTCTTCCCATCATCACTAGGGACAACTTTAGTGATGAGACCCATAGGCCATTCATTCCGATGGACTTCTTTATCCCTTAGAAGGACGAGGTCACCCACCTGGAGATTAGGTTTTGCGGTCTGCCATTTGTGACGGCTCTGTAGCATGTGGAGGTACTCTGTTTTCCAGCGGTGCCAGAACACATTGGACAGGTGTTGAACTTGTTTCCATTTTTCCCACCTTTGTTGTTTCTCAGCAGGCAGTGGAGTGTCCCAGTCCATGTTCTCAGTGGTAAGCTGTCTTAGTAGTAGCTTGCCTTGAATGGTGATGGGAGCAATGAAACCAAGAGGATCATAAATGCTGTTCACAACAGATAAAACTCCTCGTTTGGTGAAAGGTTTGTCACAAGAAGACACTTGGAATGTGAATGTGTCTTGTTCAGTGTTCCATAGCAATCCTAGGCTGCATTGCATAGGAGGAGCAGCAGAACTGAGATCAAGATCCTTCAAGTTGATTGCATGATCATCAGAGGGAAATGCCTTCATTACCTCCATATTGTTGGAGATGATCTTGTGAAGTCTGAGGTTAGCTACAGACAGCATTTCCTGTGTTCTAGAGAGGAGATCAATCACTTCTTCACATGCAGGTAAGGATTTAAGACCATCATCAACATAGAAGTTCCTCTCAACAAACTGACGAGCATCAGAGCCATACTCTTTCTCACCTTCATGGGCGGTCCTTCTCAGTCCATAGATCGCTACTGCAGGAGATGGGCTATTGCCAAAGACATGTACCTTCATCCGGTAATCTATGACTTCATTGTTGACATCATTGTCCTTATGCCATAGGAACCTGAGATAGTTTCTGTCATCATCCTTAACAATGAAGCAATGAAACATCTGTTGGATGTCGGCCATCACTGCAACTGGTTCCTGTCTGAAACGGATTAAGACTCCTATGAGGCTGTTGTTTAGGTTAGGACCAGTGAGGAGCAGGTTGTTGAGAGAGACGCCTTCATACTGAGCACTAGAATCGAACACGACCCTGATTTGGTCAGGTTTGCGAGGGTGATACACGCCAAATGATGGAAGGTACCAGCATTCTTCTCCTTCCTTTAATGGAGGTGCAGGTTCTGCATGATCTCTCTCAAATACCTTCTGCATGAAACCTACAAAGTGTTTCTCCATCTCTGGTTTCCTCTTGAGGGTACGTTTTAAAGAGGAAAATCTAGAAACTGCTTGCTTCAGATTGTTTGGTAGTTTTGATCTCGGGGAGCGGAAAGGTAAGGGTGCTACCCAGCTGTTGGAATCATCTTGAATGAATTCCTTGTCCATAAGTTTGAGAAATTCTTTATCAGCTATAGCCGGTGCCAGCTTGTTGTCATCACTTGTTGTATTGAACACTGTTAATCCAAGGGTGTCGTCCCCAGGCAGGAAAGTATTCACATTGTCTCGGTGATTATGCAGCCACTTACTGTTGCTTATCTTCTCTTTCACTTGGTAGTGATGTGGACATGGCTGAAAACAAGTGCTGCGACCGTTTCGTAACATATGCGTCTTAAATGAAGAAATATTGGTGGGCCTTTTCATCCTACCTATGCAGACGTTGCCAATGATAACCCATCCTAGATCGAGGCGCTGGGCAAATGGTGCATCATGTGGTCCATTAATTTGCTGGCGTATTTTGTGCAGTCTGAGAATGTCTCTACCTAGCAGAAGTAGAATGTCTGCATTTTTGTCAAGGGATGGTATTTCACTGGCTATAGCCCTTAGATGAGGGTGCTGGAAAGCCGCCTCTGGTGTGGGTATCTCCTCTCTGTTTGATGGTATCTGGTTGCACTCAACAAGTGTGGGCAAAGGTATCTCCAAATTGCCCTTGAGAGAAGCTATTACAAGACCACTGGCCCTTCTTCCTGAAACCTCTGATATGCCACTACAAGTACCCAAGGTATACGGATAGGTATCACCCTTTAAGTTAAACAGATCAAAGAGTTCTGACCTTGCAAGTGAGTGGTTGCTCTGGTCGTCCAAGATGGCGTACACCCTCAGAGCCCTTTCTGGTTGGCCCTTGGGGTATATATTGACTAGGCATATCCTTGCACAGGACTTGTCACAAAGGTCTTCTCCGCAGACTTCTGTACATGAGGAAGATACTGTGGTAGTATTTGCTGCTTCATCTGTGTTCTCCCCGCCATGCTTAGTTGGGGAAGGGGAACCTCTAGGTGGTGTAGCACTAGGCTGGGATGGATGAAGAGCCTGTACATGGTTCTCACTGCCACACTCTATACACTTAATAGCAATTTTACAGTCTCTAGCAACATGTTCAGTAGAGGCACAACATTTGAAACATATCCCTAGTTTCTTAAGAAGCTCTCTACGTTCCTGGATTGGTTTCCTCCTGAAGCCAATACACTTCTTGAGGGGATGAGGCTTCTTGTGAATAGGACACAGACGGTTAGGATTTTCTACCTTTTCGTCTTGGTTGTTGTTGCAACTGCTTTCTTCTGGTGCTGATGTAGGTATAGGAAGAATATCAGTCTTTTTCACCGAAACTGGTCCTCTGCGGTTTCTGTAGTTAGAATATGAGCTGTCATACTTAATAGGAGGTGAACCAGGAACACTGGGATCCCCATAGGAAAAGCTTGGGTCATTCTTGGATTCTGCAATGTTCTTGATAAACTCACAGAAGTAGGAAAATGGAGGAAAGGAGACTCTATTCTCATTTTTGTATCTTGACCCAACTGTGGTCCACCTTTCTTGAATATTATATGGCAACTTGGTGACTATCGGGTTTACCCCACGAGCAGTGTCCAGGTAACTGAGGCCCGGTAGGAGAGTGTCCGCCTTAGCCAGTAGGAGCTCCATGAGTAGGTCACTAAGTTCTTGAAATTTCTGATGATCCTTACCAGATATCTTTGGAAACCCTTGCAATCGTTTGAACAGAGCATTCTCTATTACTTCAGGACTGCCATAGGTTTTCTCCAGTCTTTCCCAAGCAGCGGTAAGGCCTGCTATGGGGTTGTAAATGTGGACGGATCTGAGTCTTTTAGCACGTTCTGTGGACTGTGGGCCAAGCCACCGGATAAGAAAGTCTAGTTCTTCAGCTGCAGTAATGCCAAGGTCACTAATTGCAGTTTTGAAGGCACATTTCCAGCCTCTGTAGTTCTCAGGTTGGTCATCGAACCTTGTGAGTCCAGTCTTAGTAAGCTCACGGCGAACCATGTACCTTGCAAACTCTGACATGTCTGTTCTCTCTGACTTTAAATATTGAGTTGCTGGCTGAATAGCGGTGATTACGTTGTTAGTGGGGTTCTGGTTAACAGAGGTAGGTAGCGTAGGGGCTGCATAGGCATTCAGCCTAGGAGCTAGCTTAAAGTCCATAGGTTTAGGCACATATGGATGTGAGACTGGACTGTTGTTTGGTGGCACATTGGTGTTTACCTGAGTATCAGTATATTGCATTTGCTGAGGTGCAAGGCTTTGGGAATCCATGAAGGAAGAAGAAACTGGATACTGGACAGGCTGGGCATTGTACTGACCTTGCATGCGGTGTGCTGCAGAAGATACTGTGCCCTGTTGCTCTGGAGAAATGTGGTCCCTGACAGGAACATTTGTGGCAAATAGGGATTCACTGCTTTGGCTTAGTACATAGTCTCTTGTGCGCTTGAGGGGATCCTCTGCTTCCACATCACACAAACTGGTGCTGTCACTTTCACTTCCACTGATGGCCTGTTCTAAAATGCTTAATCTTGCCATGGCTGCGGCGTGCTCATACTGTTTCTCTAGAGCTTCTAGTTCTGCCCTTTTTTGAGCTGCATTAGCTTCCATTTCTGCTTTCTGTTGAGCTGCCTTAGCTTCCATTGCTGCTGCATTAGCTTCCATCTCTGCTTTCTGTTGTGCAAAGGCTGCCTGTATCTTAGTAGCTTCCGCCTCTGCACGTGCTTTTATAAGTTGCTCACTGAGTGTGGAAGATTTTGAGGAACGTGACTTAGATGTACGCTTTGAACGCTTGGTAGACTCAGAAACGTGAGATGCCATTTCCTGCAGTTGCGCAATTCTTGCCTCTGTCCTTAACTTAGTTTCATGTACTAAGCTGTCTCGTTCTGAATTGAGATGCTGGAAGCTTTGCAATTCAACTAAGGAATCGTCTGTATGTTGTTTTCTCAATATGCTTTCATACTCCTCAGCTTTAATTTTATAATGTCCATGCATAGCACAAAGCTGTCGCAGAGCTCCCTCTAGAGGTGATACATGGTATGCAGGCAAGCACATGGCAGACATCTTAGTCTGTATTTTCTGCCACCATTTTGAAAGTTCACAGGAAAGTTCATGCTTTAAACCTTCTAGATTGTCTCTAACCTTCCATGTAGGTTTAATCGATTGTCTAGCCTTCTCACTGGGCTGCAGACTGAGGTCCATGCTACCTTGTGCTTCAGGGTGCCCTTCAGCCATGATGCAACTCAAACAGGATAAATATAACCTTGCTGGAGTAAGATGGCTGCTTGATAGAATCTTCTTATGCTGAGGGAGTCTAAGCTGCAGATGCAACTTACACAATGCTGATTCCTTCTGGCTTCAGGTAACTTGCTGTGACTGACTGTATGTCAGAAGTTGGTGAACTGTCTTACAGCCGTATCTGGCAGTCTTTATGCATCATTTTTCACTGTTCTGACTCAATAGCTTGGCTGCAAGTGTGAGGTTGTGAGAGTGTCCTGTAGTCTCTATGCTAACCAGCAATTTACACCAAGATATCTATCAGATAGTGTTCAACTCAACTGAGGAGGCGTAGATAAGATTTCAGATGCTTTAATCCAAGTAAATCTTATCTACGCCTCCTCAGTTGAGTTGAACACTATCTGATAGATATCTTGGTGTAAATTGCTGGTTAGCATAGAGACTACAGGACACTCTCACAACCTCACACTTGCAGCCAAGCTATTGAGTCAGAACAGTGAAAAATGATGAAATACCAGGAGCTGAGCAGACATGTTGCTTACAAAGAAGTGAAACTAAACTGAGAGAGAGAGAGAGAGGAGCTACAGCATCACAGCTAAGGATACAGAGAGAGAAAAGGGACAAACTACAAAGACAAACAGTATCACAGATACATGTCAGTGAATTAAACCAAGTCCTGGGACATGACACTTCATGAAAGGCTAGGATAGGGTTCAGTAAACAGTAAGACTTGGGTGTAACAGAAGATGAAGTTACCATTCAAATTTATAGAATGAGTTGAAGGTAGATGCACAGCAAGTAGAGGTGAGTTGAATGGAATACAGGTGCATCTCAATAATTTAGAGTATTTTAGAAACTTTCATTCATTTCAGTAATTCAGTAATACAATTCATAATCAGCGTCTTCCATGATTGTGTGTCCTACTGAACTAGACTGAGGGACCATTTAAAGGCTTAGGAAACCTTGGCAGGTGACACACTGAATTTACAATACTGAATTTTTTTTGCAATATTCAAATTTTCTTAGATTTTGGTTTTCATTACCTGTAATCCATAATCAACATTTACAGAAATAAAACACTTGAAATAGAACACTCTGTGTGTAAAGAATCTAGAAAATATAGGAGGTCACTTTTTTAATTTAATTACTGAAATAAATACAGTCATAATATATTCTAATTTATTGAGATGCACCTGTATGAAGTTACCATTCAAATTTATAGCATGAGCAAACAGAGGTGAGTTGAATGGAAGATAAAGCTACCTGTATGATGAAAAGAAGAGTGAAGGTCAGAATCATGCCATGTATAAGTGCACTTTGTTTAATATGCACTTAAGTTAAGATGGACACTGCATTAGGAAATGCCCCCCATCCACTCCATCATACATACTTTCCAGGCATCTTCCTGCAGGACAGCTCCTCCCTCTTTTCTGACTGCCAGCGCTGCTCTGTGCTCTGCTGTCGATAATCCACCTCTACTGCGCAGCTCTCATGCCTTTGCAGTAGAGGTGAATGGGTGCTGTAGAGCACAGAGCAGCGCTGAGAATGTAGAGTGTGGCGGCAGTCAGAAAAGAAGGATGGGCCGTCCCGCAGGAGGAAGAGAGGCAAGTATATAATGGGGTCAAGGGTTGGGCTGAGTAGGTTGGGAAGAGCTAGTAGTGGGCAGGATAGCTAGAGGGACAGGGAGGGTGTGTATGGGAGGGAGGGAGAGAGGAAGTGGGGGAGTGAGGTGAGGGAGTTAGTGAGGAAGTTACATAGCAGGAAGCTGAACCATGTAAACAAATGCAGAAGCTACAAGGAGCTCCCAGAGACACCCAGAAATCACCCAAAACACTGCTAAAGGTATATGGGTGCATTTATTAACTCATTAATTGCATTAACAGACCTTTTTAAAAAAAAAAGTCATGTGTTGAATGCTCATTTACCCAATCATCTTTCTATGTATATACTGTTAACTCTATATAACTCTTTTTATTGATGTTCAAGGCATAAAAACATAAAGTATACAAGTAACAAGAAAATATATCCAACGTGTTTGTCCTTCCAATTCATTAATTTGGCCTTACATGTTGAACTGTCTTCAAGGTTTGTAAACTACAACTAAACAGCTATGTTCACAATATCCATTGTTAGTAATTAATTGAACACATTGCTATCATGTTTTATTGAAAGCACTATATTTCTGAAATTGATACATTATTTTACTTATCAATACAATTCTCTCATTTAAGTCCAACATTGGTCAACGTTTCTTGACACCAATAAGTTATATAAAATCTACGGCATTTAACATTTACAGGTTAACTTTACTTTAACCCCTTCCAACCTCAGCTATTTTTCACTTTCTATTCTACTTTACGAAAAGTCATATATATAATTTTATGCTTCCACATTTCCATTCCAATTGTACTGTACTTCTTATTGGCCCCAATTAATATTCCAAACAATGTACTGGTAAGATGGAAAAAATTCTGAATCAGGTGGAATTGGGGAAGAAATGCAGTTCTTATAAGTTTTGTTTTTATACCTTTCACCATGTGGTAAAAATGACATGTTATGTTTCATTTATTTTGTGGGTTAAAGTGAAATCTGTATCAATATGTTTTGAAATCTTTAAAAATGTAAAACATTGGCAAACATTTTCTATGCTTAGCCATATTCTGACACTTGTAACTCTTTTTTAAATGTTTTCATGTGCGGAGCTGTTTAAGGGCTTTTTTTGCAGGTCAAGTTGTATTTTTATTGGTACCAAATGAGGTAATATTAATTGACATACTGATTTTTTTTCTCCCTACAGCATTCACTGTTAAGGATAAATATTTTCATAATAGTATGGACATTCTGTGATCATTCACAATAATCACAGTTTACCTCCTCCTCCTCCTCCCTGCACAGTGACTTGTACACAGTAGATGCCTAGAAAACTCTCTATAGAAACTCTCCTAGAAAAATCTACTATAAGAAATAAAAACTAATTTTTTTAAATGAAAAATGTTTATCAGTATGTATCTTTAATTAGTAAAAAGATGAAGCACTGTCTTACCATTCTTTTTTGGGGGCTACTGGACATTGACTGACATATGATCATAGCACCTACAAACTCCTTCTCACTATGTTCATGCAGGTAAAGAGGGAATGATGATGCTAAAAACCCTGTTCTAGTGATCATGGAGGTCCTTTCAGTGAGATCCTGAGCTATCAGACATTTATGTATAATTTGTGGGCTAACCCCTTTAAATGTTTTAGTTTCTACCAACTTTGCCTACCATTTGGAAATACTTTTTTCCACTCTTTCTGGCAGACTTGCTATGGGTTAGTTGGATAAAACTAGTGCTACACATCTCCATTTTAGTATTGACTTCAGTTTGGCCACTGAGAAACGTTTACCTTTAATATTGCATTGATAAGCATTTTGGCTCCTTAGACCAACTTTTTTTCTGTCTTATAGAGCTGAGTATATCTACAATGCACAAATCTAGCAAGAACTGTTAGAACCACTTTATTCAAATGTAGCCTTAGGCCTTATGCACACGGCTTGGCCCAGCCTAAGACACCAGTTTTATAGCTAGTGCATAGTAGGTTGAGGTCCCATTATAAATGGTTTTGAAAGGACAGTAAATACTTAAAGTCAACAGAATCTGCCAAAACTGCCAACTGTTCAAAATGGCGCAAAAAAGGCGCAATTGCCCCTTTTTAATGCTTTCTAACAAGAGGGGCTCTTTTATGCTGACCATGGACTGGAGTACATTTGCGCCTATTTTGCGCCTTTTTTTAAAAAAAGGTGTAAGTCATAAATACAGCATGAAAAGGATCTCCATTTAGGCCACGCTCCCTTTTCTCACAAAAAGCAAAAGTGGCGAAAGCGCAAATGCTTCATAAATGAAGTGTAGGACAGAAAAAGACCTCAAAAAGGTGCAAATTATGCCAAAAAAAGCCGCAAGTAGCTTAATAAATGTGCCCCTATATATTTTGCATTGCGTGCTGCTGCTTTCTTTATTTATGCGTCTGCATTTTCGTTGACAGAATGCATACCTGTTCATTTCGCAGACATCCATGTTTTTTTGCAGACCTCACACGTCTGCATATGCGGATGTGTGAATGAGGCCTTATTCTCCTTTCTTCATTGAAAACATGTGCATGAGCAGCTGAGCCAAGAGTGTATGAGTAGGGGGAAGGGGTTGGTGGAGTAGGGGGAAGTTCATAGTTGCAGAAAATGAAGATGAATTCCGCCACTGAATTTGGCCATTGATGAAAGGCATTGGCATTCTGTAGCTCCTTTCCACTGCTGATTAGGGCCAGATGAATGGGCCTAATCAGCAGGGAATCTCAAGGAATGTGTGGCTAACTCAAGCAGGACGCTTATATTTTCAATGGGAGGTGGAATCTGCCCCCAAATCCGCGTCAAATTCCTCCGTTTGAATGTGCCCTAACAGAAGTATAACTATGGACCAACTAAATGCAGTTAAGGGTTTAACCTCCAAAGTTTGCATCCAAACTTTAAAAATGGTCAAAGTTGTAAAACGGAGTAAGAGCAGTCAAAGTTTGGCAGTTGTAGTGAAGTTAAAAAGTAATACGCTTTTTTATTTTTTACCATATGTAGATATATGTGTGAAAATGTAATCTTTATTTAAACAGTAGATAGAGATGAATGTGATGTAACTATACAAATAGTAGTAAATAAATTGAGTTTGCAATGATTATTGATATTGATTTCCTTTGTGGAAAAAATGTCTCTACGATGATCTCTTTCTACAAGCAACCTTATTTACAAAACAGAGGGTGAAAAAATGTTTTTGCATATGGAGAAAGTTTTCCATGGAGAATCTTTTCATCTGTGCAGTGTATGTACAGTCATGACTGTGTTGGCATCCCTGAAATGTTTCCAGAAAATTAAGTATTTCTCCCAGAAGATGATTGCAATTACACATATTTTGTTATACACATGTTTATTTCCTTTGTGTGTATTTGAGCAACACACAAAAAAAGAGAAAAATAGGCAAATTGGACATAAATTCACACAAAACTTCAAAAATGGACCGGACAAAATTGTTGAAACCTTTTCAAAATAGTGGGTAAATAACTTTGTTTCAAGCATGTGTTGCTCATTCAAACTCACCTGTGGCAAGTAACAGTTGTGGGCAATATAAAAATCACACCTGAAACCAGATAAAGAGGAGGAAGTTGACTCAATCTTTGCATTCTTTGACACAAACTGCTACCTATAGTCTGTCTATTGGGGATTGTCCTAATCACCTAAGGCTAGAGCTACACAGTGACAGATGTCACACAGAAGTTGCATGACTTAAACAGTTGTGCAACCTGCCTGCCCTAGACCAAGTTATAGGACAATAGAATCCATACTCCACTGTTGGCTTAAGGAACTGGGATGTGGAACCATACCTCAGGTTAGCTGGTGTCAGCACAGTACCAATCACTGTGAATTGTTCTTTGCATTTGTTGTCAAACCTCTTCTGTTACTTATAACTCTGACCGGAATCCAAATATGCCCTTGGACAAGAGTCTTTAGGGCCCTACTGTTAAAAAACAATAAAAGGTTATGATTTAGCATGTAAATCTGTTTTTCCTTAATTCCATCGGCACCACAATGATGGAGATTTCTCCACCCTGCAGGCTGATAGGACAGATGGAAGTTTTAATTATAGGAATCCTGTAAAATATGCCCCTAAACTCTACCACCTTGAGTATATTTTATGTACAGTCTGTCTAAGATACGAAGGAAGTTTTGTGCTGCTTATGGGACTAAGGGAAAACAGATTTACATAATAAATCATAATCGTCCGTTACATCCCTTATAGCAGCACAGTGATGGGGATTGTAGCACGTAGAATCCCTAGGGAGGGATCTCCAGCACTGATCTTAAGACAGACTTTCCAAAAATCTTTCATGTATGTCTATAGTGGGTTATAAAAGTGTTAGGAGAAGACCATGAAGCTGCACTACAGTTTTGTTTTACTGAGATCAGGAACACTGAAAGCCCTGAAAGAAGAGTTCTAGTTGAGTGAGCTCTTAGAAAAGATAGAAGATCCAATCCTTCTCCTGAATATGTGTCAGAAATGAACTGCTTAATTGATCAAGAAATAGAGGCCTTGGAGGCCATACAGCCTTTATTGGAACCTGAGAAGGAAATTAGGAGGTTCTCCACCTTCCTAAATGTGGAGGTTCTAGTCAGATAAATCTGAAGATATCTGGCTAAATCCAAGAAACCCCACCGAATTTCAGGAATACATATAATGTGATTTATAATGGTAAAAGGATGGATCCTTGTGTCTGAAATATGTAAGGAACCTTAGTAAAACTTTATCAGATAGTAACACAATATATGGATATGAAGAGCCAAAGTTATATCTAAAAGGAAGGTGATTTTCCAAGAAAGATGAGAAATGAAGGATTCTTCTAGAGGCTCAAAAGGAGATTCACATAATCTTTTAAAGACCAAGAGAAGATCACAAGAGGAAACAGGCTGAACAACACAAGGTCTAAGTCTTGAGATTGCCTTAGTGAATCTTCTTACCATATGGATCTGGGCATGCTGGACACCAAATGAAGCACACAAAGTAGCAATCTGTACATTCAGAGTTGAAGGGCTGAGGAAGACTAATGGCTTAGGGTCTGAATAAGGGCCTTCTTGGGATCTTAGAAGGGTCCTGTTATCCTTCATGCTATCAACTTCAGGCTGCAGAGGTTGTGGTACCTCTGGCTGCTTTGAGACACCAGGTAGTGCTGGAGTGGAGTGTTCCGTACTGACCACAACTCATGTATCTCAGCTGAGAGAAGTATACACTCTTGGGCCAGAAGGGGATTACAGCACTGAGAGATGCTCGGTGAGAACCCTCTGAATCATCGTTACTGGTGGAAATATGTATGCAAGTGGAAAATCCCATGGAATTTACATTGCATCCAGTGTTAGAGGCATGTCCTTCTTGTACAGGGAGCAGAATTTCAACAACTTGGTATTAGTGCAGGTTACCATCAGATCTACTATGGGTAGTCCCCACCTCAGGGTGATCTGATGGAATAGCTCTGGATTCAGAGGCCACTTGCCTGGCACTGTTAAGCTCAATTTGTAAGCCAGGATGTTGAGATACCCATGACTTTTCTCTCCACCAGTTTCAGTATAAAAATGGTGGACACCCAATGGCAGAAAAGATATATATTGCACACACCAAGTAATTCAAGTAAGGGAGGTTGTGTCAGAATGACATAATGTAAGCAACAGCAATTAATGTCACTACCCCAAAATTACATATAAAACACAAGCACTAATATGCAATTGTGGACTACCACAAAAAATACATCCATATAACACATGGATCCAAGTTACTGACAGTATAGTGCAAGGATATCTAATCCCAGGTCATGGAAAAGTTATCACAAAATGTAACATACTAGACTATGTAACTACTATACGGATTAATCCCCTGGATGCCGTGATCAATAGCGATCATGGCATCTAGGGGGTTGGGGAGCAAGATCACCTCCTGTCACCCTTCGGACTGCCCGCAATAAGATTGCAGATTCCGAGGGGTTGCCATGGCATCCTTAAGGGATTAAAACTTCAGCCTGCAGGGTAGAGAAATCTCCATCTTTGTGCTGCTGTAAGGGACATAAGGGGGAAAAAAAATATTTTTAAAATAAATGCATATTTTTCTATACTAAAAAATGATTGAAATCTCTATATCCAGAAGCAACAGTCATTTTATCATTCCTTAAGATCGTTCATCAATATCAGATTGGTTGTGGTCCCATACATGGTATTCCCACAGATCAGCTTGAAGAGATGAGATGTTTGAAGAGATGAGCTATGGACGAGTGCTGCAACATCTTTATTGAATACCAAGCACAATACTTTATATTGTACAGCAGCTGTGTAGCGCAACCCAATTCACTTGAATGGGAGTGAGCTGCAAGCAGGCCATGTGACAGAGCATGACATTACAGCCTGTGAGTCACACAGTGGCCTTGACAAACAGTTTATCATTGGGGTGCTGGTTGTTTGATAGGTCATGAATAAAATTCCTTGAAAGCCCCTTTAGGCCGGGGCCCCACGTTGTGAAAAAATGCTGCATTTTACAGTACCTGCAAAGTGGATGGGATTCTGGCTAATCTTATCCAAACATTACAGAAAAAAGTCAGCAGCGGAAAAGCTGTGTTTTCGAAAATTGCAACATGTCAATTATACCTCCGGAAACGCTGGCATTTTCTGTATAGGTATAATAGGGGCATAAAGTATGCAGAGGAAAACTCCGCCAATGTCTTTGCCACTCCGTTTTTTTTTTTGATACAGCTCACTACGTGGGGCCTTAGCATTAATATGTATTTTCATTCATCAGAGAATGCAGTAAAAGGAAAAATCAGGATATTTAGCAAGTGTATTATGTTTTATTCACGTAGGTAAAATGGGTGTTAAATGGTTTGTGACACCTCGGGGGGCATTTTAGCTCTCAGGATCACCATCTCTTGATCAAGAAAGATGGTTGGCATATCAGAAATTTCAATAAATTCTCACTCCAACACAATGGATTCACTTCAAAACTGTCCGCAGCCAGCTCTTTTCACAGGAAACAAGTACATCTCAGCTCAAAAACCTCAGGCCGTCTAGCTACAATTTAAACATACAATGTCCATGACTATATACCAACTATATATGGTTCTGGCTAACACAGGCCCTGGCAAATCCTGCTTCTTCCTCAAACAGGGAACATTACGGGAAGGGTTAACACATCACTTATAGAGTCCTCTCACCTGGCTGCTAATTAACCCTCATTAACAGCCCACTTGTCTGCATATTCAAATAAATACCCAACTTTCCCAGTCTTGTCTTTCCCAGCCCACTTTCCACTATCTGTCTCATATGTTTCTCTGCCTTTCTACTGTATATATCCATGATTCTTGACATAAGTGCAAGACTAAGCCACATATACACCATGTTAGGTATTATCCATCAGGAACACTGCCATGCTCCATGGCGGACTGTGATGTTTTTGCTCCAGTTGCTTCTCTGAGTCACAAAGCATACAATCAGTTACCGAGACTTCCTCCTGCACTGCCGTAGTCTGGTAACACCATTCGTAGGGCAGCAGAGCTTTTCTTCAGCTGAAATGTTAATATATTGTTTGGAAATGAATTCTGCACCTAATTAAAATGAAGACCCCATTTCTTATCTGGAATCAGATAAACATAAATGTCTCACAATATCCTTTTCCTGAGCATCCGAAACCTCAGACACCATGGGAATAATGAATTAGATTTGCTTGCAGATACAATTGATAACTGTAGAAATTATCGTGGCGTACACAGAGAGAAGGAGAGGGGGGAGTGGGTTTGAGGGACAGGGAAGAGGGGGAGGGGTCTGCAGAGGTCGACTCTATTAAATCTGCAGGAATTGCTACATTTGACACAAAAGCTGCTATCACCCCAAGTCAAATCAAGAATAATATGCTTCGCTGCTCAGGATCACAGGCTGAAATATGTGATTGTCATATTACCTTCAGCAGTAGCCGAAATCAATTTCTTCTGCAAGATGGGCAGAAAACCGAAAGGTAGAAAGGGAGAGGTGTAAAGGGGTTATTTTCTCACTTTTGTCTGAAAGCAAAAAGCTGTTTTTCCTACCTATATCTATATTCTTTATTTTTCCTCTGGCTGAAAATGCAACGGTTTTGCTTTGATTTCCAACTGTTCTGCTCCATTTCCAAAACAACATCATTAAACGTAGCATTTGTGCAAAATTTCAGTCGATTGGCAATAGAAACAGTCCCTCCCGCTGAGGGTATGTTTATAAACTGAAAAATATATGTTTATTTTGTAATGTTCTGTAATTCTGCTTTATAAACGGGCAAATTTGTGACGACAGCAGCTTGAAAGAAATCAAATTGGTAACATTAAAAAATGTAAACCTTATTTCAACAAAATCTAATGATAGCATTTCAGTCTGTGAGAATCCGTGTTGTTGCTGTTCATTCTTGCTTTACTGAGTCAATACTGCAGCGAGAGGTGTTATAACTTGTAATTAAGCTCGGAGCGGAGATCTTATTTCTGTTGCCATACAGTTGTGTAGATTAAAGTAAATGCTCAGTAGTCTCATGTGCCACCGCTTACTACCAAAAAGCTTTTTTTTTTTTTTACCCCCTCAATTTACCTTTCTATAGATTTCACTCTTAAACTTGCACTAAAAATAAGAACTGTTTCACAGGAGTGTATTATAAGGCTGAAGCCCCACATTGCGGAAACACAGCGTTTTTAGCCGCTGAGGAAATGCAGTGGAAAAAACACTGCATTTTACAGTACCAGCAAAGTGAAGGAGATTCTGGCTAATCCCATCCACACATTGTACGACAAAAAACTGCATAAGGCTGGGGGTGTGAACACGGCAGTTTGGCTGCGGCGGAAATGCCATGGAAAAAAAGGCTGCGATTTACAGTCACAGCAAAGTGGATGGGATTCTAGCTTCTAGGAATCCCATCCCCACTATGAGGAAAAATACGCACAGCGGATATGCTGCGATTTCCAAAACCGTCTCAGTTTTGGAAATCGCAGCATGTCAATTATACCTACGGAAACGCTGGTGTTTTCTCTATAGGTATAACTGAAGCAGGTTTTCTCTGTGGACTTTCTGTGAAAAGCGCTGGGGGAAAAACTGCGATGAGTTGCCGCCACAGTTTTTCCCGCAGCGTTTTTTTTGCTGTGGGACGCTACGTGGGGCCTTAGCCTAAAAGCAGCATTTTCAAAAACGTATGTGTTTTTGAAAAACACAGCATGACAATTCTACCTGCAGACACACAAGTGTTTACCCTATAGATTTAATAAGGGAAGAAAAAATGTAGAGAAAAATTCAATGGAAAACGCTGAGGAAAAAAATGCAATGTGTTTTTGCTGCATTTTTTTCCGCAGCGTTTTTTAGCTGCGGTTCATTATATGGGGCCTTATAGCCAACTCTGTATTTAACATGACGTTTCATTTCTATCATTGATATTTTCCAAAAGAAACAATCCTAAGAAGAACCAGTGGGACCCCTACTGATCAGGAAAACTGGGGTCCCTGAGTGTCCCATGTGAATAAAGCAGTAGTGCACATGTACTGCAACTGGTCCATTCACTTCTAAAAAAACAGCTACAATGGTGACCTATGTAAGTCATATACACATGTGGACAAAATTGTTGGTAACCTTCTGTTATTATTTGTATAATGAAAAGTTGTACAATTTTCCCATATACTTTCCGTATCAGTTCCTCACTGTTTTCCAGATCTCTGCTTGCTATCATTCATTCTGCTTACCGCCAGTGGATAAAAAACAGTCCATGGTCATGTGATATACATGGACACATACAGTGGGTACGGAGAGTATTCAGACCCCTTTAAATTTTTCACTTTTTGTTTCATTGCAGCCTTTTGCTAAAAGCAAAAAAGTTCATTTTATTTCTCATTACTGTACACTCAGCACCCCATCTGGACAGAAAAAAAAAACAGAAATGTAGATATTTTAGCAAATTTATTAAAAAAGAAAAACTGAAATATCACATGGTCATAAGTATTCAGACCCTTTTCTCAGTATTGATCTGAAGCACCCTTTTGAGCTAGTACAGCCATGAGTCATCTTGGGAATAATGCAAGGTTTTCACATCTGGATTTGGGGATCCTCGGGCATTCTTCCTTGCAGATCCTCTCCAGTTCCGTCAGGTTGGATGGTGAACGTTGGTGGACAGCCATTTTCAGGTGTCTCCAGAGATGCTCAATTGGGTTGAGGTCAGGGCTCTGGCTGGGCCAGTCAACAATGGTCACAGAGTTGTTCCGAAGCCACTCCTTTGTTATTTTAGCGGTGTGCTTAGGGTCATTGTCTTGTTGGAAGGTGAACCTTTGGCTCAGTCTGAGGTCCAGAGCACTCTGGAAGAGGTTTTCTTCCAGGATATCTCTGTACTTGGCCGCATTCATCTTTCCTTCAATTGCAACCAGCCGTCCTGTCCCTGCAGATGAAAAACACCCCCATAGCATGATGCTGCCACCACCATGTTTCACTGTTGGGATTGTATTGGGCAGGTGATGAGCAGTGCCTGGTTTTCTCCACACATACCACTTAGAAGTAACGCCAAAAAGTTCAATCTTCGTCTCATCAGACCAGAGAATCTTATTTCTCATAGTCTGGGAGTCCTTCATGTTTTTTGGCAAAATCTATGCAGGCTTTCATATGTCTTGCACTGAGGAGAGGCTTCCTTCGGGCCACTCTGCCATAAAGCCCCGACTGGTGGAGGGCTGCAGTGATAGTTGATTTTGTGGAACTTTCTCCCATCTCCCTACTGCATCTCTGGAGCTCAGCCACAGTGATCTTTGGGTTCTTCTTTACCTCTCTCACCAAGGTTCTTCTCCCACGATTGCTCAGTTTGGCTGGACGGCCAGGAAATAGGAAGAGTTCTGGTCGTCCCAAACTTCTTCCATTTAAGGATTATGGAGGCCACTGTGCTCTTAGGAACCTTGAGTGCTGCAGAAATTCTTTTGTAACCTTGGCCAGATCTGTGCCTTGCCACAATTCTGTCTCTGAGCTCCTTGGGCAGTTCCTTTGACCTCATGATTCTCATTTGCTCTGACATGCACTGTGAGCTGTGAGGTCTTATATAGACAGGTGTGTGCCTTTCCTAATGAAGTCCAATCAGTTTAATTAAACACAGCTGGACTCCAATGAAGGAGTAGAACCATCTCAAGGAGGATGATAAGGAAATGAACAGCATGTGAGTTAAATATGAGTGTCACAACAAAGTGTCTGAATACTTATAACCATGTGATATTTCAGTTTTTCTTTTTTAATAAATTTGCAAAAATATGAACATTTCTGTTTTTTTCTGTCAAGATGGGGTGCTGAGTGTACATTAATGAGAAATAAAATGAACTTTTTTGCTTTTAGCAAATAGCTGCAATGAGACAAAGAGTGAATTTTTTTTTTTATTTTTTACAAAAGTTTAAAATAACCAATAAATTTTGTTCTACTTCACAATTGTGTCCCACTTGTTGATTCTTCACCAAAAAATTTACATTTTATATCTTTATGTTTGAAGCCTGAAATGTGGCAAAAGGTTGAAAAGTTCAAGGGGGTCAAATACTTTCGCAAGGCACTGTATATCTGCGGAAACGCTGGTGTTTTTCATACAGGTGTAATAAGTGCAGAAAGTCTGCAGAGGAAAGCTCTGTGGACTTTCTGTGAAAAACACTGTTTAAAAAACAGTGCTGCGTTACCGCCATGGTCTTTTCTGCAGCGTTTTTTTGGCTGCAGCTTGCTACGTGGGGCCTTAGCCTAAAGCGTGAAAAGTAGTCGCTGTGCTGTTTAGTATTATACAGTAGTGTGTACCATACTCAAAATGGAACAAAGTAAGCTAAGGAGAGAGTTGTCTCAGGAGCTTATTAAAGAAAGTTTTAGACAAACATGTTAAAGGTAAAGGCTATAAGATCATCTCCAAACAGTTTGATGTTCTTGTTACAACAGTTGCACAGAAGATTAAGGTCTACAGTATTATTATTATTATTATTATTATTATTATTATTTATAGAGCACCATTAATTCCATAGTGCTGTACATTTGAGGGTTTACATACAGTACACAAAATATAGAAAACAAATACAATATTAACAGTGACCAACTGGTACAGTGGGATTGAGGGTTTAAGTGAGTTCCAGAGTATGGGGGATGCATGGGAGAAGTCTTGTGTTAAGAGTGGATAAGAGCAGAGTGGAGAAGGAGGTTTGAGAGGATCGGAGGTTACATGTGAGCAGGTAGTGGGAGATTAGGTCAGAGATGTATGGAGGGACAGGTTGTGAATGACTTTCTTTGTCAGCGTTAACATTATGAACTTTATTTACTGGGCGATAGGTATCCAGTAAAGGGATTCACAGATGGGAGTGATGATGAACAGGGGGGAGAGGTGTATTAAGCGAGCTGCACAGTTTAAGATGGACTGGAGGCGGGCAAGAACATTTGCTAGGAGGCCGTGGCGAAGGGTGTTACAGAAGTCTAAGCTGGAGATTATGAGGGCATAGCTTTTTTGTAGTTTCAGGAGTGAGAAAAGAAGGGTTTTGATGGAAGTTCCTGAGTTGGAGGCGGCAGGAGGTGTTGAGGGTTTGAATGTGTGGCTTGAAGGATAGGTGAGAGTCAAAGGTTATCCCAAGGCAATGGGCCTGTGGGACTGGGGTAAGTGTGGTCCCATTAACTTTGATAGATGGGTCAGGTAGGGGGCAGTGCGAGTTGGGGCAAAGATGATGAACTCTGTTTTCTCCATGTTGAGTTTGAGGAAGCAGGAGAAGAGGAAGGAGGCTACGGCTGCTAGACACTCTGAAACTCTGGACAACAGAGCAGTAATGTCTGGTCCAGAGAGATATCTGAGTGTAGTCGGCATAGCAATGGTATTGAAAACCGTGGCCAAGGCTGAGGGTGTAGATGGAGAACAGGAGGGGTCCTAGGACAGAGCCTTAAAGGAAACCTACAGAAAGAGGGCATGGTAAGGAGGTGGTGTGTGAGTGGGAGACGCTGAATGTGAGGTATGCGGAGATCCAGGAAAGGGCCAAGTCTGTGATGCCAAGGGATGAGAAAGTTTCAAACAAGAGGGAATGGTTGACTGTGTCAAAGGCAGAGGAAAAGTCAAGGAGGAGAAGAACAGAGTAGTGCTGCCTGGTTTTTATCAGTTAGTAGGTTGTTCGCGACTTTGGTTAGTGTATTTTCTGTAGATTGATGTTGTCTGAAGCCTGAGTATAATCTGTCAAAGAGTAAGTTGGACAAGAGATAGTAGGAAAGTTTAGAGTGGACGTGTTGTTCAAGCAGTTTTGAGACATACGGGAGCAATCAGATGGGGCAATAGTTGACTGGAGAGGACAGGTCGAGGGATGGTTTCTTAAGGATAAGTGTGACAGTAGCGTGTTTGAAGGCGAAGGGAAGGAACCTCTGGTTATAGATAGGTTAAAGAGATGGGTCAGGGCAAGAAGGATAGGAGTCTGGAAGCAGAAGGGTGCTTTGAGTTAATGGGGATGTTGAAATCGCCCATGATAATGTCGAGGGTGTCAATGGATAGGAAGTGCGTTAGCCAGGTGGTGAAGTGGTCAATGAAGGAGGTGGTAGGTCCTGGCGGTTAATATATGACAGCGAGTTGGAGGTTGGAGGGTGAGTAAATGTGGACAGAGTGCATTTCATAGGAGGGGAGGATGATAGCAGGTAGTGGTTGGATTAGTTTGAAGGAGCAGTTGTCAGACAGGAGGATGCCAACACCTCCACCAGGTTTGTTGTTGGCGTGGGTAGAAATGCAGACTGCCATAAGAGAGAACAGCAGGGGAGATAGTGTCTGACGCTGCTTAAGTCCCTACTGTATAGCATATTCTCTAGTGTTAACTATCTCTAGTGTTATGATTTTGACTCTAATTATTCTAAACTGATACACACTTGGACAAAATTGTTGGTATCCCTCGTTTAATGAAAGAAAAACCCACAATGATCACAGAAATAACTTGAATCTGACAAAAGTAATAATATATAAAAATTCTATGAAAATGAACAAATGAAAGTCAGACATTGCTTTTCAACCATGCTTCAACAGAATTTTTTTTAAAAAGAAAACTCATGAAACAGGCCTGGACAGAAATGATGGTACCCTTAACTTAATATTTTGTTGCACAACCTTTTGAGGCAATCACTGCAATCAAACGATTCCTGTAACTGTAAATGAGACTTCTGCACCTCTCAACAGGTATTTTGGCCCACTCCTCATGAGCAAACTGCTTCAATTGTCTTGGGCTTGAAGGGTGCATTTTCTAGATGGTAAATTTCAGCTCCTTCCAAAGATGCTCAATAGGATTTAGGTCAGGGCTCATAGAAGGCCACTTCAGAATAGTCCAATGTTTTCATCTTAGCCATTCTTGGGTGTTTTTAGCTGTGTGTTTTGGGTCATTATCCTGTTGCAAGACCCATGACCTGCAACTGAGACCGAGCTTTCTGACCCTGGTCAGCACATTTCTCTCTAGAATCCCTTGATAGTCTTAAGATTTCATTGTACCCTGCACAGATTCAAGACACTCTGTGCCAGATGCAGCAAAGCAGCCCCAGAACATAACAGAGCCTCATCCATGTTTCACGGTAGGGACAGTGTTCTTTTCAAGATATGCTTCATTTTTCTGTCCGTGAACATAGAGCAGATGTGCCTTGCTAAAAATTTCAATTTTTGTCTCATCTGTCCGTAGGACATTCTCCCAGAAGCTTTGTGGCTTGTCAACATGTAGTTTGGCAAATTCTAGTCTGGCTTTTTTATGATTTGTTTTCAACAATGGTGTCCTCCTTGGTCGTCTCCCATGAAGTCCATTTTGGCTCAAACAACGACAGATGGTGCGATCTGACACTGATGTTCCTTGAGCTTGAAGTTCACCTTTAATCTCTTTAGAAGTTTTTCTGGGCTCTTTTGTTACCATTCGTATTATCCTTCTCTTTGATTTGTCATCAATTTTCCTCCTGCGGCCACGTCCAGGGAGGTTGGCTACAGTCCCATGGATCTTAAATTTCTGAATAATATGTGCAACTGTAGTCACAGCAACATCAAGCTGCTTGGAGATGGTCTTAAAACCTTTACCTTTAACATGCTTGTCTATAATTTTCTTTCTAAGCTCCTGAGACAACTCTTTCCTTCGCTTCCTCTGGTCCATGTTGAGTGTGGTACTCACCATATCACCAAACAACACAGTGAGTATCTGTACAGCTGTGATGCTGTAGCTTCTCCCCTCCGTCTCTGCTCTTGTTGAGGGTGGGTTCATACTTGCGCCGGAGTCCGTCCGCCACAAATCCGCCTGAAAATCTGGGAAACTGTATAGGGACTGGAGAACGACAGGTTAGCGATGCATTGCTTAAAAATCCATTCATTTGAATGTTTTTTTAAAGCAATGCGAGAGAGTGCGCTTACACCCTCTGCACCGCAAATCCAGTTTTTTTCGCTGGAAACAAAGTCCTGCATGTCCGAGCAAGCGCACACCCGCGCATTGCTTTAAAAACCCATTCAAATGAATGGGTTTTTAAGCAATGCGTCGCTAACCTGTAGCTATCCAGTCCCTTTACAGTTTCCCCAGATTTTCAGGCGGATTCGCGGCGGACGGACTCCAGCGCACGTGGGAACCCACCCTCACTTGTTTTTGTTGTAACATGTCTGCTCAGCTCCTGGAAATGCATCATCATTTTTCACCTACTGTTTCTACTGCTGTTACTACTACTGCTGTTATATGAGGTTTTACAAGATTTACCTGGATTAAAGCATCTGGAATCTTATCTATGCCTCCTCTGTTGAGTTGAACACTATCTGAGAATACTTACTGGTGTAAGTACTGGTTTAACATAGAGACTACAGGACACTCTCACAACCATACACTTGCAGCCAAGTTATTGAGTCAGAATAGTGAAAAATGATGCATAAAGACTCCCAGATACAGCTGTAAGACAGTTCACCAGCTTCTGCAGCTTCTGAGATATAGTCAGTCACAGCAAGTTACCTGCAGAGCCAGAAGGAATCAGTAGTGGGTAATTTGTATCTGCAGCTCAGATCCCTCAGCATATAAGCTTCTAGCAAGCAGCCATCTGGACTGGCCCTGAAGCGGTTAGAGAAAGGTCCAGGGACTGCAGGTCACAAGTTCTTAGATGCAGCATTTTTTGAATGGGGAACACGGTGTGTACTTAATAAAGTTGCTTGAGGAGGAGGCGGAGCAAAGGTAATAAAACCAAGGGGGCACGTAGGCGGGCTCACCTTCTACCGTTAGCAGTCACGGTGAGAGGAACCCGCAGGAGATAATGGCGGACTTGTTGGAACAGCAAATATTGGCCAGGATCGTTCAGGAAGGTGCTGCATGGTGGGATACCATGTTAAAGAAGGCTGAAGTGGAGCGCATTGCAGATTCGGGCTCCTGCGCCCACCTGGAGAACCCGGGTGGCAGACCCCATCGTCCCTCCCGCCCGCCTGCCCGGCTAAGCCCCAGCCTGCCAACGAGGAGCAGGAGAGGGAGATCCCGCTCCAAAGGAAGAACGCGGGGCGCGCGTTCCGCAGGTGAGTGAGGGGGGTAGCGGGGAGGAGGCCCCCCGGCACCTGCTAAAAGGCGCACGGGAACCGCTCAAAAAATGGCGCCCGAGACCGTCAGAGCGGGGAAGCCAGGGTCCGCTCCGGCGGCCGTCATCCCCCACAGCCACCCAGTATACGCAGGAGGCGGCTTTGAACCCCCCTGCACGCGGGGGACGCAGCCGCTGGCCGTCAGCTCGCGGGGGGGAGGAGGGATTCTCCCCCGCGCGTGCGCTGCTGCCAGAGGCACAGCGCAGCAGCGCGGTACATGTCGGCTCGCTGGAGACACAGACGCTGTCTGCCAGCGAGCCGGCCAACAGTGAACCCGGTGCGCAGGCTCAAAAGCCTGTGTGCGCCGGGTATGGGAACCAGGGAACTGCTGGCAGCATTGTAACAGAAGCTGCCGGCACCTGGTCACAGAGTTCTGTCAGCGCCACACTAATAAGTGGCGCCGCAGCTCAAATAAGTCACAAAACACCACACACACATGCCCAAGCCCTCCCCTCACTCCTCACACAATTCTAGGCCCTGCCCCCACCCCTAGTATATGCAGAAGCCCACCCTGCACCCCTCACACATTCACAAGCCCAGCCCCCACCATTGGTATACATACAATCCCACCCCCCACCTCTCGCACATTCACACACACCGGCCCCCCTGCTCCTGAACACACACATCTCCCCCCTTCGATCGCATCACACCCCCTGGGGGGGTTATACTAGGAGGAATGCGGACATGCGGCCAAGCGGGGAGGGGGACTTAACCGCTCAGCACCCAAGGTCGAACACTGGGGGTACCCATAGGCGCGGGGAACTGCGTAATACGCAGTACTCTCGGCACACCCCTCACCCAGAGTATCTTCAATTGTCACCGCAGTCGGCAAGAGCTCAGGCTAAACCTGGCTCTGCAGGAAGGAAAAGGGCAGACAAGACATCCTCACGGCAGACATACCACACTTCTGATACTTGTGCTGAGTTTCTCTCCACAGATGATAGTGACCCGCGGACCAGGCGGCGACCGCTCACCCCCAGAAGACGTCATCGCAGCCTTCACAGAAGATCACATCGGGAAGAGAGACGCCACCGCCGTCGCTCCCCGTGCAGCCGCTCGTCCTCTACATCAGGAAGATCCAGACCGTCAAGGAGATGACGTGAATCCAGGCCGTCTGGCGGGTCACCGAGGCATCCTCACCGGGAAGACAGAACACCCACGGCTACACCTTCAAGAAAGGCTACTCCAGGAGCAGGGTCCATGCTCGCGGATCAGCCCCTCGCCCCCACCGCTTTGCTGGCCCAGACGTCTACAGGCACTGGAACAGCCGGTGAGTACCACGGCCGTCCATGCTGGCCTACTATACCCGAAAATGCTATGTCCAGTGATTTTGTGTCAGTTTTAAAACAACTAGTGTCGAACCTCGAACAACCCTCTCCCGCAATAGGATCCACAAGGTCTCTGGGTGGAGTACCGCCCCCGCCTGTTACTAATACCGAGGGTCTTGGGTTTGCCTTTAGGGACTCCATTTTTTGTGGAGTGTCTCCGCTGGGCACGCACGTGCCCACGGAGACAAAAGAAAAGATTATCAAAGGGGAATATATAGATATCTGGTCGCTGTTATCTGTGGACCATGTGTCTGTAGATAAGGAGCGATCCTTTGAAAAAGGACAGGACAAAAAACCGAAGGTGGCAAAAACCTTCGGTAACTGGATTCAAGCTTTTGTCACACTGGCATATATCATATGCCAGAAGTCGCCAGAGCGCAGTCCAGAATTGTTCATATACCTAGACACAATTTATAGCGCCCTCAAGCTGCACGGAGGTGCGGCTTGGTGGCGCTACAACGAGGAGTATCGACGTCGCTTGGCTCTGACCCCTACAGTTGGGTGGGCGTCAAAGGCAACGGATGTTTGGATATAAATGATGATGTCACAGAGACCCCAACGCCCCTTTCAAATGGGGGCCACGGGCGTCGGAAGTCAATCCGGGGTAGCGGCCCATCGTCTCACCGGTGCATGTTGGCTGTACAATGAAGGCCATTGTCGGTTCTATGCCGCATGCAAGTTCCGGCACAAATGTTCGATTTGTGCCGGTTCACACGCAGCCATTCGGTGCTTGCGTCGAAAACAACAGCCCAAGCTGGGTTCTTCCGGTAGCGCAGAGAACGCCAGTAAAGATACGGGATCTGGAGCAATGGCTCGACCGGTACCCGAGGAAGCTAGAGGCAAAAACGCTATATGAGGGTTTTTCGTTCGTTTTTTTCATACCATATGAACAGTCGGTTGCGTTGTTGTTATGTTCAAATTTAAAATCAGTTCAGGAAAACGTTTTGGTGGCATGGGAAAAAGTGTTAAAAGAGGTTACCCTGGGTAGAATGGCGGGTCCTTTCCTGGAACCTCCGCTTCCAAATCTGAGAGTGCCACCTCTGGGTTTGGTTCCTAAGAAGGAGGCAGGGAAGTATCGCCTCATTCATCACTTATCTTACCCCCCGTGAGCCTCAGTTAATGACAGGATAGCAAAGGAAGATACGACGGTGTCGTATACATCCTTTGACCGAGCAGTAGAACTTGTTAGACGGCAAGGTCAGGGGGCGCTCCTGGCCAAATCTGACATAGAAGCAGCGTTTCGACTCCTGCCGGTACATCCGTCGTGTTTTCATCTGTTGGGGTGTTTCATTAATGATAGGTTTTTTGTAGATATGTGCTTGCCTATGGGCTGCTCCATTTCTTGTCATTACTTTGAAATTTTCAGTTCCTTTTTGGACTGGATGGTCCGCTACGAAACGGGCGGCCCATACGTATTGCACTATCTGGACAACTTTCTGTTTGTCGGTCCAACGAATTCACCCATTTGGTGCATACCTGTTGCACTCCTTTCATGTCCTTATGGGCGAAATAGGAGTCCCCTTATCTGCAGAAAAAACGGAAGGCCCCACGACACGTTTGTCCTTTCTGGAAATAGAGATAGATACGAACAGTATGGTTTTTCGCTTGCCAGAGGACAAGTTACGGCGTTTGGTAACTACAGTAGATCAGTTCGTCAAAGCCAGAAAGGTGACCTTACATCAAATGCAAGTTCTGTTGGGGCTCCTCATCTTTGCTTGCAAGGTACTGCCCATGGGGCGGGTTTTTTCATGCCGGTTGTCATTAGCGACAAAAGGGGTGCAACAGCCTCACCATTTTATTCGGGTTACCAAGTGTCTCAGGGAGGACCTCCTCGTTTGGCAGACCTTTTTAAAAACCTATAACGGTAGGTCGGTGTGCCAATCAGACGAGATATCTAGTTTGGACTTGAGCCTCTTTACCGATGCAGCTGGGGGCGAAGGGTTTGCAGCAGTTCTGGGGAAGCATTGGTGCAAGGGTTCGTGGTCGGAGCACTGGAGGGGCTAGGTTACGTAAAAAATCTAGCTTTATTGGAGTTGTTCCCCATAGTAGTAGCGGTGGAATTGTGGGGGCGGGAAATCGCCAATAAATGCATCTGTTTTTGGACGGATAATATGGCAGTGGTGCAGGTAGTGAATAGCCAATCATCTTCTTCCCTTCCGGTGCTTGCTCTACTTCGGCATTTAGTGTTGCGCTGCTTGCAAGCAAACATTTGGTTTAGGGCACGGTATGTCCCAGGCAAGCAGAATGTGGTGGCTGACGCCCTGTCCTGTTCACAGTTTCAGGTCTTCAAGGATCTTCATCCATCTGCAGATGGGGAGGGACATGGACACCCAGACTACTTGTGGGACCTGGTCGGGAGGTCATGATGGAACTGGTATGTCAATCTGTATCCCAGGCGACCTGGCGGGGCCACATGAGGACGTGGTCGGACTGGCTTATCTGCTCCGGCGATAGGATACCCGCGGAGGAGGCAGTCTTGCTGGAGGTCACGGTTCAGTCGTTGGTGGGTTTACGGTCAAAAGGAGTTTCGGCCAACGTGGCGAAGAAATATATGGCCGGGGTGGCATTCATGTTGAACCTCTTGAACATCAGAGATGTGACCAAGCATTTTGTCATACAACAAGCCCTAAAGGGATGGAGAAAAGGATTGGTCCAGTGTGACGCAAGACGTCCTGTCTCGCTCACATTGTTTAGGAGGCTGATGGCTATCTTGGCGGTGGTTTACACGGATTTGGGCGAAATGCGTTTGTTCCGAGCGGCATTTGCTTTGGCCTTTTTTTTGCAGCTTTACGGATAGGTGAGCTGGTAAGCACGAGCGCGGAAAGGGTCGGAGGGCTGGCTTCAAACGACGTGTTGGTTGGCACAGGTGAGGTGCGAGTTTGTATTCAGTGGTCAAAGACGGACGTTTTTGGCAGAGGAACGTGGATGACCATTCGCGCGTTGGGGGATTCGTGCTGCCCGGTATTGTTAGTCAGGGATTATTCCAGTCACAGGTATCCAGGCGCCGCGTTCCTAACACACCAATCAGGCAGACCGTTAACAAGGTTCCAATTTAATTCCACATTTAAGAGGTGCCTGGTGGAGCTAGGGCTAGATCCTAAAGAATTCCCATTCCTTCAGAATCAGGGCGGCAATGGTAGCGGACACCTGCAGCATGGATGCGGCAGGAGTCATGCGCTTGGGCAGGTGGAAATCTGACTGCTCTAAAGCTTATATTCGTCCTGATTTGTTAACGCCTTAGTTTTGCAGTCCCTGGTTTTTTTTTTTTTTGTTTTTTTTTTCGGTGCATTTCTTGTTTTTCTGTATTTTTCTTATCTTCCATCAGATCTGATCCTGGCGTTCATTTTGGGCCATTACTACATATTTTGGGCCGAAAGAAGAGCGGCGGTGCGCCCCTGCGGTCTCGACTTAGGTCTGTCCAAATTAGCGATACGGTGGAGCGGGGTACGTGGGCTGCGTTGGCATCAAATTTTGCCGTTCATCGTTCGTATTAGCCGGGACCACAGCGGTCCGGTGCTCATTCTGATACATGCGGGGGGCAACGACTTGGGCCGGGCTAAATTGGGAGAATTAGTCACCTTGATTAAGCAGGATCTATCCAGGATGATGGATTTTTTTGACCGGGTGATCCTCATTTGGTCAGAAATTGTCCCCCGATGCTATTGGAGAGGTGCTAGGGACCCACTTGCGATCGAGCGGGCTCGGAGGGTTCTAAATGTCAGGCATGTTCGTTCCGTGGGTGGTGTGGTCATAAGACACAGAGAGCTAGAAGAGGAAAATGCGGATCTGTTGCTCCGGGATGGGGTTCACTTGAACCCCATAGGAAATGACATATTTCTTTCAGGATTGCAGGATGGTTTGGAAAAGGCCCTCTTGTTGGTTGGGGGGGGGTCACAGCCAGGCGTAGGCTTACGCTGGCTGCTCCTTGGCGGTTTTTCCATGCTGGCGGACAACAAGATGGCCTCACCTGCACGCTGCCTCACAGCGTTCGGCAGTAGGAATACGAAAGAGGAGCGAACTGGTCTTCACAAAGCTGGCATGGAATGGTTAAAGTTGAAGTTGTTAAAATAATACTGAGTAATAAAGCTGTGGCCTACCCCCACATTATCCATAAAGTCGTGGTCAAGTGGTTATTGGAGGCAGGTGGCCTCCGGGGGTGACCCATCATGGGGAGTTATGGGTTAAGTAAATGCAGTCTGGACTGGCCCTGAAGCGGTTAGAGAAAGGGCCAGGGACTGCAGGTCACAAGTTCTTAGATGCAGCATTTTTTGAATGTGGAACACGGTGTGTAGTTAATAAAGTTGCTTGAGGAGGAGGCGGAGCAAAGGTAATAAAACCAAGGGGGCACGTAGGCGGGCTCACCTTCTACCGTTAGCAGTCACGGTGAGAGGAAACGTCCCGCCCACCCTGCCCTCTCTGGTTACGGTGGGTGTTTTTTCACGTGTATTTGGTTTGGCTGGCCTCTGTTTTCTTCTTTTGCAGATGTCACAGCTGTTCGGGCGGTTTTTCCATGCTGGCGGACAACAAGATGGCCTCACCTGCACGCTGCCTCACAGCGATCGGCAGTAGGAATACGAAAGAGGAGCGAACTGGTCTACACGAAGCTGGCATGGTATGGTTAACAGTTGAAGTTGTTAAAATAATACTGAGTAATAAAGCTTTGGCCTACTCCCACATTATCCATAAAGTCGTGGTCAAGTGGTTATTGGAGGCAGGTGGCCTCCGGGGGTGACCCATCATGGGGAGTTATGGGTTAAGTACATGCTGTCTCACTCCAGCATAGTTCATATTTATCCTGTTTGTGTTGCATCATGGCTGAAGGATACCCTAAAGCACAAGGTAGCATGGACATCAGTCTGCAGTCCAGTGAGAAGGCTAAATGCTCTACTAAACCCACGTGGAAATTAAAGAGAATCTAGAAAGTTTAAAGTATGAACGTTCCTGTGAAGTCTCAAAATGGTGGCAGAAAATACAGAATAAGATATCTGCCATGTCCTTGCCTGTACACCATCTATCACCACTAGAGGGAGCTCTGCGACAGCTTTGTGCTATGCATGGACATTATAAAATGAAAGCTGAGGAGTATGAAAGCATATTGAAAAAAATAGCTACAGACAATTCTTTAGAACAATTGCAAAGCTTCCAAAATCTAAATTCAGAACGAGACAGCTTAGTACATGAAACTAAGTTAAGGACAGAGACAAAAATTGCGCAACTGCAGGAAATGGCATCCCACGTTTCTGAGTCTACCAGACGTTCAAAACCTACATCTAAGTCACGTTACTCAAAATCTTCCACACTCAGTGAGCAACTTATAAAAGCATGTGTAGAGGCGGAAGCTACTAAGGTACAGGCGGCCTTTGTACAACAGAAAGCAGAGATGGAAGCTAATGCAGCTCAACAGAAAGCAGCGATGGAAGCTAATGCAGCTCAAAAAAAGATGAGATGGAAGCTCTAGAGAAACAGTGTGAGCACACTACAGCCATGGCAAAGTTAAGGGTTTTAGAACAGGCCATCAGTGGAAGTGAAAGTGACAGCACCAGTTTGTGTGATGTGGAAGCAGAGGAACCCCTCAAGCGCACAAGAGACTATGTACTAAGCCAAAACAGTGAACACCTATTTGCCACAAATGTTCCTGTCAGGAATGACATCTCTCCATAGTGACAGGGCACAGCATCTTCTGCAGCACACCGCATTCAAGGTCAGTACATTGCCTTGCCTGTCCAGCATTCAGTTTCTTCTTCCTTCATGGATCCTTAAAGCCTTGCACCTTTGCAAATTCAATATACCGATACTCAGGTAAACACTAATGTGCCACCATACATAAGACTGCAAGTAACCATCCAGTTTCACACCCATTTTTGGCTAAACCTATGGACTTTATGCTAGCTCCTAGGCTGAATGCCTACGAAGCCCCATTTCTACCTACGTCTGTTAATCAGAACCCCACTAACAATGTAATCACCGCTACTCAGCCAGCAAGTCAATATGTAAAGTCAGAGAGAACAGACATGTCAGAGTTTGCAAGTTACATGGTTTGCCGTAACCTTACTAAGACTGGAATCACAAGGTTTGATGACCATCCTGAGAACTACAGAGGCTGGAAATGTGCCTTCAAAAACGCAATTAGTGACCTCGACATTACTGCAGCTGAAGAACTAGACTTGCTTATCCGGTGGCTTGGCCCACAGTCCACAAAACGTACTAAAAGACTCAGATCCGTCCACATTCACAACCCCACAGCAGGCCTTACTGCTGCTTGGGAAAGACTGGAGAAAACCTATGGCAGTACTGAAGCAATAGAGAATGCTCTGTTCAAACGATTGCAAGGGTTTCCAAAGATATCTGGTAAGGATCTTCAGAAATTTCAAGAACTTCGTGACCTACTCATGGAGCTACTACTAACTAAGGCAGACTCAAGCCTCAGTTACCTGGACACTGCTCATTGGGTAAACCCAATAGTCTCCAAGTTGCCATATAATATTCAAGAAAGGTGGACCACAGTTGGGTCAAGATACAAAAGTGAGAATCGAGTCTCCTTTCCTCCATTTTCCTACTTCTGTGAGTTTATCAAGAACATTGCAGAAGCCAAGAATGATCCAAGCTTTTCCTATGGGGAACCCAGTGTTCCTGGTTCACCTCCTATTAAGTACGACAGCTTACACTCTAGCTACATAAATAGCAGAGGCCATCTGCTTCCACATCACACAAACTGGTGCTGTCGCTTTCACTTCCACTGATGGCCTGTTCTAAAATGCTTAACCTTGCCATGGCTGCAGCATGCTCATACTGTTTCTCTAGAGCCTCTAGTTCTGCCCTTTTTTGAGCTGCCTTAGCTTCCATTTCTGCTTTCTGTTGTGCAAAGGCTGCCTGTATCTTAGTAGCTTCTGCCTCTGCACGTGCTTTTATAAGTTGCTCACTGAGTGTGGAAGATTTTGAGGAACGTGACTTAGATGTACGCTTTGAACGCTTGGTAGACTCAGAAACATGGGATGCCATTTCCTGCAGTTGCGCAATTCTTGCCTCTGTCCTTAACTTAGTTTCATGTACTAAGCTTTCTCGTTCTGAATTGAGATGCTGGAAGCTTTGCAATTCAACTAAGGAATCGTCTGTATGAAGTTTCCTCAATATGCTTTCATACTCCTCAGCTTTCATTTTATAATGTCCATGCATAGAACAAAGCTGTCGCAGAACTCCCTCTAGTGGTGATACATGGTATGCAGGCAAGCACATGGCAGATATCTTAGTCTGTATTTCCTGCCACCATTTTGAGAGTTCACAGGAAAGTTCATGCTTTAAACCTTCTAGATTGTCTCTAACCTGTTTAATTGAGCGTCTAGCCTTCTCACTGGGCTGCAGACTGAGGTCCATGCTACCTTGTGCTTCAGGGTGCCCTTCAGCCATGATGCAACTCAAACAGGATAAATATAACTTTGCTGGAGTAAGATGGCTGCTTGCTAGAATCTTCTTATGCTGAGGGAGTCTGAGCTGCAGATGCAACTTACATAATGCTGATTCCTTCTGGCTTCAGGTAACTTGCTGTGACTGACTGTATGTCAGAAGTTGGTGAACTGTCTTACAGCCGTATCTGGCAGTCTTTATGCATCATTTTTCACTGTTCTGACTCAATAGCTTGGCTGCAAGTGTGAGGTTGTGAGAGTGTCCTGTAGTCTCTATGCTAACCAGCAATTTACACCAAGATATCTATCAGATAGTGTTCAACTCAACTGAGGAGGCGTAGATAAGATTTCAGATGCTTTAATCCAGGTAAATCTTGTAAAACCTCATACAGCAGTAGGTGAAAAATGATGAAATACCAGGAGCTGAGCAGACATGTTGCTTACAAAGAAGTGAAACTAAACTGAGAGAGAGAGAGGAGGAGCTACAGCATCACAGCTAAGGATACAGAGAGAGAAAAGGGACAAACTACAAAGACAAACAGTATCACAGATACATGTCAGTGAATTAAACCAAGTCCTGGGACATGACACTACACCTTCAGCTGCCCCAGCTCCATAAGAGAGCAGTTGCAGGAACAACCAAGACGAAAAGGTAGAAAATCCTAACTGTCCTATTCACAAGAAGCCTCATCCCCTCAAGAAGTGTATTGGCTTCAGGAGGAAACCAATCCAGGAACGTAGAGAGCTTCTAAAGAAACTTGGGATATATTTCAAATGTTGTGCCTCTACTGCTAGAGACTGTAAAGTTGCTATTAAGTGTATAGAGTGTGGCAGTGAGGACCATGTAAAAGCTCTTCATCCATCCCAGCCTAGTGCCACGCCACCTAGAGGTCCCCCTTCCCCAACAAAGCATGGCGGAGAGAACACAGATCAAGCAAAAAATACTACCACAGTATCTTCCTCATGTACAGAAGTCTGCGGAGAAGACCTTTGTGATAAGTCCTGTGCAAGGATATGCCTAGTCAATATATACCCCAAGGGTCAGCCAGAAAGAACTCTGAGGGTGTACACCATCTTGGACGACCAGAGCAACCGATCACTTGCAAGGTCAGAACTCTTTGATCTGTTTAACTTAAAGAGTGATACTTATCCATACACCTTGAGTACATGTAGTGGCATATCAGAGGTTTCTGGGAGAAGAGCCAGTGGACTCGTAATAGCTTCTCTCAAGGGCAATCTGGAGATACCTTTGCCCACACTTGTTGAGTGCAACCAGATACCATCCAACAGAGAGGAGATACCCACACGAGAGTCAGCTTTCCATCACCCTCATCTAAGGGCTATAGCCAACGAAATACCAGCCCTTGACAAAAATGCAGACAATCTACTTCTGCTAGGTAGAGACATTCTCAGACTGCACAAAATGCGAAAGCAAATTAATGGACCACATGATGCACCATTTGCCCAGCGCCTTGATCTGGGATGGGGTTATCATAGGCAACGTCTGCATAGATAGGATGAAAAGGCCCACCAAGATTACTTCATTTAAGACGCATATCTTACCAAATGGTTGCAGCACTTACTTTCAGCCATGTCCTCTTCACTACCAAGTGAAAGAGAAGATAAGCAACAGTAAGTGGCTGCATAACCACCAAGACAACGTGAATACTTTCCTGCCCGGTGATGACACCCTTGGATTAACAGTGTTCAATACAACAAATGACGACAACAAACTAGCATCAGCTATAGCAGTGTGACAATTGGGGGTAGTTTAGCTTCAAAGGTAGCAGCTTCCTGGACTTTACAGAGGTGTTTGTGGCACTGGGTGCCAAATAAACAGCATATCAGGTAATGGCAATCCAAAAGAAATGGCTTTATTCAGCTAGTAAGTGTAATAGGAACAAAAATAACAAAACAGCCTAGCCCACACACAGGGCAATACCTTACTTCTTGAACCCTGACTAATTTCTGAGGGCAAGATGCTTTGCTGAGGTTTCTCCTCAGCATTTTGGCTCACACTGAGCTTAACCAAGTCTGTTGTGGAATCCAGTCCTCTTGGGACAGACCACCTGTCTGTCTCCAACTGGTCCACCATCCACCTGCTCCCTGCAGGTTACCAGCAGCACTCTCCTGCTGTGAGCACTCCCTCTGGAGTGAAGCCCCCAGGTATGGGTGTGGTCGAGGACCTTTTCAATCCTGTTTTTGGGTCGCTCTCCAGCGCTCTCTAGGTTCACACTCTCACAGCAGATAAATAATTTCTCAAGCTTATGGACAAGAAATTAATTCAAGATGATTCCAACAGCTGGGTAGCACCTTTACCCTTCCACTCCCCGAGATCAAAACTACCGAACAATCTGAAGCAAGCAGTTTCTATATTTTCCTCTCTAAAATGTACCCTCAAGAGGAAACCAGAGATGGAGAAACACTTTGTAGGTTTCATGCAGAAGGTATTTGAGAGAGATCATGCAGAACCTGCACCTCCACTGAGAGAAGGAGAACAATGCTGGTACCTTCCATCATTTGGCGTGTATCACCCTTGCAAACCTGACCAAATCAGGGTTGTGTTCGATTCTAGCGCACAGTATGAAGGAGTCTCTCTCAACAACCTGCTACTCACTGGTCCTAACCTAAACAACAGCCTCATAGGAGTTCTAATCCGCTTCAGACAAGAACCTGTTGCAGTGATGGCCGACATCCTGCAGATGTTTCATTGCTTTATTGTTAAGGAAGATGACAGAAACTATCTCAGGTTTCTATGGCACAAGGACAATGATGTCAACAATGAAATCATAGATTACCGGATGAAGGTATATGTCTTTGGCAATAGCCCATCTCCTGCAGTAGCGATCTATGGACTGAAAAGGACCGCCCATGAAGGTGAGAGAGAATATGGCTCTGACACTTGTCAGTTTGTTGAAAAGAACTTCTATGTTGATGATGGTCTTAAATCCTTACCTACAAGTGAAGAAGTGATTGATCTCCTCTCCAGAACACAGGAAATGCTGTCTGTAGCAAACCTCAGACTTCACAAGATCATCTCTAATAATCTGGAGGTAATGAAAGCATTTCCCTCTGATAATCACGCAATCAACTTGAAGGATCTTGATCTCAGTTCTGATACTCCTATGCAACACATCCTAGGATTGCTGTGGAACATTGAACAAGACACATTCACATTCCAAGTGTCAGCTTGTGACAAACCTTTCACCAAGCGAGGAGTTTTATCTGTTGTGAACAGCATTTATGATACCCTTGGTTTCATTGCTCCCATCACCATTCAAGGCAAGCTACTACTAAGGCAAGCTTACCACTGAGAACATGGACTGGGACACTCCACTGCCTGCTGAGAATAAACAAAGGTGGGAAAAATGGAAAAGCTCGTTGGAAGTATTGGAACACCTCCAGGTTACACGTTGTTATGTACCCAGCTCCCTTTCAGCGGCAGTAAGAAAGGAAATCCACATCTTCTCTGATGCGTCGGTGGAAGCTATAGCTGCAGTGGCCTATCTGAGGATATTAGGAGCCAATCATGAGCCACAGTGTGGATTCGTTCTAGGTAAGGCCAAACCGACCCCAAAACCTGCACACTCCGTTCCATGACTCGAACTTTGTGAAGCTGTGCTTGTAGTAGAAATTGGTGAAGCAATAAGAGACGAAATGGACATTGCCTTTGATTCATTTACATTCTACACTGATAGCTGAGTTGTCCTGGCTATATACACAATCAAACAAGACAATTTTATGTGTATGTTGGAAACATAGAAGAACGTATCAGAAGTTTCTCTGCCCCTGATCAGTGGCATTGCATCTCCACACAAATTAACCCAGCTGACCATGGTACAAGGCCTGCACCAACAGCACACCTTCTAGGCCATATGTGGCTGTCACCTCCAAGTTTCCTGTATGAAGATCCCTGCTTGACTCTTATCAATTCCGTCTATGATTTAGTGGATCTTGAGTATGACCTCCACGCTCTACACTTCTGTGATTTCAAAGGCGAAGCTGAAATCACATTGCTTGGAGCGTTTCTCGACCTGGTCATCCATTGTGAGAGCTGTCGCCTGACTGTTTCACATCGCTCAGTGCTTTGCGAAGGACAGATCAACAGATTGTCATGGGTGGCATATGTGTAAGGAGCACCCTACAGCAGCGGACATTAAGCACGCTGAGCAAGTTATCATCTGGAGTGTTCAACAAGAGGTATATCATCAAGAAATTGACAGTATCTCTCGGAACTCTGATCTGTCCAGGAACAGTGCACTTTACAAACTAAACCCTGTAATCGATCACCACAGCTCATGGTGGGGAGCATTCCTCCATGAACTAAAGCCATGTCGTACTCCTGACATAGTCTTGTGGATTACAGTGTGGGTTTGTGGAAGTGTTGGCAAATCGCGGCTTCCCCGATCTGAAGATTGGTTTATTTGGACCTTATGTAAAGTTCTTAGTTGTGGCCTACAAATTCAAAACGTTCAGTCTCAAGCTTTGGACTAACTGTTGATTGGTGTTTATTGTACATATTTCTTTTTTTTTTTTTTCAGGTTTGAAGAGGACCTTGTGGACATCTCAAGGACATTATTTAATGTTTGTTTTCTGTGAAATCTAAAGATTTCAAGCGGGGAGTGTCATGTCCCAGGACTTGGTTTAATTCACTGACATGTATCTGTGATACTGTGTTTGCCTGTGAAGTTTGTCCTTCCTCACTCTCTGTACCCCCTAGCTGTGATGCTGTAGCTCCTCCCCCTCTCTCTGCTCTTGTTCACTTGTTTTTGGAAATGCATCATCATTTTTCACCTACTGTTGCTACTGCTTGCTACTACTACTGCTGTTATATGAGGTTTTACAAGATTTACCTGGATTAAAGCATCTGGAATCTTATCTATGCCTCCTCAGTTGAGTTGAACACTATCTGACAATATGTTACTGGTTTAAGTGTAAGCCGTGTACCGGGTTGGGCTCCCCAGGATACAGCGAAGTCATGTACAAAGGAAGCGACTCCAAATCAATTTAGTAAAAAACAAGATTTTACTTTGTTCAGTAACACCTCTTTACCAAAATACACTCCCAACTATTTACATACACTCAGCCAGAAAGCTGAGGCCCTGGTGTTGTACAGCGCGGTGCCCTCTCATGTGCAGCTCCAAAACACTCCAAGCTTTTACCTATCTGCAGGCTGCAACTAACCAGCCGCTTCTTGCCTTTTTATCACCCTAGTCACAGGAACAATTCAGTGAGTGCAATAGGGGCACCGGCGGTATAACACAAGAGCTTACAAACTTATCAAAATACCCCTATTCCCCACAAACAAAGTACAACCGAGTAAATATAATAGTACAGTCATGGCCAAAAGTTTTGAGAATGATACAAATATTAATTTTTACAAAGTCTACTGCTTCAGTTTTTCTAATGGCAATTTGCATATACTCCAGAATGTTATAAAGAGTGATCAGCTTAACAGCAATTACTTGCAAAGTCAATATTTGCCTAGAAAATGAACTTTATCCCCCAAAACACATTTCAACATCATTGCAGCCCTGCCTTAAAAGGACCACCTAACATCGTTTCAGTGATTGCTCCATTAACACAGGTGTGGGTGTTGATGAGGACAGGGCTGGAGATCAATCTGTCATGATTAAGTAAGAATGACACCACTGGACACTTTAAAAGGAGGCTGGTGCTTGCCATCATTGTTTCTCTTCTGTTAACCATGGTTATCTCTAAAGAAACACGTGCAGTCATCATTGCACTGCACAAAAATGGCCTAACTGGGAAGAGTATTGCAGCTAGAAAGATTGCACCTCAGTCAACAATCTATCGCATCATCAAGAACTTCAAGGAGAGAGGTTCCATTGGTGCCAAAAAGGCTCCAGGGCGCCCAAGAAAGACCAGCAAGCGGCAGGACCGTCTCTTAAAAGTGTTTCAGCTGCGGGATTGGGCTACCAGCAGTGCAGATCTTGCTGAGGAATGGCAGCAGGCCTGGTCTCAAGGAGGGCAGCAAAGAAGCCACTTCTCTCCAGAAAAAACATCAGGGACAGACTGATATTCTGCAAAAGGTACAGGGAGTGGACTGCTGAGGACTGGGGTAAAGTCATTTTCTCTGATGAATCCCCTTTTCGATTGTTTGGAACATCTGGAAAACAGCTTATTCGGGGAAGAAGAGGTGAGCGCTACCACCAGTCTTGTCTCATGCCAACTGTAAAGCATCCTGAAACCATTCATGTGTGGGGTTGCTTCTCAGCCAAGGGAATCGGCTCTCACAGTCTTGCCTAAAAACACAGCCATGAATAAAGAATGGTACCAGAATGTCCTCCAAGAGCAACTTCTCCCAACCGTCCAAGAGCAGTTTGGCGCTCAACAATGCCTTTTCCAGCATGATGGAGCACCTTGCCATAAAGCAAAGGTGATAACTAAATGGTTCAGGGAACAAAACATAGAGATTTTGGGTCCATGGCCTGGAAACTCCCCAGATCTTAATCCCATTGAGAACTTGTGGTCAATCATCAAGAGACGGGTGGACAAACAAAAACCAACAAATTCAGACAAAATTAAAGCATTGATTCTGCAAGAATGGACTGCTATCAGTCAGGATTTGGTCCAGAAGTTGATTGAGAGCATGCCAGGGAGAATTGCAGAGGTCCTGAAGAAGAAGGGTCAACACTGCAAATATTGACTTGCTGCATTAACTCATTCTAACTGTCAATATAAGCTTCTGTTACTCATAATATGAATGCAATTCTATTTCTGTATGTGATAAAAACATCTGACAAACACACATAAAAACCAGAGGGCAGCAGATCATGTGAAAATATAATATTTGTGTCATTCTCAAAACTTTTGGCCATGACTGTAGGTCAGCTTGCAAGCCAAAGCAATGTGACAATGTATAAAATGTCGCTTCTAGACTTCCTCAGAAGCTCCTCTCTGAGAGTTACAAGTCTATACAACTCTCTGAGTCTTAGTCCTTACTACCGAATTGGTAGATAATTCACCAGTAGTGTGGCCTGTGAAGATGAGTATGCCTAACTGGTCTAACGACAGGCCCTTACTCAGTCCCAAGCAAAACATTGTAATGCGGTGCGTGCACGATTACTTCTCTTACTGATCCAGCTTTGTTGTGTACCTTTTCGCCTTGGTCTGGAGCAGCTGGAAGCGGGGCTCATCCAGAAAACATGCGATCTCACTGACAGGGCCACTTCTCAGCCGGGTCCTTGATAGCAATCTTCAACTTAGGATGCTGTCTGAACAAACCCTGGAACAGTCTCTGATTCAGCACTCCCTTGTTATATCTGTGATCCCTTAGGAATCTTTTTCCTCTCATTTCAGTGCTTCTTCTTCTAAAAGCTCAAAAGCACACTCCTAAGATGGCTGCCACACTCACTCTGCTGCTTCTTGTACCACCTCTGCAGAACAGGGTCTCCACGTCACTACGCCAGGGAATTACAGAATTACAGTCTTTTCTATTTCTGAGGTAACAATGGTCTCTTGTGGTCAAACAAACAAATGTCAGTAAAAAAAACCAAAACTTATGTACAGAAACAGGTACACTCATAACATGAGGGCTGTTTCCCCATCTTACATAAGTACTGGTTTAATATAGAGACTACAGGACACTCTCACAACCATACACTTGCAGCCAAGTTATTGAGTCAGAAAATTTACAGTACAGGGGTGCTGACAGTCACTGTTTGGGGAACACTTCTGGAGTCATTGTAGATTGTGTTCAGATTGACAAAATTAATATATACAGTACTCAGACTATTTTTTAGAAGTACATGCATATTTTTAAAGAGGAAGCTTAAGAATTGCTCATGCATACAGAAATGTATTTTTATTAAAATTTGTTTATATACTATATCAATGGATGTAACTAATTTCTTAATTCTCACTGCTTATTTAGTGTATCATTTGATGGTGCTATTTGTTCTCCTCCTTCCCTTGCTGTTGCAGTTCCTCAAGGCTCGGCCCTTGGCCCCCTCCTCTTCTCTCTCTACATAGCCTCTATTGGTCAAACCATCAACAGATTTGGCTTTTTGAATCATATTTATGCTGATGACATATAATTATGTACCTCATCCCATTATATCACCCCTGCAGTACTACAGAACACCAGTGACTCTGGTCTTTCTGCAGTCAATAACATAATTTCTTCTCTTCATCTGAAACTGAATCTTTCAAAAACTGAATTTCATGTGTTCCCTCCATCTACTTATCGACCTAACCGTGATATCTCTATTTCCAACTGTGGTCTTACTAGAACACCAAAGTGGCATGCTCTCTGTCTCTGGGTTGTATTAGACTCAGACTTCTCCTCATCCCACATATTCAGAGACTTGCACACTCATGTCACCTGCACCTCAAAAACATCTCCAGAGTCCACCCCTTTCTCATGGTAGAAACATCAAAAACCCTCATTGTTGCTCTGATTCACCCTCGTATTCACTATTGCAATTCTCTTCTAATTGGTTTTCCTCTTACTAAACTCCCCCTTCTACAATCTGTCCTAAATGCTACTTCCAGACTCATCTTTCTGTCAAACAGATAAACAGATGCATCTACCTTGTGCCAGTCACTGCACTGGTTACCCATCCATCACAGAATACAGTATAAACTTATTATACTCAGCCACAAATCCCTACATAGCACTGCACCTCCCTACATCTTCTTCCACTGTCTACCATCCTAACCGTCCTTTCTGTTCTGCCAGTGATCTTACACCTGTATCCTCTGTTATCTGAACATCTCACTCTAATCTTCAAGATTTTTCTTCAGCTGCATCAGTGCTTTGGAATGCTCTACCCTGGACATTTAGATTAATACCCAACTACGGCAGTTTCAAACATGCCCTAAAATCACTTATATTTAGCAACCTTATCACATGGCATGATCACATTGTTTTACACCTCCTCACACTAAGCTAACATTTCTTATCCTAAGCTATCCTTTCTATTCTATTACTCAGAAACTGACCATCTAGAAGCTACACTGCACTCCCTGCACTTAGTATCTGTATATTCACAGATAGCGGCTGGTGACGGGCTCATACAGCTTCAGTTTTATGACATTATTTATTAAAAGATGGCTGGACCATTGTACCAAACAATTCCTCTTACCTCTTGAGTCCCCCTATTTCCTTATAGATTGTGAGCTCTTGCGAGCAGGACCCTCACTCCTATTGTTTGATATGTTCATTATTTTGACACATTATTATTTCTGTTATTGTCCATGTACCTCTGATTTGTAAAGTAGGGTATATGGTTTCACTATATTAATAACATTATTATTATCATGGTGCCCTCGATGTATGTAAACAAAAGGAGGAGGGAACATTGGAGTCATTGGCATCCCAGCCACCAGTTCCCACCAGTGTTTGACATGCCATACATGTCTTTCCTTGAAAACTCCCCTTAGGCTCTGAAGATTTTCTGTGTAATGCCATCTGAGCTTAATTGTCTTCTTTACCAGGAGTGTTCTTCCATACTTTAGCATTCATCACAGTAGTGATTAAGTGCTCATAAATGTTAGTGGCTTTGTAGATAAGAACAAGAATGCAATAAAAAAAAAAATCTGTGTCATACCACCCTTAGGGCTTGTACAGATGAACATGTTACATAATCTTGCCCACTCAGTGTTCCAAGAAGAAAACCATATGAGTATGTTGTTGTGAACCTCTTAAGTATCAGCATTATTGATCGCCTCTAAACAAGCAACCATAAAATCAGTGGGTTGCGGCAAAACTCTGGAATTGATGTTACTTCATTGTTACAGTTCCATAGAGCAAAGTGATCCACGTGCTTCCAAGGATTGCCAAGTGCTTTGTTCACATTTCTTTCTACATGTAATATGCCCTCAATAAGTTTTGATATGATTATGAGAAAATATTTGGCTTTATATAACAATATAGCATACAAAAAATGGATTATTAATATTGTGGACATCACTAACCTGTTTAATACGGCATTTGTTCTGGCACAAGCATTAAGTGGTTAAAATTTTATGTAGCGTGAAATAGGCATATGGTTTTTGGAATGTGTAATATTTGCATGTACATGGCAGGTTTTAAATTTTTGTCATGAGCTTTCTTTTACCATCTCCTGCTGTCGGCATCCCTCTAAATATCTATCAGGAGAGTCGTATCACCAATCAATGTTTCTCTTCTGCTTTTAATAGTGACTGTATGATGTAGATATATCTAAAGCTTCTTTCTATAACTCCATGTTCATTTCTCTGTGATATATGGTCTGAGTGCTAGGGAGGGGAGTCTGCTTTAGTATTTTATATCTCGTAGAAGCGCAGTATATATGGGCGCCAGGAGGAATGCACAGCTGGCAGGAGGCTGCCATACCATAAATTATACAGTCTTTATGTGATAACAGCCAGAGGTGAAAGAGAAAGCAATCATTTGCATTTGGTGTAAGCATTCTAAAAGCTTTGGCTCAAAGAAGACATGATAATGTGTGTAGGTTCTCCTATGGAAAGGAAGTTTTAGCTTTATTACTAAATTTGTATGAGTATTTATTAACAATACAAATATTGGCACTTTGCAGGACCAAGTAAAAGATTTTTTGTGTGCCATACTCATTTCTGTCTGTCAACTCTATATCCCACATACAAGGTTGTAGCTTCTGCTGCTTGAGGCAAAGTGTAAAATGGCACTCCTATTTAACCCTTTAAAAATATGCCTTGGCACATACAAGTGCAGCAACATGTACATTTTCTGTATAAACCACTTTGTTTAGGAGCAGCATTGTATTGTTCATGCTATCCTCATTAGTTTTAACATACTTCAGCTGCAGTAATTTTTCAAGTTTTCATTCTCATTTTTTACTTCTTAGCTTCCAAATGCCATAGTTTTTTTTATTTATTTTTTTTTTTTTTCCATTCCTACAGAACAAATTGTTCTTCATATTGGTACTATTAATATTTCATACAATGAATTCGGAAGCTAGAAAAAATTCAGAATGGGGCTGCATTTGAGCTTTTTTCTTATGGCTTTGTTTTTACGCAGTTCACTGTGCAGCCAAAATTACATGATAACTATATTCTGTGGGTCAGAACAATTATGATGATACCAAATTTAGGCTGAGGCCCCATGTTGCAGCTTTTTTTGTTGCAGATTTTGCTGCGTTTTTTTGAGCCAAAGCCAAGAATGGCTACAAAAGGAATGGGAAATATATAGGAACGCCTTCTACCTACTGCTCAATCCACTCCTGGCTTTGGCTAAAAAAAAACGCAGCAAAATCTGCAACAAAAAAAGCTGTGATTCTGCAACGTGGGGCCTTCGCCTTACATAGTTTTTGTGATGTTTTTAATACCTTAACAAAAGTCCAATTCTTTGAAAAATAAAGCATTGTCATATTCTGACACCCGTACTGTCTTTTATATTTCTGTGTACAGACATATTTTTTCTAGGGTTAGTTATACTTTTTTTACACCATTTTTGGGGATTGTCTGATGTTTTTTATTCAAATTATTGAGGGGGTAAAATGGTTATAAAACAGCAGATGCCAGACATCTATACCAGTAAGGAGCTGGCATCAATTTCTTTCTAGGTGCATGAATCCAAGAGAATGCACATAATTTAGAACAAGGCCTAATGATAATTTAGGCGCATGGATTATCAAGACCAACGTGAAAAATGCCAGTCTTCATAAATCAGCCCCATTATGTTGGGGTACATTGCAACTCCTTATTAACACTAGAGTTTTGATACCATACACACAAATTCTCTGAATACCATAAATTTGTAGAATGGAAATTTAAGTTTAGTTCCAGCCTTGTGACATAACATTACTGACATATTAGTACATCATGAAGATGGCGCCAGCTTAGGAGCTGAGCTGTTGTCATCGGGAATGGATGTCAGCTATGACACACAACTGACTTCCTCCTGTAATGGCTGCGATAAGTGAAAACACTGATCACAGCTGTTTAACCCCTACCATCAATAATGATATAAAGATAAATAACTAGGGGAGTCATGGACTGTCCCACGGTAGCAGAGGACCTCCCTTTTGGGACCCTGAGACCAGGGTGGTTTCCTATTCCTCCACCACCTGCATGAGCAGTCCATAGAACAATGCCCTTACCGTACTACATGCAGATATACAATATACAGCGTCTTCACCAGGTAATGTGTACATATAATAAAATGGCCACATTATTTCACAAACTACTCAGTTTATCATTATTATATACAGTCATATGAAAAAGTTTGGGCACCCCTATTAATCTTAATCATTTTTAGTTCTAAATATTTGGGTGTTTGCAACAGCCATTTCAATTTGATATATCTAATAACTGATGGACACAGTAATATTTCAGGATTGAAATGAGGTTTATTGTACTAACAGAAAATGTGCAATATGCATTAAACCAAAATTTGACCGGTGCAAAAATTTGGGTACCCTTATCATTTTATTGATTTGAATACTCCTAACTACTTTTTACTGACTTACTGAAGCACAAAATTGGTTTTGTAACCTCACTGAGCTTTGAACTTCATAGCCAGGTGTATCCAATCATGAGAAAAGGTATTTAAGGTGGCCAATTGCAAGTTGTTCTCCTATTTGAATCTCCTCTGAAGAGTGGCATCATGGGCTGCTCAAAACAACTCTCAAATGATCTGAAAACAAAGATTGTTCAACATAGTTGTTCAGGGGAAGGATACAAAAAGTTGTCTCAGAGATTTAACCTGTCAGTTTCCACTGTGAGGAACATAGTAAGGAAATGGAAGACCACAGGGACAGTTCTTGTTAAGCCCAGAAGTAGCAGGCCAAGAAAAATATCAGAAAGGCAGAGAAGAAGAATGGTGAGAACAGTCAAGGACAATCCACAGACCACCTCCAAAGAGCTGCAGCATCATCTTGCTGCAGATGGTGTCACTGTGCATCGGTCAACAATACAGCACACTTTGCACAAGGAGAAGCTGTGTGCGAGAGTGATGAGAAAGAAGCCGTTTCTGAAAGCATGCCACAAACAGAGTCGCCTGAGGTATGCAAAAGCACATTTGGACAAGCCAGCTTCATTTTGGAAGAAGGTCCTGTGGACTGATGAAACAAAGATTGAGTTGCTTGGTCATACAAAAAGGCGTTATGCATGGCGTCAAAAAAACACAGCATTCCAAGAAAAACACTTGCTACCCACTGTAAAATTTGGTGGAGGTTCCATCATGCTTTGGGGCTGTGTGGCCAATGCCGGCACCGGGAATCCTGTTAAAGTTGAGGGTCGCATGGATTCAACTCAGTATCAGCAGATTCTTGAGAATAATGTACAAGAATCAGTGACGAATTTGAAGTTACGCCGGGGATGGATATTTCAGCAAGACAATGATCCAAAACACAGCTCCAAATCTACTCAGGCATTCATGCAGAGGAACAATTACAATGTTCTGGAATGGCCATCCCAGTCCCCAGACCTGAATATCATTGAACATCTGTGGGATAATTTGAAGCGGGCTGTCCATGCTCGGCAACCATCAAACTTAACTGAACTGGAATTGTTTTGTAAAGAGGAATGGTCAAAAATACCTTCATCCAGGATCCAGGAACTGATTAAAAGCTACAGGAAGCGACTAGAGGCTGTTATTTTTGCAAAAGGAGGATCGACTAAATATTAATGTCACTTTTCTGTTGAGGTGCCCATACTTTTGCACCGGTCAAATGTTGGTTTAATGCATATTGCACATTTTCTGTTACAATAAACCTCATTTCAATCCTGAAATATTACTGTGTCCATCAGTTATTAGATATATCAAATTGAAATGGCTGTTGCAAACACCCAAATATTTAGAACTAAAAATGATTAAGATTAATAGGGGTGCCCAAACTTTTTCATATGACTGTAGATCCATCAGATGACTGAGATGACATTTATGTGTAGAGATGGATCAAGCATTTTCCTTTCTCCGAGAACCCCTCCTTCTTGTCATCACTGCAATTGTCCCTGTCTCTATGTTTTTGCTGCCTAAGGCTTGCTGCTGGGTGAGAACATATCCCCAACTCACAGAACTATTATGGCCTAATATAATGCAAGAACCAGTAAGCAGACTACTGACAGAGCCACCCAGACAGAAACAGTCCAAGCAAATAACCAGACAGCAAACTACTAATAAAAATAAAAATGTGTGTTGATACAGTTTTAGGAATTCGCGAACAGATATTAGACAACATGTTCACGTAACTACTCTATAGTGTCACAGAATAAATTTTACTGGTGGGGCCGAGGCACCCCAGTCCAACACTGAACTAGGGCTCTGTCATGGATAAAATCTCAAATTTATGAAAATATTTAAAAGTTTTTATTCTAATAATTATTCTATTAGTTCAGGAAATGTAAATGTAATGGGAAAGCTCCATAAAACCCATAAAAACTGTAATATTCTTATACATTACACTTGCAAAACCAATATAAATATACCTTGCAAATCACTGTTTTATTTATATGCAAATTAGCTGAAAAGGACTTTTAGGCCAGGGCCCCACATGGCGTAAATACTATGGAAAAAATCACTTTGTTTTTTACGATCCCTGCAAAGTGGATGGGATTCTAGTGAATCCCATTCATGCATTGCAGAAAAATATCCGCAGTGGAAATGCTGCGATTTCCAAAACTGTCACGTTTTTGGAAATCGCAGCATGTTAATTATACCTACAGAAACGCTGGCAGTTTTCCTATAGGTATAATTGAAGCAGAAAGTCGGCAGAGGAAAACTCTGTGGACTTTCTGTGAAAATCGCTGTGAGAAAAACCGCAATGCTTTTCTACCACAGTTTTTCCCACATCGCTTTTTGGCTGCAGCCCACTATGTGGGGCCTTAGCCTAAGGCTGTTTCTTATCTTTTCCATCTGTGCTCTGTGCTGTGGATTACCTCACCTACTTGCCATTCAGCTCTCATTAAGGGAGAGCTGTCAGTCAAAGGATGCTGGGTTGAGCTCAGCAGCAGTTAGGGGAGGTAATCTACGGTGCAGAGTGAAGGTGGGGGCAGATAAGAAATGCCACAAAAGCCACCTAATTTACATATGAATAAAACAGCAATATTCTTGATTATGGAGCTGCAAAAGTAAAAAAATAAAAGAACTAAAAATTCAAATCACCTTCTTTTCCTAGAACGCATATAAAAGTAAATAAATAAAGTTAAACACATGTACCTTGTGTCCAAAAATGCTCAGTCTACAAACTTTGAAAAATATTTTTTCCCATATGGTGAACACCGTAGCGGTAAAAAAAAATCAAAAGTGTTTAACCACCGTCCAACCGCTGTTTTGCCTCCCATAAAAATTTGGACAAAAAGTGATCAAAACAAAAGACATTCTCCAGAATAGTATAAATTAAAACGACATAGCCCCACCAAAAAAAGACGCCTTATACATCTCTGTACACAAAACAGAAACTCCAGAAACAGAAACACTCGTTAAAGTGCAGATAACAACATGTCAACGTCGCTATGTCAACGTCAACGTCAACTTGAATGGGTTTTGAAAGCAAACGGGCGGGTGTGTGTGTGTGCGCGCTTATACCCTCTGCGCTGCGAAAAGCCGGTTTTTGTTTTTTCGTCGGAAACACAAAGTCTTTCGTGTCCGAAAAAAAAAAAAAAAAAGCCGGCTGCTTCGCAGCGCAGAGGGTATAAGCCCGCGCTTACACACACACACACCCGCCCGTTTGCTGTGCTACGCGCTGGGAAGCCGACGGCGATTGTGACACATGAAAAAAAAGACGACGACCGGAGACGCTGCTGGCGAAAGGAGGGCAAAGAGGAGGATGGAGTAGGGACAGCAGGACTACGAGAGAAACAAAACTTCCAGACTCTAACGACCCGTAAGCCGTGAATGTGCACATTACCTAGGTAAAGTGCGGAAAACTCCTGATTCCGCACTTTAACAGAGCAAATCAGTTAATCTGCAGATTACCTAGGTAATGTGCACATTCACTGATTTTGCACTTTAACGGTAACATATATACTACCATTCTTAGAAATCTCCTTATTTTTGAAAGAAAAGCAGTTTTTTTCACTGAAGATAACATTAAATGAATCAGAAATACACTCTATACATTGTTAATGTGGTAAATGACTATTCTAGCTGCAAACATCTGTTTTTTAATGCAATCTACATAGGTGTATAGAGGCCCATTTCCAGCAACCATCACTCCAGTGTTCTAATGGTACATTGTGTTTGCTAACTGTGTAAGAAGGCTAATGGATGTTTAGAAAACCCTTGTAAACCCTTGTGCAAGTATGTTAGCACAGCTGAAAACAGTTTTGCTGGTTAGAGAAGCTATAAAAATGACCTTCCTTTGAGCTAGTTGAGAATCTGGAGCATTACATTTGTTGGTTCGATTAAGCTCTCAAAATGTCCAGAAAAAGAGAACTTTCATTTGAAACTCGGAAGTCTATTCTTGTTCTTAGAAATGAAGGCTATTCCATGCGAGAAATTGCCAAGAAACTGAAGATTTCCTACAACAGTATGTACTACTCCCTTCAGAGGACAACACAAATAGGCTCTAACCAGAGTAGAAAGAGAAGTGGAAGGCCCCGCTGCACAACTGAGCAACAAGACAAGTACATTAGAGTCTCTAGTTTGAGAAATCAACGCCTCACAGGTCCTCAACTGGCAGCTTCGTTAAATAGTACCTGCAAAACGCCAGTGTCAACGTCTACAGTGAAGAGGCAACTCAGGGATGCTGGCCTTCAGGGCAGAGTGGACAAGAAAAAGCCATATCTGAGACCGGCTAATAAAAGGAAAAGATTAATATGGGCAAAAGAACACAGACATTGGACAGAGGAAGATTGGAAAAAAGTGTTATGGACAGACGAATCGAAGTTTGAGGCATTTGGATCACACAGAAGAACATTTGTGAGACGCAGAACAACTGAAAACATGCTGGAAGAGTGCCTGACGCCATCTGTCAAGCATGGTGGAGGTAATGTGATGGTCTGGGGTTGCTTTGGTGCTGGTAAAGTGGGAGATTTGTACAAGGTAAAAGGGATTTTGAATAAGGAAGGCTATCACTCCATTTTGCAACGCTATGCCATACCCTGTGGACAGCGCTTGATCGGAGCCAATTTCATCCTACAACAGGACAATGACCCAAAGCACACATCCAAATTATGCAAGAACTATTTAGGGAAGAAGCAGGCAGCTAGTATTCTATCTGTAATGGAGTGGCCAGCGTAGTCACCAGATCTCAACCCCATTGAGCTGTTGTGGGAGCAGCTTGACCGTATGGTACGCAAAAAGTGCCCATCAAGCCAATCCAACTTGTGGGAGGGGCTTCTGGAAGCATGGGGTGAAATTTCTCCAGATTACCTCAGCAAATTAACAGCTAGAATGCCAAAGGTCTGCAATGTTGTAATTGCTGCAATTGGAGCATTCTTTGACGAAAGCAAAGTTTGAAGGAGAAAATTATTATCTCTTATATATATAAAAATGAGTTCCTGTCTGTCTGTCTGCCTGTCTGTCTGTCTGTTCTTTATGTGCGACCAAACGACTGGACCGATCCTCACCAAATTTGGCACACATGTACATCAGGTGTCCGGGAATATTATAGACTGGGTCTCAGCTCTCTTGGACGTACCGTTCCTGAGATACAGTATTCCGAAAAAATGACCAGCATTAGTTTATACAAGCCTGCAAGTCTTTCACTCATATTCCAACTGCAATACACACGGTCACATGTCCCTTATCAGCCAATAAGAGCTCGCAGGCGCTTACTCTCCTCAGGCACACAGGTTTCCATAGCAACCAAGCTATGTATGACCTGTATTAGTCAATAGCAGTTCTCAGGTCCTTAAATATTCAGTCATATCACGTGTATCAGCCAATATAAGTTCACATTTAATTTACCAGGTTTCCATAACAACACAGCCATAAATAGACTGTACCTATACTGGACTCAGTGGCGTAACTAGCAATGTCAGGGCCCCAAGGCGAACATTTGACATGGGACCCCCACCCGGCAACCCCCCCCCGCACAAACTGCATTCCTGCACACACTATTATGCCCCATAGTGGCCCCTCCATACACTATTAGGCCCCATAGTGGCCCTTGCACACAGTATTCTGCCCCATAGTGGCCCCTGCACACAGTATTATGCCCCATAGTGGCTCCTTCATATAGTATTATGTGCACTTCCCGCTACTTCTTCAATGTTGGACCAGATGTCACGTGAGCCAGGCATGTATCGCAACGCATAATGACGTCGGACTGGCCCACCGACATCTGGGACGCCACCAAGGAGGCCCGAAGCCTGCTGAAAAGACCCCAGAGTATAATGATAGCAGTGTTTGTGGGGTTCACGGCCCACAGGCCTTACTTATCAATCCCCGCTCCTGCTCACAGCCGCCTCTGCAGAAGGTGAAGTGCAGGCGGTCGTGAGCAGGAGTGGGGATCGGTAAGTAAATAGGGCCCTTTACCTGCTGGTGTTAAAAAAAAAAAACATCAGAGGCCCGCCGGGTCCCCTAATGTCCCGGGCCCTGTGGCAGCTGCTACCACTGCTAAACCGGTATTTACATCACTGACTGGACTGCCATACTGGATTTCAGCATTCTTATAAATTGAAACGTTTTTTAAACTACTCATGTCCCCTGCAGCAAAACGCATGGCTGCTGCTCGAGCTAATGAAAACTCTCAGCAGACCCAAGCCTGTCTCCAATCTGATAAGGCATGTTACAGACAACAGCGAGCTGCTGAAACTCCCCAGCAGACCCAAGCCCGTCTCCAGTCTGACAAAGCATTGTCAGCCACATGCACACAGCTGCACTCCAGGTTTCAATAACAACCCAGCCATTTTTCTTCACTGCTGTAGGTCAGCTTTAAAGGGGCAGGGCGCTGTGGATGACACTGTTACACAAGGTCACATACACACAGCTTTACTCCAGGTTTTCCATAACAACCGATCACAGGTTTTTCACTGATATCCAAACTGAGATGCACATGATCACATGACACTTATGGACCAATGGAAAATCGCAGGTTCAGTCTTGACACACACACACAGCTTTACACCAGGTTTCCATAGCAACCAAGCTATTTATGTCCTGCATGAGTCAATAGCAGTTCGCAGGCCCTTAAATATTCTGTCATATGACGTGTATTAGCCAATATAAGTTCATTTACCAGGTTTCCATAGCAACACAGCCATAAATAGACTATACCTATACTGGACTGCCATACTGGATGTCAAGTGCAAAACTGGCCAATTCTTATGGGGTCACTACACAAACAAAAAATAAAATATACCCGTGCAAAGCCGGGTCCTTCTGCTAGTTTCAAATAAAAATCATTATTTCTAACCTTGTCAATGTCTTGACTATATTTTCTATTCATTTTGCAACTCATTTGATAAATAAAAGTGTGAGTTTTCATGGAAAACACATAATTGTCTGGGTGACCCCAAACTTTTGAACGGTAGTGTGTATATCTATGACAAAAAATATGACTTGTACACTGGTTTTCTATCTAACCAAATAGGTTCTACAAAATATCTAGCTATTCTATTCATCATGCTTTTCAGCAGTTGGGGTATTACACATTTGTGGGATCTGTCAGGATGTGAAACAAGCTGTCAGCATCTCCTGGGGTAACTGACATCTATGGATAGAACATGTCAAGAAAATAAAAGCTACATTAAACAATAAATTCTAATAAAGTTTGATGTTTAACACAAGTATTGAATGTCTCATCGCTTAACCACTATGCTTCTAGAAGAAGTAGGGCTGCTTTGTAGAGCAATGGTGCTTGTGTTTTATGTATTTTTTTTACATTTCATACTTTTGCAGCCTCAGTTAATAAACTACATTAGATATATCTATTTTTTTAAGCTTAAAGGGGTTGGCCACTTTCAGACCAATATTGAGAGCTAAATGTTATTGTTTGTATAAAAAAAAGATATACAATTTTCAGTTTTTTAGATCTCTGCTTGCTGTCATTCATTCTGTTACTTCTAGTGGATGAAATTCTGACCATGGTCACTTACAGTCCATGGTCATGTGATGAGTAAACAGGTGCACAGCTCGTTATCAGGCAGATGTCTGATTACTATGCTGTAACTATAATGAGTGGTGCACCTGTGTGTCCATCACATGACCATGGACTGTATATCACATGACCATGGACTGTATATCACATGTCAGTCATCCATATGGGAATGTATGTCCAGGAAACAGTAATATGCTCCCAGTGATTTGGCTGGTCTATAAATGTAACTTGCATCTGGCCGAGTTACTGGTGGTGCAGTTGCTGCTGTGCATTTAGTGGATTCTTCGTTAACCGATGGCAAGCGCACGGTCATGATGGAGAATAGCTAGCCACCATTATTACTGTAGGAAATCTGTCCCTGCTTTATATCACCATGTGAGCCTCTCCTATAATATGTCCACATGGGGAAAGGTGCAGACTAACGTCAACATGTGGAGCAGCAATTATAGGTAGGGACAATAAGTAGCTTTCATGGCACACTGAGTCATGAATGTTTTGAGCAACAGCAGCCACCATCCAGAAACGTAGCAAGGTCAGGTGCTAGTACTGACACCACCCAGTGGGTACAGGCCTCCTCCAGTTCCTGTTCACAGGACTATTTTCTACCCCCAATTTCCAGAGCAAGTCATTGCTTCTACTTCCCTCCCTCCCATATAATGTGAAGCGCACATTGCGTGGCACAGTGGCACATGCTGAAGCATCTGTTTGAGCAGCAGAAGGCGATGAATGTGCCCAGATGTGAACCTAGCCTCAAGAATAAAATCCTCCATGGAAGCTTCACGAGGGAAGTGTGTCACCTTCTGAAGCCCTTTGAGAAGGCTGAGGCCATCAGATGTGTTAGTAGCAGGAACAACTGCAGCATCAGTGATGTCATCCCTTTGATACATATCTTACAGGAAACATATACAGTTAGGCAATAAGAGGTAGAAGAAGAATAACAACTTCCACATCTTGTTCACTCTTGGAAGATAGTCCAGCTTTTTCAGCTGGCAGGATAAGTACACTGTACTGTACAGTGTGCCAGAAATTTTTTTTGAAATTCTCTAAATTGCCACTCTGCCAATGATATGTTGCTATTTTTTCGAAAAGGGAAAGATTGGGAGGTCAGCCCTGTTTCTATTCTGGCTGTTGTTCTCATCAAAAAAGATATTCCAGCTTTTTAGCTGGCAGGTTAGGCATGCTGACAGTGTACCAGAAAATTTTCTTGATATTCTATAATTGTCACTCCTTGGTGCCATATCTGCTACCTTAAATGGATAATTCTTGGTGACTTTTTTTAGAAACTCATTTCTTTATCATTTTTCAATAGACAATGCTATGTTGCTGTGACATTTGCTCCTGCAAAGGGATAACTAGCAAGTTCTAATCCAAGTTCTCTTCTGGCTCCTAAGTACTGTTCTTATGATCATAGATCCTTTCCAATTCAGAAGATATTCTAGCTTTTTCAGTGGAAGAGTGAAGAAATCAGGCGATACCTTTTAGAGGCTAACTGAGTATATTTATAAGTAAGCTTTCAGGAGTACTCGCTCCCTTCATCAGACATGGTGTGATACAAGAACTGAAAATTAACAGATTTTTATACACATGGTTTTCAAAGCATTTTAGAGTCCTTAAAAAAATTGCAATCTAAGTAGAGAAGTTATTTACAACAGGTCAAAAAAAACAGTTTGGAAACTTGTGGTGCGTGACGGAGGGATCAGTAATTCTTGCTGTTATCTGTTTGCTATCAGGAGGTGATTTGTGACCCTCACAGGTCACACATAGTGTGATTTGAAGCTGGCATGAATATTGAGTTCAGTTCATGGTTCAAACATAGTGTGACATGAAGCTGGCATGAATATTAAGTCCAAATTGCAGAGTTTGAAATTTTTGCATAAATTTATACTCCATTTCTTTTCTTTTCTCCTGTGTCTTAAAATGTCCCATTAAAACCACAACCCGCAAATCTTCAATAGAGTGGTTTTCTCCGGAGAAATGTGCGGCCACTGGGAGATCGGTTCTGCTGTTATTAATGGTGGATCTGTGTGAGTTCATTCGTTGACTGAGTCTCTGCCCTGTTTCCCCCACATAGAGGCCTGTGGTGGGACATTGCACTCACATTATGAGGTACACCACATTGGAAGACCTGCAGGAAAATGTCCCCCTAATTCTGTGCACCTGTTGTGACTGTGGGATAGGTACACTGTCAGCGGTGTGGATGTGCTTGCAGGTCATGCACCTTTTATGTAGGCAACGTGAGGTGCCATTTTCAGTTGGGGCCTTCAGGGCACTCCGGGCGATAATACGCCTCAGGTTTGGTGGTTGTCGAAAGGAAAGGACATCCACACCACTGACAGTGTACCTATCCCACAGTCACAACAGGTGCACAGAATTAGGGGGACATTTTCCTGCAGGTCTCCCTCCTGTGTAGTGTAATATATGTTATGTTTTTGTGGAAAAACACACAACTGGGCGGGGGGGGGGGGGGGGGGGGGGGGAAGGGAAGAGAGGAAACACACAACAAACTCAACCATAAAAAAAAACCGGATCCCCCTGGCCCCGCCTTTTTTTCCGGGGGACACCCCTTTTTTGAGGTTTTTGGGGTTGTGGTTTTAATGGGACATTTTAAGACACAGGAGAAAAGAAAAGAAAATGGAGTATAAATTTATGCAAAAATTTCAGACTCTGCAATTTGGACTTAATATTCATGCCAGCTTCATGTCACACTATGTTTGAACCATGAACTGAACTCAATATTCATGCCAGCTTCAAATCACACTATGTGTGACCTGTGAGGGTCACAAATCACCTCCTGATAGCAAACAGATAACAGCAAGAATTACTGATCCCTCCGTCACGCACCACAAGTTTCCAGACTGTTTTTTTTTACCTGTTGTAAATAACTTCTCTACTTAGATTGCAATTTTTTTAAGGACTCTAAAATGCTTTGAAAACCATGTGTATAAAAATCTGTTAATTTTCAGTTCTTGTATCACACCATGTCTGATGAAGGGAGCGAGTACTCCTGAAAGCTTACTTATAAATATACTCAGTTAGCCTCTAAAAGGTATCGCCTGATTTCTTCACTCTTCCACTACTTTCAATGGCTAACACAGTACAACATTATACTACTATTAGCTTTTTCAGTGGCAGCCAAGGCATGCTGACAGTGTGCCACAATTTTTTCTTGCAATTCTGTAATTGCCTCTCCTTGGTGCTAAAACTGTTCCCATAAAGGAATCATTTTTGCTGGCTTTTATATAAAGTCAAATCTTTATAATTTTTCAACTGAAAGGCACAATGACAGTGTGCTACAATTTTTTTTTCAAATTCTGTAGTTGCCACTGGTGAAGGTAAAGCGCTGCAATGTAGTTTTACAGCTAATGAGCCTAGATCAGAGGAGCCACACAGTGGAGGAACTGCTTCACTGTATCCTGTAGTGAAAAAAAAAACTGAGATGCGCTATGTTTGTCCATGAAATCAAAGTTTCACTGTCATGGCCATCCATGCACTTGCATGAACACACACCACCAACATGGCCACATGCATAATGCCTTATTGAAAGAACAGTGAATGGCCGCCTGACAATCATTTTTGCAACGTCCATTACGTGGGCATTTAGAGGACAAATTGATATGAATGTGTCTATTAAAGATGAGCGAATTTATCTGAAATTCGATTCGCCTGATTCTCCGAACACTGTGCCTTGCAGTAACACGCATAAGGAGCCTGTTGTGGTAGTCAAACAATACTGTGAGTCAGTATGATACGCACATGACAGGCGTCGCTCTTAGAACCACTGCACACTTCACTTATTTGGCCAGTTACGGGGCCAAAACTGACCAACTAACTCAAGTGTGAACTCAGCCTTACAGGTCCATGTTAGTGCCAGGTAGAAAAAACCGTGCAGAGGCCCAACATCCTACTGTAGAGTGAAAGAGCGCACTCCTTTTACACCATCGTCTGCTGATTCCACATAGATGTCTACAGAGTGGCAAGGCGACATAATGTGTTGCAGTGTCCCAGAACGGGATGTTAACTTTCTGTTTAAATCGTCATTATGCCGCCATAATATCTTGTAGTTTGTCAGGTGGTAATTTCTCATGTCAGCCTTTTTTTTTGTGTGCTGTATATTGTATTCTACTGCATTACTTAGCATACACTGAGGATTGTCTGCAACAGTGTAAGGGTTAACTAGCTTTGCACCTTGTCTTAGCTCTGAAAACTCACATGTCTATTCTTGTGCTGCTTCAGTCACATGTTTTGCTCTCGGCCTATAGAAGCACACGCTGCTTCTGGGGCAAGCCGAGACAAGTCCCTAGTCCAGCCCCTGCCTGCACAGGGAGAGGTTGTTGCAAAGAGATTCTTTACTCCAAGCTGGTAAGACTCTCGCATGGGCTATATAAAGCTACCAGTCCATCCCAACTACTGAGCTCTGCCGGTCCACACCCTGGAGATCATCTAAAATCCTAACCCTGTTCTATTGGCCTAAGCCAGAGGAATAACCTGTTGGATAAAGAAGTCCTCTGCCTGGATCCACGTTTTTCATGGGTTCTCCAGCTGGATCTAACCTAAGCGGCTTCCACGTCGTTGAATCAGCGCTTTAGCACCCTGCGATAGGGCATTGCTCTAGCACCTACCCTGTAAGTACTCTCTTGCACCACATTGGACAGTATAGGCGAGCTATGTTATATCTCCCAAGGTAGAGCTAAAGCTGCACAGGACCCAGGGTCGGACTGGCCCACCGGGGAACCGGTGAATCCACCGGTGGGCCCCGAGCCCCGACTATTAGTCCTCATGTCATGGGGGCCTGATCGGGATCCTGACCATCCCGATCGGGCCCCTGACCAGTGGCGTAACGATCGCGGTCGCAGAGTGTGCGACCGGGCTCGGCGGGGTACGGAGCCCGTGGCCAGCTGGAGATGGACGGGGCCCCGGACCACTATGATAGCGGTCGGGGAAAGCCTGGTTCCCCGACCGCTATACATGCAGTTATTGGAAAGGGGCCCTGGCATATTGCAGGCCCCTTTCCAATAGATGGCAGCCCAGGGGGAGGTGACCAAAAATAATAAACACATATTCTCACCTCTCCTGGGCACAGCGTCCTCTCCGGCGCTCCTCCGTCATGTGACTGAGGCCTGTGATTAGGCCCCAGCAGTCACTTAGGGCGTGGCCGCGTAATGACGTCAGTGCGCCCCCACGTGACCGCTGAGGCCCAATAACAGGCCTCAGCAGCGACGTCAGAAAAGGGCCTGAAGACGACGAAGACGACAGGATGGAGCGAGGATGCCAAGGAAAGGTAAAGCAAGGTGAGTATGAATGTTTGTTATTTTTAATCACTTCCCCTGGGCCTCCGATTATTATACTCTGGGGTCTGAGGAGACCCCAAAGTATAATAATAGCACTGAAGCAGAGGGGGGCTATTGGGCGCATATAATACTGGGTGGGGGCCACTGTGGGCATACAGTATAATACTGTGTGGGGTCACTGTGGAGCTTATAATACTGGGTGGGGGCCACTGTGGAGCTTATAATACTGGATGGGGGCCACTGTGGAGCTTATAATAACCAAAAAAAACTTTCTGTCCTGACCCCAGTGTCTCCCTGCGCAGTTCGGTCCTGCATTTCTGTTGTTTTCTTCCAGCTGAAGTTCCCCCTGCACATGACTACCTGTGACGTCACGTGACCCCTGAGGCCAATCAGCGGCCTAAGGGAAGGGACCTGGGACGTCACAGCCAGTGAAGACGACAGCGGAGCTGCAGGACTGGACCATGCTGGGAGGACACCGGAGCAACGGAGACAGGTGAGTAGGTTTTTTTTGTTTTTTTTTTTTTTTTTTTTTTGGGGGGGGGGGGGGGGGGGATTCACCTCCCCCCGGACTAATTATAAAAAAGAAAAAAAATTATACTGGACAACCTCTTTAAAGTGTGGCGCATTAGGGGGATATATTAAAGGGGTTGTCCAGGTATAATTTGTTATGGTTTATCCTCAGGATAGGCCATAGATACCTGATCTGTAGGGGGCTGACCCCGGACTGATCAGCTGTATGGAGCCATTTCTGATGCCCGCACTGTACACAATACAGGGCCAGAAGCAGAAAGCTCTGTCTACTGTATAGGGGCTGGGCACCTTCACTGTATCTCAGCACTTATTGAAGTCAGTAGGAGCTGAGCTGCAGTGAAGGCGCCGGGCTGCTATACAGTGGATGGAGCTTTCTGCTTCCGGCCCTGTGTTGTGTACAGAACGCGCTCCGAAAGTGGCTCCACAACCCCTTTAATATGCCCCACACAGTTTAATGTCCCCCCCACAGGAGGTTAGCCCCCATCACTGCTCCCACACAATATAATGACCCCATCACTGTTCCCAGTATTCCCATCACTGGTTCACAGTATGGGGGACCAGTGAAGAGGCCACTATGTGGGGGGACCAGTGAAGTGACCATTTGGCCCAGACAACCCCTTAAAAGAGGATTCCATAAACTGGAGCGACCACTGTGTCGGCCGCCAGGGAAGTGTAAAAATAAGAAAATTAAAAAAAAAAAAGCATACTCACCTGTCCCCAGCAACTTTTTGTCCCCTGCCTGTGTCTGTTCAGTCTCATGGCGGCGCCTCATTTCTGGAAATCCTGTACCTAATTGGTCTTAGCGATCACATGAGGTGCAGGACTACCAGCAAGGAGTCGTCGGCATGAGACTGAATGGACACTGACAGCGGACAACGGAGCTCCGGGGACAGGTGAGTATGCTTTTTAATTTACTTATTTTTTACTTTACACCTCCCCGCCAGCTACATGGGTTGCTCCAATTCCTGGACAACCTCTTTAAAGGATTTATCCATCTTTATAATATTGATGGCCTGTCCTTAGGATAGGCCATCAATATTACATCTGCGATGATACAACAGCCAGGACCTCTACAGATCAGCTTTTACAGGACAGTGCGGCTACAGGTAAAGGTAACAATTCTTGGAGCCACGCTGTTCACTTGCCATACAAGGTGTAGCAGTAGGTTTAGGTAGTGCAGTGGTGCACATGGTATAGTGGGTGAGCAGCATGGCTCCCGGCATGTTATTACCTTAAGCTGCCCTGTCTCGGTACTGCTGATCTGCAGGGGTCCTGATGGTGGGCCCCTAGAAACAATTCCACTGGTGGACCCTAGATATCCCAGTCCGACACTGACAGGACCGTGTACACATTAACTATTACGTGCTCAGAATCTGCATACCTGCTATTATAGAGGATATATGGGACTGTGACTGAAGTACTGCACTACTTGTAAGACTGTGATATATGTACTTTGCTTTACAAGAGGTGTTCCTAGTAAAGTTCTTTAAAACCGTTGTTACTGGACTCTTTGTCACAGAAGTCATTCCAGCCTGTGCGCTGCAGAAAGGCAACAGCTGAATTGAAAGAGGTCCATGTGTGTGACAGGGGAACAGGGTTGTAGACCACTCAGGCCAGTGACACAACTGTGACTACTACCCACATCAGCCCTGCACTACCACCACCATCATGCATCCTCTTGCTCACCGCAGTGTAGTTGGCAGCAGCATGAGGAGGCTACAGAGTGGCAAGGCGACATAATGTGGAGTTGGCAGTGGCATGAGGAGGGCAAACAGTGAACCAAGGACAACGGCATGAGGAGGGCATACAGTGACCCCGTGGAAGCAGATTGAGTAGGCCACAGAGTGGCAAGGCGACATAATGTGGAATTGACAGCGGCATGAGGAGGGCATAGAGTGACCCAGTGGTAGCAGCATGAGGAGGACAGACAGTGACCCAGCAGTGGCAGCAGCATGAGGAGGGCATACAGTGACCCAGTGGCAGTGGCATGAGGAGGCCATACAGAGACCCAGCAGTGGCAGCAGCATGAGGAGGGCATACAATGACCCAGCAGTGGCAGCAGCATGAGGAGGGCATACAGTGACCCAGTGGCAGCAGCATGAGGAGGACATACAGTGAACCAAGGGTAGCGGCATGAGGAGGGCATACAGTGACCCAGTTGTAGCAACATGAGGAGGACAGACAGTGACCTCCCAGCAGTGGCAGCAGCATGAGGAGGGCATACAGTGACCCAGTGGCAGCGGAATGAGGAGGACATACAGTGAACCAAGGGCAGTGGCATGAGGAGGAAAGACAGTTACCCAGCAGTTGTAGCAGCATGAGGAGGACAGACAGTGACCCAGGAGTGGCAGCAGCATGAGGAGGGCATACAGTGACCCGGTGTCAGAAGCATAAGGAAGCTATAGAGTGACCCAGTGGCAGCAGAATGAGTAGGCCACAGAGTGGCAAGGCGACATAATGTGGGGTTGGCAGCGGCACGAGGAGGGCATACACTGAGTCAGTGGCAGCGGCATGAGAAGGCCATAGAGTAACCCGGTGACAGCAGCATGAGGAGGCCACAGAGTGGCAAGGCAACATAATGTGGACTTGGCAGCAACATGAGGAGGCCATACAGTTACCCAGTGGCATCAGAATGAGTAGGCCACAGAGTGACAAGGCAACATAATGTGCAGTTGGCAGCGGCATGAGGAGGGCATACAGTGACCCAGTCGTAGCAGCATGAGGAGGACAGACAGTGACCCAGCAGTTGTAACAGCATGAGGAGGGCATACAGTGACCCAGTGGCAGCAGAATGAGTAGGCCACAGAGTGGCAATGCAACATAATATGGAGTTGGCAGCGACATATCAGCCTATGTTGTGGGAGGCCGTTCTGCCTCTGCAGCTCAAGGAGGGTGTGCTTGGTGGTGTACGAGTGGCTGAAATGCATGCAAAGTTTCCTTGCCATTTTTAGGATGTTTTGCAGATGGGTGGAACACTTAAGGAAACGCTTGACAACCCGATTGAACATGTGCACCATGCAGGGTGCATGGCTCAACCCTCCTTGACGCAGTGCCAACACCGTTTTCTTCCTTTTGTCGGTCACCATGGTTCTGATTTTAAGTTGTCTTGGAGAAAGCCAGAATTCGATTTCTTGATTGAGGACACGGAACAGTTCCTCCCTTACGTGACTTCGTTCGCTCAGGCAAATGAGGTGTAGAACAGCGTGACTCTGTTGTGCCCTGCACATGTGGTATGCTGGAGGAGCACTGTGAATTGTCCCTGCAGTGGACGCTGAGGACATAGTGGAGGATGAGGCGGACACTGTTGCAGGACTAATGGTGTGAGAATGTGGAGGTGGAAGCTGCGTCACCTGTCCAAGTTGCTGCTGTGTCTGGGCAGGAACCACATTAACCCAGTGGGCCGTAAAGGACATATATTGTCCTTGACCTTAGCTCCACACGTCGGCGCTGCCGTGCACTTTGGTAGACACTGACAGGCTCAAGGACTGGCCCACCTTCTGTTCTACATATTTGTGCAGGACTGGTACTGCCTTCTTGGCAAAGAAACGACGGCTGAATTCAGCGCACTGTTGTCTTTCTAGCGGTATATAAAACTGCATGTGCATGAGGACATGAAAGGTCCTCTTTAAAGAGTGTAAATCTAATGAGTGTTAAAAGAGTTAAATACCTGAGCATCCTGCTGCATTTTTAAAAGAGAATGACTTTTTCCCTTTACCATGGATATTTTTGCTTTATGCAATAAAAACTGTAAAATGGAAAAGTCTGAAAAATAAAATGAGACAATTTGGAAGTCTTTCTGCAGAAACAGTGGCAGTTGCAGGACCTGATGCTGTGTAGAATGTGAAGTGGGTTTTAACATTGGAGATTGAGATTTTGCTGATAAATTATTTGATTGAATCCAGATTTCATAATCAAACTGCTATTCAGATTCATTATCACACTATCTTTCCATTCCACTATTAAATGGTAAAATGTTACCGTGTAATGGAACAAACGAGTATAAGTATGCAATAAAACATTACTTAAAGAATAGGTAATAAAATTATATTTATTATGGATAATTAAAAGTAAAGAAATATGCGAAAGATTCAGATACATGTCAGAACACTTTACACAGTACAAATCATTACCCAAAAACTATTCATGAAAAACTGTCCTGGGCCTAATTAAAGTGTTATAGTAATTTATACCGCACTTTCAGACAATATTAAATATAATTAAAACAATGTACGGATCTGAGTCATTGGAAGACACAAGTGTTTAATCTTATAGGTGAATAATTCACAGTAAGAAAATTTCCATCCACCGTTCTTAGAAACTGCAGTTACTAATTCTATCTCCTTAGGGGGCTGATTGAACAATTAATCCCAATTAGTATTTTTATTAGCAGCTTTTAAGTAATTTGTATGCTTCTGTTATTTTGTAATATTGAGGTTGGCCCTCTTAAGTGAGCATATGGTATTTTAAAATATAGAGATAAATGGAGTATTTCAGCAAATGAAGGTTATTTTTTGCATCATAAAAAGTTATATGTTTTTCCAGCACATTTTCTATATCAATTTCTCACAGTTTTCAAGATCTCTGCTTGCTGTCATGTAATTATCACACAGGTACATGTTTCATTACAGTTCAGTACTCGGACCTCTGTCTAATCGTACAGTTATCAGAATTCTAATCTAATCTGATTTTCCATTTATAATGATAGCCATGACTCTGTCAAGGAACTATTGTTTAACTGGCAGACCTCATTTGCGTAAGTGTCAATAAAAACTGAATTCTTAAAAGGAAATGCATAGGGTTATACTTCACTTAGTGAAACACAGCTAAAAAATGCTGTTAGAAAAAACTCAGCAAAAATACATTACATTTGTTCCACAGTGTTTTTTTGTGTTGTGTTTTCCTCTGCTCATTGTCTTCTCTTATTAAATATATAGGGGAAATGCTTGAAGTTTTACAGTTAAAATTAACCTGCTGTGATTTTTTTAAAAAACGGATGCCAAAAGTAGATTTCTGACGGGAAAATTATCAGGCTACATTCACTGAAAACTGGCCATGTGACATCTGTTTTTTAACGGACGTCACGCGCTGGCAGCATTAATTTCACAGTCAGTGAATGGGGGATATTCCCATGACCGTTATTTTGATGGCCCATTCTAACGGACCGTCAAAATATAGGTCATGTCCTATTTTCAGCTGTCTTGACGGATCCCTCCATATACTGAACTGAATAGGGGATCTGTGAAAATGGGTGCCTCAAGCGCAAGACAGCCCTGAAAATCATCCATTCAGTGTGTATCTAGCCTTAGTGCTACCTTTTATATTTCCCATTCCTTTTGAAGCCATTCTTGACTTTGGCTCAAAATCCACAGCAAAACCTGAAACAAAAAAATGCAGCCTAAGTCTACAAGTGCATGACTGTAGTGCTTTTTACTGTCCACAAAAACAGATCCGTATTCCTCAAAAAACATATCCTTATTGCATCAGTATGTCATCTGCAACCACCCAAAAGACTTGTATGATCCCCTACACTTGAATGGACAAGTCTGTGCAGCAAATACAAACAAGAATAAAACCTGTTTCATATTTTGAAGATGGTTTCTATGGCCAAGACACTGATCAGTAAATACTTTGGAGGTGTATAAGGGGACATATAGATTAATGGGTTCATATACTATCCGCAATTGTGAATCCGTAGTGACAGACAATATACTGAAAACAGCTATGGTTGTGAACATGGAGCCTAAAAGTTAGACAGTGCAAAGTTAGACCTGACTTAATATGTGCCAAATTTATCATAGTATCTGAAACCATTGCTAAATATGGTGCAAGGCATGTTAGATGGTTCTTCGGAGCAAATCACTCCAGAATTCTGTTGCATTTTGTTTAGTAAATCTACCCAATTATGATATGCATATCCAAAATATCTTGTCTGAAGAATATTTAAACCAATCATGTGGCCAATGGAAATCTAAGCTGTTGTGCAAAATGGGTAGTTTTAAAAAAAAAGTATCCACAATCACCCAGATGGTATAAATTTTTTGTGCTAGAGGCAAATTATGATAAAATTCTTGATTTCTGTGTCTGTTTGGTTGGGAAAGGCAGTCACTGGAGGAGTCCAAAGTTTAATGGTTAAAACAGAGTAGCTGCTGGATTAGAAGAAATTAATTCTTTAACATCATGTCTCCACTCTGGCTACCAGTAACATTGGCAGTGAAATCATCAGAGATATGTTTGATTCAATGGTAACCCATCTGCAGTGAAAGACTGGGTACAAAACAACGACTTTTGTTGTAGATCTGGAGGTACAAAGCATAATTCAGGAGATATATGGGCTACAGACAAAACATACTGTAGTTTGGATCAATGATATGATTCTCAGAAAGAGAGTTGGAAAGTCATGGCTAAGAATTCTAGGGAGCTACCTTTCAAAAGGTGGTACTAGGAGCAAATTGCTCTTTTCCATCAATATTGATATATTCCTTACCCAGAATTCATAGTAGGATGTATGTGGTCTAATAAGTCCCTGTACCATCTCTCCCTTATATGACATAGTACCCTCTCTGACCCATGTCTTAGACCTCTCACACAACCAGCCAGTACCCTTCTCTGCACTGATGCCAGGTAACAACCTCGAAACAGCTGTCTGTGGAAGAGACCGTTTTCCTTTTGGAGAAGTTATTCTGCCTTGGCTATTATTCCCAGATTATGCAGTGAGGTTTTATGAAAAACCATGCATTAAACATACCACACTTCATCCTGTTCACTCTAATCCCTTGATCCAATTACAGAAAAAGAAATTTCAATGCTTGTTTCTTGTTCTTGCCTACAACCTGCATTAGTGACCCTACCCCCTAACGTCTTGTCCAGTCTCTGTCACTACTTACCTTAGTAAAATATTTAACTGTTCCCTCAAATCTTTCCGTCCTCTTTCAAACATGCTGTTATAACCCCACTTCTCAAAAACCCCTCTCCTTGCCCCATCTTGTGCTGCTCACTACCGACCTGTCTCTAACCTCCCTTTCATCTCCAAACTCGTAGAACACTTGGTCTATTCTTCCCTAATCCACTACTTTTTTGCTGATCCTCTTCTAAACCCTTTACAATTTGGTTTCAGAACTCTGCATTCTACTGAGACTGCCATTACAAAAGTCTCCAATGATCTTCATGCAGCTAAATCTAGTGGCGACTTTTCTCTTCTTATTCTTCAGGATCTCTCACCAGCATTTGACACTGTAGATCACAAACTTCGCCTCAGTATGCTCCACCCAATTCACCTCCTGCTCTCTTTTAGTTCTCCAATTTCTCTGATTGCACTTTCAGTGTATCATTTGCTGTCTCTGTCTCTTTTCCTTGTTGTTGAAGTTCTACAGGCCCAGTCCTAAGTCCCCTTCTTTTCTCACTTTACACAGCCCTTATTGGATAATGATCAGCAGAATTGGATTTTGGTACCATCTTTAAGCTCATAACATCCAACTATATACCTCCTTCTGTGACATCACCCCTGTATTAGTACAGAACACCAGTGACTCCACTGACTTCTCTCTATCTGAAACTGAATCTTTATAAGATTAAACTACTGGTGCTTCTACCATCTAATAACCCTGATATTTCCATTTGTTTGATATCTTACTGTAACACCAAGGCAGTGAGTTCCGCTTGACTCTAACCTTTCCTTTACTCCCTATTTCCATTTGCTTGCACTTTCATGCCAGCTACATCTCAAAACATCTCAAGAATCCTTATTATGGAAACATCAAAAACTCACCCTGATTCACTCTCCACTTGACTACTGTAACTCTCTACTGATCAATCTTCCCCTCACTAAACTCTCCCCTCTACAATCTATTCTGAATGCAGCAGCCAGGCTCATCTATCTACACCGATTTCTCCAGTCCATGCTAGTCACTGCACTGGTTGCCTGTTCACTATAGAATACATTTTAAACTTATCAATCTCTCTAAAAAACTCTCCATAGTGGTGCACCTCTCTCATCTTTGTCTACCACCCTACATGTGCTTTTACATTCTTCTGATGATCTAAGACTAAAATCATCTATAAACAGAACCACCTACTCCCATCTCTAAGATTTCTCCTAAGTAGCATCAGTTCTCTTGAATGTGTTACCCCGGCCAATCATATAAACACCCACCTTCCATAGTTTCAAGCGCATCCTAAAAACTTTTTCACATTTTCTAATCTGACACTAATCTAATTGAAGTTGAACTCTGCATGCCCAGACACTTTGGATGTGTACATAAAAGGACACTGGCTGACTGGCTTGTGACCAACTGATGCAACCATATTTATTCAAGTAACCTTAACTCATAAAAATGGCTTTTCTACTGTATAAGTACTTCTTCCTCTTGTGTCTCATTTTGTTTGTACATGAACCCTAAAATCTGTACTGCAGAATATGTTGGCACTTTATAAATAAAAATGTATTATTATTATAGGACAAATGATTCCCAACTACAAAGAAGGAAAAAGTGGAGACAAAACAATCAGGAAAAAAAGTTAAACTATGGATGTATCTTAACTTGAAGGCAAGGACACATGGCAACTTCTCTTTTAAATAGGCCCCCAGTGCTGAAAGTATCAGGGGCTAATGATGTACACTTTCCCATATACTAAATAATTCAATATAAAGATTATTTATTATTAATTATTATTTATTCTGCTTTTTGTTATAAGTCATTCTCTTTAATAACCAGAAAGCCATTTATTCACATACAAATATGCAAAATGAAAAAGAATTATACCTTCCCAACACCTTAACATCTGGGAGATGTCCCTATTTGATTTTGTAGTTACAATTCACAAATAAATGCAGCAGACAATAATGAAAGTTTGCTGTCAATTCTAGTTGAGAGCCCAAGGATTTAAAGCACAGACACAGCTCCCTGTAATCCCATTTCTATGACGGATTCATTGCACAATTCACATAGGAAGTTGTAAACTAAGCAACATTGTGGCCTTAGCTGTGAAATGGGGAGCGTGTAAGTGTCAGCTTTGATCGGATGGATTGATAACAGAGATTTAGAGTTTGTTTTTATGGATCTGCATTCACGCCTTCATAATACACTGGAGTTTTGGAGAGAAAATAGTCAAGTCTGACCAATTCAGTCACAAGGTAACACCCACACAATGAAAAAGACAACAGGTATGTCTAATAGAACACATACCATATAGTGGTAAATAGAGGTTAGAGTACGCAATGTGTCCTCTGTAATAACATAAACACTGTTTTTTAAATAAATGTCAAAGAATGAATCGCAAAACAACTACTTTTGTTGCACCACATAAGGTCAATATGTCTTTCTTACAAGTTATCTATTAGTACTCCTCAAGTAAAACTTCAATGTACTTGCTCTATTTAAATTTTTGTCTTGGACTTGACTTTAATGTATGTTGTCGATTTAATTCCTTAAGTTGAATCTTCATGAAGTCAAATTATAGATGATACAGGTTTCATTACTGCCTAACCTTAGGTCATCGCATTTAGAAGCAAAGTCTCTTCTTCAGAAGCCAGTGAAGTAGGTAGTTTCCTGAATTGGAGGAAAGGTGATTAGAGTGAAAGGTACCATTAGTACTGGAAATGTATTCTGTCAAGCTGTAGATGTTGAATTCTGTACATAACAGCTGACTACTACCTGTAATTGGCCAATTTATAAAATAGAAGACTTAATGTGTAGGTTTCTCTTTGGTGAAATTTCACTAATATATTTGGCCACTAAACAGAACATATATTTTAGGTCACTTTCACACAAAGCTTTTTCAGCTGTTTTTGGTTGTATTGCTTTTAGCTGTTCTCTTTGTGCCAGCATTTGGATTTTGGCAATTTTTTGCATTTTCGAGGTCAATGGCATTTTTATCAAAACACAGCATGCTTTAGATAGGGCATTTATGAAATGTTTAACCATAGGTTTCTCAATGTAACTTCAAAAACTTCATCAGAAAAATGCATATTCAAAGTGACACTAAGTAAAAAAAAAAGCCTCCAAAAAGGCTTGAAATGCATGTTTTTATATTCATTTTAAAACTTGTGCGTGGGAAACCTTAAGCTGGAATCTCACTGCAATTTTTGAAACTTTAGTATAAAAAAAAAAGTAAAAAGTTTATTTAAAGGGAGTCTAGCACTACCAATTTTTTTCCAAACCACTTATATGCTGCTGTAGGGGCAGTGGCAGGGTCAACATACCTTTCTCGTGTCAAAATGCAGTCTTGCTGCTAAGAAAAGATTTTAGGCTGGCTCCCCACATTGTGAAAACACAGTGTTTTGGCCATGGTGGAAATTGCGCGGCAAAAAACGCTCTGTTTTACATTACCTGCAAAGTGGATGGGATTCTGGCTAATTCCATCCACACATTGCAGACAAAAAATTGCAGCGGAAATGCTGCAATTTCAAAAGCGCTCGTGTTTTTGTAAATCGTTGATTGTAATGTCAATCTGTATTCCCTTAGTCCAGACAGCAGCACAATATGGGGGGTATCTCTGCCCCTGTGTGTTGTTTAGGACAGGTGGAACCTTTAATTAGCACCAAAAAGGTGCCTCCTACTAGCCCTATAAGAGGGCACAAGAGACCTCCCTCCACTGTGTAAATTATAAAGTAACAGGAAACAAGCTTCTAGGGAGGGAAGCCTTGTGCTGCTGTCTGGACTAAGGGAATACAGATTGACATTGCAATCAACGATTCCCCTTACGTCCGACAGCAGCACAATATGGGGAGATAGCAAGTAATTCCCCTAGGGAGGGTTTCCTCGCCTTACAACGTCAAGGACTGACTGACCAAAGGCAGTTGTCTGGAAACTGCGGATGTCCAATGATAATGTTTAACAAAAGGTCAACTGAGATGACTATGACGCAGCCGCACAAATCTGGTCCAATGGTAAGGACCGATACTCAGCCAAAGAAGTCGACAACCCAGGTCGAGTGGCCGTAGAAAGACTGGAGGGAATAACTCCTGAATAAGAAAGGAAGACTTAATTGTCTCCTTGATCCATGTGGATAGAGTAGGCTTGGAAGCCTTGAGGCCTCTGTTTTTACCCTGCATATCAATTAGTAGGCTTTCGGCCTTCTTAAGCGGTTGAGTGTGGAATAGGTAAATCCACAGACACCTTACCACATCTAAGGTGTTGAGCTTTTCTTCCTCCTCAGAGGTTGGAGAGGGGAAAAACACAGGTAACGAAATTAGCTGATTGCTATTATAGTATGAGGGGACCTTAGGGATAAACCCAGGCAAACCTAAGGTGCACCCTATCTGCAAAAACAAAATGTACGGTTCTCTAGAAGAGAGGGCCTGGAGTACCCCTACTCTTTGGCAGATATAATAGCCAACAAAAAAGTGGTTTGTAGGCTAAATATTTTATCCCCGTAGTCTCCAAGGGTCCAAATGGAGGACCGCACAGGCCTGTAATGACTACCGCAAGGTCCCACTGGGGATGATACTTTTTAGCCTCATTGACCCTTTAAGGAACCTTGCAACCAGAGGATCCTGAGACAGACGTCTGTTCAAATGAGCGGAGAGGGCCGCAATCTGCACTTTCAAAGTGGCAGGGGCAAGGCCCTTATCCAAACCGTCCTGAAGAAAATATCAGCCGTTGAAGGTTCTAGATTATTAATACCCTTCTTGGAGCACCACTCCATGAAAATCTTGGCTGTCCTCTGGTAGTTCTTATTGGTAGATTCTGCTCTTGCAGAATAAAGGGTCTTCAGGACGGCCTCTGACAGTCCTCTATCCTGCTGTAGGTACTGCTCAACCTCCAGGCTGTCAGGTTGAATCTCCAGAGATCCTGGCACTTCAGAGATCCTTGGGAAACCAGGTTCTGGATGGGGGGAAGCCTCCAATATATCCCTTGACTCATCTCCATGAGTTGGGAAAAACCAAGCTCTTTTTGGCCAAAATGGAATGATGGCTATCACAGAGACTTGGTCCTGTCTGATTTTCATTAATACCTTTGGTATTATTGGAATTGGAGGGAAGATGTATGCCAGCCTGGACCTCCAAGGGATGGACAGGGCATCCACTGCCAAGGGATTGTCCTCCTGGTAAAGGGAACAGAACTTCTCCACCTTGGCGTTGAGTCGGGTTGCCATTAGGTCTATTTCTGGAAGACCCCACTTCAGGGTAATCTGATGAAAGACTTCTGGATTGAGTGACCATTCTCCTGATACGGCATAACCCCGACTCAACCGATCCGCTACTATGTTCAGGGAGCCCTTGATGTGAACTGCGGATAAATGGGTTCGATTTTTCTCTGCCCATGTAAATATCAGATCTGCCTCCCTAAGGAGGGTTGGTGATCTGGTGCCTCCCTGTCTGTTCACGTACAGCACTGTAGTCATGTTGTCTGACCGGATTTTGACTGCTCTTCCCTGGGAAGAGGCAAGCAATAGAGTAAGGCACGATATACGGCTCTGAGCTCCTTCCAGTTGGACGAGGTCCTTTTTTCAGGAGCGCTCCAGACTCCCTTTATGGAGTTTTCGTCCAATGGGCTCCCCATCCCGAGAGGGATGCATCTGTAGTCAACAGGGTCCAAGAAGGTTGGACCGTGGACCTTCCGTCTTTCAGGTGCAACCACCACTTAAGGGAAAAAGACGGGTCCTGGGAGAGAGTCGAATCTTCTTGCTGAATGTAAGAAGGGAGCGATCCCAAGCCTCTAGTAACTCCTTCTGGAGGGGACGTAAGTGCCACAAGGCCCATGGGACTGCCTCCACTGAGGAAGACATCAAGCCCAGGATCTTCATCAATGTTCTGATGGAGGCTATCGGCTTTTTGAAGAGGTGCCGGACTGCCACAACCAGCTTCTCCTTCCTTGCTGGTGTCAAGGAGACTAAATCTAGGAAGTAGTTTTCTCAGAGGAACTTCCTTCGAGTTGAAGGGATCGTTTTTGACTTCTCCCAATTTATAAGCCATCACAGACTCTGAAGGCTGTCTGTAGGTACTGGAGCAGAAAAGACTCTGACTGGGCCTTTATCAACCAGTCGTCTAGATAAGGCACCAAGAATATCCCCTGAAGCCTGAGGGCGGCCGTTATGGGGGCCACTACCTTTGTAAAGGTGTGGGAAGCAGAGGAGATCCCGAAGGGTAGTGCTGTGAATTGAAAGTGCTTCCTGTGGCCGGAAACTACTACGGCAATCCTTAGAAAAAAAACCTTCTGTGTGGAGGTAAATAGAAATATGCAAATAGGCGTCTTTTATATCCAAAGTCACAAAAAACATCGCCTTAGAGGAGAAAGGTGGTGACAGACTTTATGGTTTTCCTATGGAAGCGCTTCTTTTTGATGAAGCGGTTGAGGTACCTTAAGTCTATGATCATTCTCCACTTGTCTGCCGGTTTTGGCATCAGGAAGACGGGAGAATAGACACTGGATCCTTCTTCTAGAGAAGGGACTTCCACCAGGGCTCCCTTGTGAATGTACTCTCGGATGAAGCATTCCAGGGAGGCTGCGAGTTAACACAAACCGATCCTGAGGAGGACGGAGGAACTTCATTGCATAACCTCTTTGGATTACCTACCGGACCCATGGGTCTCGAATTTTTTCCTGCCCGCAGTTGAGAAAGTGGGAGACATGACCTCCGACAGGAATATCGGCCACAGGAAAACTGCTTCTGATGTCAAAAGCTAGGCTTGACTTTTTTATCATCAGACTTCGGAATCTCCGGCCGGCGCCTCTAGAGGAATAACTAGAGCCTCTCTGGACTGCCTTCCACGACGAGGTGGATAGCCTCTACCACGGCCAGAGCCAGACCTACCTCTGAAGGCCTGAGGTAAAGGTTTACCCTTCTTGTCGGTCAAGCCCTCTAGGATCTCGTCTAGGGCACAGCCAAAGACTCTACCCGGCTCAAAGGGTAATGCGCACAAATTATACTTTGAGGGGAACACAGCTCTCCAAGGTTTTAACCATAGAGGTCTTCCTGCTGCAGTGTTCTTGGTAAGTGCCAGGGATTTGGCCGCCAGCCTTAATTGATGGTGGGAGGCTTCCGTTAAATATTCAGCTGCCAGGGAAACTGAGCCTAGAAACCCTAGCAGCTCGTCTCTGGAGACTCCAAAGTCGGTCACTTTCGAGGTGGACCAGGTCAGTACATAATTTGGCTGACACTTCACAGGACGCAACCGCCACAGCGGTCTTGGGCGAGGCAGCTGAATAAGCCTTCTTGAAGGTATTGTCGAAGCGCCTGCCATGGCGTCGTGCAGATTTGCTCCATCATCTGATGGTACCTTAGTGCGGCAGGACAGTTTAGCCACCGCCATATCCACCTTGGGAGGAGGACCCCATTGATCCCATTGAGCAACTGGGAATAAAGCGCTGAACCTCCTAGGAACCACAAGAGGTTTTTCAGGACTTCTCCACTCTGAGGACATTAATTTTTGTAATGTCTGGTCCACTTGGAAGACCCTAGGCCCTCTATAGGTGGACGCGGAGGCTTCCCCCGTCAACATCACGATCCTTAGACCGGATGGACTTCAGCAGCCGGCTTAATTTTTCGAGTGGAAGCACGGCCTGCTGGGATCTTCAGTGGAATCGTCAGATGAGAGTGTCTCGTCCACTATCTGATGATCTTCATCAGAGATCCGTAAGGAAGATTGTGTCTCAATCTGCGGTCTCTTGGCAATCTGGGCGATGGAAGAACGAATCTCCTTTAAGAGACTCCTCATATAGTCCTTTACCCAAGTAACAACCTCTTATAGAAGGTACTTCCGGCAGGGTCCGCGACACTGGTGACAGCGGGTAAAATCATAGCCGTCAGGTAAAGGGGTATTGCAATCCAAACACATTAGGTGTTTCAAGTTTAGAGGAATTTTTCCTCCTAAGCGCATCGCCATTATGTGCTGCAGAAGATGACATCTGAAACATCAAACAGCCACGTGACACTGAAATAGGGAAGATCGCCAAGCATCGCATAAAAACCCAAGGGGTACCTCTGTTTTTTTTTTTTTTTTTTTGAATCGGTCACTTGAAGAGAGAAAAAAACCGTCAGAAAAAAAACCAGCCACCGCAACCCGCAGCAGAGGAGCTAGAAACCACTCACTCAACAAATAAAGGACTGCATTCAGACCTTTTAAATGTAATCCAGCAGCGAGGGGAGGAAGCCAACAAAGAAACATTTATACAGCACCAAAACAAGTCAAACACCATACTGGAACATAGAGGAGCATAAGCCTAAGCCAGAGGCTCAAAATACAAGCAGCAAAAATCAATTCTATATTTTGCCTTTAAATTTTAAATTTCCAAACTTACCGCACTTTTTCAGAGAAAACCGGAAGTAGGGCGCGGTGGTGCGCAAAGGCTTCCTTCCCCTGGGAACACGGAACCGGAGAAAAGTTCCGGCCGAGGAGGTTCCCCGCTTACTTCCGGGATCGCGCTGCCTGCAGATGGATGCCGGATAACGCTGCGCTGCGGTGCGAAGGCCCGAAGGACCGGAGGTTTTTTCTTTGGGACCGAGGTACCCCAAAAAGGTAAGCCAGGAGTAACTAAAACCCCTAGCAACGGGAGGTCACAAGAGACCTCCGTTCACCTGTTCCACACAGGACAGAAAAAAACACAGTGGAGGGAGGTCTCTTGTGCCCTCTTATAGGGCTAGTAGGAGGCACCTTTTTGGTGCTAATTAAAGGTTCCACCTGTCCTAAACAACACACAGGGGCAGAGATACCCCCCATATTGTGCTGCTGTCGGACGTAAGGGGAATCACAGCATATCAATTATACCTATGGAAATGCTGGCATTTTCCATATAGGTAGAAAGTCAGAAAGGCAGAAAGTCTTTCTGTGATAAACGCTGCGTTTCCACCGCAGTCTTTTACACAGCGTTTTTTGGCTGCAGCTCACTATGGAGGGGCCTTTAATCTTAAATCCATTTGTAAATAAGCTGTTTGGTGCTCCCAGGGTGTGGCTCTGTGTCTGCTGTAGTATCTGTTTTCCCCTGTGGTTGCAATGGGGAAATGGTGTGGCAATGTGTGGCAACTACAGGCAAAAATAGATCCAGTTTGACATGGATTACTCCCTTTACAAGCTCCTTGCTGGGCGAATTTCTAATAATGGAATATACAAGTAGACATAACTATATGGTATTGCATGACACATCTGAACACATCTAAATTGTGGTATAAAATCATAGAACTCCGGTGTGAAAAAACAATCTGCATTAATCACATGTGTATAGTATATATTTTGTGGTTTATGATTAACCATATACATTGTGTACTAACGGAAAGATTTGATCATGTCCTTTGATTATCTCATAAATGTAATGTAACAAACAGCTTGTCGTGAAACCACTGTGTCACCAAACCAGTTTGGCTTTGGGCAACTCCAAAGGGTCAGGTGTAGGTTTCTCCATGTGCCAAATTATGATACACATCTATTCCATTCTTGCACTAATATTGTATGTATGTAATACATCTTTTATTTAGTTATTGTTTGGTGTTGATGGTTGGTTTACTATGTAACTGTATACTGTATACTGAAGCCTCAGCACCTTTTTTATTTGACCTTTCACCATTTTTATCTATACATTTTCTGATTAATGGTTAAATAAAGATTTGTATTTTTCCCATGGATTTTGGGTGTCATTTTTTGTGACTCCTAAGGGTTTGTGTAAGTGACTTCCTTGGTCTTTACCTTTGAACCCTGTATCAGGACTTTGCTGTAGGAAGAGCACCAGGTTTTGGAATGGGCCTGGTGTTGGTGACCCTGGTTTAAGACCATGGTGCAGAGCACCAGGAGGTCAAACAAAAGCAAAGTCTAAATACTGGCCAAGACCATTTGGCAGTACAGGTTGAAGACCAGGCTTGCAGGCCTTTAAGAAGCAAGAAGAGAGTGAAGTAAACCATACCCTACAGGCATACCTAGCGGCAGCAGTAGATTTAATTGCACAGTAGCATGGAAGAGCAGGAAATGGCTAGTGTGTAGAGAAAGTAACTTGGTGGTCATGCCTGTAGAGAAGTACTATGCTGGTGAGCAAAGACTGCTGGTGTTACATGTAAAATGTAAAAATAAGATAAGATAAGATAATCCATTAATAGTCCCACCATGGGGAAATTCAGTGTGTTACAGCATCATAGATATGCAATACAAATACAATATACTGTATACAAAACGCTCTAAGGTAGAGGCATCACAGTGACAGTAGGTACAGATAGAAAGGTACAGGTAAAAAAGTAGCAGAGGGGATATCACAATTTAAAGATCTTTCAGTTCTCTGTATGGATTGATCTCCGCTTAGGTCGGTGTTGGTTGTACAGCCTAACCGCAGCGGGGAGGAAAGACTTCCGATAGTGCTCCTTTTCACACTTCGGGTGAAGTAATCGGTCACTGATAGTACTGCCCAGTACTATCACGGTCTCATGCATGGGATGGGTGCTATTCCCCCTTGTGGAGCTCACCACGGACAGTATCCTTCTGTCACCCACTGGGTCCAGGGGACTACCTAGGACAGAGCTGGCCCTTCTAATTAGCTTGTTGAGTCTATTCCTATCCCTGGTTGATATGCTACCCCCCCAGCAGGCCACTCCAAAGAAGATGGCTGATGCCACTACTGAGTTGAAAAAGACCCTAAGACGTGTCCCCTGGACTCCAAAGACTCTCGGCCTCTTAAGCAGGTAGAGCCTGCTGTGGTCCTTCCTTTACAGTACATCCAGGTGATCTGCTCAGTCCAGCTTATTATTGAGGAGCACACCCAGGTACTCATAGATGTTGACAATCTCAATGCCCGTCTGCTGGATGTCCACTGGTTTAGGAGGGTATCTGCATTTATGAAAGTCCACCACCATCTCCTTGGTCTTCCTGGCATTAATCCTAAAGTCGTTCCGCTGGCTCCAGTCCACAAAGTGTCAGTTCAATTCTCTGTATTCCCTGTCATCTTTGTCTGTGATGAGGCCTACTATTGCAGAGTCATCAGAATACTTCTGTAAGTAGCAGCTAGATGAGTTGCACCTAAAATCTGCAGTGTACAGTGTGAAGAGGAAAGGGGCAAGAACTGTACCCTGAGGTATCCACGTATTACAGATCACGGTATCTGACACACAGTCCCGGGCTCTCACATACTGAGGTCAGTTTGTGAGGTAGTCTAGGATCCAATTGGAGAGGTGGTGGTCCACTCCAACAAGGGCCAGCTTGTCTCTCAGTAGCTCCGGCTGTATGGTGTTAAAAGCACTGGAGAAATCAAAGAACATTATTCTCACAGTGTTCCCTGGTTTCTCCAGGTGAGAAAGAGCTCTGTGCAGAAGGTGGATGATGACATCATCCACCCCAATGGCCGGCCAATAAGCAAACTGGAGAGGGTCCATAGCTGAACTCACTAGAGGGCGGAGATATGTGAGAACCAATTGCTCTAAGATCTTCATCAGGTGGGATGTCAATGCTACGGGTCTGTAGTCGTTCAGGTCCATAGGATGAGGTGTCTTTGGAACCGATACCACACAAGAAGATTTCCACAGTTCTGGTACCATTCTCAGCTTCAGGCTCATATTAAACATATATGTAATAATAGCACACAGCTGGTCCCCGCAAGTCTTAATTAGCCTTGCACTGATGCCATCTGGCCCTGAGGCTTTCCCAGCTTTGATGTTTTTCAGCTCCTTTCTCACCTGGGCACGTGTGAAGCTCAGTCTGTAGCCAGATGATGACTAATTGTTGGATTTACTGGAGAAATAACAGCAGGAGGTGAGGTCAGTGTGAGAGAGGGGATTGAATGACATGCTGGGTTGGGAAGAGCTGGTGTGTGATCAAATCTATTGAAGAATAGATTTAGTTCGTTAAGCCAATTAGCATCTCTTTTGACCTCTGAGACAGGCTGTCTATGACCAGAAATTGACTTAAGACCTTTCCAGACTGCCCTAATGTCTTTTCTTTTCATTTGCTGTTCCATTTTTTCCTTATAATTGGCTTTTTCCTCCATGATTTGACGCCTCAGCTCTTTTTGTATACCCCTCAGCCCCTCCTTGTCTCCTGCCCTGAATGCCTTCTTTTTCTCCTTGAGTAGTGCTTTTATATCAGAATTAATCCATGGTTTGTTGTTAGAGAAGCACCTCACCACTTTTTTGGGTACCGTGGTGTCCACACAAAAATTAATGTAGTCCGTTATGCAGTGTGTGAGTCCTTCTATGTCTTTCCCATAGGAATCCTGCAGCACTTCCCATGCGGTTGTGTCAAAACAATCCCTCAGAGCCTCATCACTCTCCAAGGACCATATCCTCACTGTGCGGGTGACAGCTGGTTCGCTACGTACAAGTGGCTTGTACACAGGTGTGAGGGTTAAAATATAATTTGTACTATATCCTATACACTGTATATACAGAGAGTGAAATAGTCTGCAGATAGCCTGCATAGTTTAGAGATAGGAAGCAGACACTAAGTCTGGGACGGCACTTAAGAGTTTTGCTGTTCTCAGGAAAGATAAGGGAATGTTATGAGAAACTGTGTAAATCTGCCTAGTAGCGGAACCGGAAGGACCAAATATGTACATTGGTCACATGATTATTGTGTAACCAGCTTGTCTTTAAATGCTGTATGAATTAAGCAATAAATGAAACCATTCTTACTAGATACCTGGGTGTGTCTGTACGTTTGTTTCCCGAGCTCGATACCTGTTCTTTACTTAATTAGGATTACGGTGACATCCATCCCGGGGGAACTTAACCCCTAACAGAAATTGGCAACCAACGTGAGGCGACGAGATCGTCCGATGTGCAGCCGATAGAGTGCCGGCCCACTCACCGATCGATTTGAGGATGGACCAGAGTACCTCACATAGATGAAAAACAGTACTGTAGGTAAGCCCTTGTCTTGCCAGTTGTTAGTATATCTGAGCTCCTGTGTGTCTATACTCTGTATCGATGAGTGAGGTAAGCTGCTGCATGTTTTTTTTTTATGACATCTCGACGCCAATTAAGTAGTACGGAAGAACCTGGAAAAGGGACATGTCACCTGTAAATGCTATAGAAGTTGCTTTCTTTGCTTTCTGTCTTACCTTCTTACTGATTTTTGTATCTTAGCTGTGTTATAAGATATATAAGGCTGCAAGAAACGGGGAAGAGTTCTCTGTTTTGTACCCCTAGAGTTGCGGACAAGGTTCGGAACTAAGAAGCACTGAGTGATTGAAAAGTCCTTGTTTTGGAACACTAGCCTCCAGCCGTGCCTGGACGGTCAAGGTCGAATGGGACCTGAGTAGTAGCAAGAAGGACTTAGTAGAATCCGCGCAAAGTGCGTGCAATAATTCAGGAGTGTTTTGGTAAGGGGACACAGACAGAAAGTTGAGTCTGTGGAAGCCAATTAGGCATTGCCCTGAGCACTACTCCAGAACTTGCACAAATAGTTCAAAGAAAACAGAAGTGTCTGTTTGGGAGTTCTCACTAAGTAGTCATAAGTGACCCTCTATTGTCTCAAGGTAGCCCTAGAGGAGTGAGAGACTCATGGTTGGTTAGCTACCAGCCAAGATGGGGAAGGGACCCTCTAAGATATGGTACACCCCATTTGAACTAATAGAAATAGGGGAAGGGAAAGAAGTAGCCGCACAGGTAAAAACAAAAAACAATCCTAAGAAGGGCAGGAATACACAAGACTGGATTGATAGACAGTAAATTTTGGGATCAGTGGAGATTAGACCATGCGGGATTGATTCAAGACAATAAATTGCAAAGAGGCATATATGCCCTGATTGAAGGAAGCAATAGAATAGAAAAAGGGGGATGGTCCCAAAAACAAGATGGTTCAGGAAGAATACTGTACATGCCTCCCTCAGAGGGATATAAGGGGAAGATAGGACTCGCTTCAGCCCCCCCCGCCTTATAATCCGTAGGGATGGACCTGTCCTACATGTGATACACATTGTACCTTACTTTTCCATTTAACCTTAGGCTAACACTTATCAGAATATTTTCCCTTTGAGCATAAATAGTCATCATGCCCAGGCTGCGGACCCCGGAGGCCCAGAGCCAAGTTTCACTTTGTGATAATTGACATTTAGTATTATTGGGTAACACAGCATCATGTTTAGCTTGTGATTTTCTGCGTGTCCATCACATCAGATACAACGTCCTTGGAGTTACTTGGCAGTCAATTAATGTTTTGGTTATTCCCTGCAGAACATCTGCAGAGCGCTACAACAGAATACAGGAATACAATTCAAGCCGATAGCAGTTAATACTGCCACCAAAATTACATATTACTATTTTTGTACAATTTTCAAGTATTTTCCAAACCCCACCTTTTGTCATTACCACAGGTGTTCAAAACCCCTGAGTTGTACTTCAGGTTACCTTAAGGGCAAACTGCCAGACTTTAGAATTTTCTTCACTGGATTCCAACCAAAGGTTGAACCCCTGTGGAACATCACAATATCCTAGTTTTCTTCTTTTTAGGGGACATTTCCAGAAAGCGGATTTAATTTTACAAAAAGCATAAAAGTTGAATCCTGGCATTGATATAAACAGAATGAATACTACAAATACAGGTTGACATATATATATATATATATATATATATATATATATATATATATATAAATACATAATCCAATAAACATCATACCGATGGTGTACAGTTTTTCTCTTTGCACTATATCAGATTCTCTGAGTGTTTTGTTTGCATTTACATTTAGGGGAAAACAGTACACTTGGACAGTACTACCACAAGGGGCGCAAAACAGTCCTAACCAATTTACGAGATGTCTTACACTAATCATGAGTACTTGGTATCCACCACATGACGATGTTGTTTTGTTACAATATGTTGATGACCTTCTTCTTTGTGCTCCAGACAAATCAACCTGCGAAGCAGCAACCATCAGCCTGTTGTGTTTCCTCTGCCAGAACGGCTGCAAGGCCAGCAAGGATAAGTTGCAATTTTGCAAACAGAAAGTGTTATTTCTGGGACACTGTCTTGGCCAGGGCACCAAGCACCTGTCAGATGAGAGGACCAAGGTGGTGAGAAACCTGCAGGTGCCGACCTCTCATGCTCAACTACGCACCTTTTTGGGATTGGTATCCTACTGTAGGCCATGGATCAGATCTGCATCTCTGACCATGCAACCTCTGTATGATTGCCTTTCCTCAAAACCATTCAACCTTACATCTGAGGCCTTGGATGCGTTTTACAAGCTGAAGTTGCAGATAGTCAGTGCTCCAGCCTTAGGTCTACCTGACTATCAGAAACCTTTTCAGCTCTACGTGACTGAGATGATGGGACACGCAACTGCAGTTCTCACACAACAACATGGGGATAAGAAACGCCCTGTGGCCTATTACAGCTCACGGTTAGATGCTGTAGCCAGGGGGACGCCCTCCTGTGTGCGGGTTGTCCTCTCAGTACAAGCGTTGCTTGATAAGAGCTCAGACATTGTCCTAGATCATTTATTGGTTGTGTATACACCTCATGACATCCATGCTATCCTCACACAGGTAGACAGACGTCACCTTTCTTTGGCACGGCAGAGCAAAATGGAATTTGCCCTGCAGTCCTCCTCAAACATCTCCTTTCAACGCTGTTTAACTTTGAATCCTGCAACTCTTCTTCCTGTAGGAGTTCACAAATTCAAGAGAGGGAGTGGAAGATGAGTTATTTTTAAACTCTCTCTCTGAAGAAGAACTGTTTGACAGCCAGCATGAACATGATTGTGTGGCCCTTATGTCACAGGAAACAGTGGGATTTGACCATGTCACGGATGTGCCATTACAAAATCCTGATTATGAGATGATGTTTGTGGATGACTCAAGGTATCTAACCGATGAAGGCAAATTTGTTACAGGGTATGCTGTAGTCACTAAACATGACATCATAGTCCAAGAAGCTCTTCCACCACATATGTCAGCCCAAGAAGCTGAGCTCAAAGCCCTTATGGAGGCTTGTAAGATAGCCAAAGGTAGAACAGCCAACATATACACTGACTCCAGGTATGCTTTTGGCATTGCGCATGATTATGGTCCGATATGTAGGTCAAGGAACTTCCTAACGGCCCAGGGCAAGCCAATTAAGAATGGAGATGTGGTAAGTCGACTGATGGAGGCCATACTGCTCCCGAAGCAGTTGGCAATTGTAAAAGTCAGAGCTCACGCAAAAGGAAGGGACCCTGAAAGCCGTGGAAATGAGAGAGCTGATATAGCAGCCAAGGCAGCAGCACTACTGGCAAGAAAGGGTCCCAACCAGGTGAGCAAAATGGACATTGACCTAGCAGACCCTAAAGGGCTGTACTCAAAGGTTACCAGTGTGTAAACTGAAAGATGGAAGAAAGCAGGTGCTACAGAAGATGATGGTGTGTGGAAAATGGGGGATCGATTATGTCTGCCCGCAGCAGTTTACCCCCAGATGGCTGGCTTGGCCCACGGTAAGGTGCATGCCTCTCGAAATGCCATGGAGTCATTAGTGGGTAAATTATGGTTTGCCCCAGGTTTTGGAAGGGCTGCTAGTAATCACGTAAAAGCATGTCACATATGTGCTCTACACAATCCAGGACAGGTAGTTAAAACACCCACCAAATGTACACCAAAATCCCTGTACCCATTTCAGAGGATACAGATAGATTACATACAGTTGCCTAAGTCTGGAAGATACGAGTATGTGTTGGTCTGTGTGGATTTGTTTTCTGGATGGCCTGAGGCCTACCCTGTGAGCAAAGCAACCGCACAAGTAACTGCCAAGAAAGTGATGTCTGAGCTTGTGTGTAGGTTTGGAGTGCCCGAGGTGATTGAGTCTGACAGAGGTACACATTTCACAGGTGCAATAATGAAGGAAGTCATGTCAGCCTTGGGGGTGGAGCAAGCTTTCCATACACCCTATCATCCTCAGAGTTCTGGAAAAGTCGAAAGACTAAACGGCACCCTTAAGCTAAAAATTCAGAAAGCAATAGCAGAAACAGGAAAGCCTTGGCCTGAGTGTCTATCTCTAGCTCTTTACTCAGTAAGAACCACCCCTAACAGGAAGACAGGATTATCACCATTCGAAATATTGTTTAGAAGCGCACCTAAAACAGGATTGTACTTCCCTCAGACTTTACAGCTTAACTATGACAGTATTGCTAGCTATGTACAAAATCTATGCCAAAAATTAGAAGTAACACACGATCAAGTGTTTTCTTCTATTCCAGACCCTTCCGATCTTACAGGTGCCCATAATCTGCAGCCTGGAGATTGGGTAGTTATAAAGAGACATCAAAGGAAAACCCTTGAACCAAGGTTTGATGGTCCATTTCAAGTTCTATTGACAACTGCCACTTCAGTGAAACTTGAAGGGAAACCCGCCTGGATACACGCTTCACATTGCAAGAAAGTTGAAGCGCCTCCAGAATGAGGACTCTGGCTCTTCCTTTTAAGCACAGTAACTGTTGAACTTTTTGGTTTTACTTGGACTCCAGGCGTGCAGTTGAAGGAGCTCTCATTTTTGCTATGGGGATGGAAGCAAGATGTTAAAAACAGGACCCAAGACTCCTTTGTGTGTCCCGCAAATGACTTCTGTTTCATCGCCAACGTAACAGTTGGGAAAAATGTTACTATGTACAAAGAAGTATCTACAGGTAGAATGATCCTTATAGGTAATCTGCCTATTAGCGTATCTATCGCACCTTTGAATAATGCCACTGCACTGAGATGCGCTCGGGCAAATAATTCAGAAGGAGTGCAGGTAGACTCCCTGAATTGGCCTAAATGGTTCACTGGGAGTGGACCAGAAATAAGAAAGCAGTATGGAAAGAATGATGGGTATCAAGACACATCATCACATGTAGCAACAGATCAGACAGGTATTTGGTATTGTTATAATTCCACAAAAATAGTAAATAGAATCACATTTCTTATGGTATTCATTGTAGCTGAAACCCCTAAATATGGTCCTGTGGTAGTTAAAAAACTCTTCTTTAGTAGCTATACCATCCACTTGTGTAAATATGAGTACTAATGCAGGGAAAGTTAGAATAACGTTCAATTTAACCATGACACATTTACCTGATTTTAGAAACTGTATCAGGAGAAAAAGAGAATGGTATGATACTCTTTTAGGAGGGGCGGGTACAGGTATGGGAATATTAAATGGGATACAAATAGAGGATATGTTAAATCAATGGAAGAGGACAGGAGATGCAATATCTGGCTCTATAAAATTGACAGCAGACTGGTTACCCACCCTAGTGCATCTACAAAAAGGACAGTTAACACTTACAGACAAATTGGATGTAATATTTAATGCTAGTATATTGACACAGATGAATACGATGACAAAAGTGAATACATTCATAAATTTCACTGCCTGTTCCTTAAAAGGCATAGTAGCTCAGATGGAAGTAAATACAGCCGTTACTAAATTAATGACAGGTAATATTCAAGCTTGGAAGGAAATGTTCCCTATTTTGAAAACCAAAGGGTGGTGGTTCCAGCCACAGGTAAAAGATATTTGGTGTCAACCAAGTAAGTGGTGTACAGGAACTATCGACGCATATAGAATACAAAAAGCCATGAAAGTATGTAAGTTTGTAGTTATGCCAATATTAGTTCATGGTGCACAGACTGAGTTCTGGACTCCTAGAATAAAAGGGACCCATATAGACAATAAAAATAAAACACATGATTTGACTCTATGTGATCTAACAGAACAAGGAAGTGTGTGTGGACAGGGAACCCAGGTATATGAGCCCTGTCTGTTAGAACATGAGGATAATATATGTGACTTAATTAGAACACCTACAGCGGTAGGGAATATGTTTGTGGAAATGGGTCCACAATATGTTTGTATAGTAACAAATAATTCAGAAACCATGAGACCGCTGGGATATAATGCCCCATTTTCAGGATGCTTGAAAAATGTGTCTAAACTAGTGTGGAATAACAAAACATATATGTTTAACCCAGAAGTGATATTATACATATCTAAAGAAGTACATGAGCAGGTGTACAATATAAAGGATTATGAAATTGATTTAAATCCTTTAAAAAAGTTATTGGACATGTCAGGGTTAGTGAAAAATCATATTAATAAGTTTAATCATACCTTACAAGATAGTCAGATAAGAGCAGTAATCACAAGAGGTAATCTTAAAAATATAGCTTCACAGATACAAGATTTGACTGCTCACCATTGGTACGATATATTCAAAGGATATTCACCAACGATGGTAAAAATGACTAATTAGTTATTTAACCCCCTGATAGTAATAATGATATTATTTGCGTTGTTGTCATTATTCAATCTATATGTATTCTGCTCCATGAGAAGGAAATGGAACACAGTAAATCAATATGTAAGATAGGATGTTATTTTTAACCTCTTCAATGGAGAATCCATCATAGATGGCACACATTAAGTGTGAAGGTATTCATTGAATTTGATTAAAAATAAAGTCCTAAAATGGGGGAATTGTGAGGGTTAAAATATAATTTGTACTATATCCTATACACTGTATATACAGAGAGTGAAATAGTCTGCAGATAGCCTGCATAGTTTAGAGATAGGAAGCAGACACTAAGTCTGGGACGGCACTCAAGAGTTTTGCTGTTCTCAGGAAAGATAAGGGAATGTTATGAGAAACTGTGTAAATCTGCCTAGTAGCGGAACCGGAAGGACCAAATATGTACATTGGTCACATGATTATTGTGTAACCAGCTTGTCTTTAAATGCTGTATGAATTATGCAATAAATGAAACCATTCTTACTAGATACCTGGGTGTGTCTGTACGTTTGTCTCCTGAGCTCGATACCTGTTCTTTACTTAATTAGGATTACGGTGACATCCATCCCGGCGGGACTTAACCCCTAACACAGGTCGAAGATGCACTAGGTTGTGATCCGATCTTCCCAGGAGTGGCAGGGCTGATGAGTTATATGCCTCCCTCGCATTGGCAAAGAACAAGTCCAATGTTTTTTTGTCTCTTGTGTGGCAGGTTACATACTGTGTGAAGCTGGGCAGTGTGGATGATGGAGAGACATGGATGAAATCTCCAGACACAAGAAGGAGGGCCTGGGGGTGTAGAGACTGCAACTGGCTCACCGTGGCTTGTAGGACCTCACAGGCAGCCTCAGATTTTGCAGGGGGGGGGGACATATGTAGCTATCACGATGACATGCAATAGTTCCCTCGGTAAATAGAAAGGTCTCATGCTCACAGCTAATAGTTCAATGTCCTTACAGAAAGTTTGCTCCTTAATCACAATGTGCCTAGAGTTACACCATCTATCATTCACAAATATCGCCAGCCCTCCTCTTTTCCTCTTACCGCTCTCCCTTGTCCTGTCCGCCCAAAGGAGTTTAAAGCCATCCAAGGAGACAAGAGTGTCTAGAATAACTTCAATGAGCTGAATCTCTGTAAGCAGCATCATGCTGCACTCCCGAAACTCCTGATGATGCCTGGTAAGCGCCGCCAGTTCGTCCATCTTATTCGCAAGAGATCTCACATTGCCCATAATGATGGAGGGGAGAGCATGTCTAAAACATCTCCTCCTAGTCCTCCGAAGGGCACCAGCTCTACACCCTCTTCTCTTCTTCTTCCTTGGTTCCTGGGGGATGTCTGGACTAGTAGCATGCAGCCCTTCTGTGTCCCTAAGCTGCAGCAGTTCGTCCCTGGAGTAGACAATAGAATCCTGCTTGTATACAGAATCTCCAGACACAATAGTTCCCAGTGAAAGCACAACAGAAAGTATTACAAAAGTCCAAGTCCTCATATGGTTCTTCATAGTGCAATGCCCCTTAAGTAGAGTGATAAGACAAAAAAAAAGAAAGCAAAAGAAAAGAAAGCTCGAGGTGAGCAGGAGCTACTGTAACAGGCTGCCATTTCAGTGGTGCCATCTTGAAAAAAAAAAAAAACAGTTTAAGGACGGGGCCCCACCTGACATAAACGCCGCGGAAAAAAAACTTGCGGCTTTACAGTCACTGCAAGGTGAATGGGATTCTAGTGAATTGCATCCACACCTTGCGAAAAAATACATGCTGAGGACACGCTGTGATTTTCAAAACCGTTTGCGGTTATACCTACGGAAATGCCGGCGGTTTCCCTATAGGTATAATTGAAACAGAAAGTCCACAGAAGAAACCTCTGCGGACTTTCTGTGAAAAACCCTGCGGGAAAACCGCAATGTGTTGCCACCGTGGTTTTTCCCGCATGTCTTTTTGCTGCGGCCTGCTACGTGGGGCCTTAGCCTTAGGCAGAAGCTCCATGTTGCAGAAACCCAGGAGTTTATGTGCTGCGGAAATGTAGCAGAAAAAAACGCAGTGTTTTACAGTACCAGCTTTTTTGAAAAATGTAGCATGGCATTTATACCTGCGGAAATGTTTCCGTTTTTCCCTATATGTTTAACAAAGGAAGAAAATCTGCAGAGAAAAACTTTCATTTTGCTGCATTTTTTTCCGCAGTGTTTTTTTTAGCTGTGGTCCGCAACGTGGGGCCTTAACATAAATGTCCAGGTCTCAAAAACACTTCATTACCATGTCTAACATTGCAGCTTTTAGAAGATTGATGCCTGTTTGAGCACAGATGTTTCTCTCAAGATCATTAAAGAGAAAGGATGAACAACAAATGGAAAACTGAAGGTTAAAGGAACATATCAGATTGCCAGATACAGTAAACACTGACTGATACTTTTAAAGAGATCCGAGCCACACATTAGAGACAGTCAATCAAGGCAGCAAGCAGAAATAATAAAATCATTACTCCCCAGCAGAGCTCTTGCTCTTTGAGTAGTTTAAGACCTCATGCATATTACAAAACCATCTTATACAGAGACTTACAATAAGACACCTCCATAGTCACAGGTACCTGGGCCAATATACAGAGATAGTTAGTACTGTTAGACCCATGTGGAACCAGGTGTGGCGAACTTTGAGGTTCTGAGCAATAAGGCAGTAAAACTTTGGGTTTCTGAGTAAAAGGACATCCACAGAGGTTCAATAGGCTCTACTGTACCTCCATATTCACTAATGTCTTCCAAACCTTTTTTCTATACACAGGCATATAGATTTTTTTTTCGACCAAATTCCATTTGAATCTGACAGAAAGTTAACTGTAATATTCTCCATCGCATGCAATATTACAAAAAAAATTCCTAAAAGTATTGTGAGCAGGAGAGAGCATCTACAACATATGACATGTAACACCAGGGCGTCTATGTTAATTATAGTATCTTAGTTTACTTCTGTATAGCTGGAGTGTGGACTCTCAGAATTTTTTCTTACCCTCTTACATCATTTAAATAGTAACTGACTTTTCTTTCAATTAAGTCTCATTTCATAGAGAATGTTATTCTGGACCATAATGTAATGCACTTTAATTGAAAATATTGCTGCTCTCTTCCTGAAAATCCTCTGTAAATTTTCTGCCATTAGATGTCTCCCTTCTAGCTAATTTGCTGTTCACTCCCTGTTACTAGGGAAGTCCTCCAATAGATACATTATAAAAGCAAGATGGTGAGTGAAAAAAGGAGGGTCTGGTCTCCACACATTGAATGGAGAGGGGAGGGGCTAATTCTCCCCACAGCCTCCACACACCTCTGCAAGCTACTCTCTGTGCACTGGACTGATCATTCTGCACAGCTTACAATATCAGAAAAGTCTACTTATGTACTTGTATCTACTTCTGGTTGCTTGTGATTGTTGATGGGATGTTAGTCACAGATAGTAAGCAGCAATTGCTATTTTCCTTTTTACCTGCATGTGTTAGCCCTGCATTTTCAGTCCAGTGTTCTTGAATCTCTTATATTATGCTCACTTGGGCTTTTCTTAGCTGTTTCTTTTCTATTGTACAGCTACTCCTGGCAGAATTACATGTAAACAAACCAATAGTAGTTGTAATAGATAGAGGAGGTGGCAGGCTGCTCCTTATTGTACAAGTCCCCAACCATAATGAGGATATTAACAGCAGAAAAACTGATAGGGCAATATGTATGAAGGATTATACAGTCATAAATCAGACTTCCCAGCAATACCCTGCAGATATTTGCATGAACACTCAAGTACCCTTTAATATTCTGTTCATTTTCCTCACTGCTTTACTGCTTCTCAAAAATTTTAAATATTACTAAGTGTATATATATATATATATATATATATATATATATATATATATATATAAAATACTGGTCATCCACAACTTGAGAAACTGAGAAACTGTAACTGACAAAGGCTACCTTCAGTAACACACTACACCGCCAGGGACTCAGATCCTGCAGTGACAGACGTGTCCCCCTGCTTAAGCCAGTTCATATCCGGGCCCGTCTGAAGTTTGCTAGAAAGCATTTGGATGTTCCAGAAGAAACTTCAGACGGGCCCGGATCTGTACTGACTTAAGCAAGGGAACACGTCTGGGAATACAGGATCTGAGTCCCTGGCGGCGTAGCATGTTACTGACGGTAGCCTTTGTTATGTTAGTCCCAGATTTCTGCAGGTCACTTACTAGGTCCCCCCATGTGGTTCTGGGATTTTTGCTCACTGTTTTTGTGATCATTTTGACCCCACGGGGTGAGATCTTGCATGGAGCCCATGATCGATGGAGATTATCAGCAGTCTTGTATGTCTTCCATTTTCTAATTCTTGCTCCCACAGTTGATTTCTTCACACCAAGCTGCTTGCCTATTGCAGATTCAGTCTTCTCAGCCTGGGGCAGGTCTACAATTTTGTTTCTGGTGTCCTTCCACAGCTCTTTGGTCTTCACCATAGTGGAGTTTGGAGTGTGACTGTTTGAGGTTATGGATAGGTGTCTTTTATACTGATAACAATGTCAAACAGGAGCCATTACTACAGGTAATGAGTGGAGGACAGAGGAGCCTCTTAAAGAAGAAGTTACAGGTCTGTGAGGGCCAGAAATCTTGCTTGTTTGTAGGTGACCAAATACTTATTTTCCACCATAATTTGCAAATAAATTCTTAAAAAATCAGACAATGTGATTTTCTGGATATGTTTTCTCATTTTGTCTCTCATAGTTGAGGTCTACCTATGATGTCAATTACAGGCCGGCCTCATCTTTTTAAGTGGGAGAACTTGCACAATTGGTAGCTGACTAAATACTTTTTTTCCCCACTGTACATTACAATCAGAATGATATCATGACTTTATAATATGTTATTTGTTTATATGTAGTTTAAGAATTTTGTTCCCAAATACACAAATAATACATGCTATATACAAGCTTATATACAATGTCCATCTTAATAATGTTTTTGATCAACTCTTTGGAATTTATGCATCCGCTGCTCTATATATACGGCATGAGTAATTTGTACTTTTTCCTTTTTATTTTCTCTCAAAACATCCATGCAGTTTTGTTATAGAAAGCATGGAGAGTCTACTGAGGTGTCACAAAATCAATTTTGAAATATAGTCTTATTTACTGCCTCCTCTGAATAGTGCTTTTATGATTGTTTAAAGATGGAATTATTAAAGGTTTGAGGAGGTCAAGTACGTTGTGTAATGTAGTTGAAGATTGCAGACCCTTATCAACAGTATTGAAAATAAAATACTTAGGAATGCTGGCCAAGGTGAGTAACTTTTTATACTTATATACTTTTGAAATATTGTTTTGTAGTCATAGAAGACAGAAAACAAAATCTTTATAGTCTTAGGTAGTAGTGGAATTTGTATTCACTTTTCAATGAAAAGTAATATTTTAAAGCTATGGTTGAACAAAGGCCATGTTTGCTTTAGGATTAACTTTAAAATTTACAACTAATTCTCATTTGGTTGCAACAAAAGGTTGCAACTGCACTCTAACACCAAGAGCATTAGGCTAAATTCACATGAAGATGAATACTGGTCGTGTCACGTCCGTTTTTATAAAGGACGTCACTTGGCAGCATTAATTTCACTATCAGTAAATAGGGGCTATTCATTATTCACATGTCACGGACCGGCAAAATATAAGTCATGTACTATTTTTGTCTGTTTAGGTGCCCCTCGGGTGCAAGACGGCTGTAAAAAAATTGATGTTTTTCATGGCTGTTTTGCACGTCTTTCGTGTGAATATAGCCTTACAACTATTTCGTACTGTATAGAAAAATACATGAAAATGAGGTTCTTAATATTTTGATTAAAACCAGCAACAAGGCAACCTATTTTAGAGACATACATTATAATGACTCTGCTCTCTTTGGGCCTTGTTGTCCAATGAATTAAGGTTAAGTGTATTTCAGCCATATTACATTTAATATACACTGCAGAGTTTCCCCCCTCTGGACCAGAACCTCTAGATGAGTTAAGAAAAAGTGCAGTTCATCCATATCATGCTTGAATTAAAATCAGCTATGGACAGATGGGTTGCCAAACAATGTGAATAAGAAATGTAGGTGCACACTGCCATGGCTACAATACAAAGTGAACACAAAAAGTTGCAACAGTACTCTGCTAGCACCAACAGCATTACAGCTAATTCCTATTCTATATAAAATTCATGAAAATGGTATGGTATATGCCCATCTGCCGGCGAAAAGGTGACCTCCTTTAAATGGGACCCTTTACTATAATGACTCTCTGGGCCTTGGCCTCCAATGAATTAAGAGCATTGTATTTACATTGGAATGTACAAACCTTGCATTTCTACTGAACTCCAGTCATGCTCCTCCTAGTTACAATTTTTTATCCTAGTAGTAATCCTTCATCTCTTACCCATCCCCTGCCAAAAATTATTTGTTAAAACTTTCAATTGAAACAAATCTGAACTTGTTGAAGTTAAAGTATATGATCCAGCTAAAATGGTGTACGCTATGTAACAGCATGGAGAAAGCAGAGAAAAAGGATCATATGACCTCGTAAATCAAATGAGCTTCTCCATAATGCCTTGCAAGTAGACTTCATGACAAGCAATCATGAGGACTGTAGATCTGTGGCCACTCATAGGCATTATAAAAGGTCCAGGACGGAATTGAAGTTGTCTGTATTTTGGGAGAGATTAGATAGATAGCATCTCAGACAGTCCTGTTCATATCAAATCCAAGAAATTCACAGTATCTCACCAGACCACTGTAAAATTTAGCCTTTATTAAATATTGCATAAAACATCTTGCATTATAAATGCATGTTTTACATACATAAGTATGATTCTGTCTCTTATACAATGATTCTAGTAGCAAAGCTGATAATGCAGTGAAATCCTTACATACACCTAGAGACCCACCAGTGTAAATGTTCCATTAATATGGACCAAATAGCGCAAAGAGGGGTATGAAAATTTTACTCCCTTCTAGTCATTGACATGGTAATGAAAAGAACAGAGATTTGTTTCTTGACAATATTGATATGTTTGTATGTTTCACTCTAGCAACACCAATTTGTTCTGAACCAAGTTCAACCCCAATATTCCAAATTGTTTGGTTTTAACAAAATACAGAAGAGACACTTGTCTGTGAGTCACTGTGATGTCCTGGTGTCATCTGACAGCCTCTCAGCTAATATTCCATAGTAGGTGGTCACCTTACAGTGCTGATGTCACATACAGTATAGAACAGGGGTAGGCAACCTTTTTTGTTCGGCGTGCCGATTTTAATTAAAAAATCAAAGATGAGGTACTCGGAGTGCCGGTCAATAATTGTAAGTCTGACGACCCCTAAACTAAAGTCATATAACACAAACCATAACACTGAAGTGCTGCCACCAGATGCTTTAGGACGCATGCATTTACTGCTATTTCCTGGGACGCTCCTGTACTTTCCAATTAGAAGCAATGAAAGTACATGTACATCCCGCAATTAGTGGTAAATGTATGTGTCCAGGAGCACCTTATGGCGGCATCCTTATGGTGAATACACACTATGTATCTGGATGCAGATATAGTCTTAGGCCACTGGAAGTTTTACTTCAATGTAAAACTGTGTTCACATGGTGCATTTTTGCACAAACAAAATGCCTGTGTTTTCTGTGCAAAAACACATCCTTAATGCAGAAAACACACAGTTATACAGAATAATGTCCCATAGTGGCCCCTGCACACGGTATTATGTCCCATAGCGGCTCCTGCACAAGGTATTATATCCCATAACAGCCTCTGCACACCGTATTATGTCACATAGTGGCCTCTGCACACCGTATTATGCCACATAGTGACCCCAGCATACAGTATTATGTCATATAGTGGCCCCAGCACATGGTATTAGATCCCATAGCGGTCCCTGCACACGGTATTAGGTCCCATAGCGGTCCCCGCACACAATATTATGTCCCATAGTGGCCTCTGTACACGGTATTAGGTCCCATAGCGGCCCCTGCACACAGTATTAGGTCCCATAGCAGTCCCTGCACAAGGTATTATATCCCATAGCAGCCTCTGCACACCGTATTATGTCACATAGTGGCCCCTGCACACGGTATTATGTCATATAGTGGCTCCAGCACACGGTATTATGTCACATAGTGACCCCTGCACACTGTTTTATGTCATATAGTGGCCCCAGCATACGGTATTAGGTCCCATAGCGGTACCTGCACACGGTATTAGGTCCCATAGCAGTCCCTGCACACGGTATTAGGTCACATAGCAGTCCCTGCACACGGTATTAGGTCCCATAACGGTCCCTGCACACGGTATTAGGTCCCATAGCGGCCCCTGCACACGGCATTAGGTCCCATAGCGGCCCCTGCACACTGTATTATGTCCCATAGCGGCCCCTGCACACTGTATTATGCCACATAGTAACCCCAGCACACAGTATTATGTCATATAGTGGCCCCAGCACACGGTATTACGTCACATAGCGGTCCCTGCACACGGTATTAGGTCCCATAACGGTCCCTGCACACGGTATTAGGTCCCATAGCAGTCCCTGCACACGGTATAAGGTCACATAGCGGTCCCTGCACACGGTATTAGGTCCCATAACGGTCTGTGCACACGGTATTAGGTCCCATAGCGGTCCCTGTACATGGTATTAGGTCCCATAGCGGTCCCTGCACACGGTATTAGGTCCCATAGCGGTCCCTGCACACAGTATTAGGTCCCATAGCTGTCCTTGCACATGGTATTAGGTTCCATAGCGGTCCCTGCACACGGTATTAGGTCCCATAGCGGTCCCTGCACACGGTATTAGGTCCCATAGCGGTCCCTGCACACGGTATTAGGTTCCATAGCTCTCTTCAGACCCCCGAATATAATAAGTCCAAGAGAGGTGACAAACATAAAAAAACAATGCTACTCACCTTTTTCCACGCTCCGCAGCCGCTCTGTTCTCTTCGGCGCTTCTGCCTGTAGTCAGCGACTGCTGATTGAATCTCTGGGGTCGGGTTGCGTCATTATGCGTATTGACGTCAGACGCAGACGTGACCTCTGAGGCCCTGTCAGCTGTCAGAAGCGCCTGAAGATCGCACAGCTGCCGCGTAGCGCAGGGAGCAAGGTGAGTATCATTGTTTTTTATGTTTCATCACTTCTCCTAAGTCTCCGCTTATTATAGTCGGGGGTCTGAAGAGAACCCCGAGTATAATAATAGCAGTTTCGTTTCGGCCATGTTTGGTCCGATTGAAGCTGCTGGATGAGGACACCGCTGCCGTGCCAGGGAAATAAGCCTCGCGTGCCACTCTTGGCACGCGTGCCAGGGGTTGCCGACCCTTGGTATAGAAGATGCTGTGAGGTGAACGTGAGGCATGTCAGTGATGGTGATTGGGTTTGATGTGTTGTTCATCACTCCATGATCCAAAATTACTCCATTTTTTCAGCAATACACAGCACTGACAGCAGCAAAACTTGTAATAGAGCTAGAGAATAGGAATAGGAGAAGTAGAACAAAGTTTAGCAAGATTTAATCAATTACATGCAGATAGTGATAGAAATCATAGATAGGACTGAGAGAGAATATCTATGATGTGTGAGCCAGACTGCTGCAGTAATATTGACAATGGATGGTTAACCCTTTCATTGCCAATAAGCTAATTGCCAACAGAGCAGTTTGACCTGTGATCTGTTTGATCTGTGACTGTCCACAGACTGTCTTACATTGTTTTTACTGATAAAGTCAGTCATTTTGGGGAAAATTCTTTTCTTAAGGGTTTTTTTGGTAAAGAATTATTTTTTTTTTTTATTACATAAATGCAAACTGTGCTAATCTGAAAAATCTCCATTTCATAAGGGTTTTTTTTTTTTTTTGGCTAACCCAATAAACAGTGCGAAGCAGCCTGCTAATTTAAAAAACCTCCATTTGTTAAATGATTTTTGTTTTTGCTCGGCCAATAAACAGTGACACACCCTGAAAATCTGAACAGATCTCCATTTGTTAAGGTTTTTTTTTATTTACTCACCCAATAAACAGTGATGCACCATGCTAATCTGAAAAATCTCCGTTTGTTAAGGGTTTTTTTTTTTTTTGCTCAGCGAATAAACAGTCACAACATGATAATCTGAAAAATCTCTGTTAGGCTAAGGCCCCATGTTGCGAAAAATTGCAGCAAAATCTGCGCTTCCACAATACAGCCTTAGACTTAAAGGGGTATTGTGGCCGGGATATCTTCTCATACATCTAGCGTCCCTGCCTGATAACCCAGCTACAATAAGGACACCATGTATGGGTTTTTGACAAGTCCCAGACCATAGAAAATTTCTGCATGTGTGGTCGTATCCATTGGCAACCGATCTAGACAACAGACTGTCAGCACTAAGATGGTTAAAGAATATCTTTAAAACTCTGCAGAATTTTTAACTACTTATATTTGCAAAAATGTTTAACTTTTAATTATCTACAAATATAAATATGGTTAGGTTCATGGGAATACCCTTTTAAGGGTTTTATTTCTTGGTTACTCAATATACAGTATCTCACAAAAGTGAGTACACCCCTCACATTTTTGTAATGATTTCATTATATATTTTCATGGGGCAACAATGAAGATATGACACTTTGATACAGTCTAAAGTAGTCAGTGTACGGCTTGTATAACAGTGTGCCATCAAAATCATTCAACACACAGCCATTAATGTCTAAACCCCTGGCAACAAAAGTGAGTACACCCCTATGTGAAAATGGACAAATTGTGCCCCAAGTGTCAATGTTTTGTATGGCCATCATTGAGCTCCAGAACTGTCTTAACCTTCTTGGGCATGGAGTTCACTAGAGCATCACAGGTTGCCACTGGAGTTCTCCATGACGACATCACAGAGCTGGTGGATGTTAGAGATCTTGCACTCCTCCACCTTCTGTTTGAGGATGCCCCACAGATGCTCAATAGGCTTTAGGTCTGGAGACATGCTTGGCCAGTTCAGCATCTTTACCCTCAGTTTCTTTAGTAAGGCAGTGGTCGTCTTGGAGGTGTGTTTGGGGTCATTATATTGAAATACTGCCCTGCGGCACAGTTTTTGAAGGGAAACTGCAGTATATCACAGTACATGTTGGCATTCATTGTTCCCACAATGAACTGTAGCTCCCCACAGCTGGCAGCACTCATGCAGCCCCAAACCATGACACTCCCACTACCATGCTTGACTGTAGGCAAGACACACTGGTCTTGCCTATCTTGGTCTCATCAGACCACAGCACATGGTTCCAGTAATCCATGTCCTTAGTCTGCTTGTGTTCAGCAAACTGTTTATGGGCTTTCTTGTGCATCATCTTTAAAAGAGGCTTCCTTCTGGGAAAACAGCCATGCAGACCAGTTTGATGCAGTGTGTGACATATGGATGGAGCACTGATAAACTGCTCCCCCCCCAACTCCAAACCTCTACAGCAATGCTGGCAGTAAAGACATACTCTGGATACGAGCTGGATGCTGAGCATGGGCACTCAATTTCTTTGGTCAACCATAACAAGGCCTGTTCAGAGTGGAACCTGTCTTATTAAACAGCTGTAGGTCTTGGCCACCGTGCTGCAGCTCAGTTTCAAGATGTTGGTCAGTGGGGCATTATACTGTGGGCAGCCACTGTGGAGCATTATACTGTGTGGGGCCATTGGAGCATTATACTGTGTGAAGCCACTGAAGCATGATACTGTGTTGGGGCCACTGTGGAGCATTATACTGTGCGGGGCCACTGTGGAACATTATACTGTGTGGGCAACTGTGGTACATTATACTGTGTGGTACCACTGTGGAGCATTATACCGTGGGGGATGCTGTGGAGCATTATACTGTGTGGGGATGTAGTGGATCATTATATAGTATGTGGGGCCACTGGAGCATTATACTATGTGGGGCCACTGGAGCATTATACTGTGTAAGGCCACTGGAGCATGATACTGTGGGGGGCCACTGTGGAACATTATACTGTGTGCGGCAACTGTGGTGCATTATACTGTGTGGTACCACTGGGGAGCATTATACCGTGGGGGATGCTGTGGAGCATTATACTGTGTGGGGATGCAGTGGAGCATTATATACTTTGTCGGGCTACTGGAGCATTATACTGTGTGGGGCCACTGGAGCATTATACTGTGTGGATGCACTGTGGAGCATTATACTGTGTGGGGCCACTGGAGCATTATACTGTGGGGATCCACTCTCGAGCATTATATACTGTGGGGGTGCCACAGTGAGGCATTATACTGTGGGGAGCCACTGTGGGGCATTATACTGTGTGGGGCTAACAGTATTAGCGGTATTGGGAATTTAACCAAAGGGTTCATAATTGGGGATTTCCCCATATTATTTCCCTCGCTGGCACCACTTATACCATGACAGTTTGTAATACAGTAAGTACATTGGATATACTATATGTACATATCCCAATGGAAATTAATATATCTGCAGCATACAAGTGGCCAATTCATGCTGCAAAACATACAATTTCCTATCCCTCAATAGTTCCTACTGGCAGTGGACTGGGCAGTACAAGGGGTCGTCCATCACTATTTGTCCATTATCCCTTTCAAACACTTCATTTTCTTGTTTCACGTTTATATTTTAATAAGAGCCCATTCCCATCTCAAGGATCCTATCTATACTGGTAGCTTATGTAAATTGAAGACTTTTCCTAAATATATTGCTTTAGAAATGCTGGTTTGTTTGCCTGTAATGTGAAATTATCCCTCCCATTGTTTACATAGCATTTCCATAGCCACAGACCTGTGTGATAGGACAAGTGACCTCACTCACTGCTCTCACTGCTCTGCCAACAGGACAATCAGTTCAGCTAATTGCAGTTTGCTGATAAAGCTGTGTCTGTTATCTCTCTATGTAAACACACAGACAACACTGAGTCCCTTCTCTAGAAGCATGTGCATATTATTTCATCTACATTTATATTAGATTCCTATTAATTATAATAAGTATTGTGATACTGCATAGTGTCCTGTTCAGCAAGCTGGGGTCTGGGGTACAGTAAGTGAGAAGAAGAGACAGCAGGCAAAGCTGCTGAAACAGAAAAATGGGAAAACCCCTTTAATTTTTATTATTATTAACTCCTTACTACCTGTTTTTTCCCATTCCATACTCTTTTTCCCTGTCCTAATAGAGATGGATGTTGGTGGGAAAGACCAGCAGCACCACATCAATAGAGCACTATTTGATGTTGCATTATGGGATTTGATAACTGCTTTTATTGTGGATGTTATTAGTTTTATTGTGCATTTTATCTTGATATATTGTGTTGTTTTCATGATAGCACAACTATACCTGGTACTTGCATTGTAGGCTAAGACATTACCGGATAGGTAGTGTTGGGGTTACACAGTTATATAGTATGGTTGAAAAAAAGACATATGACCATCAAGTTCAACCAGGGGATGGGAAATGTTGTGACATTCTATACATTTCCATAAACATCAATGCTCTAAAACAGCACCTAATCCTTTTTTGAAGCTGTCAACTGTTGCTGATGTGACCAGCTCCTGGGGTAGGCTATTCCACAGATTCACAGTCTTCCAGCCCTTGGCATGGAACTTATGGTGCATTTGTGTATAGTTTGTAACTGTTTTAGACAATTTAACTCAATATTATTCAATGAAATATATATTATTTGTATGTGTGATTCTACGTGTATATGTCTTTTCTTTACTTTCTTTTAAAAATAATCAACAAAATCAGTAAAGTAAATAGCAACCCTTTTCCACAAGTAGTGTTAATGTGGGACACTAAATTAGTAGACCCAAGTCAGCTGTACAGTGTATCTCAAGAGGCTCTTTTGCCCCTGTAACTGTGGCTAATATATCAGCCCCAGTTACATGGGAGATCAGCAATAAAAAATAAAGTAATGTTGAAATAAACTGTTTTCTATATTTTTATCAGTTTCCTGGATATTAAAAATAAAGCCCTACATAGTAAAAAAAAAAAACATATATTATTTCTTTTAAAACCAAATGTAGAAAAAAAAATAGAAAATACGTCTGGTCAGGGACTGGGAAATATGGCCTGGTCTTGAACTAGTTAAATGAACACTGTGAAATATGATATTTTCTTAATTGGCATACAGAGTGTATCTCATAATGTGAGTGCAATGTCCCACCACAGGCCACTATGTGGGGGAAATAGACCAGAGACTTAGTCAGCGCATGAATTCACACAGATCCACCATTAATAACAGCAGAACAGACCTCCCAGTGGCCGCACATTTCTCCGGAGAAGACCACTCTATTGAAGATTTGCGGGTTGTGGTTTTAATGGGACATTTTAAGACGCAGAGAGAGAGAAAGGAATGGGAATACAAGTTAATGCAAAAATTTCAAACTCTGCAATTTGGACTTAATATTCATGCCAGTTTCATGCCACACTATGTATGAACTGTGAGGGTCACAAAACACCACCTGATTACAAACAGATAACAGATCCCTCTGTCACACCCCACAAATTTTCCAGACTATTTCCTGACCTGTTGTAAATAACTTCTCTACGTATATTACATTTTGTTATTCCAAGATCCTTTTGAAGATCCATGTCTTGTGTGTGTATAAATAGTGTGAATTTTCAGTTTCTAGCATTACACCATGTCTGAAAAAGAGAGCTAAGCACTCACGAAAGCTTACTATCAAATATACTCAGCCTCTAAAAGGTATTGCCTGATTTTTTAACTAATAGATATAACATTAGAAAGATATTTTCAAACCATACAGTGGTGGGAATTGCTTATGAGGGTAAAACCATAGTGTTCAATACATTAAAGACAAACTAATGTTGCATTAAAAACAATCGAGTGGCAGGTGGGTTTTGCACCATAAATGGGCTGAGCATGTGCAGCATCAAGTAATGGCATTTCCTATCTTGCCCCTTGCCCACTGTTGAGCAAAAGGGTAACAATGTTTTGAACTTTTGACTTTCAGACTCCATATCTCAACATCCACTACAGATTCGAATGTGAGACTACCATCATTTTATACTTAAATTTGACTTGCAACTATTTATCATATGATTAGTTATGCAGATTCTTATCATGTACTGTATTGTTATTGTTTTGCTCCTAGTGGTGGAAAAATCTTTTTCTTCTTGTATAGTACAAATTACAACCTGTTCTCACATTCCCTAATATCTCAGTGTGTTATTAGGTTAATTCCCAAGCAAAAGGTCACTGGTTCAATTCGAGGATCAGCCATGAAGAAGATTTCCCAAGAAGTGATCTCTTGGCCAAGAGAATTTCCAAACTGCATCATGTGCCATGACAGTTGGAAGAATATGAAATTAAGTTCTTCTATCTATTCAAAAGCCAAAAGGTGGACATCCAGGCAAAGTATTGGAGTCAACAAATTGGCTCATCACAAGGTTTATCAGTTGTGGCGCAACAAACATGGCAGTCATATGCTTCATAATAGTGAGATCACCGTGCAAGCACTTTGCCACATGCATTACATACAAGTTTGGAATGATCGACCAAAAAACCACGAAGAAGCCTCAACTTTAAAATCGTCAAATTTGCAAAAAAGTAGGAAAAGTGGAGCGTAGAAGATTTGAAACAGGTGATTTGGAGCGATGAGACGAAAGACTGGGCTTTGATGGGTGCAAATGGTTCTGGTAGAAACAAGGGAAAAGGGGGCTAACAGATTGAGAAATTGAAGGAACTGTCAAGCTTGGTAAAGGAAGTCTTATGATAAGGGGTTGTTTCACAGCCAAAGGCATTAGATACTTGACCAGGATAGATGGCGGTCTCAATATGTATCCTACAAGACGAGTTACTTTGTACACTCAAGTACAATGGGTATCAAAACGACGACATAATGTTCCAGCAGGACAACAACCTGAAGCATTTATCGAGATTAGTGAAGAAATGGTTCAATGACAATGAAGTAGAGGTGCTGGATTAGTCCCCAGTCCTCAACCCAATTGAACACTTGTGGGTAGTGTTGAAGAAAAAGCTGTATTTGTACCCAAGTCGACTAAGTATGCACCAACATTGGGAACATGTAGAAGAGACCTGGGATCAGATTTCGGTTGAGGCATGCTTGAAAAAGGGTCAAAAGCATGCCAAGAAGTATTCAGGCAGTGTTGAAAGCCAAAGGTGGATTTACAAAATAATAAAAATTTAAATTTAGATTTTTAGGAGCAAAACAGTAACACTGCAGTTACATGACAAGAATCTGCATAACTAATCATATGCTAAATAATTGCAAGTCAAATTTATGTATGAGAAAGCCAAGATGATTGTCTATAAAATGATGGTAGTCTCATGTTTGAAGCTGTAGTGGATGGTGAGATATGGAGCATGAAAGTCTAAAGTTCAATACATTGTTACCCTTTTGCTGAGCAGTATAACCAAATTGTCATATGCTAATGTACCTGAAGTAGTCGTTGGCGGCAATCCTCTTCATCAGCTAGTCATGGCATCATCATGCTAATCACGCTCTGTGAGGCATTAGCAAGTCCCTCACTCCCTTATGTCACCAGACACCCTCCCTACCCCGCTGGCTAAATCTCACATAGGCCATAGGCACCATTGCGCCTGCTTCTGCCTTGACTATCGCTGGCTTAAGGAGGCTGGTGCCTATGCTGTGTGCAGCAGGATATCCCACAGGTGACTTGCTTGCAAGAAAAATAACAGTTGGTTTTTAAAGCGGGTTTAACCTCTGCAGAAAGCATGTGGATAAGATTTGTTGAAATTCCATCCTTTTAATACTACTGCAATTCATAGCAGGTTAGCCACTGGAAACACGTGTCACCAGCCTAAAGGAGATGCCATCAGACTCCTTTTCTGCTTTGGCTCTGTAATGTCAATTGATAATACAGTGGGGAAAAAAAGTATTTAGTCAGCCACCAATTGTGCAAGTTCTCCCACTTAAAAAGATGAGAGAGGCTTGTAATTGACATCATAGGTAGACCTCAGCTATGAGAGACAAAATGAGAAAACATATCTAGAAAATCACATTGTCTGATTTTTTTAAGAATTTATTTGCAAATTATGGTGGAAAATAAGTATTTGGTCAATAACAAAAGTTCATCTCAGTGCTTTGTTATATATTCTTTGTTGGCAATGACAGAGTTCAAATGTTTTCTGTAAGTCTTCACAAGGTTGGCACACACTGTTGCTGGTATGTTGGCCCATTCCTCCATGCAGATCTCCTATAAAGCAGTGATGTTTTGGGGCTGTCGATGGGCTACAAGGACTTTCAACTCCCTCCAAAGGTTTTCTATGGGCTTGAGATCTGGAGACTGGCTAGGCCACTACAGTACCTTGAAATGCTTCTTACAAAGCCATTTCTTCGTTGCCCTGGCAGTGTGCTTGGGATCACTGTCATGCTGAAAGACCCAGCCATGTTTCATCTTCAATGCTATTGCTGATGGAAGGAGGTTTGCACTCAAAATCTCACGATACATGGACCCATTCATTCTTTCATGTACACAGATCAGTCGTCCTGGTCCCTTTGCAGAGAAACAGCCCCAAAGCATGATGATGCCACCCCCATGCTTTACAGTAGGTATGGTATTCTTTGGATCCAACTCAGCATTCACTCTCTTCCAAACACGACGAGTTGTGTTTCTACCAAACAGTTCTACTTTGGTTTCATATGACCATATGACATTCTCCCAATACTCTTCTGGAACATCCAAATGCTCTCTAGCAAACTTCAGAGGGGCCCGGATATGTACTGGCTTAAGCAGGGGGACACGACTGGCACTGCAGGATTTGAGTCCCTGGCGGCGTAGTGTGTTACTGACGGTAGCCTTTGTTACGTTAGTCCCAGCTTTCTGCAGGTCATTCACTAGGTCCCCCCGTGTGGTTCTGGGATTTTTGCTCACCGTTCTGATGATCATTTTGACCCCACGGGGTCAGGGCCGGCGTTAGAGGGGCGCAAACTGGGCAATTGCCCAGGGACCCATCCCCAAAGGGGCCCCCGGGATTCGGAACCTGATGACTCCGGATCCCGGAGTCAGGCCCGGCCAAAGCAATAACAGAAAGGGACCGCAGGGCCCCTTTCCGAGGTGACAAAAAATAACAAACATTTTTACTCACCTGTCCTTGGCGTCCGACGTCATCTTCTGGCGTTCCGGACATTACTGCTGAGGCGCTGAGGCCTGGCCTCAGCGGTCATGTGGGGCGTGCCTCACGTAATCGCTGAGACCCAATCACAGGCCTCAGAGGTGACGTCAACAACGCGTGACGTCAACAACGCGTGACGTCAGCCGCAGAGAAGAAGAAGCCAGCGCCGGCGGGGATAGCGGAGCAGCGCGAGGAGGCCCAGGGGAGTTAAGACAAGGTGAGTATAACTGTTTGTTATTTTACCTTACTTACCCCGGGCCTTCGATTATTATACTCTGGGGTCTGAAGAGACCCCAGAATATAATATAATAATAGCACTGTAGGGCCCCTGTGGAGCAATATACTGGGGGCCCCCTCTGGATAGCATATTATACAGGGGGCCCCCTCTGGATAGCATATTATACTGGGGGCCCCCTCTGGATAGCATATTATACTGTGTGGGGCCACTGTGGAGCATTATACTGGGGAAGGGGCCCCTCTGGATAGCATGTTATATTCTGTGGGGCCTCTGTGGAAAATTATAATGTGTGGGGGGGGGCCTCTGGAGATAATGTTATATTCTGTGGGGCCACTTTGGAGCATTATGCTCTCCAGAGGGGCCCCCCAGTATAATGCTCCAAAGTGGTCCCACAGAATATAACATGCTCTCCAGAGACCCCCCACTTTATAATACTCCATAGAGGCCCCGCAGAATATAACATGTTCTCCAGAGGGCCCCCTCCCCAGTATAATGCTCCACAGTGGCCCCACTCAGTATAATATGCTCTCCAGAGCCCCCCCAGTATAATGCTCCACTGTGGCCCCACACAGTATAATATGCTCTCCAGAGGGGCCCCCCAGTATATTATACTGTGCGGGGCCACCGTGGAGCATTATACTGGGGGGGGGGGCTCTGGAGAGCATGTTATTCTGTTTTGGGCCACCGTGGAGCATTATACTGGGGGGGGCTCTGGAGAGCATGTTATTCTGTTTTGGGCCACTGTGGAGCATTATACTGGGGGGGGGCTCTGGAGAGCATATTATACTGTTTTGGGCCACCGAGTATTATACTGGGGAAACCTCTCTGGGCAGTATATTATACTGTGTGGAGGCCATTCTGGAGCATGTTATACTGAGTGGGGTCACTGTGGAGCATTATTCTGGGGGGGGCATCAGCAGAGCATATTATATTGCATGGCGCCACTGTGGGGAATTATTTGGGGGGGCCTAATGAGCATTATACTAGGGGGCCCTCTGGGGAGCATATTATACTGCGTGGGGCCTACTGTGGAACATTATACTGGGGGGGACGCTCTGGGGAGCATAATATATTGCGTGGGGCCACTCTGGAGCAAAATACTGGAGGAGGCACTGTGGAGCATTATACTAGCGGGGGCCCTCTGGGGAGCATATTATACTATGGGCCACTGTGGAGCTTTATACTGGGGGAATGGACAGTGTGAGGAGCCTGTTATACTGTGTGGGGCCACTGTGGAGTGTATTATATTGTGTGGGGCTTTTCGGGAGCATATTATACTGGCCATTGTAGAGCATTATACTGGGGGGGACTGTGGGGAACATATTATACTGTGGGGGACCACTGTGGAGCATTATACTGGGGGAACCCCTCTGGGGGAGTATATTATACTGTGTGGAGGTCATTATGGAGCATGTTATACTGTGTTAGGCCACTGTGGAGCATTATACTGGGGGGGCATTGTGTGGTGCATATTATACTGTATGGAGCATATTATATTGTGTGGGGCTGCTGGGGAGCATATTGTACTGTCTGGGGCCACTAAGGGGTAGTATACTGTGTGGGCCACTGTGGAGTATTATACTGTGTGGAACCTTACAAACCATGTGGGACCACAATGGGGGGCTCAGGGGAGCATTTTATACTGTTTGGGGTCACTGTGGAGCATTATATACCATGTGGGGAAACTGGAGGGCTCAGGAGAGCATTTTATACTGTGGAGCATTATATACCATGTAGAGCATTATACTGTGGGGGGGGGGGGGCTCACAATTCCTGCTGGCAGCCCTGTATGCTATGTCTGCATCACAGCTCCCTCACTATAATCTTGCACATATGTGTAGTGCTCCATGGCCATGTCATTCCCCATACAGTACTTTGCATGAACTGGCCATGGAGTTATTGGGGCCTGCCCAGTACTATAGGGGCTGACTATACGGGGGAACATACTCAGTAACACAAGATAGTTAACACATATGTAAGACTTCAGTGAAGGAGCCGTGGTGTAGGCTATTAGCAGGAAGCTGTTGGGTGGGGCCCCAGAACAAGTTCCTTTGGTGGGCCTAAGGCCCTTCAGTCCGACACTGTATAACGGAGAACTATTATATATAAGGGTGGGTTACTATATATAATTGGGAAACTTAAGTATGAGGGGGCTATTATTTATGAGAGGGGAACTATTTATAAGGGGGGTATAATTGTTAAGTGGGCTTATTTATAAAGGGGGCTATTAGTGATAATGGGGACTATTATTTATAAGGGTAACTATTATTTATGAGGGGGATATTATTTTTAAGGGAGCAGTATTATTTTTACGGGGTGACTGTTACTGATAAGGGGGGATATTACTGATACAGGGCACTATTTATCATTTATAAGGGAGCTATTATTAATAAAGGTGTAAGATTATTTATAAGCAGGGACTATTATTTATAAGGAGGTGCTATAATAACTGATGACTGGGTGCAAAAATCTAATAGGTGGTACAAAGGTGCTCATTTGAGTTGTGTGTGGTAAAATGGGGCTTGTTATTACTTTTTTGTTGGCAGAAAGGAGGCGTTATTATAGGGGTTGTCACTGGAAGGCGATGGTGTTGTTTGCATATCAGCATTTGGGGCCCCGCTTTTAATTTTTGCCCAGGGCCCCACTTTGTCTAAAACCGGCCTTGCACGGGGTGAGATCTTGCTCGGAGCCCCTGATCAAGGGAGATTGTCAGTGGTCTTGTATGTCTTCCATTTTCTAATTATTGCTCCCACAGTTGATTTCTTCACACCAAGCTGCTTGACTATTGCAGATTCAGTCTTCCCAGCCTGGTGCAGGTCTACAATTTTGTTTCTGGTGTCCTTCCACAGCTCTTTGGTCTTCACCATAGTGGAGTTTGGATTGTGACTGTTTGAGGTTGTCGACAGGTGTCTTTTATACTGATAACAATTTCAAACAAAAAATCTTGCTTGTTTGTAGGTGACCAAATACTTATTTTCCACCATAATTTGCAAATAAATTCTTAAAAAATTAGACAATGTAATTTTCTAGATAGCATTTGGATGTTCCAGAAGTGTATTGGGAGAATGTCATATGGTCAGATGAAACCAAAGTAGAACTGTTTGGTAGAAACACAACTCGTCGTGTTTGGAGGAGAGTGAATGCTGAGTTGCATCCAAAGAACACCATACCTACTGTGAAGCATGGGGGTGGCAACATCATGCTTTGGGGCTGTTTCTCTGCAAAGGGACCAGGACGAGTGATCCGTGTACATGAAAGAATGAATGGGGCCATGTATCGTGGGATTTTGAATGCAAACCTCCTTCCATCAGCAAGGGCATTGAAGATGAACCATGGCTGGGTCTTTCAGCATGACAATGATCCCAAGGACACCACCAGGGCAACGAAGGAGTGGCTTCTTAAGAAGCCATTCAAGGTCCTGGAGTGGCCTAGCCAGTCTCCAGATCTCAACCCCATACAAAACCTTTGGAGGGAGTTGAAAGTCCGTGTTGTCCAGCGACAGCCCCAAAACATCACTGCTCTAGAGGAGATCTGCATGGAGGAATGGGCCAACATACCAGCAACAGTGTGTGCCAACCTTGTGAAGACTTACAGAAAACGTTTGACCTCTGTCATAGCCAACAAAGAATATATAACAAAGCATTGAGTTGAACTTTTGTTATTGACCAAATACTTATTTTCCACCATGATTTGTAAATAAATTCTTTATAAATCAGACAATGTGATTTTCTGGATTTGTTTTCTCATTTTGTCTCTCATAGTTGAGGTCTACCTATGATGTCAATTACAGGCCTCTCTCATCTTTTTAAGTGGGAGAACTTGCACAATTGGTGGCTGACTAAATACTTTTTTTCCCCACTGTATGTCAACATAAAAACCATGGGATGGGAGTAGTAGCAGCAATTTTCAGCAGTGACCAATAAGCACTCAATTCCTTCCTTCAACTCAGCTCCTGAGTTGGGGCATGTGATGAGGTGGCCTACACGGTACCTAATTGTGTTGGTAGTTCTCCTAGGGCGCTTCCAGTTGGTGGCAGCCTTCAGTCTTACTGAGTCAGGTAATGGTGTTTGTAAGCTGGAAGCCTGCAAACTATATACATACAGTAGCACAAATTCATCAATATAATGTACCAAACATTTGGCATTAAGAACTATTTTCACATTTTAATGTACAGTTTGAGCACCCAGGCTTTTAGAAATTTTATGTTAGAAGACACTCTTTAGTGAACAGAGCCTTAAGTGAATCAGAAAGTATGCAATGCAGAGAGACATACAGTAGCTGCATCAGCAGTGCATAAAGCCCCTGACAGAGCATACAAATTTTGTGCATCCGTATTGCTTATACTCCATAGAGACAATGCTGTGCTTACAGTACAGAAAAACCCTGCTTCAGCAGACAAACTTGGTTTACCCGAATTGCCGATAGCTGGGTTTGAGTCAAATGTTCCTGAAGTAAGAAGAAGTAAGTTGAAATTTCTGGGCCCAACATTCTCCTAAGTTATTATCTGCTTTAGTAGGTCTTTGTGTACACCACTGGATTGTTGGACAAATGTGGCAGGTCCACAATTCCCTCTAATTTTAATAGGCAGTGTCTGGGCATTTTACCAAAAATCATATATGCTTTAGCATGCTCTAAAACTTGGGCAAACAGAACTGGGGTATTTACAAATCTCATACTGTTAAAACATCCATTCCACAGGGTCTCTGTCCATTTGGTAAATATTGCACTGGATAGGATTTTATCATGGGCAGCAAAAGATATTTCCTGTATATGTTCTGAATTTTTTCTGGATATTGTTCACTACTCTTAGCTCTTGTATGTATTGTTGAAACAAGCTTTGACTCTGTCCTGTTTCTACAGGCCAAATGTTATACAGCATGGTCTCTCAAGTACAGTTCAGGGAGCTTTACCTGCTCCGCAGAATATAATCACAGTAACAGTGCTTTTTAATTTGTTTTAGAAGTTATAGACAGAAATTCTCAGTTTGTTGCACATTAATCTGACAAGAATACTGGGAAAGGCTGTGAGCAGTGAGCTACTAATCCACTTTTATCTGGAGTTCATGACACTCACTCTGCCTAATGCAGAGGCCTATTGATTTTCTGCTTTGTGTTTTTCCATTATGTTATAAAAGGGTTAGAAAAGCTCAGTATCCTATGCCTTGTGCTTCTCACCTGGTAAGAGCAAGAGGTGGAGTATAGACACTATTGGGAATTATTGCATTTTACACACACCAATGCTCACACTGTATAGTTGCAAATTAAGTTTCTATATACAATAATCAGTGTTTTGGGAGAAAATACATTTATTATTCGATAATACTAGAATTACTAGTATTAATAGTAACAATAGAAATTTTATTTTTTAGGTTCATTTTATTTTGTATGATTTACTCGTATTTCTAACTAATCCAGCAGAAAAAGAATGCATAAAACTTTTACTATATAAATATATAAAAAGAAGACTGCCAGGCCGTCTACAAAAGACAAACATATAAATACATCTAAACACTATCACAAGACCATGCCATATGCACAGCTTAACCCCCTTCCCACTCCATGCTATAATAGTATGTTGTGGCATGTATATAGTTCAGGCTCAGCTCAGTACTAATACGGCGCTGTAATGCCGCGGGCAGAGAAGCTGTACCTGCTGCATTACATCCTGCTCTCGGCTGTATTACACCCCCTGGATGCCGTGATCAATAGCGATTACGGCCCAGGGGCAAGATCGCCCTCCCCTGTCACCCCTCAGACCCCCTGCGATAAGATTGTGGGTTCCGAGGGGTTGTCATGGCAGCCAGGAGGCCGGGCCATGGCCTCCTGACTTCCTATGCACAGTTCCCATAGGAACTACTGTGCGATGTTCTGCAATACTATGTAAAAACTACGTTTTAGGGGGCGGAGCCTAGCCGTGGATAGAGATGGCTGCGTAGTCTGAGAGCTCCCGGCCTGAGTCCTATTTAGCGACCTTCCCAGCGACAAGCCCGTGGCCTTCGGGCATAGCTTTTACCAGTACCGGTATCTTACTTACGGAGATGCCCAGAAAAAGGAAGTCGGTGGTGAATCCGCAGAAGATTTCCGACTTTTACCTCCCTCACGGGGGAGGGGGGGGGCCAAAATGGAGTCGGCCCGCGCTCAAGTGCGGAATCCAGAGCCTCAACTCCCTCTCGCGACCCTCCGGAGGAGATAATCACACTCTCCGCACACAGGAGAGTGCTCTCGGCCCCCTCCTTACCGCAGCTGCTGTCACGGAGTCACCTGGGCCTTCTCCCTGGCAGGCCGGGGCCTATACTGATAACGGGCCTCTGCAACATGGCGCCTCAACACTCATGTGCACCGCTAACCTGGAGAAGTCTCAGTCACCTACCGCTAGCCCGGTTAAGCAAAGACCCAGGCTCCAAAATAGCGACTCCCAGGATGAAGAGGAGAGTGTTAGTGCACAGCCTACTCCTCCATCCATCGATTTTTTTTGCAGATATACCAGAGACGGAGAATCCACTAACTGAGGCCTCCATGAAAAATATGCTTATGGCCTTCTTGCGACTTCACATAATTCGCTTATAGATGCTCACCATGAGGTGGAGACGGATGTGTCGTTTTTAAAAGCTAAAATAGCTGACTTAGAAGATCGTTCACGACGAAACAATCTAAAATTCAGAGGGATTCCGGAGTCCGTATCTACGAATAATTTAACGACATTCCTCCAGGATCTGATCCGATCACTGATACCGAACCTCACGGCGATAGATCTAACCATTGATAGAGCTCACAGGGTTCCCAGACCATCCCATTTGGATGAAGCTATACCTAGAGATGTTTTAGCTAAAATTCATTTCTATCGCACTAAGGAACTGGTTTTGATGACCTCCCGAAAAGTAGACCGCCTACCTGAACCATATCACAAAATATCCATTTATTCGGATTTATCAGCCACAACCTTACAAAAAAGGCGACAATTCCTCACTATTACCACGGCCTTACGCCAGCATCACATTTTATACAAATGGGGATTTCCGGTCCGTGTGATCATTTCCCGAGATAATTTTGTGCATGTTATGAAAAGTCTGGAGGAAGGAAGAAGCCTGCTCAAAAGATGGAACATTCCGATTGCCGAGATACCACCCAAACAACCACCGGGTCCCGTGTCGGAAGGTTGGCATCAAGTGAAGGCCCGAGGACATCCACGCAAAGGGCTACAAAGCTAAAGACTCACTTTCTGTTGGATTTCGCATGTCCACTGTTGTTGAACTTATCCCCCAAGATTACGACAGCCGCTGGTCCGCTGTACCACGTTCTTTTTTTTTCTTTTATTTGACTCTGCTACAAGGGTTTACTCATTGGCTATGTAATTTGCATGGTTTGTTTCCTTTTTGGTTTTGGCACATTGGGCGAAGTGAATACAGAAGGTGGAGATGGCCTCACCTCGCAATGACAGTGACACCTACTGGTATAAGTAGTTGCCGTAAGATTCTTAAAGCATTTCTAACTATATATCATGGTGCTTAAAATTGTGTCCATGAATGTCAGGGGTTTGAACTCCCCTCAAAAACGAGCCAATTTATGGCGTGAGGTCCGAGCTCATAACTGTGACATTCTTGCTCTACAAGAGACGCACCTTTTAGAGGCGGATGCCTTTCGCATTAATAACCCTGCATATCCGCATGTGTTTCATGCTCACTACTCCTCAAAGCGTAGAGGGACTCTAATTGGGATTAGAGATTCAGTAGCGTTTCAATTGTTGTCTCACTACGCTGACCTGGGAGGGCGATTTGTAATATTGGTCTGTGTTCTTAATAATGTCACTTATACGCTGGTATCAGTCTATGCCCCAAACAAGAAGCAGGTAGCATTTCTAGGGAGACTTGTGAGAGCGGTAGAAAAAAGGAAGCAAGGGTGTCTAATATTAATGGGTGACTTTAATATGGCTCCGAACCCGCTAGTAGATACTACTTCTGGCATATTAACGCGTCACCCCTCTTTCTTGCAGGCTTTATGGCGCCATGAACTATTTGACGTCTGGCGTATCTTACATAACACCGAAAAAGACTATACGTATCACTCTATCGTCCATAATAGCTACTCACGAATACATTTGTTCCTAATTGAGCAATCTAGCATTCCCCTTGTTAAGCAGTCTGAGATATCTCAAATAACCTGGTCAGACCATGCAGCGATAACCATGTCCATAGCGGAAAAATATGAATCCGCTAGAGCATATGTATGGAGGTGTAATGAATTTGTAATGTCACAGCCAAAGCTAAAAGCGACGTTAGAAAATAATCTGAAGGAATTCTTTCGGATTAACGCCCCCTCTGCTCCTGGCCCTGAAATATTGTGGAGCTCTCACAAGGCCTTTATTAGAGGTACGTTTATTCGCCTTGGGCATATAGAAAAGAAAAATAGAATGGCAGAAATGGATCGACTGCTCCGTCAAATAAGAACTATCGATACCAGCAACAAACGGTCTCCTTCTCCTTTATATGCAACGAAATTGATGGCACTGCGCCAGCAGCTGACCGCTTATCTATTGCACAAATGTGAGAAAAACCTAAAAAGGGTTAGAGCTACGTATTACTCTCAATCTAATAAAGCGGGCAAACTCTTAGCATCTAAACTTAAACAAAAGCATGCAAAATCCAGGATCCCATTTATACATAGTAGAGATGGTACTCATAAAATTTATGACCCAAACTGTATCGCCAACGCCTTTAAGGTTTTCTATGAAGGACTCTATAATTTAGCAGGGGACTCTTCCACGGTCCTCCCAACCAATTATGATATTGAGCGATTCCTTAGAGGTGCTCAGCTACCTGCACTCACTGAGTCACAGCTGGACTCCCTAAATGCACCTATTACCTCCGCAGAGCTGTTAATCATAATTAAATCATTGCCATCCCACAAGTCTCCGGGCCCTGACGGCCTTACTAATGAATACTACAAATATTTCACTTCAGTCCTGATGAGCCCGCTACTGTCGTTTTTGACAGCGGTGGTGGATTCTGGTAACATCCCAAAAGAAAACCAAGAAGCCTTGGTAGTTACGCTGCCAAAGCCTGGCAAATCCGCCGACAATCCCCAAAACTTTAGACCTATATCGCTATTGAACACAGATTTAAAAATTTATGCTAAACTAATAGCAAGCAGATTGGCAGTTTGCCTTCCAAGCTTGATAAGACATGACCAGGTGGGGTTTGTTAAGGGAAGGCAATCATACGATAACACTAGACGTATTTTAAACATAATACATTATGTTGAATCTAGGAGGGAAGAGGCGGTGGTCCTTGCATTGGACGCAGAAAAGGCGTTCGATCGCATTTGCTGGTCGTATGTCTTCTTGGTACTCAGACACATTGGGTTTTCTGGAGCCATTTTAAGAGCAATTGAGGCGCTGTATTCGGCACCTTCTGCAAGGGTGTTCACTAATGGAGTAGTATCAGATCCTTTCCTAATAACAAATGGGACCAGACAAGGGTGCCCCCTGTCACCCCTAATATTTGTTCTTTCTATAGAACCCTTAGCCCAGGTACTTAGACTAGATCCGGGAGTGAGAGGCATTGACATAGGAGATAAATCTCATATTATCTCGCTATATGCAGATGATATTATTCTCACTTTGTCCAAACCGCACACATCTATTTCTCGCCTTATGGGAATTATTAATAAATTTGGGCAATTATCGTATTACAAATTAAACATGGCTAAATCGCAGGCATTGCCTTTAAATGTTCCTCCACCCTTGCTTCAACACCTAAAATCGACTTATGATTTTGATTGGAGGGAGGACAACGTCCAGTATTTGGGAATACAGGTGACGGCATCCTTGGGGACTCTTTACAAAAGTAACTATACACCAATGTTAAAGACACTGCAAGAGGAGACTGAGCGATTGTCCAAAACAGATGTTTCCTGGATAGGACAGGTAGCGGCTTTTAAGATGTTGCTATTGCCGAGACTCTTATACCTGTTCCGCACACTCCCGATACCCATCCCTATTTCCTTTTTTGAAACAGCACAAAGGGTGATTTCAAAGTACGTATGGAATGGAAGGAGACCTAGAATCAATAAAAGCTTTCTATTTAAGCAACGGGAGGTAGGAGGGCTGGGGGTACCAATAGTGAGGAACTATTACAGTATATAGCTTCATTGGTCACTCAGTGCGTGAGGTGGAAGTCAACGGATACCTCGGTGCCATGGTTGCACATAGAGCAGGCGTTTATATCTCCCTTAAAACTGGAGGATGCGCTATGGTTGCCCTTTTGGGGTGTCCCTGCTCCGAGGTCCTTCACCCCAATTATGTGTGCCTCGATAACGGCATGGAAGCTACTTCATGGGAAAGCAAATCCAATGAAGCATTTTTATATTGAAGAGATGCCTTTGTCATTGATGGCCTGGGTGGTTGATGACGTAGGGGTCTCGGGCTGGGAATCGAGGGGAATCAAGCATATTTCTCAATTATACTCTGATGCTAAAAAACCTATATCGTTTGTAGACCTAAGACAACAATACGGAATTCATATAGGCGATTTCCTTAAATACTTTCAAATATGGCACTTCATATCTAAAAATCCTGTGACGACCCTACCACATAGTAGCTCACTCTTCACCTGGCTATCGACTAATATGAAAGGACTGCGCTTTCTATATGATAAAATGGATGGAGTGTCGACTTTTACTAGATCTACTCTGTTCCGCTGCTAGGAGAGGGACCTGGGGATGGTCATTACTCCAGAGGAATGGCAGCAAGCAATTATACTGATCCATTTGTCTTTAAAGTGTAGCACTCACATTGAGACAGCCACAAAAATCATTTTACGGTGGTACAGGACCCCGTCCACTCTACAGTTGGCGTATCCCTCGGTGTCCGGGAATTGTTGGAGGGGTTGTGGAGGCAGAGGAACCCTCCTTCACATTCTGGGGACTTGCCCTGTAATTCGTGGGTACTGGGACAGTGTCTTTGACATGCTTTCAGAGCTGTTTGGCCTCCAACTCCCCCATACGGTACATATGGCTATTCTGCTAATTGGAATCCCTGGAGAGTGGAATAAATACAAGCAACTCATTTGTAAAATTTTAACTATAGCTAAATTGATGTTAGTACAGAGATGGAAGTCAGTGGCCTCTCCATCCATGTCAGCTCTGGTACTAGCCATTAATAACACATATTCCTATGAGAGGATAATCGCAATGGGAAACAATTCTTTTTCTAGATTTGAGAAAGTCTGGAATGCATGGATTTATTCTAGATTCCTTATGTAGAAGACATCAAAGTGCTACAAGAATTCACTCGAGGTGGTTGTAATAGATATGGGGATGGATGTCAGATTCACCAAACCAATTGACAGAGGAGTTGGGAGGGAACAGCTAGAGCCGCAGTTATGTGTCAAATGTCATTTGCATGAACGCAAACCCAGGGGAGAAGGGAAAATTGTTCATGGAGTATCTACCCTGGGCATAGATCACGACAGCCCTATGACGTGTGCCTAAAAGTTATATGTTATTGTTAATGTTTACTTTATAAGTAATATTTCTCATTTGTTTTTGGAGATATGCAGTTCAAAGATTGTATCTAGAAAATTGTACCACAGTGCATGTCAATGTATATCACATTGTATATCGATAATGTTCTTTATTTTATATTCTGAAAACTTGAATAAAAATTATTGAAACTAAAACTACGTTTTATTTGTAAAAGCAGTAAAACATAATAAAAACCAATACAAATATGGTATCGCTGTAATCGTAATGACCCATTGGACAAAGCTGCCATGTCATTTTTAATGCAGAGTGAACGCGGTAGAAACAAAATGCAAAAAATTATGACAGAATTGTGTGTTATTTCACATGGACCCCCAAAAAACGTAAATAAAAATTAATGAAAACATTATATGTACCCCAAAATGATGACAAATGAAAGTACAACTCATCATGCAAAGAATAAGCCCTCACATAGCTACGTGGACAGAAAAATAAAAAAGTTATGAATTTTGGAATACAGGGAGGAAAAATATGAAAAAAGTCACTGAGCATTAACATGCAAACTACCCTGCACTTTAAGGGGTTAAAGTACCATAGCCACACTGGAGATACCTAGTACAAGGGACCTTACTCTGTCTTGCCACACTGTTTTATTATCTGACAAATAAAGATGACACAAGAATGGTCTTACCAGAGCGTGTCAAATCAGAGGCCCCGTGGGTAGATTCAGATCATATTCCATATATTCTGGATATACAGTGGGTATGGAAAGTATTCAGACCCCTTTAAATTTTCCACTCTTTGTTTCATTGCAGCCATTTGCTAAAAGCAAAAAAGTTCATTTTATTTCTCATTAATGTACACTCAGCACCCCATCTTGACAGAAAAAAACAGAAATGTAGATATTTTTGCAAATTTATTAAAAAAGAAAAACTGAAATATCACATGGTCATAAGTATTCAGACCCTTTTCTCAGTATTGAGTAGAAGCACCCTTTTGAGCTAGTACAGCCATGAGTCTTTTTGGGAATGATGCAACAAGTTTTTCACATCTGGATTTGGGGATCCTCTGCCATTCTTCCTTGCAGATACCTCTCCAGTTTCGTCAGGTTGGATGGTGAACGTTGGTGGACAGCCATTTTCAGGTCTCTCCAGAGATGCTCAATTGGGTTGACATCAGGGCTCTGGCTGGGCCAGTCAGGAATGGTCACAGAGTTGTTCCGAAGCCACTCCTTTGTTATTTTAGCTGTGTGCTTAGGGTCATTGTCTTGTTGGAAGGTGAACCTTCGGCCCAGTCTGTGGTCCAGAGCACTCTGGAAGAGGTTTTCTTCCAGGATATCTCTGTACTTGGCCGCATTCATCTTTCCTTCAATTGCAACCAGTCGTTCTGTCCCTGCAGCTGAAAAACACCCCCATAGCATGATGCTGTCACCACTATGTTTCACTGTTGGGATTGTATTGGGCAGGTGATGAGCAGTGCCTGGTTTTCTCCACACATACCGCTTAGAATTAACGCCAAAAAGTTCAATTTTCGTCTCATCAGACCAGAGAATTTTATTTCTCATAGTCTGGGAGTCCTTCATGTGTTTTGTGGCAAACTCTATGCGGGCTTTCATATGTCTTGCACTGAGGAGAGGCTTCCTTCGGGCCACTCTGCCATAAAGCCCCGACTGGTGGAGGGCTGCATTGATAGTTGACTTTGTGGAACTTTCTCCCATCTCCCTACTGCATCTCTGGAGCTCAGCCACAGTGATCTTTGGGTTCTTCTTTACCTCTCTCACCAAGGCTCTTCTCCCACGATTGTTCAGTTTGGCTGGACGGCCAGGTCTAGTAAGAGTTCTGGTCGTCCCAAACTTCTTCCATTTAAGGATTATGGAGGCCACTGTGCTCTTAGGAACCTTGAGTGCTGCAGAAATTCTTTTGTAATCTTGGCCAGATCTGAGCCTTGCCACAATTCTGTATCTGAGCTCCTTGGGCAGTTCCTTTGACCTCATGATTCTCATTTGCTCTGACATACACTGTGAGCTGTGAGGTCTTATATAGACAGGTGTGTGCCTTTCCTAATCAACTCCAATCAGTTTAATTAAACACAGCTGGACTCCAATGAAGGAGTAGAACCGTCTCAAGGAGGATCAGAAAGAAATGGACAGCATGTGAGTTAAATATGAGTGTCACAGCAAAGGGTCTGAATACTTATGACCATGTGATATTTCAGTATTTCTTTTTTAATAAATGTGCAAAAATATCTACATTTCTGTTTTTTTCTGTCAAGATGGGGTCCTGAGTGTACATTAATGAGAAATAAAATGAACTTTTTTGCTTTTAGCAAATGACTGCAATGAAACAAAGAGTGAAAAATTTTAAAGGGGTCTGAATACTTTCCGTACCAACTGTACGGATGAAATTCTTGGTCTATTATTCCCTGGTCTGTACCCTATATGACCCACGAGAAAAATCCTCCCACTCCAACGCATCTCATCCTTAGTCACAAGGACTCATCAGAGGACTTGTAAGATCCCAAGTAAACATTTTGTTCTGTTTTATAATATACAACTGACCAGCAATATTATTAAACGCCGGATATCGAAACATATCAGGGTCTCTGGTGTTATATTCGTTAGGACAATCACCTACATCAGAATAAAGTGAAATGTCGGAATTATATTGAGTTTCGCTATATGAGTATTCTGACCCTATAAAAATATTTACCCCATGTAATAGGGGATTTACATTAGTCGGTGGAAGATAATTGATTTTTATTTTCACTATCTGGGAAACCACACTATTTCCCCACTAACTCCTAGGATTGGGGAGCATTCTGGAGGCACAGTTTTGGTGTCCCTTCCTTCATAAACCCTAAACCTGTGGGTGAACCCTTAGCTGCTCTTGCACAGTTTGTACATTTGCTGTAACATGCCTTCTTACTGGGAAGGTACTAGCGGAATTTAAGCCTCCCTTTTAACCTGATTAGGGACTCATCTATTGAAATGTTCTGATCTGGGACTGTAGGATACACGCAAGGAGACTGCTTGTATGCTAAAAAATGAACTGTAGTATAAAAATGTTCTAAAGTCAAAAAAAGGCCCTGTTGTAAAAAGTCTTTATATAGATAAAGACTTCTATATATATGTAGCAATTCTAACTAAATTTAGATTGTTACAAACAAAAACAAAAAAACCTGTGGCTAAAAATTGAGCAGATGCCTGTTAGTACTGTATATCACTGTACTGTATATCTGGCGGTCAATGCCGCAGGACACACACAAGGAGACGGCTTGTGTGCTAAAATATAACTTTAGTATAAAAGTGTACTACAGTAAAAAACAGACTCTGTCCTAAAAGCTACATATATATAAACAGTACAGACCAAAAGTTTGGACACACCTTCTCATTCCAGGAGTTTTCTGTATTTTCATGACTATAAAAATTGTAGATTCACACTGAAGGCATCAAAACTATGAAGTAACACATGTGGAATTATATACTTAACAAAAAAGTGTGAAACAACTGAAAATATGTCTTATATTCTAGGTTCTTCAAAGTAGCCACCTTTTGCTTTGATTACTGCTTTGCACACTCTTGGCATTCTCTTGATGAGCTTCAAGAGGTAGTCACCTGAAATGGTTTTCACTTCACAGGTGTGCCCTGTCAGGTTTAATAAGTGGGATTTCTTGCCTTATAAATGGGGTTGGGACCATCAGTTGTGTTGTTCAGAAGTCAGGTGGATGCACAGCTGATAGTCCTACTGAATGGAGTGTTCAAATTTGTATTATGGCAAGAAAAAAGCAGCTAAGTAAAGAAAAACGAGTGGCCATCATTACTTTAAGAAATGAAGGTCAGTCAGTCCGAAAAATTGGGAAAACTTTGAAAGTGTCCCCAAGTGCAGTGGCCAAAACCATCAAGCGCTACAAAGAAACTGGCTCACATGAGGACCGCCCCAGGAAAGGAAGACCAAGAGTCACCTCTGCTGCAGAGGATAAGTTCATCCGAGTCACCAGCCTCAGAAATTGCAGGTTAACAGCAGCTCAGATTAGAGACCAGGTCAATGCCACACAGAGTTCTAGCAGCAGACACATCTCTACAACAACTGTTAAGAGGAGACTGTGTGCAGCAGGCCTTCATGGTAAAATAGCTGCTAGGAAACCACTGCTAAGGACAGGCAACAAGCAGAAGAGACTTGTTTTGGCTAAAGAACGCAAGGAATGGACATTAGACCTGTGGAATTCTGTGCTTTGGTCTGATGAGTCCAAATTTGAGATCTTTGGTTCCAACCACCGTGTCTTTGTGCGACGCAAAAAAGGTGAACGAATGGACTCTACATGCCTGGTTCCCACTGTGAAGCATGGAGGAGAAGGTGTGATGGTGTGGGGGTGCTTTGCTGGTGACACTGTTGGGGATTTATTCAAAATTGAAGGAATACTGAACCAGCATGGTTACCACAGCATCTTGCAGTGGCATGCTATTCCATCCGGTTTGCGTTTAGTTGGACCATCATTTATTTTTCAACAGGACAATGACCCCAAACACATCTCCAGACTGTGTAAGGGCTATTTGACGAAGAAGGAGAGTGATGGGGTGCTACGCCAGATGACCTGGCCTCCACAGCCACCAGACCTGAACCCAATCGAGATGGTTTGGGGTGAGCTGGACCACAGAGTGAAGGCAAAAGGGCCAACAAGTGCTAAGCATCTCTGGGAACTCCTTCAAGACTGTTGGAAGACCATTTCAGGTGACTACCTCTTGAAGCTCATCAAGAGAATGCCAAGAGTGTGCAAAGCAATAATCAAAGCAAAAGGTGGCTACTTTGAAGAACATAGAATATAAGACATATTTTCAGTTGTTTCACACTTTTTTGTTAAGTATATAATTCCACATGTGTTAATTCATAGTTTTGATGCCTTCAGTGTGAATCTACAATTTTTATAGTCATGAAAATACAGAAAACTCTTGGAATGAGAAGGTGTGTCCAAACTTTTGGTCTGTACTGTATATATATATATATATATATATATATATATATATATGCAATTCTAACTAATTCTAACTATAAATTACATTATTAGAAATAAAAGGCCCTGTCCTAAAAGTTATCCTAAGGTGGAGATACAGGGATGCAAAAAAAATAAAAAAAATAAGAGGGGGTTAACCAAAAAAAAACACAACAAAAGGGGGGGAAAAAAGCTCCCCAAAAGGGTCTGGTGCTGATTAGGGGGCCTATTCTAATCAGCAGCAAGTGGGAAGGGGGGGGGGAGGAACAGAAATGAAACAAAAAAAAAAGTACAGGGACATTGGTGGAAGGAGGGATGGAGGGTAATGCCAGGAGGCCCTTCAGGAGGCTCGTTTATTGCCAGGAGGCACTATCAGAGGCTCACAGTAACAGCACAGTAACTTTTCTGCGTCCTATTCGCAGAGGGAGTACCGTGAGCAAAGCAGTTATTGTTAATTTGAACTGGCTTCTCTGCCTGCAATTGGTCGGTCTGTACAGACCGACATATTGCAGCGTCCTGGGGTTTGTTTGCACAGTACACCTCCCTGATTCTTGACTATATATAGCACCAATCACTTACCTACTGGCACAGATCATTGGATCTGTGCTGGCAAGATACTATTGGCCAATCAGATTTGATCAGCCAATAACAACAATCGCCGTTACTGGGGGGCAAGATTTCCCCCAAGACATTGCCTCTAGGTTGTCTGCTGTCATGAACAGCAGCAATCGTCTACTGGACTTCTTGCAACACGTTGTACTATTACAAGCATGTTTCAAGAAGTCACTGGCTTCAGCTCCCTAATAGTAAGTCACTGAATTGGAGTGGAATTAAAAAAATATATATATATAATAAAACTTAACATTTATTATAATCTAATAAAGTGGACAAGCCACTATTTATGTGAGTGTCTAAAAATATATATGGTATTGTGATGACGATCACTGGAAACTCATAAATAAAACAAATCTGATTCCAGCCCAATACTCGCATCCCATATAGATAACCCAAAGCTATAATTAACACATCAGCTGAATGCCTGGTGTCAGAGCAGTATGTGCAACTCCAAGATCACCTCTAATAAAAGTGGACAAGCCACTGTTTATGTGAGCGTCTAAAGAATATGTGGTATATACAATCACTTCCATTTGCTCCTGATGAACTCATTTCAATAATTTAATGGTGGAAACGTGTTGAGCTTTTAAATCAGCACTGGGATCAATTGTTCTCAGGGCTGTTGTTTGTTTAGCAGTTTAGAGCTTGCAAATTGGTGCTGTAATTAATTACTCTTAACACTTTGTTTGTATAGCAGTCTAGGTGATTTTGGAGCAGCACTACTGCTCTGACACCAGGCATTAGCTTATTAAGTGGGCGCCGCTGTTTGTATACCAGCCTAGGTGATCTTGGAGTTGCACATACTGCTCTGACACCAGACATTCAGCTGATGTGTTAATTATAGCTTTGGGTAATCTATATGGGATGCGAGTATTGGGCTGGAATCAGATTTGTTCTGTTTATGAGTTTCCAGTGATCGTCATCACAATACCATATATTCTTTAGGCACTCACATAAACAGTGTGTAACGTCCTTGCCTGTCCGGGCTTTGGCGCCGTCCTCCGGGCGCACGCTGCGGCGCAGGAGGTGTGCCCGGTTGTAATTCTTTCCTTGGGTTTTTCTTGTATTGTCTGAACACTGTCCTATTCCCTCACCTCCTTAATTGATTTTCCACCACGCCCTTCTCCTTCACCTTGCTTTCCCCCTGCTCCACTAAGAGTTAACTTTAGTCCTGCCTTTGTGATTGACAGCCTGTCCTCCTATCAAGTCTGGGGTGGGTTCTTTCTCCCTATTTATTGTTTGCTCACTTTCCCATTGGTGCCTGCTATTGCATTTCGCTTACTGGCTATACTCCTTGTTCCTTGTTACCTGCTCTTCTGATTTTCTGACCACTGGCTTTGACTTTGACTATTCTCTTGGATTTTGATTCTGTACTGCATTGCTCGATTGTTACCGACCCCTTGGCTAGCTGACCTCCCTTTGTTGTTTGTGCGTCCTGACTGCGTTCTGTGTTGTCACTTATTCAGAGTAGGGACCGGCTCCAAGTTGTTCCTGTCATTAGGACAGTGAGACAAGTAGGTAGGGACAGGGTCTGGGTCAACTTTAGGGCTCACTGTCTCTGTATTACCTTCCTCTCAGGTTTTGCAGCAGCACTGGAGAATTGCTCAACTGGCAATTTCCTTACACAGTGGCTTGTCCACTTTTATTAGAGGTGATTTTGGAGCTGCACTACTGCTCTGACACCAGGCATTAGCTTATTAAGTGGTGCTGGGATAAATGACTCTCAGCGTCGCTGTTTGTATACCAGCCTAGGTGATCTTGAAGTTGCACATACTGCTCTGACACCAGACATTCAGCTGATGTGTTAATTATAGCTTTGGGTTATCTATATGGGATGCGAGTATTGGGCTGGAAAAGAATAATCTGATTAAATCCACCAACACTCTGAAAGAAACTATTGATAAAGCACGGTTATTCTCAGGCGACCCTGAGTTCTTGAAAAAAGAACGTGAATTACAAATGAATATTGATAAATATACACACTACATTAAACAAAGAAAACATCAACAGTTTCAGAGAGACCTTTTAGAATTTAGGGAGAATAGAGCCTATTCGAGATTAGCTAGACCCCTGGGTACGAATGATCCCTCCTCCTCAGAATATGATACATCTGATACGGAGAGACCAGTACACTCCGGAGGGAAAAATAAAGGTAGAGTCCCTACAAACACTTTGAGAGGTAGGGGGAGGAGGAATAGAGAGGATGACTCTACAGGCTCAAGAAATCCAGTATCAGGGGGGTTTTTAGCACAAGGGCCCCCCATTACACAATATCTACTGAGGGGCCGCCCCAAGAGTCAACCCCAAACATCGTCCCAGAGCTAAATCAGGAGAGTATGGGGGATGAATGAATTTAATGAATGATAATGAATTTGTCGGATCGTTTGCTAACAGAGGATGAGAGAATGATATTGGAAAAGGGATTGTCGTTTGTTCTGACCAATAAATTCAATTTATTTACATGGGTCAAGAACCTAACACTTTTTACAAGAAAGCTACGTTGGTCTAAATATATGACCATCATGAGACAAAGAAGGGTTGTTGAGCTAGGAGTTGAAGTAGAAGATCTTCAGGGGTTAGAGATGTTAGAGGATCTCCTGGATGAGGGACAGGGATTAAGAGGCCCAGGGCCTTTCACTGATTTACATGTGAAAAGTACGGCCACTCCTCCACCATGTGATACGGCCCATATAGACAGTTTTGAAAAAAATGGTCATAGATGAATTAACTAAGATCGCACAATTACCATTATCTCATAAAATGAATCTATCAGGGAGACAACTTAGGGCGCTGTTGACTCTTGAGGGTGACGACACAATAGTCATCAAACCGTCTGATAAAGGGGGTAATGTCGTCATCCTCGAGAGGCAGGCCTATATTAGGATGTGTAGAGATATTTTGGACAAAGGGGATAACTACAGAGTCTTACCAGAGGATCCCACTATATGTTTTTCACGTGAATTACAGGATATCCTTGATCAGGCAAGAGGCGATGGTCTGATTAATAGGAAAGAATGGGAATCCATAAGCCCACATTTTCCAAGGATTGCCACGTTTTACAGTTTTCCAAAGGTACATAAGGGGTATGATCCCCTTAAAGGACGTCCTATTGTCTCGGGCATCGACGGCATTACACAGGTGGTCAGTGCATATTTAGATCAAGTACTGCGCCCGTTCGTAACATCTTTGCCGTCGTATATCCGAGACACTATGGACGTCCTGAGGCATCTGGAGGATATCAATGTGCCTGGGGGAACGTTTTTGGCATCCTTGGACGTGGAGGCGCTTTACAGCTCCATACCTCATGATAAGGGGTGTGGGGCGGTGGCACATTTTCTTAAGTCACGTGCTCTTCATCTGAGTTCCCATAATGAGCTGATCATGACCTTACTCCATTTTATCCTGACACACAATTATTTTGTGTTTGACCGGAGCTTCTTTCACCAGCTGCAGGGTACTGCCATGGGCAGCCCTGCAGCCCCTACTTATGCCAACTTGTTTTTAGGGTGGTGGGAGGAGCGCCGTGTCTTTACTGAGCCACACGGGGAGTGGACATCTAAGATCCTCGTGTGGCTTAGATATATAGATGATATCCTGTTTCTTTGGACGGGAAATGTGGAATCCTTCTGGAGCTTTGTAGACAGACTTAACTGTAAAGACCTTAACTTGAAATTCATGGCATGTATTGATGCTCGGTCCATTACATTTTTGGACCTTAAGATCTATATTAGGGAAGGGGGGATCATTGAGACCATACTATTTCGCAAGGACACAGCGACAAATAGTCTGCTGAGGTGGGACAGTGCACATCCTGCCCCCCTCAGGAGAGGTATCCCCAAAGGACAGTTCCTGCTAATTATAGCTTTGGGTTATCTATATGGGATGCGAGTATTGGACTGGAATCAAATTTGTTTTATTTATGAGTTTCCAGTGATCGTCATCAGAATACCATATATATTTTTTGACACTCACATAAATAGCGGCTTGTCCACTTTTATTAGATTATAATAAATGTTAAGTTTTATTATATTATTATTTTTTTTGAATTCCACTCCAATTCTGTGACATATATGCCTGTAGGGGAATGGATATACACCCTCTGTGATTCCGTAATAGTAAGGAGTTAAAAATTGTAAAACAGATGTCAATCCATTTGTACATTAGTTAAAAACAGATTAATTGATATCTATTGGGTTGGTGTGTCAGTTTCTTTGACGAAAATGGACATGTGAAAAGCATCAATGTGTTTTCAAAATGGAAGTGTGACTGTAGGTACACAAAAAACAATGGAAGCACATATTTTTTTTTTTCACTGATGCTAATGCATCACAGATTCATCACATCCATCTGTGGAAAAAATGGTATGGCATTTTTGTGTCATCCATTTTTCAGGGATACAGAGGCATACAAAGTATAGAAAGTTAATGGAAAAAAAAGTTCATCTGCTTTTAAAAAGCATGTAAAGCTTATCAACGAGGACAGCACTTGCAAATGAGTGAAAATCATGGCCTTACACATATGCAGAATGAGGCCTAATGCAGCACAGGAACACTGACAACACTAGTCTTAGTGTAGCTAGTGTATAACTTCACTCACTATTCCTAGGGAGTTTTGTAACTTGTATGCAACTAAAATATATGAATAAAAAATAGGCCAATTTTTAATTAATTCTAATTCAGCAAAAACTTGAATGTAAGTAATGTTTATCAATGAAAAAAAAAGGCCAATTTTAATCATTTCAGAGAAAAATAGAGGTTCTTTTGGCTTTTGGTAAGGAAGAAACAATATCCAAATCATGCAAGAAATATACAAAGAGTGCCTTTGGCATGATAAAATTGTCTATTCTTGATCTTCTTGGTCACTGTTGGACACACAGTACATATTAGCCCAAATTTACTATTGTGGTTATGTCTAGATAATGGAATAAATGTAGCTCATCTCTGGTACATCTTTGATATATCTTGGTGCATCTAGTTTAGGCTAGTTTGTAACTTGCTAGACATATGGGTGTGGATTATGAGAAAAAGGGGGGATGTAGCTGGCAATATTAAAGCAATGTGAAAAACACTGGAGGCATTGTGTCTAACAATTTGGTGGCACTATGGCTGACGGTAATTTGGCATTGTGTCTCCTAATATAAAACACCAATATGTACTAAAGCTTAAATAATGACTTAATAATACAGTCATTTTTGTAAATAGATGTCATCCCCCTAAAGGGGTAATAATAATTACCAGTCTAGGATACATAAATTAGTTTGCAGGAACTGATGCATGTTATAACCAGTGTGACTCCATTCATCAAGTCAGGCAACAATCCAGGCCATTTGGTCATTATCAGATGTCTTCACTTTATTTAAGCCTACCAAGAACATTGCTGGGTATGCTTTCTCTACAGTGATAAATGTCGATGAACCACATACATCAGCTTCGGCAGCCTAATTTAATGCAAACCCTGTAAGGATATGTTCACAAAGCAGGATTTTTACAACATGCACTTCTACCAAGGAGCCTGCTGGAGAAGTCTGAGGCTTTAATAGGGCTAATGGGTGTATAGCCATTTGCCACTGTTTCAGAACTGTTTCCAACACTGAAATCACGGCAAGTTAGGGAATGATGCTTAAATTTTCAATGTACAAAACAAACGTCATTGACTCCCATTGAAATCAATGAGAGGTAGATTTAAAAGTTTTTCCATGCTGATTCCTATGTGTTTTCTACATTATTAATATGAAAAAACTTTTGCAAACATACCATAAGACCCTAAATCCTTAAGAATAATTACCTCATTAAGTCTAAGGCCCCATGTAGCGAAACACTGCTAAAAATGCTTTGGAAAAAATGGCAGCAGAAACGTATTATGTTTTTTCCGCAGCATTTTTTATTGTGTTTTGCTGAGTTTCTCTCTGTGGATTTTCATACCCTATTAAACCTATGGGGAAAATGCGAGCAGTTTTTCCACAGCGTTTTTTTTTTCTGTGTGCCTCTGGCATTTCCTGCACAGCAAGGAGCCATCCTGATCCAGTGCCTAGTGGTAAATATAGCCCTAAGGGGGGGCGTGGCTAGCGCGCGACATGGACGGTCGCATGTGAGCGGAGCTCCGGCTAGAGCCGCTCATCCATCCTGAAATCCATCCTTGCTTACCGGTGCCCGGGTTCGCTGTCCGCTGGAACGCACTTCTGAGGCCCTCCTCCTGGTTCCAGAGCTCCCGTTCTGCCGGTGTCCTTCTCCGTTGGGTAGTAGTCGGTGATCGCTACACGTGGCCGGCGGCCATACACTCCCACCGCCGCTGCCGGAGCCGCTCTGTCCCGCGCTGCTGTGGCCTGGAGCTGGGGTGGAGCTGCCGTTCTGGGGCTGCGCTCGTGGGCCGGCCTGGGCTGTGCAGGCACCGCTGGGGCCGCTGGTCCTGCTGGCACCCGGACGGCGGTCTCCCCTCTCTCCACGTGGCGGGCGGCCATTTTAACCCTGACCGGTTTGGCCATCTGCTGATGAGGGGGCGCTGAGTCTGGCGTTCCTGGCGAGCTGAGCCTATCTCTGACGGTTCCTTCTATCCCTGCCTGGAAGTTTGGGAGCCGGCATTCCTCTCTCCTGCTTGCTGCTGGGCACGATAGGACCATCCCCTGGCTCCTCTGGGCAGTAGTGCAAGGCAATATCTGTGGCAGCCATCAACTGTCTCTGACCCATTGAAGGTGTGTGCCTCTGTACGATTTATCGTCCTGCTGACTGCTTCTCTGGAAGGCTTTACTTATAATCCAATGACGGTTGCTGTATGTGCTACTGGACTGTTGAGTTACCATCTGTCCTCCTCTAGTTCCTCCTGGCAATCTATCTACTCCATCACTTCGCTACTGGCCTTCTTGGAGGCCTTACTTATAATCCAGTGACTGTTGCTATCGGCACTATTGGATCGCTGAGTTGTCATCCGTTCCCTCTTAGTTCCTCCTGGCAATCTATTTATTTCATTACTCTGCTGACGGCTCTCTCTTGGAGACATCGCTCATAATCCAGAGTCTGTTGCCATCGATACTATTGGACTGTTGAGTTACTGTCTGTCCTCGGCTGGCTTATTGGCCCTTGTGGCCTGACATAGAGGCTCCTACTGTGCAACTGCTATTAGCCAGAGACCTTGTCTATAATCCTCTGGGGCCGGCCCGGTCTTGCTACCATCACACCTCCTCCTCTGCCAACATATCCACCCGTACGGAACGCAGGAAGAGCGGCCGCCGACTCTCTAAAATGAGTCGCCCGCAATCAACCTCTGTCTCTGATCGCCTGAGGGGGTTCTCCAGGGCAGCATCCTCTTCTACATCACCATCGCTTGAGGCAGCCTCTCCTGCCCTTCCAGAGGAGGACCCCGAGCCCACTTTAAAGCAAGTTACTGGACAGCTACTGGAGGCGATCCATGCCGGCACTTCCTCGCTGACCGGGAAAATTGAGGAGGTAAAAATCGACCTGGGCCTGCTCCGTCAGGACTTTCAGACCTTGCGAGGCAGGGTGTGTGAGGTGGAGGATCGGGTCTCTCAGGTAGAGGACACTGTTAACCCACTTCCTGCCAAACTCCAGGAGCTGGAGAGAGCTGCAAGTTTGTGGACCCAGCGTGCGGATGACTTGGAGAATAGATTGCGACGAAACAACCTCCGTATCCTGGGCCTGCCGGAGCGGGCGGAGGGTGAAGATCCTCGGGCCTTTGTGGAGGGGTGGCTGAAAAATGTCCTGCCGGAGGCTCACTTCTCACCAATATTTGCAGTGGAACGGGCCCATAGGGTTCCGGCTAAACCGCCGCCTCAGGGCGCACCTCCTCGACCCTTGTTGGCCCGTCTGATTAACAGCACGGATCGGGATACGGCGTTGCGGGCTGCGCGCCAGGCCGGCGAGCTTAAGTACAACGGAGCAGCAGTGGCCATGTTTCCAGATTTCTCGGCGGCTCTCCAGAAGACCCGAGCATCCTTCGTGGCCGTTAAGAGGCGGTTGAGAGAAAAGGCTATACAATACTCCATGATTTACCCAGCACGTCTTCGGGTCGTCCATGACGGCAGGTCCCTTTTCTTTACTTCACCGAGGGATGTGGAGGACTGGCTATCTCTTCTTCCTCGATCTCCGAGACGATGATCCTGACGGCGTGTGGTGAGAGGTCCGATCGGACCATACATAAGGACTTATGTATTACGGGATGCTCTTGTTTATTGCATAAGTAGTTTTATGAAAAGTGCGGTTCTGTTATTATAGTATCCTGTAGTCTTATAGTTACCTGGGCTGGCGACCCCCCGGGGCGCCGGTGTATCTCATTTACTCATGTGAACCTGGCTCTGTTGAATAGTATATCTCCTAGCCTAGTGATTATCCATACCTTTAAGACAGTGCCCCGTATACCAACCACTTTGGGTGCACTTCTTCCCCCGTTAATTGTAGCCACGGTTAATTTAACAAATATTGTTTGTTTATGCCAGTAGTATGTCTCACACCCTTTAGGGGTGTAATGGTTCATTTCGTTTGTATATTGTTCTTAGGTTGCTGCACACCACTTTGTGTCTCACTCAGCCACGCACTACACACTCATAGGCGGGTCACTTTTGGGGTCCTGAATTGCCATGATTACATTACACTCTTAGACGACCATGGCGTCCTTTAGTGTACTATCTTGGAATGTGAGGGGCCTGGGTAGCCCACGAAAGAGGTCGTTGGTTTTCTCTCAGATTAGGAGGGCTGACCCACACCTCATATGCCTTCAGGAAACTCATTTGGTTCCAGATAATTCCAGGCGACTTCAGAAGCCATGGGTTCAGTGGGCGGCTCACTCTACACACACTTCCTATTCCAGGGGGGTGTCCATCTTGGTGCATCGTAGACTCAGGTGGGAGCCAGGCCTCATTGTAAGGGACCCCGAGGGACGATACGTTTTTGTCCAGGCCTGGGTTGACTCTGTCCTGTATGTTATCCTGGGTGTGTACTTGCCACCGGCGTCTGATCTTGCTGTGCTCCAGCAGGCTGCGCAGTTTGCGACCCGATTCCCTGGGGCTATTGCATTATGTTTGGGTGACTTTAACAAAGTTATGGATATTGCATTGGATCGGTTCTCCGCGGAGCCAGGTTCCCCCTCTCTGCCTCGCCCTACTACAATGGCCGGAGTGATCCGTGAATTGGGGTGGTTGGATTTGTGGCGGGTCCGGTTTCCGGAGGCCCGCACCTTTTCCTGTCACTCTGCCAACAGACATACTCTGTCCAGGATTGACCATGCTTTTGGAAATACTAAAGCATATTCTTTGTTGCAGACCATATCCTATTTACCCAGGGCAGTGTCTGATCATTCCCCGTTGTTGGTCCAATTAAATAGTAGTACGGCTGCTAAGCCACGACAGGGTTGGCGAATCCACCCATTTTGGTTGAAACTATTTGTACCACATGATCGAATACCTGATCAACTTCAGACGTTTTTGACCATTAATTCCCCAAACACTTCTCCGCTCCTCTTATGGGAAACTATGAAGGCATATCTTAGGGGTTGTATTAAGTCCTCCATTTCCTTTGTAAAGAGGGAATCCTCGCTGTTGGAGACCACCTTGGCGACCCAGTGTGCCTCGCTCGAAGCCGCATACGTGGCTAATCCAACTGATGAGGCTAGGTCTCAATGGTTGCAGACGGGTAGACAATATCTGCATATACTGCATGACAAGGCACGTAGGTCTCTGTTTTTTAGCAAACAGAAGTTTTACGAACTCGGCAACCAGTCGAGCAGCTTTCTAGCTCAACTAATACATCAAAACACAGCCTCACCTGCCATACTACGAGTGCATTCAGAGACGGGGGAGGTACTGTCCAATAGCTTGGCCATTAGTGACAGATTTTATAGGTATTACAGTGAGTTATACCTCTCCAAGCTTAGAGTCACTGACGGAGAGCTTGCCACCTATTTGGGCTTGATCCCCCTTCCTACATTGTCAGAAGACCAACGTGAATTTTTAGATTCCCCTTTTACGCTAGAGGAGCTATCGGGTGCCCTGGCAGATATGGCAAGGGGCAAATCGCCGGGTCCGGACGGCATCCCGGTGGAGGTTTATGCCCAGTATGGGGGCCTGCTTCTCCCGGTGTTGCTTGACTGTTATAACGCTGCCTTTGTGGGTCCCAATCTCCCGGAGTCCTTTTATGACGCCACCATTATCCTGTTACTTAAGCCCGACAAGGATCCGCTGGACTGTGGCTCATATAGGCCTATATCACTGCTTAATATAGATTATAAACTCCTTACTAAAATGTTGGCGAAAAGGCTAAATTCTGTTGTTCTCGACCTTGTCCATCCGGATCAGACAGGCTTTATGCCTGGAAAATCCACATCGGATAATCTTAGAAGGGCTCAGGTGATAACTCAGATTGGGGCATCATCCTCACATGACTGGGCGATGGCTTCTTTAGATGCAACAAAGGCGTTCGACTCTGTCGAGTGGCCTTTTCTATTGCAGGTGTTGCGAGGATACGGATTTGGAGAGGGGTTTGTTACCTGGATTTCCCTTCTATACTGTTCCCCTAGAGCGGCACTGTCCATTAATGGCGCGTTGTCTTCCTACTTTCCTTTGGGTAGGGGTACAAGACAAGGATGTCCATTGTCACCGCTACTGTTTGCTCTGGCGGTGGAACCCTTGGCAATACTGCTTCGGAATGACCCCATATATAAAGGCATAGTGATAGGCACCCGGGAGGAGAGAACAGCACTATATGCCGATGACTTACTCCTGTTTATGAGCGACCCCTCCCGGTCTCTGCCCAGAGCCATGGCTATAATTGATGAATTTGGTAATTATTCTGGCCTACGGACCAATTGGGCTAAGTCCTCATACATGCATATTGGCCGTGCGTCAAGTGTAGCTGAGGGGAATGTGGTATGTGGATTGACTACAGTCTCAACCTGCAAATATCTGGGCATCTTTATATCTAGGGACCATAGGTGTTTTTTGGAACAGAACATCTTTCCGCTCATCTCGCACTTTAGGGTTAAGTTTAATCTTTGGGCTACACTGCCTTTGTCGGTGGCTGGTAGAATCAACCTAGTTAAAATGATAGTACTACCCAAATGTCTATATGCTATAAGCCATTCTGCTGTGTCCGTGCCCCTTAGATTTTTTAAACAAATGGACTCCCTCATTATCTCCTTTATATGGGGAAACTCTAGATCTAAGCTTAGGTTGTCATCTCTACAACGACCGAAGCAGCTCGGGGGCACATCACTCCCTGATCTGTTTCTTTACTACCTAGCAGGACAGCTCCGTTTTATTAGGAAGTGGCTCTCATCTGATTCCCTACCGGGGTCCGAGGCACATCTGGCTCACCACCTGGGTCTGCATAATCTGTGGCCGGTGTTGGAACACCCGGCCTTGTTTAGGGGGAAATTGTTGCCCATCCATGCCCTGGCGGGACAGGTCTGGCGTCAGGCGAAAAAGGTGTCCACTTATTCTGATATACCTGCGGAGACCCCGCTTTGGCACAACCCTGGTCTGCCGACGTTATTTGCCCTGCCTGGCGCCCGGGCCTGGTCGCAGTATGGCGTGTCCTCTCTTAGTGACCTGTACATACAAGGGGTTTTTAAAACGTTTGACTCGCTAAGCTCCTCCTATGGCATCCCTAGAACGCAGTTCTTTAGATATCTACAGATTAGACATGCACTTTCTTCTCAGTTCCCGGATCGATTGGACAATATATCTGAGTATCCGCTTATCGGCATACTTCGCTCACAGGGCCCTGGGGGTTTGATATCTACTTTATATGCACATCTGATACAGGCCAAGGGGGGCCCCTTGGGCCGCCCCGGCCTTGGCGCGGTGGAGCATAAATATCCCAACTCTCACAGATGAGATGTTTCAAGATATCCTTGAATCTCCTCAACATGTGTCACCTTCAGCTAACAACAAACTGATTCAAACGTATATTCTACACCAATGTTACTTGACACCTTCCCGTCTATACAAAATGGGACGTCTGCCCAACCCCGGATGCCTTAGGTGTCTTTGTCCACAGGCAGACTTTTGGCATATGATTTGGGAATGTCCGATCATACAATGTTTTTGGAAAGGGGTCGTGGATCTCCTGGCGGAAGTTCTGGCTAAACCTATACCATTAACCCCAGAGATATGCCTTTTCGGCGTATTAGATGAAGAAATATGGCAACACCATGTTAGAATCCTTTTGAGGGAGTCTTTATTTTATGCTAGGAAAGCTATCGCACTGCGATGGATGGCTCCGAAACCCCCATCAGTATCTCAGTGGAAGAAACTTGTTAATACTGTTCTTCCTTATAACCAGATTGTGTATAAAGGGAGAGGGTGCCCTCAGAAATTCCATAAGGTGTGGGGAACATGGTGCAATTCTCCGGTAACCCAATATACGGCTCCCTCATTGCGCTCTGCCATTAATTTACTCATGCCGTGAGGGGGCGCGAGACACCAGGAGTATCCGCGACCTCTCATTTTGGAGTGTATCCTTGTTGTTACCCTTGACTTATTGACTGCATGTTTTGTACATGATAACTGATGTATACAGTATTACGCATGTCCTGATTATATTCTTTCTGTACCGAGTCTACGTTATATGGTCCGGATGGGACGAGGACCTGGCGAGGTGGGATGTGGTGCGTTGAGTGAATTTACATTGAAATTCTCGTTTTTTGGTGCGCAACATGTTATGTATTTGTTTTGATTTCTTTTCCTTTGTCTGATACGCAATTTTCAATAAAACGAGTTTAAAAAATATAGCCCTAAGTATACATTGGATGCTGAGAATTTGTGATTGCTTGATGCAGCAGGTGCTGCACACACAGCCTGTGCCTACAATGTACTGCTGGCTGGTGTAACGTTGTGATGAGACAGACACCTTTCACTCAGTCTCCTGTCTCTATCAGTTAGAAATTGTCCAGGTTTAAATATTATTTTTAAATTAGGCCGGGAAAGGTGAAAAAAAAAAAAAACATTACTCACCTTAAAAAATAAAATTTTAGCCTGGATGTGAAAGATCCTCAGTGCGCCAACACCGCTTTGGCCCACACCTGAGACTTCTTTCATAAAAAAAACCCACACTCACCGCCAGTGAGTGCTGGGTTCACAAGATAAATACAAGACAAGCTTTCTAAATTTTATATATTTATTAACCCCTAAATGGGTCGGTATTAACATCTAACACATGCAGTTCAGAACAGATATGTAGATATATACAAGCATTAACAGTTACTAGTTACAATATACAGTGCAATAAAATAAAAGGAAATAAAAGTGAAATAATTACTTTACCACACATCTCCTTGATCTGGCTCTATAATCCAACTCTCACACATGGCATGTGGGGCTAACCAGTGGAGGCAGCATCAACACAGCATTCCAGCCTGCATGCTCATCACAGTATATCCCAATAGTCTCATCATAGTATCCTCTCAGTGGTAGTCTCAGCCCAATCTCTTCCCACTGACCTCTTACCTCATCTTTTATACCCTTGATTACACCACCCAGAATGAGGTGAACGATGCATGTTTATTTGATCACCAAGGGCTATGTAGGAATTCAATAGAGCTATTCTGGGATGGATACAAAGCCCTATTGTTACAATGTTGCCACTAATGACAACATACACCTAGGATTATAGCTGCGCACATTATGAGTAAATGGAAGTAAGAAGGAGATACGATACCCAGAGATCAAAATACATTTTTGAGTTATAGCCATATTTACAAAGAATTATCACACTGGACAACTTCACCAGTGCTGAGAACACTAATCTCCAGTCTGTGCATTATTTCCTATCTGTCTCATTCTGAGACTCTATAAGAGGAATTTATTAAGATGTGTTCTGTACACCAGTCTTTATCCGCCATCTTAATAATTCACATGCACTTCTGACATGGGTTGTAGTAAATTTATAAGGCCTATGCGTCCCCTTCCTGGCCCACTTTGTATCTGACCCGCTCTGCACACTTTCTTAAAAATGCTACATTTATGCCCATCTATGCCAGAAAGCTGGTGTAGTTGGTTTAGTAAATTCCCCTAATCTCTCCCCACAGAATGGCCACCTCCTGTATCCTGGGTTTTTTAAACCGACAATGAGTCATTGGTGACCTTAGACCTATTATCCATCATGATTGGCTGTCCCCTGTCATTAGGGCTTCTTGCAAGGCATTATGGTTGAGCCTGGTTGGTCTCTGAGGTAATATCCTCTGTTTCTCTGTTTTTTTCACATGGCAACTGTCATTTCAGTCGGTTTATACAAATCAAACTGCAAAATGTTCAGATTTGATTGAATCTGAAAATTTCCAAAATTTTATAATGACTACATGAACCAATTCGCTCATCTCTACTCTCTTTGTTTGTTTCAGAATTGGTGTCCTTATCTTCACTTACCCAAAGAGGAGTTCATTTGCTAAATATATTGCTAAATATATTTCTTCATTTCTTATTCACAACTGGACTAGATCCTGGACTATGGTCATGCTGACATATCTCAAGTCCAAACCTTTCTGGAAAGGGTTTTGGTTGACGTGTCAGTTCTATGCAGAATATATGCAGCTACTGTGCGTGCAGTATTCTTCACTAAGAATGCCCTTTAAAAGATGGGATTACATTTTAAGATCTTATTAAGATTTTTCAGCTGTGTCACAGTAAAATAGGCAGCTCAATAGCAGCACTGAGAAGCAGAACCAGAAGTGACAGCTTTAATCGGCAGCTTTTGCTCTGTCCATGGGTGCTAAGCTGTCACTGTGCATGTAATAAGGGCACAGAATTGTAATGTGTTTTAACCAGCCTATTAATAAAATACTTTTATGCTTCACTTCTTATGATTTCTATCATAGTAAATTAAGAAAATTACATACTAAAATACAACAAGACACGGTGGAATGATAAATTTAATGGGAAAGGTAATGTCATTTAACTATTAAGATAGTATTACAGCTAAAAGTTTTCACTCTTATTTACTCTGTTTCTAATTATCAGAAAAGACAGATATGACAATCAATCTTGTAGAAGAGCTAAATTGGCATTTTAACCCAAACTGATGTAAATGACACTTTCACATTTCTGTTGGACATCTTGGTTAAAGTAATTGGCCACTTAGAATAACAATGAACAATTCCGTAATATGCTCTAATAGTAGTTCTTTATTTGAAATTTGAGATTGAGATTTTTCCATAGACCATTAAGTAAACTATAGTGATTATACGGTGTCTATGCCATAAAGGCCAAGTACTATGATAAAGCAATGCATATAGCTTATTACTATGCCAAGAAAAAACACAGAGAATTTAAAGATGCAACTAATCCCAAACTACTACTATTGCTGTGTGGCTGCATTTACTAGGAGTAGTAACATATCTTTGTGGCCACAAACTGATGAAGCAGATATGATAATTTAGCATGCAAGTGCTCTGAGACAGAGCCATTGTCGGGCTGGAATGTCTAGGGCTCACCAGTGTAATAGTTTCTAGGGGCCTGCAATCAGGACCCAGTGTCGGACTGAAGGTCCTAGGACCCACCCAACAGCTTCCTGCTAATAGCCTACACAACGGTTCCTTCACTGACATCTTACATATGTGCTGATTATCTGGCGTTACTGAGTATAATTCCGGTATAGTCATCCCCTAAAGTACTGTGCAGGCCCCAGTAGCTCCATGCCCGGTTCATGCACAGGAATGTATGGAGAATGACACCACCATGGAGCACTACAGTATAAAATGCTCCCATGAGCCCCCGGCACAGTGGCCCCACATGGTGTATAATGCTCCACACAGTATAATATGCTCCCCAAAGCTCCAACACAGTATAATACCCCTAAGTGCAGTTTGTTATTGAATAGTGGGCACAACTGCTAAATTAAATTGTGGGGTGCATCAGGACCATGCTTTTTGTAAATGCACAGAACCAAAGAAAAATGATGCAGGTCTTCAAAAGATGCACAACCCAAATAATGAAAAAAAAAAATCTTTATTGAGCATGTATTGAAAATTTTTTTTAAAAATATTTAAAACAAACAGAAGAGCCCATGTTAGGGTAGGGAAATAAATTTGGGTCTATAATAATATATATCTGAATGTGCACTGTTTGCTAGATAAAGTGTGAATATGGCTCTCCCTCAAATTCTATCCCTATAATATAATAGTAATTACAAATATGCCATCTGAAAAATATAAAAAAGAAAAAACAAGAAAAAAATATAATAATAAATACACAAACAGTGCATGATAACAACCCTGAGATAACATGCACCTTGCTAGATAAGTTTTCACTGTTTGTATTTCATTATTGCACAGCTGATATATTTTGTCTCTTCAGCAATACTGGTTATTTCATGCACTGTTTGTGTATTTATTATTATATTTTTTTCTTGTTTTTTTTTCCTTTTTATATTTTTCAGATGGCATATATGTAATTACTATTATATTATAGGGACAGCACTTGAGGGAGAGCCATATTCACACTTTATCTAGCAAACAGTGCATATTCAGATATATATTATTATAGACCCAAATTTATTTCCCTACCCTAACATGGACTCTTCTGTTTATTTTAAATGTTTTTAGAATTTTTTTTTCAATACATAATACCCCTAAGTGGTCCCACACAGTATTATATGTTTATGTGCTCCATAGAGCCCCTATACAGTATAATATCCCTTAGTGGCCCCACACAGTATAATATGCTCCCCAGCAGCCCCACACAATATAATATGTTCCACACGTTATAAAAGGCTCCCCACAGCACCTCCCCAGTATAATGCTCCACAGTGACCCCACACAGTATAATATGCTCCTCAGAGCCTGCCCTCACCACAGTATAATGCTCCACAGTGGCCCCCACACAGTACAATATGCTCCCCACAGTCCCCCCAGTATAAGGCTCCATAGTGGCCCCACTGAGTATAATATGGTCCCAAGAAGCCCCACACAATATAATATGCCCCAGAGTGGCCCCACACAGTATAATAGTCTCCCTAGAGTCCCCCCATTATAAAGCTCCACAGTGGCCCACATAATATAATATGCTTTCTAGAGCCCCCCCGAATATAATACTCCACAGTGGCCCCACAAAATATAATATTCTACCCAGAGGCCCTTCATCATAATATGCTCCCCACAGTGACCTCACACAGTATAATATGCTCATCAGAGGGCCCCCTAGTATAATGCTCCACAGTGCCCCCAGTATAATGCTCCACAGTGGCTCCAAACAATATAATATGCTACCGAGAGGCCCCCCAGCATAATATGCTACCCACAGTGGCCCCACACAATATAATATACTCTCCAGAGGCCCCCCTAGTATAATGGTCCACAGTGGCCCCAAACAATATAATATGCTGCCGAGAGTCCCCTCAGTATAATATGCTCCCCACAGTGGCACCAGACAGTATAATATGATCATCAGGGGGCCCCCTAGTATAATGCACCACAGTGGCCCTACACAATACAATATGCCCCCCAGAACGTCCCCCTAGTATAATGCTCCACAATGTCCCCACACATTATAATATGTGCTCCAGAGGGGCCCCCCGGTATAACGCTCTACAGTGGCCTACACAGCTACCTTAGGATAGTCTTTCGGAATTAGTTTTGACGAATATTTGATAGGTTTGCCCTTTAATTTCAGTGATATTATAATAGTCTGGGGTCTCTTCAGACCACAAAGTATAATAATTGAAGGCCCAGGGGAGGTGACTGAAAATAACAAACAGTTATACTCACCTTGTCTTACCTCTCCTGGGCATCCTCGCGGTGCTCCCGGTCCTGCCAGCTTCTTCTTCGAGTCTTCGGCTGATGTCACACATTCTGGATGTCACCGCTGAGGCCCAATCACAGGCCTCAACGATAACGTCGGTGATGTGCGTGACGTCAGCTACAGGCCAGGAATGGCCAGAAGATGAAGTGGGGTCGCCGGTCGTCCAGGAGAGGTGAGTAAAAATGTCTGTTATTTTCACACACCTTTCCTGGGCAGGCCTCTATTCGAAAGGGATCCTGCGCACATGACGCCGGGACCCTTTCCATTGTCGATGTGGCATGGGGCCCACTGGAGGATTCACTGGTACTCTGGTGGGCCAGTGCAAGCCTTGGCAGAGCTCGATTTGCCTACAGACAACTGTGACACAGAGAGAAGCTAAATATGTCAATAGCTATATGGGTGACATTAGGCACAATTCCTAATTCTATCTTATGATTATGTGAAGATGTTCTCATAATAAAATTAATCTGCAGTATACTTGTACTGTGTGCTGTGCTACCATTTTCATTACCTTTTTTGGCATAATTTAGTCAATGGCTTAGTTTACAAATTAAAGAACACTGCCTGTACATTAATAAATGTGTAGCTGTAAACATACAGCGTTTTAGGTTTAACTCTTCATTAGGCTGTATAAATGCAAAATATCAACAGAAAAGGCATATGTAAGTCTATATCAATTTATCTGGGTAAATATATTTAGTAAATATAAACAGGTGAAGATGGGGCATACTAGTCAATAGTATATATTAATTGGTGTTATACACTTCTAGACTCTACTCTAGAGTATAACTAAAGAGCAGTATCAAACTGGATTCCGCCTGAAATAGATGTATGTGCCTGGTTTGGTCTACTTGCTGTACATATCTCCAGTAAGAGCTACTTGCAGTATAAATAACCAGCAATTACGTGGGAATTTGTTAATTTTGCTAATATTAGGAAATAGGAGTATTTTAGATATTTGTATCAATAAAAGTTATGTTTTAGGGGTAATAACTTTTGCTGTGATTTTTTTATTATTGGATACATCCCTTTTTGCGTATCACGATGTATTACCATTGCTTAGAAAGACTGAAGCCTATTTAAGGCTCCCAGGCTTGTCAGCCTAGGCAGTCTGTAGTAGAACTCTAGAGATTTTACACTGCAATGCATTAGCATTGCATTCTATTGTATTAGTGATCATACCCCCTGGGGTTCAGGACCCTTAGGGAGTCTAAAAATAAATATGTTTTTTAAAGTTCAAATCACTCCCTTTTCCATAGAAAATGTCCGACAAGTCTACAAAGTTTTTCCCATATGGTGAAATATTTTTACAAAGTGGGAAAAAATTCAACAGCCTCTTTCTTGCCCATAAAAATTTGAATAAAAAGCAATCAAAACATCAGAAATTCCCCATAATGGTATAAATAAAAAGTACATCTGGCCCCACAAAAAAGACGCCTTATGCAGCCTTGTATATGGAAATATAAAAAAGTTACAGGTGTCAGAAATGGCAACTTGAAGAAATTTTTTTTTTCAAAGTACCAAAAGCTACATAAATTTGGTATCATCGTAATTGTAATGGCCCGCAGAATACAGTTAAGATGTAATTTTAGCTGCACAGTGGACGCTGCAAAAACGTAAAAAAGTCACACACAGTTTTTCTCTAATTCCACTCCTTTCTGAATTTTTTTTACAGCTTACCAGTATTTTGAATGGAATATTAAATGGTACCATTATGAAGCAAAATTTGCCCTGCAAAAATTAAGCCCTAATACATTTCTGTAAGCATAAAGATAAAAAAAAAAAAGTTATGGCTTTTGGAATCAGGCAGTGAAAACGGAGGAAAATTAAAATAAAAAAATTACTGTGGTAGACCATTGTAGTACTAAACCCACGAGCCATTTTTTGAATACATACAATGACAAGCCTGGGAGATTGAATAGGTTCGCAGCTGTCATAGTAATAAATCACTCGCCCCACATCTCACTCCTGGGACTAGCTATCCACCCCAAAATGACCATTCATGCCTCGACCGAGGCATCAGCGGGATTAATGCCTGTGATCATTGCCACCAGGTGTTATATTTAACTAATAACTGCATTTGCAGAGCTCTCCTCAGGATATATGGATTATAGAAAATGTGATAAAGAATGCATTACATGTATTTGTACTGTGTTTGGTGAGAGATTGTCTTGCGTATTCAGATTTTCCCCTAATTTGATACCAAAAGATCCCTTATTTGGTAATAGGTAGGAAGATACTCTAAGTACTCTCGCACTTTCATGGAACTGTTCATTGGTGCAAATCATAAGCCACTTGAAAAATTGGAAAAAGAGATCGCTTTACTTAAAGAAAAAAATTAGGAAGTCCTTCCAAAGGAGGAGGTGGAGACTTGGAGGAAGACTTATCTAAGTGGGAGAAAAATATCCAGAAACTCAAAACAAAACACAACAAAATTTTTGATTTTCATGCAATGCATTATAAACTAGCTCTGCTTCTATTACAGTAGGTAATAGTGGTAGTAAAAATCTTTGTCATGGTCCTCATCAATTACATCTCTATTTATAGTGGAAGGATGTGGTGTTTTTTTTTAGACACACCTCAGGCCTCAGGAGGAGGGAACTGATCACAGGATTCCAGTATATACTCCATGAAAACAAAAACAAGAGGAATACAATAGAGAAAAATGCAGCAAAATGCAGCAGGAAGACTATTGTATATCTATCCCCTCAATGACTCTCAATTGGAAGTTTAACCAAAGGGGATGTCTTTTTCCCCTAAAGGGATATTTGATACTTTCACTGCAATTAAAGATTTTGCCGTTTTTTCTAAAAGTCGATGTTTAAAAAACATTTTAAGCAAGATGACTCTTTGTATTCTCTCTTCACCTGCTGAAGAACAAGCAATGCAACATATTATATCACTGTTGGATAAGCAGGTGGGAAGAGATGAATTTTCATTACCCATGCATCTGTACCGTTGTTCTCAGCATTTCTCAACATTATCTTTTTACCCTGCAATTGACATTTTTTAGGGTAATTCTACAGATATGGAGGGATCACATTTAACCGTGCGTTATTCAACTAATTTCTGCGTCTTTTTTCTGTGACACATAGGGCTTTATTTTTATGTTGTTTTTATTTTTGCATGTGTTTTCATTTTTTTTTTATATCCGGGAAAATATAAACAAAAGAGGAGGGAAAATGTTTCTGTTTTATACTTCAAATTTTTTGTTTTTATTTATCCGCTTCCAAAGTGTTACTAAAAACTTTTTAAAATAGTTTTTCTTCTCCGTTACGGTAATTTTTATTTTGTATGGTGTTGTCGGGGGTGGGTCTATAACCTTTAATAAGGGCGTGTTATTGGCATATTATTTTATTTATTTTTTTAATTATTTTATTTACTTTTTTTTTTTTTTTACTTTTCTTTAAATTTTTTTTTTTTTTTTTACAGTATGTCCCCTTAAGGTCATAATAGACCTTTGGGAACATCGGCTCCTATGGGTTTTACGGAAGTGGTTAATAACACAAAGTACTACTAAAAAACTTTTAAAAATAGTTTTTACTCTCCATTACGGTAATTTTTATTTTGTATGGTATCGTCGGGGTTGGGGCTATAACTTTTAATAAGGGCGTGTTATTTCCATATTATTTTATTAATTATTTTATTTGCCTTTTTTTACTTTTCTATTCATTTAAAAAAAAAAAAAATTTACATTGTGTCCCTATAAGGGACATCTGATCACTTTTTTTTTTGGGGGGGGAGGCTGATTTCCCCTGTAACTGGGGCTGGTACATTTAGCCCTAGTTGCAGGAGGAATACAGCCTTCTGCATATTACTATAGAGCATATAGAGCTGATTTGAGTCCTGTAGGACCCAGCAGCTCTAACACACTCTGATCCCGGTGGATCACATGACCACCGGGTCAGAGGGGAGCCGCAACATGGTGGTGCCCATAGCGGTGTATACAGAGCCCATTGAGCGCTGTATACACAGCAATCGGGAAGGCAGGAAGGTAATAAACCTTCCCTGTCTTCTCTCTGGGAGCTCCGGCTGAAGTTACAGCCGGCTCCACATTTCCCCGAAATCGTGTAGCTGCTGAGTTCTGCTTGGACGTACCAGTACGTCCTTGCAGAACTAGACAACCACCTTCCGGACGTATATAGTCTATGGGCGGTCCAGAAGTGGTTAAACCTGCAAATAAGGGTGGTAATTTTGTGATGTGGCTGGCACAAATGTATGAAGGGGAGGCTTTTTGCCAGAATGATAAATAATGTTATCAGGGATTGGTGATTTGTGGATCATTATCTGCAACGTTGCGTTGAGACTTTAGCATCATTTATTTAAGATACCACCAATATGTTATGATGGCTTAATGGTCTACAATTGGAAAATTATTTGCAGTTGGTGACATGCAATGTGGAGTCCCTGTATACATCTATCTGCTATGACCATGGGATACAGGCTTCAAGATTTTTCTCACAGGTGATTAATTTAGATCCTGACCTGGAGGAGTTTATCTTAGAACTTTTGGATTTTGTTTTAACACATAATTTTTTTGTGTTTATGGATCGCTTTTTCCTGCAGCTTCAGGGGACAACGATGGGGTTGACATGTATTCCCTCTTACACAAACTTGTTCCTGGGGCTGTGGGAGAGAGAGGTGGTTTCACATCTTCCGGGTTAGGAGGCGATCCTCCTATAGTCAAGATATATAGATGATATTCTATTCATCTGGCAGGGCTCCACATAGTATTTACAGTTTGTTTGTCTTCATTAAACTGCAAGGACCTCAATATACTTTTGACATTCACATTTATCAGGACACGTGTTGATTTTCTGGATATTCAGATTATCCGTGACATTAATGGTTTGATAACAACTGGTGTTCCCAGAAAAACAACAGCTGCAAACGCTCTTCTCCATGCCACTTCTTCCCACAAGCCGAAGATCAAAAAAGCAATTCTAGGTAGCCAGTTTTTAAGAATGTGTCGTATCTGCTCCAATGATGCTAATTTTGAACGTCAAGCCACTGATCTCACTGAACACTTCCTCAATTGAGGATATAGCAAGAGGGATATCAAAACTGGTTATATGAGATCTAAACATTCAGTGAGAGAAACGTTGTTGGTAAGTAAACCAAATTTTCCATATTTGATTTATCGCCACTTTTAATTCTAAATGGTTGGAGGTAGGAAATGTACTTTGCAAAAATAGGAATGTTTTGCTGACTGATTGCAATTTGGTTAAGGTTCTTATTATACACTGACAAGCGAAAGTGTAACAATGTTTTGAGTTTTGGCGCCATACTCACCATCCACTACAGCTTCGATGGGACTACCATCATTTTATAGACAATTATCTTGGCTTCTCATACATACTTTGACTTGCACTATTAAGCTGTGATCAGTTATTCAGATTCTTGTTATATAATGGATTGTTCGTTTTGCTCCTGGTGGTGGTCTTTTCTTCTTGTATACTACAAATTACACCTGTCCACATTCCCGAATAGCTCAGTGTGTTATTAGGTTGATACCCAAGTGAAAGGTTACTAGTTCAAATTGAGGATCAGCTATGAAGATTTCCCAAGAAAAGAGAAACCACATCATCTAGCTAAGGGGTATGCAATCTGCGGCATTCCAGCTGTTGTAAAACTACAACTCCCAGCATGCATACTTGCTCTGCTGTTCTTGGAACTCCCATGGAAGTGAATGGAGCATGTTGGGAGTTGTAGTTTCACAGCAGCTGGAGTGCCGAAGGTTGCTGACCCCTGATCTATCTCATTCATAGCGGTCTCTCAAACAAGAAAATTGACAGTTGGGAGAATACGAAATGAAGTTCATCCATCTATTCAAAAGCCAAGAAATGGATGTCCAGGCAAAATATCGACCGAAATTTGATCCCAGTCTCTTCTACACGTTCCCAATGTTGGTTCATACTGGTTGAATCACTTGGGTACAAATACAGCCTTTTCATCAACTCTACCCACAAGTGTTCCATTGGGTTGAGGTCTGGGGACGATGGGTGCCAATCCTGCACTTCTACTTCATTGTCATTTAACTATTTCTTCGCTAATCTTGAAGACTTTGACTGTAATATATTTCTGCATCATTAGGCTTGCTCCACCAAACTTGACAGTTCCTTCAGTTTCTCAATGTTAGCCCCCTTTTCCCTCATTTCTTCCAGACACATTTGCACCCATCAGAGCCCAGTCTTTTCACTTTAGTCTCATTGCTCCAAATCACCTGTTTCCAATTTTCTACTGTACACTTTTCGTACTTTTTTGCAAACTGGAGCTGACACTTCTTATGATGATATTGAAATCGAGGCTTCTTCACCTTGTTTCGGGCCACCATTCCAGACTTGTGTAACGCGCGTTGCCTGGTGCTTGCATGGATGTCTGTGATCTCTTTATTACGAACATACGAGCCACCTCCACTGCCGTATTTGTCGAGTCAGACCTTGTGATGAGCCGACTTGTTGACTCTAATATTTTGCCTGGACGTCCACCTCTTGGCTTTTGAATGGATAGATGGACTTAATTTCATATTATTCCAACTATCATGGAACTCACATGATGCAGCTGGGCAATTTTCTTGGCCAGGGGACCATTCTAGATGAGTTGGATGATGCTGTTTCTCTTTTCTTGTGAAATTTTCTTCATGGCTGATCCTCAATTTGAAACAGTGACCTCTAGCTTGGGAATCAACCTAATAACACACCGAGCTATTAGGGAATGTGAGAACAGGTTGTAATTTGCAGTATACAAGAAGAAAGAGATTTTTCTACCAAAAAGAGAAAATAATAACAATGCAGTTACATGACAAGAATCTGAATAACTGATCATATGCTAAATAGTTGCAAGTCAAATGTATGTATGAGATAGCCAAGGTGATTGTCTATAAAATTATGGTAGTCTCACATTCGAAACTGTAGTGGATGGTGAGATGTGGAGCCTGAAAATCAAAAGTTTGAAACATTGTTACCCTTTTGCTCGTCAGTGTAGTACTGACGTAGGGCTGTGTGCCTTGATCGTGACCGCAATGGTGCGCTTGTGCTGACCTCTTTTCCTTTTGTCCCTCATGTGCATCATATCGGCTATTTATGTGACGTTATCACATTATGAATGCATGATGGTGTCATATGCTGACATATCTCTTGCGTCGATGGTGAGAGTATGAGGCTCAACACGTGAGGATTGCTCCATTATGTTTCTAACACTGGTGAGTATGTTTATGATGTTATTTATTTATCACAAGCAGAAGGACCCGGCTTTGCACAGGTATATTTAATTTTTTGTTTGTGTAGTGACCCCATAAGAATTGGCCAGTTTTGCACTTGACATCCAGTATGGCAGTCCAGTATAGGTATAGTCTATTTATGGCTGTGTTGCTATGGAAACCTGATAAATGAAATGTGAACTTACATTGACTGATGCATGTCATATGACTGAATACTTAAGGACCTGTGAACTGCTATTGACTCAAACAGGTAATAAATAGCTTGGTTGCGATGGAAACCTGGTGTATAGCTGTGTGTATGTCAAAACTGAAGAACCTGTGATTTTCCATTGGTCCATAAGTGTCATGTGATCATGTGTATCTCAGTTTGGATATTAGTGAAAGACCTGTGATCGGTTGTTATGGAAAACCTGGAGTAAAGCTTCTGTGTATGTGACATTGTGTAACAGTGTCATCCACAGCTCCCTGCCCCTTTAAAGCTGACCTACAGCAGCAAAGAAAAATGGCTGGGTTGTTATGGAAACATGGAGTGCAGCTGTGTGCATGTGGTTGACAATGCCTTGTCAGATTGGAGACGGGCTTGGGTCTGCTGGGTTGTTTCAGCAGCTCGCTGTTGTCTGTGACATACCTTGTCAGATTAGAGACAGGCTTGGGTCTGCTGAGAGTTTTCATTAGCTCAAGCAGCAGCCATGCGTTTTGCTGCAGGGGGCATGAGTAGTTTAAAAACGTTTCAATTTATAAGAATGCTGAAATCCAGTATGGCAGTCCAGTCAGTGGCGTAAATACCGGGGTAGCAGTGGTAGCGGCTGCCACAGGGTCTGGGACCTTAGGGGTCCCGGCGGGCCCTTTTATCTTTTTTTTTTTTTTAATAGGCCGTTACCTGCTGGTGTTACACCAGCAGGAAACGGACCCTATTTACTTACCAATCCCCGCTCCTGCTCACGGCTGTCTGTGCTTCACCTTCTGCAGAGGCGACTCTGAGCAGGAGCGGGGATCAGTAAGTAAGGCCTGAGGGGCCGTAAACCCCACAAACACTGCTATCATTATACTCTGGGGGTCTTTTCAGCAGGCTTCGGGCCTCCTTGGTGGCGTTCCAGACGTTGGTGGGCCAGTCCGACGTCATTATGCGTCGCAATGCATGCCTGGCTCATGTGACATCTGGTCCAACATTGAAGAGGTAGTTGGGAGTGCACATAATACTATATGAAGGGGCCACTATGATACTGTGTGCAGGGGCCACTATGGGGCAGAATACTGTGTGCAAGGGCCACTATGGGGCCTAATAGTGTGTGCAGGGGCCATTATGGGGCATAATAGTGTGTGCAGGAATGCAGTTTGTGCGAGGGGGGTCGGTTGCCGGGGGGGGGGCATGTCAAATATTCGCCTTGGGGCCCAGCCATTGCTAGTTATGCCACTGAGTCCAGTATAGGTACAGTCTATTTATGGCTGTGTTGTTATGGAAACCTGGTAAATTAAATGTGAACTTATATTGGCTGATACACGTGATATGACTGAATATTTAAGGACCTGCGAAATGCTATTGACTAATACAGGTCATAAATAGCTTGGTTGCAATGGAAACCTGTGTGCCTGAGGAGAGTAAGCGCCTGCGAGCTCTTATTGGCTGATAAGGGACACGTGACCGTGTGTATGGCAGTTGGAATATGAGCGAAAGACTTGCAGACTTGTATAAGCTAATGTTGGTCATTTTTTGGGAATACTGTATCTCAGGAACGGTACATTCGTTAGAACTGAGACCCAGTCTAAAATATTCCTGGACACCTGATGTACATGTGTGCCAAATTTGGTGAGGATCGGTCCAGTTGTTTAGTCGCACAAAAAGAACACACAGACAGAAACTCATTTTTATATACAGTATATAAGAGATATATACCTGGGACTTTTAAGGTATTGTAGCCTCCTGACAAAGCCATTCCTAGGCAAGGTTGCAGCTTTTTCCTCCTATCTACTCAGTTGCGATACATTCAGTTGTTACACTCTAATTATGGCCAATGGTATATTATTGATATCTGTATTTCTCATATAATTGGAGTATTTTTAGTTTGGCAGCCATCCCCTGGATTTTATGTCCTTATATTTAATTTTTTGTTCCATTGTATTGTATGGGGTATTATTATATATACAATTTTAATTGGTTGCATATATAGCATTAGATATTGCTCCCTTTTTCAAGTATATATATATATATATATATATATATATATATATACAGTATATATACACACACGTGGACAAAATTGTTGGTACTCCTCGTTTAATAAAAGAAAAACCCACAATGGTCACAGAAATAACTTGTATCTGACAAAAGTAATAATATATAAAAATTCTATGAAAATGAACAAATGAAAGTCAGACATTGCTTTTCAACCATGCTTCAACAGAATTTTTAAAAAAAGAAAATTCATGAAACAGGCCTGGACAGAAATGATGGTACCCTTAACTTAATATTTTGTTGCACAACCTTTTGGAAGGCCACTTCAGAATAGTCCAATGTTTTCCTCTTAGCCATTCTTGAGTGTTTTTAGCTGTGTGTTGTGGGTCATTATCCTGTTGCAAGACCCATGACCTGCGACTGAGACGGAGCTTTCTGACACTGGGCAGCACATTTCTCTCTAGAATCCCTTGATAATCTTGAGATTTAATTGTACCCTGCACAGATTCAAGACACCCTGTGCCAGATGCAGCACAGCACAGAACATAACAGAGCCTCCTCCATGTTTCACAGTAGGGACAGTGTTCTTTTCAAGATATGCTTCATTTTTCCGTCTGTGAACATAGAGCTGATGTGCCTTGCCAAAAATTTAGATTTTTGTCTCATCTGTCCATAGGACATTCTCCCAGAAGATTTGTGACTTGTCAACATGTACTTTGGCAAATTCTAGTTTTGTCAGATTCAAGTTATTTCTGTGACCATTGTGGGATTTTCTTTAATTAAACAAGGGGTACCAACAATTTTGTCCACGTCTGTATATATATATATATATATATATATATATATATATATATATATATATATTGTTGGTGCTTATTATACAGAGAGACCTGGCAGCTATGGCAGCTGCTCATCTTTTGAATGGCTGCCATATTTAAATACCTGACTTCTGCAATTATAGTACAGTGGAAGTCAGGAAAGAGTTAAACAAATCAGGATTCCTTTGGGGAAGAGTCCTAAGCAATAGAATATCAAAACATAACAATCCATTTGAATAATATAAAATACACACTAGTTGCCTTTGGTGCATATCTCAGACCTTCATCAGACTCTACAAACACAAGGGTTCCCCCCCCAATATGCTCCACAGTGGGCCCCCATACAGTATTATATGCTACATAGTGGTCCATACACAGTATAATATGCTCCACAGTGACTCCCACACAGTATAATATGTTCCACAGTGGCCCACACACAGTATAATATGCATATTCATAACCATATCCATATCCATATCCAGTCACATCTTACATAGCCTGTGGGTTACCTGAAACACTGATTGATTGTTGTAATATTCTGTTGGTGTTATATTCCACTGCTGCTAATACCACCTATACTTTGGTGTCTTTTATTCTAATAGGACCCGGTCAGGACAACCCTGTTGTTATACTGATATGATATATTTCATTGTATATATTATATCTTTGTTATGGCACATATCATCTTCATTTATTTGTATTTACCATACACATCAATATGCTTATCTGGCCATTAGAGAACAGTTTAGGCTTGGACTATGTTATACCTAAAATGGGGCAATCCTTGTGTTTTAATTGAAGTGACTGATGAAGGTCTGAGATAATAGACCGAAATGTCACATTGTATATTATTGGGTTGCTATTTTCTACTAATAAACCACACTTTGAATATTTATCTACAATTGAGTGCTGAGCTTATATCAGAAGATTAAATATGGTTATGTTAATGGGAAAACCCTATAATGGTGTAATCCATATTTAGTAGCTGTTGGCTTAGTGACAATTCTTTCAGCTCCAAAATATGCATGCCGTTGGAAACAATGGACCTCAACAACCAAATCTCTTCAGAAGAATGTGTTTTTTGCCTGTCAATAAAATGACTAATCTGAGACGCATTTCATATCTGAAGGTTCAATCTACCTTTCTCTCTTTCTGTTCACAAACACAACAGTGTGTTTTATCCTAGGGGGATTTCCTCTTTTCTATCAAATCAAATCTATCAAGCTATATAAGACAGGTAGGAGCTTTGGTAACACAATAATGTTTAAGGAAACATACCTGCTATGGCAATATACATTTTACAATTTATTGTAATATACAGTTTGGTTTCCTTATTGTGCAGAGTAACATTAAGTATGGTATACTTATATAATACATCCATTATTATATCTCTTATATATATAAAAATGAGTTTCTGTCTGTCTGTTCTTTATGCGCGACCAAACGACTAGACCGATCCTCATCAAATTTGGCAAAGAGGTACATCAGGAGTCCGGGAAGATTTCAGCTCTCTAGGACGTACCATTCCTGAGATACAGTATTCCTAAAAAATGACCTGCATTAACCTATACAAATCTGCAAGTCTTTCACTCATATTCCAACTGCCATATACACGGTCACATGTCCCTTATCAGCCAATAGAAGCTCGCAGGCACTTACTCTCTACAGGCACACAGCTTTACTCCAGGTTTCCATAGCAACCAAGCTATTTATGACCTGTAGTAGTCAGTAGCAGTTCGCAGGTCCTTAAATATTCAGTCATATCACGTGTATCAGCCAATATAAATTCACATTTAATTTACCAGGTTTCCATAACAACACAGCCATAAATAGACTGTACCAATACTGGACTCAATGGCATAACTAGGAATGGCTGGGCCCCAAGGCGAACATTTGACATGGGCCTGCCCCCACACAAACCACATTCCTGCACACACTATTATGCCCCATAATGACCCCTGCACACACTATCATTCCCCCGCACAAATCGCATTCCTGCACACAATATTATGCCCCATAGTGGCCCCTGCACACATTATCATGCCCCATAGTGGCCCCTGCACACACTATTATGCCCCATAGTGGTCTTGCACACAGTATTATGCCCCATAGTGGCCCCTGCACACAATATTATGCCCCATAGTGGCCCCTACACACAGTATTATGCCCCATATTGGCCCCTGCACACACTATTATGCCCCATAGTGACCCCTTCACATAGTATTATGCCCCATTGTGGACCACCCATGAACAATTATTATACTCTGGGGGTTTTCAGACCCCAGAGTATATTGATCAGAGACCCAGGGGAGGATACAAACATAAAAACAATGTTACTTACCTCTCCCTGGCTCTGGTGCACCCCACTACTACTTCAACGTTGGACCAGATGTCAAGTGAGCCAGGCATGCGTTACGACTCATAATGATGTCGGACTGGCCCACCGACATCTGGGATGTCACCAAGGAGGCCTGAAGCCTGCTGGAGTGCAGGAAAGGTAAGTAACATTGTTTTTTATGTTCCCTCACTTCCCCTGGGCCTCTGATCATTATACTCTGGGGTCTGAAAAGATAGCAGTGTTTGTGGGGTTTGCAGCCCACGGCCTTACACCAGCAGGTAGTGGCCTATTAAAAAGAAAAAACATCAGGGACCTGCCGGGCCCCCTAATGTTCTGGGCCCTGTGGCAGCCACTACCGCTGCTACCCCGGTATTTACGCCACTGACTGGACTGCCATACTGGATGTCAGCATTCTTATAAATTGAAACGTTTTTAAACCACTCATGCCTCCTGCAGCAAAATGCATGGCTGCTGCTCGAGCTGATGAAAACTTTCAGCAGACCCAAGCCCATCTCCAATCTTACAAGGTATGTCACAGACAACAGCGAGCTGCTGAAACTCCCCAGCAGATCCAAGCCCGTCTCCAATCTGACAAGGCATTGTCAGCCACATGCACACAGCTGCACTCCATGTTTCCATAACAACCCAGCCATTTTTCTTCACTGCTGTAGGTCAGCTTTAAAGGGGTAGGGTGCTGAGGATGACACTGTTACACAAGGTCACATACAAACAGCTTTACTCTAGGTTTTCCATAACAACCAATCGCAGGTTTTTCACTGATATCCAAACTGAGATACACATGACGCTTATGGACCAATGAAAAATCGCAGGTTCTTCAGTCTTGACATACACACAGCTTTACACCAGTTTTCCATAGCAACCAAGCTATTTATGACCTGTATGAGTCAATAGCAGTTCACAGGTCCTTAAATATTCAGTCAGTCATGTATCAGCCAATATAAGTTCACATTTCAATTACCAGGTTTCCATAATAACACAGCCATAAATAGACTATACCTATACTGGACTGCCATACTGGATGTCAAGTGCAAAACTGGCCAATTCTTATGGGGCCAATACACAAACAAAAAATGAAATATACCCGTGCGAAGCTGGGTCCTTCTACTAGTATAATATAAATATGGATCCTCAGTTGAAATTTAATAGTTAACATAAATCCTCAATTCACTGTGTCATTTATTGTTTATTATTTAAAGACAGAAGAATTTATTTTCACCATTTGGTTTCTAGCATGTGTTTACAAATTTAGGGTTTTTGATGCAGTTTTTGAAGCCAAAACCAGGAGTGGATTCTTTATATTTTATCTCCCTTTATGATCCACAGATGGTTTTGCCTTGAAAAACTGCATTAGAAAACCTGGATGTGGAAACATGCTGTACAGGAGTCAACTCATTACATTCATTTAGTAAGACTGATGTTCTCAATACTGAAAAAAAAATTAAAACTTATTTACATAGAGAAAGTACTTCTCATTTTCCCTACAACAGTGGCCATAATATTTTAAATTAATTTTCAGAAAACTGTACAAAGTGGAACTACAAATACCTGGAACTTTCCAAAAGTGCAATTCAGTTAACGGAGTGCTTAGTCTTATAGACTGGAATCATAAAGCCAATAAAATAAAAGCCATGCTTTTTCCCATCCTTTGTAACTCTGTAACTATATTTCAGGGTCAGCTATCAGAGTGAGTGTTGAGGTAAACTGTTTGCTATCAGGGATGCACTGAGGGTACATACATATCAGCAGTTCATCCCTTCTGGGGGCACACATTTTCCTGTTCGGTTATAGTTTGACTCAGTGGCAAAGCTAGGGTTTTAGCACAGGAGGGGCAAACACATCCAAGTGGGCCCCCAGCCAACAATATTAACACCATACAGTGACCAGATAGTGGTAGATACCAGCTCTACACAGGTTTGTGAAGACCATTTAAGTAAATACAGTACAGGAACAATGTTGTGACTAACAGGTTTCGCCTCTGGCTTTAATTGTTCACATTTTCATCTCATCCATCTGGACCTCTATGACCACTTCTTCCAGCTGTGACTTGTCTCTGTCAAGTTTGCAGAACAGGCATATCTGGCTCCTCACTTTTCCAGCACCTGACCCACATTGCCCTCATTTACATAAAGTCTCCATTCTGCTGATATAACCTTCCCCCATAATAAATAATACTGCCAAGTGCATTTTTAAATTAATAATATCCCTATGTACCCCCTTAAATAGTTCCCTTTATTAATAATACCCCTTTGTTTCCTAATTGATGCTAAGGCCACACATAGCGAAAAGCAGCAAAAAAAATTAAAAATGCTGTGGAAAAAAACGCTGTAGAAAAGCATCACAGTTTTTTCCACAGCATTTTTTCTTTGCATTTTAACAGAGTTTTCCTTTGCGGACTTTCTGCCCCTATCATACCTCTACGAAAAAGGCCCGCGTTTCCATAGGTACAATTGACATGCTGAAGTTTTCAAAAACGTGAGTGTCTTTGAAAACACAGCTTTTCCGCTGCAGATTTTTCTCTGCAATGTGTGGATGGGATTAACCAGAATCCCATTCATTTTGCAGGTACTGTAAAATGCAGCTTTATTTGCTGCAGTGTTTCTGCTGTGGAAAAAATGCTGAATTTTCACAAAGTGTGGGGCTTCAGCCTAAAGGGGTTTTTCAGGTCAAGAATAAAAAAAATGAGTGGGCTTTCAACACACGGGACCCCCACTGATCAGCTGTTTGAAGGGACTGTTGCACTTGTGTAAGTGCCGTGGCGTCTTCTCTGTTACATTATAGCTAGAGATAAGCTAATCAAAGCTGACGAAGTGAAATTCGATCCGAATTTCAGGAAATATTCAATTTGCATCAAATCCGGATGTCTTCACACATCGTGGTAACGAATCGCACAGCTCCGATCGGGGGTTTGAACCCCTTGGATGCCGCAGTCAAATATGACCACGGCATTCAAGGGGTTCCGCCACGCTACAGTGCCTTGCGAAAGTATTCGGCCCCCTTGAACTTTTCAACCTTTTGCCACATTTCAGGCTTCAAACATAAGGATATAAAATTTAAATTTTTTTGTGAAGAATCAACAACAAGTGGGACACAATCGTGAAGAGAAACTAAATTTATTGGATAGTTTAAACTTTTGTAAAAAATAAAAAGCTGAAAAGTGGGGCGTGCCAAATTATTCGGCCCCCTTAAGTTAATACTTTGTAGCGCCACCTTTTGCTGTGATTACAGCTGCAAGTCACTTGGGGTATGTCTCTATCAGTTTTGCACACTGAGAGACTGAAATTCTTGCCCATTCTTCCTTGGAAAACAGCTCGAGCTCAGTGAGGTTGGATGGAGAGCGTTTGTGAACAGCAGTTTTCAGCTCTTTCCACATATTCTCGATTGGATTCAGGTCTGGACTTTGACTTGGCCATTCTAACACCTGGATACGTTTATTTGTGAACCATTCCATTGTAGATTTTGCTTTATGTTTGGGATCATTGTCTTGTTGGAAGATAAATCTCCGTCCCAGTCTCAGGTCTTTTGCAGACTCCAACAGGTTTTCTTCCAGAATGGTACTGTATTTGGCTCCATCCATCTTCCTATCAATTTTAACCATCTTCCCTGTCCCTGCTGAAGAAAAGCAGGCCCAAACCATGATGCTGCCACCACCATGTTTGACAGTGGGGATGGTGTGTTCAGGGTAATGAGCTGTGTTGCTTTTACACCAAACATATCGTTTTGCATTGTGGCCAAAAAGTTCGATTTTGGTTTCATATGACCAGAGCACCTTCTTCCACATGTTTGGTGTGTCTCCCAGGTGGCTAGTGGCAAAATTTAAACCAGACTCTTTCTGGATATCTTTGAGAAATGGCTTTCTTCTTGCCACTCTTCCATAAAGGCCAGATTTGTGCAGTGTACGACTGATTGTTGTCCTATGGAAAGACTCTCCCACCTTAGCTGTAGATCTCTTCAGTTCATCCAGAGTGATCATGGGCCTCTTGGCTGCATCTCTGATCAGTCTTCTCCTTGTTTGAGATGAAAGTTTAGAGAAACGGCCGGATCTTGGTAGATTTGCAGTGGTCTGATACTTCTTCCATTTCAATATGATCGCTTGCACAGTGCTCCTTGGGATGTTTAAAGTTTGGGAAATCTTTTTGTATCCAAATCCGGCTTTAAACTTCCCCACAACAGTATCACGGACCTGCCTGGTGTGTTCCTTGGTCTTCATGATGCCCTCTGCGCTTTAAACAGAACCCTGAGACTATCACAGAGCAGGTGCATTTATACGGAGACTTGATTACACACAGGTAGATTATATTTATCATCATCAGTCATTTAGGACAACATTGGATCATTCAGAGATCCTCACTGAACTTCTGGAGTGAGTTTGCTGCACTGAAAGTAAAGGGGCCGAATAATATTGCACGCCCCACTTTTCAGTTTTTTACTTTTTACAAAAGTTTAAAATAACCAATAAATTTCATTCCACTTCACAATTGTGTCCCACTTGTTGTTGATTCTTCAACAAAAAATTAAAATTTTATATCTTTATGTTTGAAGCCTGAAATGGGGCAAAAGGTTGAAAAGTTCAAGGGGGTCGAATACTTTCACAAGGCATTGTACATGTCCCCATCGGCAACCCCCGCGGCAAGAGCGGGGGGTGCTGACAGGGCCGGCATCAGCACACAGCATACCTGGGCAAGTGCCAAGGCCCCATGATAGGGCCCCCTATACGTACTGCTAATGGAGAGGGGCCTGGCAATCGCCGGGCCCCTTTTCATTAGATGCTAGGCCAGGGGAGATGATTAAATATAAAAAAAAAATACTCATAATCACCTGTCCTAGGCTCAGCATCCACTCCGGAGCTCTTCCCAGGCCTCACTGCTGGGGCCTAATCATAGGCCCCAGCAGTCACGTGGAGCGCGCTGGTGTAATGACGTCATCTCACCCCAATCACAGGCCCCAGAAGTGACGTCTGGGGAGCAGGACCTCAGTTGCAAGGAGGAAGAGGAGTGAGGAGGACGCTGCAGACTGCCGGCTACCTAGAAGAGGTGATTTAATGTGAGTATAAGTGTTTGTTATTTTTAATCACTTCCCCTGGGCCTCTGATTATTATACTCTGAGGTCTGAGGAGACTCTAAAGTATAGTAATAGCACCAGCTCTGGGGGGTGGGGGGGGTTTAAACACTTGTTTGTTTTTACTTTTTTTTTTTACATTTTTTCTTTTTGTCCCCATAGGGGATTGAAGCAGCGATATTCTGATCGCTTCTTCAATAAGTATACGCTGCAATACACGTGTATTACAGTGTATAGGAGGCTGTCAGCCCGTGCAGACACATAGGCTGACAGTCTCCATTTAAGGCATTACCAGTGGTGAACCTAGCCTCTTTGCTGCCTGAGGCGGACTATAGAAAGACGCCCCCCCCCCCAAAAAAAAAACAAAAAAAAACTGAGTTTCCATGCTACTAGTTTAACACACTGTTATCGTCACACAATATACACAATACACAAAGTTATAAAACAGTTTTTAAGAATTCTTCTTCCTGTATTACTTCAGTATCAGATCAACAACACGGCATTAACAATGAAAGTAACTTCACACATCTTCTGCTTGGTGGATGGATGAGCCCATGTGGCCGTGGCCCCCATTCTCTATAATAGGAGCGCCGCAGATAGCTGAGTACTGGACTTCGGGTATCTTTGGCACTCCCATTGAAGTGAATGAGAGCCACGCGGGTTCGTCCATCCACCAAGTGACGCACCTATATATAAGGCTGCAGCCAGGCTGAATTCCCACCTAGTGGGGGGAAAAACCCAATTCTCAGGCTCAGTGGGGGTCTCAGCAGACAGACCCCCATCACTCAGGTATTTATCCTCTATCATTTAGGTGAATACAGGGCAGTAACATTCTGTGACTTACCGGTGACGTCTCTGACTAATCCTTCACATTTCCCTTCTCTTCCTTCTGGACCGCCATGACCACTTCTTCCAGCTGTGACTTGTCTCTGTAAAGTTTGCAACACAGACATCTTTGACTCCTCACTTTTCCAGGCATCCAACCCACATTGTCCTCACCTACACAAAGCCCCCATCCTGCTGCTACCCCCAATTATATAATATATGATATAACCCCCCATAATGAATAATACTCCGAAGTGCATCTTTATATTAATAATGTGCGTGTGTACCCTGTATAAATAGTGCCCCTTATTAATAATACCCCAGGTGTTAACTAATTAAAAGGTTTTCCAGGTCATTAATAAACTAATCAGTGGGGTTCAAAAACCCAGGAACCCCACTGATCAGCTGTTTGAATGGTACCTGTGTAAGCGCCGTGACCGCTTCTCTGTTTATATAGTGTATTTCATCTCATAGCGGCCATGTCATGTAACTACAGCCTCGTCCTGTACATGTCTACAGTATGTGACAAGGCTACAATTACATCACACGGTCACTATAAACAGACAGCGTATAATATAAACAGGTGCAATAGCCCATGTTTATAGCTCCCCATTTACACACACTATAATGTTCCACAGCAGCCCCTGCACACAGTATTACACAGTGTTATGGCCCGCAGCGGCCCCTGCACACTGTATTATGCCTCTCAGCGGCCCCTGCACATGGTATTATGCTCCATAGTGGCCCCTGCTCACGGTATTATTCCCCGCATTGGCCACTGCACACGGTATTATGTTCCGCAGCAACTCCTGCACACAGTTTTATGCCCCATATTGGTCCCTGCACTGGTATTATGCTCCATAGTGGCCCCTGCACTTGTATTATGCTCTATAGTGGCCCCAGCACACGGTATTATGCTCCATAGTGGCCCCTGCACTGGTATTATGCTCCAGAGTGGCCCCTGCACAGCCAGTATTATGCTCCATAGTGGCCCCTGCACTGGTATTATCCTCCATAGTGGCCCTTGAACTGGTACTATGCTCCATAGTGGCCCCTGCACTTGTATTATGCTCTATAGTGGCCCCTGCACTCGGTATTATGCTCTATAGTGGCCCCTGCACTTGTATTATGCTTCAGAGTGGCCCCTGCATAGGGTATTATGCCGACCCATGAACTATTATTATACTCTGGGGTCTTTTCAGAACCCAGAGTATAATGATTGGAGACCCAGGGGAGAATACAAACATAAAAATCAGAGTTACTTACCTATCCTGGACACTGGTGCACTCCTTGCAGCTTTCGGCCCTGTTTAATTCCGCACACACGTCACGTGATCAGGCCGGCGACGCAACCTGATGACGTCACCACAGGCCTCAAGCCTGCTCGGAGTTACATCGTATCGCAGGAGGTGAGTAACACTGTTTTTTATGTTCCCTCACCAACCCTAGGCCTCCGATTATTATACTCCGGGGTCTGAATAGACCCCGAAGTATAATAATAGTAGTATTTGCGGCCCGCAGCCTAACTTACAGATGCCCGCGGCCGCTCACAGCGGCATCCACTTCCCTTTCTGCGGCCCATAGCAGAAGGGGAAGCGGGGGCGGCCATGAGCAGACGCGGGGTAGGTAAATAAATAGGCCCTGACCTGCCGGGGATACTCCAACAGGTTACGGCCTATTTATATAGATAAAAAAAAAAGTTATACTCACCTGCGATGCCTTGATGCAGCCGCCGCCTCCTCCTCTTGTCCGCGACGTCTGTGTCTCAGCGTAGGTGGCGTGATGACGTCATTGTATCGCCGCCTGCGCTGAGATGCGATGTCTTGTAAATCAGCCCAGGACAGGCCGCGCTCAGCTCTGTTTTTTTTTTTTTTTTTTAAAGCGGCCTGTCCTGGGCTGGTTTACATTAAATAGTAAAATGCCGCCCCCCGGACAGTGCCGCCCGAGGCGGCCGCCTCACCTCGCCTCATTAGCGGTGCGCCCCTGGGCATTACATACGGCTGACACCCGCAGTTTCTATGTGCGCACCATGCTTCCACCGTGGTTTGCAGGAATTCCTGCCCAGCAGCGCCGTACTATTAAGGCGGATGTCGGGAAGGGGTTAACGCGGTCCGCCGCGAATTAATCCGGATCATATCGAATCGTTACGGAAAATTCGGCGAATTGGCCCAAATTGAATTTTTGAAAAATTCGCTCATCTCTAATTATAGCATTTCATATTTCATAGTGGCCATGTAATGTACCTACAGCCTTGTCCTATTCACGTCTATGTGACAAGGCTGTAATTACATCACATGGTCACTATAAAACAGACAGCGTGCAATGTGAACAGACTCCAGGGGGGACACTAATCTTTTGTTGATGATCAATCCTGAGCCCAAGTGCCACCTTAAATGATTTGCTCTCTTATATTCTCTTATTCTAGGTTCACACTTGTGCTTGGGTTTCCATTCTTCGGGGCCACTTGGGGACCTGAAAACGGAAACTCAATCTGCTTACAAAGCGGTTACTCCATAGACTATAATGGGGTCTGCCGGGTTTCTGCCCAGTTTCCACCTGAAAATTGCACAGAGAAAAGTCTTGCTTCTCTCTCCGCATTTTTCAAGCAGAGTGGGGAACGAAATCCCCCAGCACTCACCAAGCACAAATGTGAACCCAGCCTAATAAAGCGGGAAACGGAATCCCCGTGAGCAAATGGGAACCCAGCTTAGCATATAGATTCATTCAATAACACAAGACAGAGTTTATATCACAAGGGTGTTTAATATGATGCAAAAGTCACAATGCCTATACATACAAAAAGGGATAATAAATGACATACAGTAATATAATGCAGAATGGTTTCTTAAAATGAAAGGACTTAAACCAGAAACCTAGTTCTTACATAGATAGGCTTAGGATCTGATGCTGGGGAAGTCAGGGACAAGGACAAATCTTCACTTACAGTATGCCCCTAGGAAATGACACCCAATTCTGTTTTTTCATGTATTAAGAACTTTTATCCCTTGGGTCCATCTCTTATCTCATGAAGGGGTCTTTATCTGGGCTCTTTGCATTTGTGGGGGAGGTAGCTCAGTATCAGCAGTGGTGCAGACCCAAAAAGTCAGAGACAGGGACACAAAAGTCTGGTGCAAACAGGTTTATTTAAAAAAAAACAAAACAGCAAAATAAATAAACCTTCAGTTCATGTACAAAATAAAATACAGCCTTAACTTCAGGCAAAACAGAAAGAAACAAAATCCTGCTCGTCTGAATGCTAAACTAAACAGTAACAAAAACTAACTGTACGCAGGGCCGGTTTTAGACAAAGTGGGGCCCTGGGCAAAATTAAAAGCGGGGCCCCACATGCTGATATGCAAACAACACCATCGTCTTCCAGTGGCAGCCCCTATAATAACGCCTCCTTTCTGCCAACAAAAAAGTAATAAGCCCTATGGGGGGGGGGGGGGGGGGGGGGGGGCCCCCCCCCCCGGGCCCCCCCCCCCCCCGCCCGCCCGGGGGGGGAACCCCCCCCCCCCCCAAAGGGCCCTTTTACCGCACACAATTCAAATGAACACCTTTGTACCACCTAATAGATTTTTGCACCCAGTCATCAGTTATAAATAATAGTCTCTGCTTATAAATAATATTACACATTATCAGTAATAGCACCCTCATAAATGATAAATAGTGCCCTGTATCAGAAATATTCCCCCTTATCAGTAACAGACACCCCGTAAAAATAATACTGCTCCCTTATAAATAATAGCCCTATCATAAATAATAGTTACCCTTATAAATAATAGTCCCCATTATCACTAATAGCCCCCTTTATAAATAAGCCCACTTAACAATTATACCTCTTATAAATAATAGCTCCCCTCTTGTAATGGATGCCTTATATATAATAGTTCCCCCCTTATAAATAATAGCCCATCTTATAAATAATAGTTCCCCCTTATAATAGCCCCCTCATACTTAAGTTTCCCAATTATATATAGTAACCATTCCTTATATATAATAGTTCTCAGTTATACAGTGTCGGACTGAAGGGCCTTAGGCCCAGCAGAGGATCTTGTTCTGGGGCCCCACCCAACAGCTTCCTGCTAATAGCCTACAACATGGCTCCTTCACTGAAGTCTTACAGTCTTACATATGTGCTAACTATCTTGTGTTACTGAGTATCTTCCCAGTATAGTCAGCCCCTATAATACTGTGCAGGCCCCAATAACGCCATGGCCAGTTCATGCACAGTACTGTATGGGGAATGATATGACCATGGGGCACTACACGTATGTGCAAGATTATAGTGAGGGAGCTGTGATGCAGACATAGCACACAGGGCTGCCAGCAGGAATTGTGAGCCCCCCCCCACAGTATAATGCTCCACATGATATATAATGCTCCACAGTATAAAATGCTCTCCTGAGCCCTCCAGTTTCCCCACATGGTATATAATGCTCCACAGTGACCCCACACAGTATAAAATGCTCCCCTGAGTCCCCCATAGTGTCCCCACATGGTATGTAAGGCTCCACACAGTATAATACTCCACAGTGGCCCACACAGTATACTTCCCCTTAGTGGCCCCAGACAGTGCAATATGCTCCCCAGCAGCCCCACACAATGTAATATTCTCCATACAGTATAATATGTACCACACAATGCCTCCCCAGTATAATGCTCCAGTGGCCTAACACAGTATAACATGCTCCATAATGACCTCCACACAGTATAATATACTCCCCAGAGGGGTTCCCCCAGTATAATGCTCCACAGTGGTCCCCCACAGTATAATATGTTCCCCACAGTATCCCCCAGTATAAAGCTCCACAGTGGCCCATAGTATAATATGCTCCCCAGAGGGCCCCCGCTAGTATAATGCTCCACAGTGCCCCCTCCAGTATTTTGCTCCACAGTGGCCCCACGCAATATATTATGCTCCCCAGAGCGTCCCCCCAGTATAATGTTCCACAGTAGGCCCCACGCAGTATAATATGCTCCCCAGAGGGCCCCCTAGTATAATGCTCATTAGTCCCCCCCGAATAATGCCCCACAATGGCGCCACGCAATATAATATGCTCTGCTGATGGCCCCCCCAGAATAATGCTCCACAGTGACCCCACTCAGTATAACATGCTCCAGAAATGGCCTCCACACAGTATAATATACTGCCAAGAGAGGTTTCCCCAGTATAATACTCCACAGCGGCCCAAAACAGTATAATATGCTCTCCAGAGCCCCCCCAATATAATGCTCCACAGTGGCCCCGCACAGTATAATATACTGGAGGGGCCCTCTGGAGAGCATATTATACTGTGTGGGGAAACCGTGCAGCATTATACTGGGGGGGGCTCTGGAGAGCATATTATACTGTGTGGGGCCACTGTGGAGCATTATACTGGGTAGGGGGGCCCTCTGGAGAACATGTTATATTCTGTGGGGCCTCTATTGAGTATTATAAAGTGGGGGGGCTCTGGAGAGCATGTTATATTCTGTGGGGCTCCACAGGGGCCCTACAGTGCTATTATTATATTATATTCTGGGGTCTCTTCAGACCCCAGAGTATAATAATCGAAGGCCCGGGGGAGGTGAGAGAAAATAACAATCAGTTATACTCACCTTGTCTTACCTCTTCTGGGCCTCCTCGCGCTGCTCCGTTATCCCCGCCGGCGCTGGCTTCTTCTTCTCTGCGGCTGACGTCACGCGTTGTGGACGTCACCGCTGAGGCCTGTGATTGGGCCTCAGCGATTACGTGCGGCAAGCTGTCAGCACGCCCCCACATGATCGCTAAGGCTGAGGCCTGGCCTCAGCGGTGATGTCCGGAACGCCAGAAGATGACGTTGGACACAAGGACAGGTGAGTAAAAATGTTTGTTATTTTTACTCACCACGGAAAGGGGCCCTGAGGTCCCTTTCTGTTATTGATTTGTCCGGGCCTAACTCCGGGATCCGGAGTCATCAGGTTCCGGATCCCGGGAGCCCCTTTGGGGACGGGGCCCTGGGCAATTGCCCAGTTTGCCTCCCCCTAACGCCGGCCCTGACTGTATGTATGGCTTACTACCAGCCACACGAACAAACAAATTAACACAGTTTGGTCTCACCAGACTCTCAGTGTTTTCAGGACAGACCCAGTCGCCTCCTCTCACTCCCAGGATCTGCCCTGAACTGTAGGCTCTGCAGCCTTTTATGGCCCATTAATGAGACTTGGACCTACACCTGGGCTGAGGCCTATGCAAGACCCGTACTGGACCACGCATATGTCAGAAATCTGGGGGAGATATACCGGGACTCCAGCACTCTACCTGTCACCTTGTCACACATTGTATTATTCTCCTGAATTTATTCTGTGCTAGTACTGGTAAATCCCCTAGTTGCAGAAAGTGATCTGCTTCTCTCAACCAACAGCTTGCCACCATAAACCTTATTTGTATTGTGATGTGAAACTTTAAAGGAATGCAATTTGCAAACCCAGAGGTGAGAAGACCATGACAGTCCATATGGGAATCCTCCTAAGTGACCATAATTAAAGGGATTCTATCATTAAAAAATAAATTTTTAACTAAAAGCACGTCGGAATAGCATTTAGAAAGGCTATTCTTCTCCTACCTTTATTTTTCAGATCGGTGCCGCTGTTTTTGAGTTTTGTTTTCTTTCTTCGTTATGCAAATTGGACTTCAGAAAGCACAGGGGGGCGTTTCCCCTGTGCTCAGAAAGCACAGGGGGCATTCCCCCTGTGCTCAAAGCACAGGCTCGTCATAGGTTCCAGCGCCGCCTCTCTCTTCTTGTGCTGATGCGTCTCCGCAACGTCAGCACCTGCTGAGCGTGTCTTCGGGGTCCAAATCCTGCACATGCTTAGTCGGCTCTGCCACTTTGCATTGGACAGAGCCGACTGCGCATGACCAGTCGGCCATTTTGATGTGGCCTCTTACACGAGCATACTGCCCCTGTACAATCTAGTTAAAGATTGATTTTTAATGATAGAATCCCTTTAATGCTGGATGAGTCAGGCCCACACTAACATTAATATTTTCCTCCTGAATATGTCACAATAACCAAATAAAGCATCCCAATTTCCCTTGGCTTACAGGCTCCTTAACAGATGTGTGGTCTGTCTTCATTGCAGGTATGATATTGCACCCTACAATAAAATATATACAAAAATTTTGAAGCTTTACACATTTATAGTGTGACCATGGTTAAAAATATATAGTGGTGTCTGAATGCACATCTATAATATTATTTTCTTTTTTGAATACTACACCTTTTCACACAGCTGCTATTCTTACATTATTCCTACCAAGCTAAGAAGAGGATATCTGCTGAACAAACATCTTCCTGTTACAGGGGTTACATGTCTACAAGCCCTAAATTCCATCCATCTAATCTGTGACATGCAGTGTATTGATTTCACATTTACTAGCCCATGAAGTGGCTGAGCACATTCAGAAGCAATAAAGAGGAAGTTATTAAAGTACCCACAGAGAATGTTTATCCTGGATAGAACGCAGAAAGGTTATTAAATCAATCTCTGCTCTGCTGCTAAGTCACTGCATCCCGGACAGCAGGGAAGGTATAAATGCCGTGGAACGGTGGGAAGGAAATCTAGAAACACAATATCCAGTGCTTGGAGGAATCTGAACAGAACAACTGCTGTGCACGAGGAGGAAAGAAGCATCCATGAACCTGGCCTGAGCATAATTACATAGATACTGTAAGGGGCTTCAATATTTGATGAAAATTGTTTCAATATTTGCGATGGGATTTCTTCAATTTTTTTCAGTTTCTTAATGCTATGTATTAGAGTCTACATGATGTATGCATTAGAAGGGTTGCATTGTAAATTGAATCATGTTTGCATTATATGCATTATTCACATGAAGTTTTAGCTGTAATTGTGTTGGTGGTTCTTAATACAATTTCTGTTTATGGTTCACCGGGTAAGGTCAATTTCACATGAGCATACAGTATGACGTCAGAAAAGAGATCTGTAATGCAGACTTATTTATGGATCATAAAGCCTCCATATTTTCTGATGCTAAAAATTAACACATATTTATAATGTAACTCATTACATACACCAGACTTCATATACTATACACTAGAGTGATTTGTAGACATTTTCCATTTTTATTTGTCCACACCTTCGAAAAGCTATGGCCTGGGTTTATTTTTTGGTGAGGTAAAATATATTTCATAATGGCATCATTTAATATTCTAGATGATGTATAGGGAAGCTGGAAAAAAATTCTTTTGGGTTTTTTGGATGTTCGCTTTGCGCTATAAATGAAAAGTTCTGTATATTCTGCAGGCTAGTACTATCATGGCAATACCAATAAAACATTATCACACTATAACTCATCATGGACATGTACGGAAACATTGAAAGATGAGATGGCTGAGAGAATAAATGGCCATCTAAACCTTTCTTTACTACATTGCAATTAAATAAACTTCTCACTAAAACCGCTACAACCAATTTGCCAGTTTACCAATAGAGATGGGCGAACTTCTGAAGATTCATTTCATTGTGGGTTCAGGTGGTATGGTTGAATAAGAGCTTACATTGGCTTAAAACATAGTGTATGACACTGCCGGGGCTCCTATGAATCTATCTAGTTCTTTTCTAGCTCTCTAAGGCCCCTTGCAAACAATCATGGCGTAGGTCAGTGTGCTATTTGCGACCTATTCATTTCTATCGGCCCACGCACATGACTGTGTATTACCCGGATGAGTGTGTGGGCTGACAGTCTAAGCCGCAAAATTCAGGACAGATCCTATTCCTGTCCGGTTTTGCGCTCGTTCTTCCCCGGATCCTATTCAGTGAATGAATGGGGCCGCGGAAGCACGGCAGGTGCATCGGCGGCACACGGATGATATCCATGTGCCGCCAGTGCACCGGCCAAACTGATCAAACACGACCAGCAGCGAGCAAACGGTCATGTGCAATTAACCTAAGGCAAACACAGCTGAAGCTAGTTTAACCATACACTGTGCTGACACTTGCTTTTATTCAGTTTAACATTTAAAATGCTCCAAAAATTTACCTGTTAATGAGTAAAGGTGCTTACCCATGGTTTTATATACACGCATGGCAGTTATATTGCAAAAAGAAATGGTTTTATTTCAAAATGTGCCCATTTTAGAGACTTGTAAGTGCAACAGGCTTGTTATTTTGGAGAACAATTAGTGGCTTTATGCCTGGTTGAAAGGTGATGAAGAAGTGGCTTTCTAAAACAAACATGCCTTTATGGGAGCAGATATGAAACCAAAGGTTTTTTTTGACTTGGGAATAGTAGAATATGATGGACCAGGCCACAGAACATGTCTGGCTGTGTGGTGGCAGTTGTGATAACTGTGGCAACATGAGTGGCACATAGTATGGAACGTGATGGCTGGGCTGCAAAACATGCTGCAGTTGTCTCTGTTGACAAATTTGGTGGCCTCCTTTTGAACCGAGAGCAAGGCATGTGGTTTATGCTCTGCAACCAGAAATGAAAGCACACGCAGTGGTCAAGTTCAAGAAAAATGCATTTACTACAGGTTAATAAAGGCAAGTTAAAGGTATAATAACAGGAAGAAGGACAAGCAAAATACACAGTATAGTATGAACAATTCAAGGCAGATTCTGCAATGGTTTCCACTTTTACTATGTCCGCTTCTGCAGTACAGACACTGAATGAACAATATACCCAAAACTATCCCTAACTGACCCTGACTTCACATTTGGGTGCGCACCCCCCTTTTCCCAGTGGTCTAGGTGGACCGCTTAGAGTCCGTAGAAGTGCGCGGGGCCCAAAGTCGTTCCTTTCTTTTATAGCGAAACGTCCTCTCCTCACTGTTATCACTCACTGAAGTAATGAAATCCTCCTCAGCAGGCAGGGAAACCAAATGGATGCAATGGAATCCAACAGCAGATATCACTCAGCACACTGACAGTCCTTCAGAATCCATACACTGAACTGTGATGTAAGCCGGGGTTTTGCAGTTACTGTCCGGTACTCAACAGCACTGCGAGTCTCTAGCTTTGGTGGCAATATACACAGTCACAATGTCAGTTTCACTGATTAGCCACTGAGCACAGTCCTTTTAGCGTGGCCCCACTAGACGTACTGTCTCTTTACACTCTGTTTGCCTCTGGACTGAAATATTTACAGCTTAGCTGCACAGGAAAATTCTCTGAGATCTCCACACACTCTCAGTACAGCACAGACACCTGTCTTTTCTCTTGCCAAGATTTCTGTTGCTCCCTGTCTCGCCACTTTCTGCTTCTCTACTCACACTCTGTCTGAAAAACAGGCAGGCTGACATAATAGGGGCGTGTCACTCCAGCATCATGTCACAATTACAATGGCTGCTGTCTTAAAGGACCAGAATCACAGAAACACATTCAACTTTAACAGTTTAAATAGACAAAAGAAGCTTGGGAGATCATTGGGCTGTCTCTTACATCCTCAAAGTTCTTTAGATGGTGACACATTTCCCTCATGAGCAGATGATGTCCTGCTGCTTCTGCAGTTGTCCCTGCTGACAAACTTGATGGTCTCCTCAAAGGGCTTTAAATGGCAACTCTCTTCCCTCATGAGTAGAGACAGGCGAACCACTTAAGACTCGTTGTGGCTCGGGTTCCTAGCTCTCTAATGCAAACACAGCTGAAGTGAAAGTGACATAGTATGTCTGTGGAAAAAAAAAACGGATGGTAAGCAGTGCATACAAACTCATACACTGTGCTGCCACTCACTTTTATGCATTTTAGCATTTAAATGGAAAAGGTGCTTGCTCGTTTTTTTTTTAGACACACATTATATTGCAAAAGTAATGGTTTTATAGGAAAATTAGCCCATTTTGCTGACTTATAAGTTCCACAAGTTTGTTGTAGTTTGAGAGGTAAATTTGTGGCTGTGCGCCTAGTTGAAAAGTGATGAATAATTGGCTGGCTGAGTGGTGGTAGTTGTGGCAACATGAGTGGCAGTGCAGCATGGAATGGAGTGGTGGCATTCCTGGTAGCTGTGGAAACATGAATGGTGATATGGCATGGAGTGATATAATACACCAGGCTGCAGGACATGTCTGGCTGGGTGGTGACACTGGTGGTAGCTGTTTAGGAGTGACAGGCAACATCAATGGTACAGTAAATGGAACATGATACAGGTAGATGAGGGCAGTTCTATTCAGAGGCATCAGCTAGAGGTGTGTGAAAATCCTCATGGATCCATGCCTGCTTCATTTTGACCAAAATAATTTTTTCCATGCTAACAGTAGAGAGTTTGGTCCTGCTAGGTGTTACAACGCCACTGGCAGCACTGAACACCCTCTCAGCCATTATGCTTGAGGCTGGACAAGATAAAACTCTCATGGCCCCTAATTCCATGGGTTCACAGTTATCTGCTGTAATATAGGTGTACTCTAGGTATGACTGCACCTGCTGGTGCAGCTGGTGGGTGTCAGTTGCCTGTTATGGTTCCAGTTGGCACTGTGAGCTGCTGCTTTTACTCCTGATGCTTAGAGCTGTGGTATTGGCAGAGAAGGTGGAGCGTTGGTTGAGTGAGGTGAACTGGGAGCGGGCAGAGGCCACTTGGGTACGCGTGCCTATCCTGATAATATTCCAATTTTTCTACCCTTTGGGAGGCAAGGAAGAATTGCCCCATTTTGGCTTGATAGCAAGGGTCTAAGAGTACTACAATCCATTACTCATCCCTCTGCTTGATGCTAATGATACACTTGTCACTGTGTAAGCAGCAGAGCATACAGCCTGCCATTCTTGTCAGTGACTGCATGAACCCAGGGGCCTACCATGGTTGGTATTCTTGGCCAGTGGGGTCATCCTCTACATGATGATCATCTTGAAAGAAATAATGGTCAGCCTCCTCCCCTGGCTGTTCCTGTGACATATCAAGGGCCCCCCCCTGAATCCAAAGGTGAGTTGTCCTCCTTCTCCTCCTCCTCCAGTCTAGGAGTTTCAGTTCTTCCACTATAATGTCCCTGACCCAGATCCTCATCCTCCTCCATCAACTCAGGGTTGACTAAGAGATGGAAACTGTTCCTCCTCTTCCGTCCCTTGTTGCATGAGTGTGTTTCTTGTAAGATATACAATAAAGGCATCACATTGCTGATGCTGCGGTTGTCCATGATAACAAATTTGGTGGCCTCTTCAAAGGTATTGAGAAGCCGACACACTTCCCTCATGAGCATTTAATGATGTATCTTGAAATAGCACATTGTCCCTGTAGTCTGCTGCATGCAGTAAATTTTCACCGCCTTCTGCTACTCACACAGACGCTCCAGGATGTTTTAGGTGGAGTTCCACTGAGTTGGAATGTCGCAGATAAGGCGGTGCAAAGGCAGATCATTCTGTCACTGCAAATCAAGCAGGGTGTTTTTTGTGACATTCGAATGGCTGAAATGCGCAGAGACTTTTATGATCAAGAGGAGCTCCTCTATTGTCCCTGATTAAGCACATGCACCATACAGGGACAATATGTTACTTGACCTAACTGCAGCTCAGTGACAATATTGGTGCCGTTGTCACTGGGAACACTGCCCAGTTGTAGTTGGTGAGAAGCCATCTAACAGAATATTTTGTGCAGATTACACCTCTGCTTTGTGGCTCCTTTGATCCAGACTCATTAATTGTAAAACCGCAAGGCAGTGGTTCACCTTACACCCATGAAATGAGGGTGGGGCAGGACAAGCAATGCCTTACTCTGGTGAAGATGGTGGCAGCAAATGGTCCAGAGAGGAGGATCCAGAGTAGGTGGATGGGCCCTGCATATGTTATAACTGTACATGCACAAACTGGGTGGAACTAGCACCTGGCCTTGTTGCATTTCTGGACTGTGGCTGCTGCCATTCAAATCATTGACCCAGTGGGTAGTGAAAGCCATGTATTGTCCTTGTCCATAATTGCTTCTTCACGTGTCGTCGATGGCATGCACCTTTCCCCCAACTGACATATCCAAGGAAAGGCCCACATTCTCTAACACATGGCTACCAACAGATGGCTGCAGCCCCAAAATCCAAAAGACGTACCTGAGGTAGATCTACAGTGGTTTGCAAAACCCCTTGAACTTTTTCACATTTTGTCACCTTACAACCACAAACTTGAATGTATTTTGTTGAGATTTTAAGTGATAGACCAACACAAAGCAGCACATAATTGTGAAATGTAACGAAAATTATACATGGTTTTCAAACTTTTAATCAAATATAAATCTGAGAAGTGGGATGTGCAAAAGTATTCAGCCCCCAGTACTCTGATACCCCCAAATAAAATCCAGTGCATTCAATTGCCTTCAGAAGTCACTTAATGAGTTAATAGAGTCCAGCTGTGTGTAATTTAGTCTCACTATAAATATACCTGTTCTGTGAAGACCTCAGTGGTTTGTTAGAGAACACTAGTGAACAAACAGCATCATGAAGACCAAGGAACACACCAGACAGGTCAGAGATAAAGTTGTGGAGAAGTTTAAAGCAGGATTAGGTTATAAAAGCATATCCCAAGCTTTGAGAATCACAAGCAGCACGGTTCATTCTATCATCCAAAAATGGAAAAAGTATTCTACAACTGCAAATCTACCAAGACATGGCCGTCCACCTAAACTGACAGATCGAGCAATGAGAGCACTGGTCAGAGAAGCAGCCAAGAGGCCCATGGTCACTCTGGAGGAGCTGCAGAATCCACAGCACAGGTGGTAGAATCTGTCCACAGGACAACTATAAGCTGTGCACTCCACAAATCTAGCCTTTATGCAAAAGTGGCAAGAAAAAAACCATTGTTGAAAGAAAGACATAAGAAGTGCCATTTGCAGTTTGCCACAAGCCATATAGGGGATACCTAAAAACTTGTAGAAGAAGCTGCTCTGGTCAGATGAGACCAAAGTTGAACTTTTTGGCCAAAATGCAAAGCACTATGTCTGGCAGAAAAGTAACACTGCTTATCACCATTAACACACCATCCCCACTGTGAAACATGGTGGTGGCAGCATCATGCTGTGGGGATGCTTTTCTTCAGCAGGGGCAGGGAAGCTAGTCAGAGTTGATGGGAAGATAGATGGAGCTATATACAGGGCACTCCAGGAAGAAAACCTGTTGGAGGCTGCAAAAGAGTTGAGACTGGTAAGGAGATTCACCTTTCAGCAAGACAATGACCCTAAACATACAGCCAGAGCTACAGTAGAATGGTTTAGATCAAAGAATATTCATGTGTTAGAATGGCCCAGTCAAAGTCCAGACCTAAATCCTATTGAGCATCTGTGGTAAGACATGATTCCCTTATGTCCCACAGCAGCATAATATGGGGGGGGGGGGTATTTCTGCCCCGTGTGTTGATAGGACAGTAGGAATTTTTAATTAGCATAATTTATGCATGGTACCCTATACTATAGTACCCTATAAGAGGGCCAAAGAGACCTCCCCCTTATGTTTTTTCTGTCTTGTGTGGTGGGACAGGTGGAGGAAGGACTTTTTTGTCCTCCCATATTTTGTTTTCCCCTAAAATTTGTTATCTTACCTTTGGGGCGTCATCTTTATACCTCTCTTCTTTTTCCTTCCACTGGACACTTCTATGGAAAGAAAGGTTTTTTTTTTACTTAGGCAGTTTGTGCCTTCACTCTGAAAAGGTTGCTTTCAGTAGTGCTTGCAGCTGTAGTTGCATACTGCATGTTCAAAGACCTGTAGTGCATGCCACTTGTGCGGCCTTAATGTGGAGCATTGCCGTTTCACTTACCTTTTTTGTGCCTAGCCAAGCTTTCAACCTTCGCTCTGAAAAGGTTGATTTCAGTAGAACATACAGCGGTGGTGGCATGCTGCATGTTCAAAGACCTATGGTGCAGGCCACTTGTGCGGCTTTGATGTGGTACAAGCTCCACAGCCGCCAATAGTGACGTCGGTCACTTTGTTCCGTAACCTTTCTGGTGTTCCGGTTTTGCGGGGACTGAATTCTCCTCCTTCCTCCTTTTTTGCAAGGTTATATTTCCTGAGCCTCTTTTCTGGCATCGGTCTGTATATTTTTAGCTTAATTTTAGGTACCAAGAATTAAGTTTTGCAAAATTGTGGGGGGGGGGGGGGAGTGTTTTTTTGTGGTGCACTACTTGCTCATTCCTCCTCCCCTCCTATAGAAGCCTTCATCTCAGTGCAGTAGATGGCTTGTCTCTTAGTGAGGAAGGCCTCTGTACTGCACTTGTATTGCTGCTGCTCTGGGCAGCATGGTGGCTCAGTGGATAGCACTGCAGCCTTGCAGCACTAGAGAACTGAGTTTAAATCCTGCAAAGAGTTTGTGTGTGTGGATTGTACATACTGTGGGCATGAAATGAAACATACTCTTTCACTAGTATCTAGGAAGACTTCCAAGTGATTGATGAGATGATCTCATCAGGTGAAGATACCTTGGAGAATTCCAGCAGACCTCTTTCCCCTAGAGAAGATAAATAGGCTGCTGAAGTCCATCTGGTCAAGGGACCAAGATGTTGATGGGGAAGCCCTCCACTTCCACCAATAGGGGGCCTAAGGCCTTCCAAGTGGTTGTAACACTGTTAAGCTCATGCTATTGGAGTGGAAACATCCCAAAAGAGCCACTATTTTATCCAGGAGGTTAAGGCCTTACTTCCTATTGTGGAATCCCAGCTGGACCAATGGGTCCCCCTCCTAAAGTCATTATAGTAGCCAAATTGTCCCACCGTTCGGTGTTCCCGGCGGATGATGGCTCCATCCTCCAGGACTCTATGACTAGGAGCATGGAGGGCACCTTCAGAAAGGCTTATTCTGTGGCCTCTGCTCAGACCTCGGTGGTCATTGCCTCTAATGAGGTATCAAACAAGTTGCGCTCTGATCTAGCCCAACTAGAGAGGGACATCGACACTGGAGTCTCCAGAGATTACCTCTTATCATTCTTGAGGTCAATCTCTATCCGAGGCCTCCCAACATCAGTTTAAGCTGGCCTCAAAATCTATGGCCCTCTCCAATGCAGCTAGAAGGCCGTTATGGTTAAAACCCTGGAGAGCTGATAACGCCTCCAAGTATAACTTGTGTTCTCTGCCTTTTGAGCCAGGTAAACCTTTCAGCAGAGGCCTGAATGAAATTATGGAGGGTCTACCCGACAAGAAGGGTAAGAGACTACCTCAATCTTTTAGAGGTAGATCAAGACCTCCTGGCCGGGTCAGAGGTTATCAGCCTCAGTCTAGACCTCTGTTCCAGAGGCATCCTAGATACCATTCTAGGGGTTCTGGATGGAAGTTCCCCAAAGAAGGTGACAAGAAGAAGCCTAACTTTGACGCCAGCTGTTTTCTTCTTGTGGCAGAGACTCCTACAAGGGGATCTTGGAAGAGGTCCCCCCTCTGAAGAAGGATTCGGTGTTTACTCCCCAGTTTTTCTGGTGCTAAAATCATCAGGTGACTGGAGGATGATTATAGATCTAAGATATCTGAATCTCATCATAAGGATAAAGCATTTTTCGAATGGAAACTCGTTACATCCTTTCTAATGCAGGGCCAGGTCCTTGCCACCCTAGACCTAAAAGATGCCTAGCTACTCATTCCAGTTTATCCTTCACACAGAAGGTATCTCAGAATCGCTTTCTCAGTTCCCAGGCACAGGAAGCATCTTTAGTTTGCGGCATCCCGTTAGCTTCCCACACCTTCACCAAGGTGGTGGCGCCAGTAGCAGCTGCACTCAGACTTCAAGGTCTATTCATAGTGCCATACTTGTCGACTGGCTAAATAAAAGCTCAGTCAGAATCCATCCTGCCCCAGCATACTGTTATTCGAAAGGGGCCCTGGCCCTGGGAGGTGACTGAAAATAATAAATACATATAACTGACCTCTCCTGGATACAGCATTCTCTCCAATGCTCTTCCGTCATGTGGTGCCTGTGATTAGGCTCCAGTGGTCACAAGGGGCGCTGCCGCGTAATGACATCAGTGCGCCCCCACGTGACCACTGAGGCCCAATCACAGGCCTCAGCAGTGACGTCTGAAGAGGGCCTGAAGACGCTAAAGACAGCAGGATGGAGCGAGGATGCCAAGGAAAGGTAAGGCAATGTGAGTATGAGAGTTTGTTATTTTTATTCACCTTCCCTGGGCCTCCGATTATTATACTTCTGGGGTCTGAGGAGACCCCAGAGTATAATAATAGCACCGAAGCGGAGGGGAGTTGTTGGGAGCATATACTGTGTTGTGGTGACTGTAGAGCATATAATACTGGGGGGGGGGGGGCCACTATAGAGCATATACTACTGTATGGGGGCCACTCTGGAGCATACACTACTGGGTAGGGGCCACTGTAGAGCATATACTACTGTGTGGGGGCCACTGTGGGCATATACTACTGGGTGGTGACCACTTTAGAGCATATACTACTGTGTGGGGGCCACTGTGGAGCATATACTACTGGGTGGGGGCCACTGTAGAGCATATACTACTGTGTGGGAGCCACTGTGGGCATATACTACTGGGTGGGGGCCACTGTAGAGCATATATTACTGTCTGGGAGCCACTGTGGGCATATAGTACTGGGTGGGGCCTCTGTAGAGCATATAGTACTGTGTGGGGGCCACTGTAGAGTATATACTACTGGGTGGGGGCCACTGTAGAACATATACTACTGTGTGGGGGCCACTGTGGGCATATAATACTGGGTGGGGGCCACTGTAGAGCATATACTACTGGGTGGGGGCCACTGTAGACCATATAATACTATCTGGGGCAACTGTCAAGCATATTATACTATTTGGGGCCCCGTAACCGTCACTATCAAGAATTTGCTGTAGGGAGGGGGTAGGGGGCCCCGGACAAAAGTTTGCACCGGGGCCCACAAGACTTTAGTTACGCCACTGAGTTAGGGGCACGTATCTTGAGCAGAGATCAAATCCCCAGCAGAAGAAGAATCCCTTTTCATCTAATTTGTATAAGAATATAATGCTACTTTTCGTGAAAATGGAGCTGCAATGCAGAGTAACAAAGACATCTTTGGAAAGTGTGCAAGCAGCCCTAAAAGGATATATAATTACATAATAACATAGTAGATGAGATTTGATGAAGACATCAAGTTCAACTTATAACCCTACAGTGTTGAACCAGGGGAAGGCAAAAAAAACCCCAAGTGGGTGATACCAATTGCCCCATCTCAGGGAAAAAAAAAATATTTCCCGAATACAAATTCAGCCATCAGTATAAAACTCTGGATCAACTTGTCTTTACCAAAATCTAAAACCCATAACCTGTATTATTTTTCATTCAAGAAAGATATCCAGGACCTCTTTGAACTTGCACAATTCACCATCAACACATCCTGTGGTAGTGAGTTCTATAGCCTCACTTCTCTTACAGTAAAGAATCTCTGTCTATGTTCCTGCTGAAATGTGCTCTCCTGTAGATGTAGAGGATGTACTCTTGTCACTGTCACCGGCCTAGGAGTAAAAAGATCCTTGTGCTGTCCCTTCATGTACAGTGGGGAAAAAAAAGTATTTAGTCAGCCACCAATTGTGCAAGTTCTCCCACTTTAAAAGATGAGGCCTGCCTGTAATTGACATCATAGGTAGACGTCAACTATGAGAGACAAAATGAGAAAACAAATCCAGAAAATCACATTGTCTGATTTTTTAAGAATTTATTTGCAAATTATGGTGGAAAATAAGTATTTGGTCACCTATAAACCTGCAAGATTTCTGGCTCTCACAGACCTGTAACTTCTTCTTTAAGATGCTCCTCTGTTCTCCACTCATTACCCTTTAGTAATGGCTCCTGTTTGACATTGTTATCAGTATAAAAGACACCTGTCCACAACCTCAAACAGTCACACTCCAAACTCCACTATGGTGAAGACCAAAGAGCTGTGGAAGGACACCAGAAACAAAATTGTAGACCTGCACCAGACTGGGAAGACTGAATCTACAATAGGCAAGCAGCTTGGTGTGAAGAAATCAACTGTGGGAGCAATAATTAGAAAATGGAAGACATACAAGACCACTGACAATTTCCCTCGATCAGGGGCTCCACGCAAAATCTCACCCCGTGGGGTCAAAATGATCACAAGAACAGAGAGCAAAAATCCCAGAACCACATGGGGGGACCTAGTGAATGACCTGCAGAAAGCTGGGATTAACGTAACAAAGGCTACCGTCAGTAACACACTACGCTGCCAGGGATTCAGATCCTGCAGTGCCAGACGTGTCCCCCTGCTTAATCCAGTACATATCCGGGCCCATCTGAAGTTTTCTAGAGAGCATTTGGATCTTCTAGAAGAGTATTGGGAGAATGTCATATGGTCAGATGAAACCAAAGTAGAACTGTTTGGTAGAAACACAACTCGTCGTGTTTGGAGGAGAGTGAATGCTGAGTTGCATCCAAGGAACACCATACCTACTGTGAAGCATGGGGGTGGCAACATCATGCTTTGGGGCTGTTTCTCTGCAAAGGGACCAGGACGACTGATCCGTGTACATGAAAGAATGAATTGTGCCATGTATCGTGAGATTTTGAGTGCAAACCTCCTTCCATCAGCAAGGGCACTGAAGATGAAACGTGGCTGGGTCTTTCAGCATGATAATGATCCCAAGTACACCACCAGGGCAACGAAGGAGTGGCTTCGTAAGAAGCATTTCAAGGTCCTTGAGTGGCCTAGCCAGTCTCCAGATCTCAACCCCATAGAAAACCTTTGGAGGGAGTTGAAAGTCCGTGTTGCCCATCGACAGCCCCAAAACATTACTGCTCTAGAGGAGATCTGCATGGAGGAATGGGCCAACATACCAGCAACAGTGTGTGCCAACCTTGTGAAGACTTACAGAAAACGTTTGACCTCTGTTATTGCCAACAAAGGAAATATAACAAAGTTTTGAGATGAACTTTTGCTATTGACCAAATACTTATTTTCCACCATAATTTGCAAATAAATTCTTTAAAAATCAGACAATGTGTTTTTCTGGATTTGTTTTCTCATTTTTACTCTCATAGTTGAGGTCTACCTATGATGTCAATTATAGGCCGGCCTCATCTTTTTAAGTGGGAGAACTTGCACAATTGGTGGCTGACTAAATACTTTTTTCCCCACTGTATTTGTACATTGTTATTAGATCTCTCCATAGATGTCTTTTTTCTAAACTGCATAACCCCAAGATTGTTAATCTGTCTCTGTACTCCAATCCATCCATTCCCCTAATAATCTTGATCGCCCTTCTCTGCACTCTCTCTAGTTCAATTATGTCCTTCTTGTACACTGGGACCCAAATTTGCACACAGTAGTCTATGTCTGGAAGTATCAGTGATTTGTATAGAGGCATAACTGGAAAGCTTACAGTCCACCAAAATCCCCAAGTCTTTTTAAGCAGCAGTCTTACCCAGTAATTTACTATTAAGTACATAATCATATATTTCATTTCTTCGACCAAAATGTATAACCTTACATTTGTCTACATTAAACTAAATTTGCCAAGTTTCCGCCCATGTGTCCAGCTTCCTTGGATTCCCCTGTAATATTATTCTATCCTCCTCAGATTTAATTACTTTACAACAAATATAGAAACTTTCCCCTGTAAACCCTCTACCAGGTCATTAGTAAACATAATAAAAAGGAGAGGACTCAATATTGACCCCTGTGGCACCCCAATGGTGCATCTGATCCAGTCTGAGTATTTAGCATTAACAAGCACCCTGTTTCCTATCACTGAGACAGAAGTGAACCAAAATACATGTTTTCCCCCAGTCCCAATATTCACATTTTGTATGCCAACCTTGTATGAGGCACAGTATCAAAAGTCTTTGAAAAGTCCAGATACACCACGCTCACCTCATTATCAATGTCTAGACCAGGGGTCGGCAACCTCCGGAACGCGTGCCAAGAGTGGCACGCGAGGCTTATTTCCCTGGCACGGCAGCGGAATCCTCAACCAGCATCTTTGATCGGACCAAACATGGCGGAAACGAAACTGCTATTATTATACTCTGGGGTCTCTTCAGACCCCCGAGTATAATAAGCGGAGACTTAGGAGAAGTGATGAAACATAAAAAACAATGATACTCACCTTGCTCCCTGCGCTATGCGGCGGATGTGCAATCTGCAGGCACTTCTGACAGCTGACAGGGCCTCAGGGGTCACGTCCGGCGTCATTACGCATAATGACGCGACGTGACCCCAGAGACCCAATCAGCAGTCTTTGACTACAGGCAGAAGCGCCGAAGAGAACAGAGCAGCTGCGGAGCGCAGAAAAAGGTGAGTAGCATTGTTTTTTTATGTTTGTCACCTCTCTTGGTCCTGCACTTATTATACTGGGGGGGTCTGAAGAGAGCTATGAAACATAATACCATGTGCAGGGACCGCTATGGGACATAATACCGTGTGCAGAGACCACTATGGGAGCTAATACCGTGTGCAGGGGCTGCTATGGGAACTAATACCGTGTGCAGGGGCCACTATGCGACCTAATAACGTGTGTAGGGGCCGCTATGGGACCTAATACCGTGTGCAGGGGCCACTACGGGACCTAATACCGTGTGCAGGGACCACTATGGGACCTAATACCGTGTACAAGGCTCGCTATGGGACATAATACCGTGTGCAGGGACCGCTATGGGACTTAATACCGTGTACAGGGATCGCTATGGGACATTATACCGTGTGCAGGGACCGCTATGGGACATAATACCGTGTGCAGGGACCACTATGGGACCTAATACCGTGTGCAGGGACCGCTATGGGACCTAATACCGTGTGCAGGGACCACTATGGGACATAATACCATGTGCAGGGACTGCTATGGGACATAATACCGTGTGCAGGGACAGCTATGGGACCTAATACCGTGTACAGAGGCCACTATGGGGCATAATACCATGTGCAGGGACCGCTATGGGACATAATACCGTGTGCAGGGACCGCTATGGGACCTAATACTGTGTGCAGGGACTGCTATGGGACCTAATACCGTGTGCAGGGACCGCTATGGAATCTAATACCGTGTCCTGGGGCCACTATATGACATAATACCATGTGCTGGGGTCACTATGTGACATAATACGGTGTGCAGAGGCCACTATGTGACATAATACGGTGTGCAGGAGTCACTATGCGACATAATACCGTGTGCTGGGGCCACTATATGACATAATACCGTGTGTTGGGGCCACTATATGACAAAATACCGTGTGCAGGGGAGACTATGTGACATAATACGGTGTGCAGAGGCTGTTATGGGATATAATACCTTGTGCAGGGGCCGCTATGGGACATAATACCATGTGCATGGATCACTATAGGACATTATTCTGTATAACAGTGTGTTTTCTGCATTAAGGATGTGTTTTTGCACAGAAAAAATAGGCATTTTTTTTTTTGTGCAAAAATACACCATGTGAACGCAGTTTTACATTGAAGTAAAAGTTCCAGTGGCCTAAGACTATATCTGCATCCAGATACATAGTGTGATATCACCATAAGGATGCCGCCATACAGTGCTCCTGGACACATACATTTACCACTAATTGCAGGATGCACATGGACTTTCATTGCTTCTAATCAGAAAGTACAGGTGCGTCCCAGGAAATAGTAGTAAACGCATGTGTCCTAAAGCATCTTGTGGCAGCACTTCTGTGTTATGGTTTGTGGTATATGACTTTAGTTTAGGGGTCGTCAGACTTACAATTATTGACTGGAACTCCAAGTACCTCATCTTTGATTTTTAAATTAAAATCGGCACGCCGAACAAAAAAGGTTGCCTACCCCTGGTCTAGACTAAAACACCTTTATAGAGGCTGATCAGATTAATCTGACAAGACCGATTCCTCATAAACCCGTGCTGATTGGATGTTATAAAATGACTTATATTGAGATACTCCAGGATAGCATCTCTTAGAAAACATTCAAATATCTTACCCACCACTGAGGTTAGACTTACTGGCCTATAGTTTCAGGGATCAGTTTTAGACCCCTTTTTTAATATTGGCACCACATTTGCTATGGGTCAATCCTGTGGAACAGACTCAGTCATTACTGAATCCTTAAATATTAGATGTAAGGGTCTATCTATCACCATGCATAATTCCCTCAGAACTCTGGGGTGCATCTGGGCCTGGCCATTTTTCTACTTTAGTATTTTGAAGGCGGCGTCGCACTTCCTCCTGGTTTAAATAAGTGACATTTAGTGGAAAATTTACATTCTTACTAATTATGTAGTTGGTCATTGGATTTTCTAGTGTAAACACAGTAGAGAAGAAGGCATTTAATAGATTTTCCTTTTCCTCATCCTTCTCCGCAATTACACCCAGACTATTTTTGAGAGGGCCTACAAAGTCATTTTTTAGTTTCTTATTATTTATGTTGTTGAATAATAATTTTGGATTATTTTTGCTTTCCTCTGTAATTATTATTCCCACTTATCTATTTATCTTAGTAGGGTTTATGCTTATTTCATTATATTTGGAGGTTTGTAACAACCCCCTAGTATTTTATTACTCTGTATTCCTTCTCTTATTTCCACCCATAAGGACTCCACATATTCTTGATACTGAGACTTCTGGCATTAGTATAAATGTATTTCATGTGTTTTTAATTATCCCTACTCTTCCTCTGCCTACTGATTGTTCTTACCCCACTCCCAGTTACATTACTTAGCCTTTGTTCCATGTCTACAGTATCTTGCCCTCTATTTATTGCCCTCCCCCCAAATTCCTAGTTTGAACACTCCTCCAAACATCTAGCCATCTTCTTCCCCAGCAAATCTGCACCCTCCCCATTGAGGTGCAGCCCATTCCTACCATAGAACCTGCAACCCACAGCAAAGTCAGCTTAGTTCTCCAAGAACCCAAACCCCTCCTTCCTACACCAGCTCTTGAGCCACTTGTTTACCTCCCTAATCTCCCACTGCCTCTCCTGTGTGGCCTGTGTTGCAGTTAGTATTTCAGAACGTACAAATATAATTGACCTGAAGTTTTAATCTCGAGAGAGGTCAATCTTAAACTATGGACGCTATCCAGGAATTGACTAACAATAAAGAGATTGATAGGTCTCTAGAAATCTTTTGAACAAATAAGTAAATAAATAAAACTTAACTCATATAAATCTACTACATTGTGTGGACAAAATCACACACTAAGGCTACAATACTAATTCACACCTCAAAGCCACATATTGTTTTCTACTGTGGCAAACCAGAGATGTATGTTTACTATGGCACAGTGTATATCATACACATTTCAACTGCCACTATTATTATAGAACTCTTGGGGTTAGGGGTGAAAATAGATCACTGCCAAAAGTTTTTAGTTAGAGAGTTTGGAGTGTGACTGTTTAAGGTTGTGGACAGGTGTTTTTTATACTGATAACAATGTCAAACAGGAGCCATTACTACAGGTAATGGTGGAGGACAGAGGAGCCTCTTAAAGAAGAAGTTACAGGTCTGTGAGAGCCAGAAATCTTGCTTGTTTGTAGGTGACCAAATACTTATTTTCCACCATAATTTGCAAATAAATTCTTAAAAAATCAGACAATGTGATTTCTAGATATGTTTTCTCATTTTGTCTCTCATAGTTGAGGTCTACCTATTATGTCAATTACAGGCCTCTCTCATCTTTTTAGGTGGGAGAACTTGCACAATTGGTGGCTGACTAAATACTTTTTATCCCCACTGTATCTGATATGGCATCAGTTCAGGAACTGAGGCAGCGCCATAAGCTGCTCTTCTCAGCTAAGACTTACACCTGAGACCCGTGCTCAGAGATAACTTGGAGTGAAGGTGTTTACCCCTTATATGCCACAATCAATACTGACTGCAGAATGTAAAGAATTGTTTATTGTTGTGGCCCTTTATTAGCTCCCCCACTAAAGTGTCCCATGCTATAGTCATCAGTCCCCACCACCCACCTACACCAAACTTAATCTAAGCTTGATGTGTCCTTTTTCGCCTAGGATAACTTTGTTCTTTGGCGCACCAATAATGCCAGTAACTGATGTGTGATTTCTAAGGTTTTCTTATCTAATGTAACGTTCTGCTTAAGGATAAAAAAAAAAAAAAAAAAAAAACATTCAGTGTGACAAATATGCAATAATTGGGGCAAATACTTTATTCACAGCATTATAGGTTAAAGGTAATTCTACATTTTATGGTGATTTACTGAATCATCAACTGGCTAATTAGACAGAAATGAAGTTTGGATTTTTATCATTCTGGTAGTATTTACAATGGGGAAAAAAAAGTATTTAGTCAGCTACCAATTGTGCAGGTTCTCCCACTTAAAAAGATGAGAGAGGCCTGTAATTGACATCATAGGTAGACCTCAGCTATGAGAGACAAAATGAGAAAACAAATCCAGAAAATCACATTGTCTGATTTTTTAAGAATTTATTATGGTGGAAAATAAGTATTTGGTCACCTACAAACAAGCAAGATTTCTGGCTCTCACAGACCTGTAACTTCTTCTTTAAGAGGCTCCTCTGTCCTCCACTCATTACCTGTAGTAATGGTACCTGTTTGAAATTGTTATCAGTATAAAAGACACCTGTCCACAACCTCAAACAGTCACACTCCAAACTCTACTATGGTGAAGACCAAAGAGCTGTGGAAGGACACCATAAACAAAATTGTAGACCTGCACCAGGCTGGGAAGACTGAATCTGCAATAGGCAAGCAGCATGGTGTGAAGAAATCAACTGTGGGAGCAATAATTAGAAAATGGAAGACATACAAGACCACTGATAATCTCCCTCCATCAGGGGCTCCACGCAAGATCTCACCCCGTGGGGTCAAAAAGATCTCAAGAACAGTGAGCAAAAAACCCAGAACCACATGGGGGGACCTAGTGAATGACCTGCAGAAAGCTGGGATTAACGTAACAAAGGCTACTGTCAGTAACACACTACGCCACCAGGGACTCAGATCCTGCAGTGCCAGACGTGTCCCCCTGCTTAAGCCAGTACATATCCTGGCCCATCTGAAGTTTGCTAGAGAGCATTTGGATGTTCCAGAAGAGTATTGGGAGAATGTCATATGGTCAGATGAAACCAAAGTAGAACTGTTTGGTAGAAACACAACTCGTCGTGTTTGGAGGAGAGTGAATGCTGAGTTGCATCCAAAGAACACCATACCTACTGTGAAGCATGGGGGTGGCAACATCATGCTTTGGGGCTGTTTCTCTGCAAAGGGACCAGGATGACTGATCTATGTACATGAAAGAATGAATGGGGCCATGTATTGTGAGATTTTGAGTGCAAACCTCCTTCCATCAGCAAGGGCATTGAAGATGAAACGTGGCTGGGTCTTTCAGCATGACAATGATCTCAAGCACACTGCCAGGGCAATGAAGGAGTGGCTTCGTAAGAAGCATTTCAAGGTCCTGGAGTGGCCTAGCCAGTCTCCAGATCTCAACCCCATAGAAAACCTTTGGAGGAAGTTGAAAGTCTGTGTTTCCCAGCGACAGCCCCAAAACATCACTGCTCTAGAGGAGATCTGCATGGAGGAATGGGCCAACATACCAGCAACAGTGTGTGCCAACCTTGTGAAGACTTACAGAAACCGTTTGACCTCTGTCATTGCCAACAAAGGAAATATAACAAAGTATTGAGATGAACTTTTGCTATTGACCAAATACTTATTTTCCACCATAATTTGCAAATAAATTCTTTAAAAATCAGACAATGTGATTTTCTGGATTTGTTTTCTCATTTTTACTCTCATAGTTGAGATCTACCTATGATGACAATTACAGGCCGGCCTCATCTTTTTAAGTGGGAGAACTTGTACAATTGGTGGCTGACTAAATACTTTTTTTCCCCACTGTATTTGTACATTGTTATTAGATCTCTCCATAGATGTCTTTTTTCTAAACTGCATAACCCCAAAATTGTTAATCTGTCTCTGTACTCCAATCCATCCATTCCCCTAATAATCTTGATCGCCCTTCTCTGCACTCTCTCTAGTTCAATTATGTCCTTCTTGTACACTGGGACCCAAATTTGCACACAGTAGTCTATGTCTGGAAGTATCAGTGATTTGTATAGAGGCATAACTGGAAAGCTTACTGTCCACCAAAATCCCCAAGTCTTTTTAAGCAGCAGTCTCTGTCATTGCCAACAAAGGATATATAACAAAGTATTGAGATGAACGTTTGTTATTGACCAAATACTTATTTTCCACCATAATTTGTAAATAAATTCTTTAAAAATCAGACAATGTGATTTTCTGGATTTGTTTTCTCATTTTGTATCTCATAGTTGAGGTCTACCTATGATGTCGGCCTCATCTTTTTAAGTGGGAGAACTTGCACAATTGGTGGCTGACTAAATACTTTTTTTCCCCACTGTATTATTGATAACGTGTGTTCTACAGCACAACAAGTGCAATGCATATGGGCTTATTACATTATGCTTGTCATTGTAAATGTTTTCTGGTGGCTATTTTTCTTTGAAAAAAGTAAACAATAAATCTAAATAGAGTTAGATTAAGTATTAGGTATTGTAGCATGTTCCTCAAAACATAATATACAATAAAAAAAATGCAAACGAATATATGAGGAGGGAGTTTATTATACTTTTGTTATCATTCACAACAGTGACTCATGGTATGTGACCCGATGCTTTAAAGTGAAATACTACATTAGTAGTTTAACTTAACTTAGTACTACATTAGTCATTAATAATCACTTTTAGCCATAAACATGGTTAAAGAAAATGTATCACCTATTCTTTTATCCATTTTAAGAATGAGGCCCAACTTTGCGGAAACTCATCTTTTCGTGTTGCAGATTTTGCTGTGGTTTTTTGAGCCAAAGACAGAAGTGGATTGAATAGAAGGTAGAAGTATAAGTACTTCCTATATATTTCCCATTCCTTTTGTAGCAATTCTTGACTTTGGCTTAAAAAAACGCAGCAAAATTTGCAACAAAAAAAGCTACATTGCCGTAGCGAAATGCAGCAAAAAAAATGCTGCGGAAATAAACAAAACTGAAATGCATCATGGTTTTTCTGCAGCGTTTTTGATTGCGTTTTCGCTAAGTTTTTCTCTGCGGACTTTCTGCCCTTTTATACATATAGGGAGAAGCCAAGCGTTTCCGCAGGTATAATTGACACACTGCAATTTTTTGAAAACACAGCTTTTCCACGTCGGATTTTTTTCTGCATTGTGTGGATGGGATTAGCCAGAATCTCATTTACTTTACAGGTACTGTAAAATGTAGCATTTTATGCTGCGGCATTTCAGCAGCAGCAAAAACGCTGTGTTTTCACAAGGTGGGGCTTTAGCCTAAAGCTGGGGCCGCAGCCAAAGCACTGCAGAAAAAAAAACTGCGTTTTGCAGTCACTGCAAGGTGGATGGAATTCTAGCGAAACTTTCTGTGAAAAGCGCTGCCACCACGGTTTTTCCCGTAGCACTTTTTTGCTGTGGCCCGCTACATTGGGGCCTTAGCCTAAAAGGTTTTTCCAGGCTTATTAATTGATGACCTATCAGTTAGGGTCTGACACCCAAGAGCTCTACTGATCAGCTGTGTGAAGAGACCATAGTGTTTGCGATTTGTAGAAATAATGGAAATGGAAAAGTGTGATAATACACTTTTTTAAAGTACTCCCCCCAAAAAATGATTCTCTCACTCATTAGAAAGATGTATAAACCAGCTCCAGGGTTGATATGAACTTCCATGCATTGTGAATTTAAGCATATTAGAATACTCCCCTATTAATCCCATTTATGATAGAAAGAAGCATCCATTGCAGTTCTTATAGAATATTTGAACTTCTGTAATAGCAATGAATTTCTCAATACAATACAGTATATTGCTATTAAGACCGCCTGTATTGGAAATGGTCAAGTCTATGGCAATTATTCCTGCACTCATTGCTTCCAATTTAGTTTAATATCATGGAAGGAATCAGACTTTCTGAATAAAAATTGCAAAATTGCAATTGAAAAATATAGAAAGTTTGCATTATTTAATAACGTTTAATAAAAAAAAAAAAAATGTAATTATAAAGATCACAACGCATTTCAGAGAGTTGGGTTAAAAAGTAGATTTGCAACAAAAGCTTTTGAAGTCATAACTTGCCTCTCAGTCTGGTGTACTCAAAATATCCATTTTATAGTCAATATAAATGCCATAGGGAATGGGTTAATCAGAGGCTGAGAGCAATGTATGAAATATCTGTACTTAAAATCAATTACGATATAAAAAAGAAACCGATAAAAAGAAAGTATAAGTTGATAAAAGAGAGACACGAGCATTGATTTACAGATAAAAATGACACCTGTCTGACACAGGCAGTAAATAGCAAGGGAGCAGGTTATATACCGGCGTATACATCACACAATAATACTGCAACACAGGAGAGCACAAATACAAGGGTTTCATCAAAAACAAGTCATAACAGCACATAAAGTAACTTAATCTAATGCCCACTCCTTGCGTGGAAGAAAATCAAATCCCCATGACATTAGCAGCAAATTTTAATCTCCACTCACCTTACCTCGACTTTCTTAAGAAAAAAGTAAACCTATCTTAGTGAAAAGGGTAACAGAAATATCTCTGCTTTATTTTGCTCTGTTCAGGATACTGCTGTAGATTACACTGTAGATGGAATAGGTTTTGGTTAAGCAATGGATTTGTGAAAATTAGTTATTATTTGCTGCTTCCGATTAAATGGCTTGTAAGAGCAAGAGATAGAAAATAAATCCTAGTATAGAATATTAAGGTGACAGCTGGTTTAATATGACCCACTGTTGCTGGCCTCACTGGTCTCCAGATCTCTGCAGGCACCATATGCCTCTCCAGATGTCAGCAGTGTCCACAACTTGTCTTCTACAGACTAATTAAAAAGGACATCTTGGTTTCTAAGTGGGGATGCTGAAAGAAACATCTGGTAGTCTCCTCACAGTCTAGGTTAGAGGCATATAGCAGACTGGTCAGAAGCTTGGCATAAGTAGAGAGACATTTCTGGGATTAAATTGAGAGGGACTTGTCACATGTTAGCATGACTTCTGCAGCCTGGAATCTTAGATTTTATGACGACTAGTCATCCTGAGCAATCTGATTTATATGTTGTGAATAGTTTAAACAAGAAACATGTAAAGTGGTTCTGCCAGATCTACTTTCTACCTTATCGAAGAGCAATATACAGTAGGTTAACCCCTTAAAGACGCAGGGTAGTTTGTACGTTAATGCTCTCCCTGCCTTCCAAAATTCATAACTTTTTTATTTTTCTGTCGACATAGCTATGTGGGGGCTTATTATGACAAGTTGTACTTTCATTTGCCACAATTTTGGGTACATAAAATGTTTTACTTAGCTTTAATTTACATTTTTTGGGGGTCCATGTGAAATAACACACAATTCTATCATAATTTTTGCATTTTGTTTTTACATTTTGGCGGTCACTCTGCATTGACATGGCAGCAGAGGCGTAGCTAGGGATTCAGCACAGGGTGGGGCGAACATGTCCAAGTGGGCCCCCAACTTGGACATGTTCGTATACAGATACTATGAGTATACGGTGAGCGTATAGTGGTATATAGCAGCTCTACACAGGGCTCTGCAGACAATTTAGGTGAATACAGGACAGTAACATTTTGTGACTTAACGGTGACGTCTCTGACTAATCCTTCACATTTCCCTTCTCTTCCATCTGGACGGCCATGACCACTTCTTCCAGTCTCTGTAAAGTTTGCACCACAGACATCTTTGGCTCCTCACTTTTCCAGGCACCTGACCCACATTGTCCTCACCTGCACAAAGCCCCCATCGTGCTGCTACCCCCAATTATAAAATATATAATATAACCCCCCATAATGAATAATACCCCTAAGTGCATCTTTAAACTAATAACTTCCCTGTGCACCCCCTTTAAATAGTGCCCCTTATTAATAATGTCCCAGGTATTTCCCAATTGAAAAGGGAAAAAAAAACAAGGGAAAAAAAAATTATTGGGGTTCCAATACCCGGGACTCACAGGATCAGCTGTTTGAATGAACCGTGGTACCTGTGTAAGCGGTGTGACCCCTTCTCTGTTTACATAGTGTCATTCTTTTCATAGCGGCCATGTAATGTAACTACAGCCTCGTCCTATACACGTCTATGTAACAAGGCTGGAATTACATCACACGGTCACTATAAACAGACAGTGTGTGATATAAACAGGCGCCATAGCCCCTTCATACAGCTGATCAGTGGGGAATCACTTATCTCTTATTGATGATTTATTCTGAGGATAGACCATCAATAAAAATGAGCTGGAAAACTCCTTAAGGCTAAGGCCCCATGTAGCATCCCGCAGCAAAAAACAGCTGTGGGAAAAACCGCGGCAGCGACGCATCACGGTTTTTCCTGCAGCACTTTGCACAGAAAGTTCACAGAGGTTTCCTCTGCGGACTTTCTGCTTCATTTATATCTATACGGAAACCACCGGCATTTCCGTAGGTATAATTGACATGCTGCGATTTCCAAAACTGCGACTGTTTTGGAAATCGCAGCGTTTCCGCTGCGCATATTTTACTGCAAAGTGGGGATGGGATGTGGCCCCTTGTGGCGAAAACCCACAGAAAAAAACCATGGCATTCTAGCAAATCCCATTCACACATTACAGAAAAATATGTGCAGCAGACGCACTGCGATTTCCAAAACCGTTGCGGTTTTGGAAATCGCAGCATGTCAATTATACCTATGGAAACGCCGGCGGTCTCCATATAGGTGTATTGAAAACAGAAAGTCCACAGGGAAAACCTCTGCAGACCTTCTGTGAAAAGCGCTGCAGGAAAAACCACAATGTTACCGCCGCGGTTTTTCCTGCAGCCCGCTACGTGAGGCCTTAGTCTTAATAAAGCCCAAGTGCCACTTTCATTAAATTAATTGCTCCCTCATATTATGCCCCTGACATAAATACTGCACCTCTAATGACCCCTTATATCAATGACCACCTCCTTATGTTCATAATGCCTCCTAATATAAATGATGCCCCCTAATGGCTCCTTATATAAATAACCTCCCCCTTGTATTAATACTACCCACTAATAACCCTTATATAAAGGATCCCCCAATAACCCTTATATAAATGACCCCCCTATCGTCATAATGCCCCCTAATGAATCCTCCCTTTATAGTTATATTTCCCCCCTCTTATCCACCCCTTATACTATTAATATACCCCCCCCCCCCCAAAAAAAAGTCATACTCACCTGCGATGATGATGAACGGAGCCCCAGGTGGGCCCCCAAAAATTCAGTGGGCCCGGGGCAGCCGCCCCCTCTGCCCCCCCGCTAGCTACGCCTCTGCATGGCAGCTTTGTCCTGCAAGTCATTACAATTACGGCAATACCATATTTATATAGTTTTTTATTACATTTTACCGCTTTCACAAATAAAACGTCACTTTTTGAAAATGAACGATTATCATAGGGTCACTGTATTCTGACGCCTATAACTTTTCTTACTGTACAGTAACATCGCACAGTAGTTCCTATGGGAACTATACATAGGCAGTCAGGAGTCCATGGCTCGGCCTTCTGGCTGTCTCTCGGGACCTGCAATCTTATCGCGGATGCCATGATGAAAGGCGATCACGCTGAAGTCGGAGAATGAAGTTGGAGTATCTTCTGACTCCAACGGTCCTGGCCCTCAGCTATGTGACACAGCCGAGAGCAGTAAGTAGTGCCGAAGGGACAGCTTCTGTGCCCACGGCATTACAGCGCTGTACCATTGCAGCACTGAGTGTTAACTATATGCTCAGCAGGATGTAACAGTATGGCGCATAGTGGGAAGGGGTTATAAAAGATGATGCTGACTGCCTGGGATATACAGTTTAGCCTGGTCTTGTATTACTAAATGGTTATTATGGATATTATGACTTCCCTTATAGCTTCAGCCTTTTATAAGGGTTTATCAGGCAGTGTATCTCTATTAATTTATCATACATGCGTTAAAAAGCACATTTATTTGTGTTTAATTATTGGAGAATGCAGCCATGCTAAAAATAGTGCAAATTGACAAGTATTAACCTGACTTCCAAATGACCAATGATGCACTGGGACAGATTTACTAATACTGTCTAAAAGCTAGACAGTGCTAACTTAGACTAGACAGTCTTAAACTGCACCAGATTTATCAAAGTATTGCAGTATCATCAAACGATGGAATCCAGCACCAAACAATTCTTCATTAAAAATTTACTTTTAATGGTGAAGTTTTAAAATACAAACTTTGAGCGCATGATGATACACAGCTTACGCGTTTCAAAGTTAGTACCTCTTAGTCATAGCATGAGATTTATAAAAATGTCTGAAGCTGTTATTCGAGAATAGATCATCAATTAAAAATGAGCAGGAAAACTCTTTAAGCATAAGGCCCCATGTGGCGTCCCGCAGCAAAAAAGCGCTGTTCTTCCTGCTGCACTTTGCACAGAAAGTTCGCAGAGGTTTCCTCTGCGGATTTCTGCATCAATTATATCTACAGGGAAACCGGGAGCGTTTCCATAGGAATGCTGCGATTTCCAAAACCATGACTGTTTTGGAAATCGCACCGTGTCCACTGTGCATATTTTACCACAAAGTGGGGATGGGATGGGGCCCCACGTGGCAAAAACGCCACGGGAAAAAAAAATGCGGCATTTTACAGTTCCTGCAAAGTGGATGGGATTCTAGCAAATCCCATCCACACATTGTGGAAAAATGCGTGCAGCGGACACTCTGCGATTTCCTAAACCGTTGCGGTTTTGGAAATCGCAGCATGTCAATTATACCTACGGAAACGCTGGCGGTTTCCCTATAGGTATAATGGAAGCAGAAAGTCTGCAGAGGAAAAATCTGTGGCCCTTCTCTGAAAAGCACTGCAGGAAAAACCACAATGTTACTGCTGCGGATTTTCCTGCAGCGCTTTTTTGCTGCAGCCCGCTACGTGGGGCTTTAGTCTTAATAAAGCCCAAGTGTCACTTTAATTAAATTAATTGCCCCCTCATATTATGCCCCTGATTCCCCCTGACATAAATACTGCATCTCTAATGACCCCTTATATCGATGACCACCCCCTTATGTTCATAATACCTCCTAATATAAATAACCTCCCCCTTGTACCCCGTAATAACCCTTATATAAATGACGCCCCCTTATGTTCATAATGCCCCCTCCCTTATAGTTATAATTCCCCCTCCTAACAACCCCTTATACTATTAAAATACCCACATCTAAGCTAAAACAAAACAAATATAAGTTATACTCACCTACCAGCAACCATGACGAACGGAGTCGCCGCTTTCTCTTCTTGACCCGCGCTCTATGCGCAGGGTCCACGCACAGGAAGTCAGCGTCTCAGCGTAGAAGGCGCGATGTTGTGACGTCATCACGCCGCCTGTGCTGATGACAGTGTTCTAGTTGTCATGTAAACCGCAGGCCTGAAGTGGCTTGTGGTTTACAAGACAGCAAGTGGCAGGAAGCGTTTTAACTAGATCGGTGTCTGCAGACACCGATCTAGTTAAAAGTAAAAGATGTATTAATGGCGGCCCCGGGGTGGGCCCTACAATGTCAGTGGGCCCGGGGCAGCCGCCCCCTCTGCCCCTCCGCTAGCTATGCTTCTGACCGTATGTAAATACTCAAATGTAAAGCACCATGGAATGAAAGGTGCTATATAAATAAACAATAATAATAATAATAATAATAAATAATAATAATCTTAGGCCTACTACACATGACCGTAATGGTTCTTATGGTCCACAAATACTGATTCACAAACTGAAAAAAGCATGTCAGTATTTCATCACAATCACGGATCCGCAAGAAGACTTGGATGATCCCCTACATTTGTTTGTACCACAAATGCAGCCAAAAATAGGAAATGCTTCATAATTTATAGTCGATGTATATGCCACGGACACATGGCCACAAAAACTACAGCCGTGTGTATGGGCCCATAGAAATGAATGGGTCCATACTTTTAGTTTCAAAGGTATTTATTGAATTTAAACACAGGTACAGAAAGTACTCACTATAACAGTGTACAAAATAACAGACAAGATATGTAAAAAATATAACCGTCAATGAAGAAGTACATACATATTACAAATCAGAATTATAATAAGCAATCCAAGATAATGTACCTTACAGGATGGTGGGGATAAAAAGGTGTACAACTGGAGAAAAACAAAGGGGATAGGGGTAGACAGCACTGTAGCTCAAGAATTGGGAGAGAGAAAGGGAGCCACTGCCTAAAGGGGTTAGAGTATGATCATGAAGCATTATCCAGAGGTTAGATAATATGACAAACCTGGGATGTTGAACCTATTGACTCAAGAGGATAACACTTTGTCAAAGTGCATCTGAGTATCCAAAACAACAGCATGAATCTTTTCATAGAGCATAAAAGAGTCAACACGCATGGGCGTAAGTATCGGGGTAGCAGTGGTAGCGGCTGCCACAGGGCCCGGGACATTAGGGGCCCCAGAGCCCTGTGGCAGCTGCTACCACGAACCCCACAAACCAGTAACGATCGCGGTCGCAGGGGGTGCGACCGCGAACGGACCCGGCAGGGAACGGAGCCCGCGGCCAGCTGGATATGGCCGGGCCCCGGACCATTGTGATAGTGGTCGGGGAAAGCCTGGTTCCCCAACCGCTATACATACTGTTATTGGAAAGGGGCCCTGACATATTGCAGGCCCCTTTCCAATAGATGGCAGCCCAGGGGAGGTGACTGAAAATAATAAATAGATATTCTCACCTCTCCTGGGCGCAGACTTCTCTCCGGCGCTTCTCCGTCATGACTGAGGCCTGTGATTAGGCCCCAGCGGTCACATGGGGGCGCGGCTGCGTAATGACGTCAGTGCGCCCCCATGTGACCGCCGAGGCCCAATCACAGGCCTCAGCAGCGACGTCGGAAGAGGGCCTGAAGACGCTGAAGACGGCAGGATGGAGCGAGGATGCCAAGGAAAGGTAAGGCAAGGTGAGTATGAATGTTTGTTATTTTTAATCACCTTCCCTGGGCCTCCGATTATTATACTCTGGGGTCTGAGGAGACCCCAAAGTATAATAATAGCACCAAAGCGGAGGGGGGCTGTTGTGAGCTTATAATACTGTGTGTGGGCCACTGTAGAGCATATAATACTGTGTGTGGGCCACTGTAGAGCATATAATACTGGGTGGGGGCCACTGTGGGGGGCATATAATACTGGGTGGGGGCCACTGTAGAGCATATAACACTGGGTGGGGGCCACTGTAGAGCATATAATACTGTGTGGGGGCCACTGTAGGGAGCATATAATACTGGGTGGGTACCACTGTGGGAAGCATAAAATACTGGGTGGGGACCACTGCGTGGAGCATATTATACTGTGTGTGGGGGGGAGCAATGTAGCGCATATAATGCCGTGTGGGGGTCACTGTTGAGCATATAATACTATCTGGGGCCACTGTTGAGCATATTTTACTGTTTGGGGACCTGTATCCGGTTCAGGGGGGGGCCCATGTCAAATGTTCGCCTTGGGGCCCAGCCATTCCTAGTTACGCCACTGTCAACACGGTTGATGACATCTGAAATAGAAAGCCTTGGTGTTCTCCATTTAGAGACTATATGGGTTCTGGCAGACATTATAATATACTGTAGTTGTTTGTTATGAGCATATCTAAGGTTGACAGTTTAAGGCTAAGTAAAAAAAATGGCACACTTAATGGTATCGTCTGTTCCAAAAGTCACTGTACCATCCTGTAAATAGATAGCGAGAAGTGACAGACCATGGGGCAAGTCCACCAAATATGAAGAGAGTCTCTATAGTTATTACAACCTTGAAAACACAGGGGTGAAACCTCAAGGTTATCTGGCTGGGCCCATATAGGTCATGTGGAAAATTTTCAATGAGGATTCCATAAAGGTGACTTGCCAACTACCTTTGCTAATGAATGTTCAATTATTCCTTTGAGCTGGGGTGAAGGTGATCTCTAAGTCTCTGTCCCAGGCTGTCATAAAGACTAGTTTAAGTGAAGGGGTGGGGCATTTAGTTCAGTATATATGAAGGAAAGGGAACCTCTACCTGTCGCTCTGTAGAAAAAAGTAAAAAACCTGACAAGTTTGAAAGGCCTCAGATGGAGGTGGAGAATGGATACGAGTGAAGTATTCCCTGGTGGAGATCCACTTATCATAGAGAAAATCGTTTAGAAGTCTGGGTTCATACTTCTATCTGCAATTGCGGATTAAAAACTTCAGTCATGTGCATGAGGCCTTAGATAGATTTTCCTGCATTTTTTAGAGCCAAAGCCAGGAGTGGATTTAGCAGAAGGGTAAGTATAAGTACTTCCTTTATATTTCCCATTCCTGTTAAAGACACTCTTGGCTTTGGTTCAAAAATGCAGAAAAATCTGCAACAACAACAAAAAAGCAGCTTTTCTGCAACATGAGGCCTCAGCCTAAGGCTCAAACCTCACATTGTGAAAATGTAGTGTTTTAGCCGCTGAAGAAATTCCGCAGAAAAACACGCTGCGTTTTACAGTACCTGCAAAGTAAAAAAGATTCTGGCTAATCCAATCCACACATTGCAGAAAAAAAAATCAGCTGCGAAAAAATAGTGTTTTCAAAAACGTCAACATTTGAAAAGTTTTTACTTATTTTAATACATTAATTAAATCATTTACTTTAACTTTTTGTGGAACTGCTGAAATTAATGATATAAAGGCAAATTCCGGACCATCTGTAAATTAAAGGACATTCTTTCCAAACTGGAGTTCATTGGCCAGTGTCTTTATAAAAATACACGAGTGTGTTACTTTCTTAAACTGTAGCTGCTTATGTAGGTTATTGAGATTGTAATTAGATTCATTTTACATTAAATGGTAAATACTACTAATGTCTTTCCCTAATTGATATTACTGATATTACTTATCATCTTCATAATTTTTATTGCTTTCCAACTTGTCCATAAATATTTATGCAGTATAGGAAATAAGCAGTAGTGGAAGTTGGGGCAATATGAGGCACAGGTAAGTAATACAAGTATGGGCAATTGTTCTTTACTGACAGTGTGAGGATTTATAATGGCTTAGTTTGCTGTAGGAAAATTGGAGATGATTTGATTGGAGTTTAAGATATGAAAAGAGATAAATAAGTGATCAAACAATGTTGCATTTTCATCATTATAATCCTGATCAAAGTCCAGTCTTATTTCTTAGCAAGAAAAGCTTTAAAAAAAATCTAAAGAGAATAGAATATAAAATGCCATTAGAGACATTTCCTGCACTCCTTATCCAAAGCCAAGACTGCTACAAAATCTCTGACATGAAGCTCCAAACACCTTGATTGCTGAAGCAGTTTATTTAAAGCATTTGTTCTCTTGTAATATTTGCTATTATAAATGCTTTCTTCTATCATGTCGCTGCTTTTCATCTTACTTTTGTACTTCATTTTCAGATTCTTGTGTCTGATTGAAAGCTGACAGGTATTAATCAGGAACTCTGATGAATTATAGATGAGGCGGTGCTGATGCCCCTCCAGTGAGGAATAAAAAAAATCCAAGATTAATCTTTGAAAATCCTGTCATAATGTTAATGGATGGGCCTCCCTCCTGCTTAAATCTTACAGCTTGCACCATGCCAGCTCTGCCTAGGAGGGGTGTATAGTTAACACTTTCTACGTCAGGGCTGAATGGAGATGACTTGTGTGGCATACACAAAATGCAGTATTTACTGTACAAAGGAGATGGTGGAAGTTCAAAAAGAATAGGGCTCAGTTAAAATCACTACTTGGTAGTCTTTACACCAGCATTCCCTTCCAATTCATTAATTTACAATGTAATCCCATAGACATCTTAAATGACACTGGCTCTATTAAATTCAAGCAGAATATTGCCATCATCGACAATGAGGAAGGTGGGAGGTAGGTGCAAAATAAATTCAGCCAAATGCATTGAAGAAAAAAATATCTTGAGTTGAGGGTTTTCATGTGAACAGATGGTAGGAATAGAAATGAGAAAAGAGTAAAATAAAAATAGTGTTTCCACAAGATTCATTAAAGAGGATGAAAGTGTTTAACTCTTTAGCGCTGTTTGGTTTTTATAAGCGAAAGCTATGATTATTTGGCTGTGGCATTTCGGAAACCTTTGGCATACCAATAGTTGTATCAAATGAAGTCATGTCTAATCAGAAATACAGCCCACAGGTCTATACCAGGGGAAACTCCTCTCATGCAAACACCATCTGTATTGTGATCATTAGCTGCAGCAGTGGGAGGTGTTTCTGAGTAACTGACATTTGTCTGGGGCATCCAGCAGAGAATCATCCATCAACAGAAAATACTGGAAGGGTTTTCTGAAACTAGTTCCTCAAATTCTATATATGTAGCTAAAAACATTTATTCATAACAAGGATTATCCAGGTAAGAACACATGACTGCTTTCTTTCAGAAAGAGCTCCAATTCCTCTTCTCAGTTTGTTCATCATATGGCCATGCTACAGCTTAGTTCAATGTATTTTACAGAAATATAGCAACTCAGCATTGTACTGTTCTAGGTCCATGTATGCATATTTGCTATTTGTATGGGCTTTTAAGTCCCATACACATGAGAATGCCATCTGCATGGAGCCTGTATGAGTCTCTTTAGTTTCATATTGCAGTTGTATTTCCTGAATTGGGAGTATACCCCACCCAATACAAAGGATGAATCACGGCATTTTCTTTTTTATTTTTTTTTATTTTATTGGATTGCATAAAGTGTTAATACAGGCATACATAGGTCCAGTGTTCGTCTATGGGTGCCATATTATGGATCTGCAAAAGTAACAAGGGTTAAATAGTTGCTGTGCTGTGTGCCTGGTTAAGAATCCAGATACATTAGGCTGATATCATCACATAATTAGTGAGGTGAAATATAACCTTAGTCATAGCGGGCCTCAGCAATAAGGCATGGCGGGAAAATCCGTAGTGGTAACGCATTGCCATTTTTCCTGCAGAGCTTTTCACAGATAGTCCGCAGAGGTTTCTGCGGACATTCCACTTCCATTATACCGACAAGGAAACCACCGGCGTTTTCTGTAGGTATAATTGACATGCTGCGATTTCCAAAACTGCAACCGTATTTTTCCACAGTGTGTTAATGGGATTCGCTAGACTGTAAAACCCTGTGGTTTTTAAAATGCCATGTGGTGCCCTGGCCTTAAAAAGAGTCTAACACCTTACCCAAACATATTTAGCTGTCACCACCATGTTACAAAGCACATTACAGTCATAAACAATATACCTTTGTTACATATGACACTTTTGTAGATTTGGAGAAAAACTACTTTGAATTCTTATACAAATGAGGAAGTTGGTGCTCTGGGGGTGGGGCTTCAGCCCTGGAAGCACTGCTCTTACTACTTAAAGGGAGTCTATCATTAAAAACACCTTTTAAACTAATATCACATTGGAATGGCCTTTAAAACGGGCACACTAGTCCTACTTTCCATTCTTTTCTTCTCCCAGCTGTTTCTGATAAAATTAGTTTCTTCAGTTATACTAATTACCATTACGGAGCACCTTGGGCGTTCCTCCTGTGCTGCGAGCACCCCCAGTGTCATAGCTTTCCACCGCCCTCTAGTCCGTTGTGTTCACTCCCCTCTTCCTGTTCTCTGTATCTTCTGCCTTTCGCAGGCATCGGACGCAGCGCTGTAACAGACCACCAGAAAATGGCGGCCCAGGCAGAGCTGACCAGGCAGACCTGACTGCGCATGCGCATGCCCATGATAGACTCCCTTTAAGTATGATATGTGATTTTTGGCGGCCAAACATTAGTGCCGACGGGGGGTGCGGGGAGTGATGTTGGGACGGGCACAGCCTAAGACAACAATAAGAAAATATAATATGTACCTAACCTCTGAAAAAGCCTAATATCAGTGCGGAATGGGAAGCATATGTTAGAAAGGGCATAGCCTAAAAATGAATAAGAAAACATACTTATCGTACCTGCACTGGAGTTCTATAGATTAGATAAATAACACTTACCTCTGATGAAGATGCCAACAATTTAATATTTGTTGACATCAGAAACGCGTAAGAATAGTGTTAATTTTGTTGTGAGCATTGGTTTACTATAGTGCTGGTAGATAAAAAGCATTTACCTTGGTGTGAGCATTGGTTTATTATAGTGCTGGTAGATGAATGTGTATTTTGCTGTGAGCACTGGTTTGTTTACGGTGCTAGTCAATTGTAAATTCAAAGCATGACCGATTCACCTGTGCTGCTTCAGTTTTCTATGTAAATTTTAGGCGATTAGAGACTTTTAATTAATATTGTGCACCCAATGTGTTTGTGTTTTGGTATCTTTTAAGTTTATTTAATAAAGATTTTCATTTTTATACGTCCATATAAAATTAGTGAGTGACTCTCTTATATTTAGTCATGACAGGGGTCTTAGTGGCAAGAGCTGTGCTCTATGGAGCTGAAGGCCCATCCTCAGTGAGCCAACTGCCTCATTTGTATTAGACTTGAAAATTATAGTTCTCTAAATCTACAAAAGTGACATACATAGCAAAAGTATATTGTTTATCACTTTAATGTGCTCTATAACATGGTGGTGGCAGCATTTCTGCAGGTAAAATTTATATCCTGACTCTCGGTTCACATCTGCACTTGTACTCCGTACAGGAAATCCGTTCACCTCTCAGCATGAAAAATGCGGAGAGAAAAACACTGCAAGCAGCTTTCTCATAGTATGTAAGCTCTTGCGAGCAGGGCCCTCACTCCTTTTGTTTGATATGTTTATTTCTTTGTCACATTGTAATATATCATGTGTCCTCTGATTTGTAAAGTGCTACAGAATATGTTGGAACTATATAAATAAAGTTATTATTATTATTATTATTATTATTATTAAGCTGTGCTTTTCTCTCCGCATTTTTTGCCCTTTTCGGGCGGAAACCGAACAGAAACCACACGGACCCCATTATAGTCTATGTGGTCCACGGGTTTCCTAAGGTAACCGCTTTTTTATGTGGATTAGATTTCCATTCAGGGGTCCCCAAGCGGACCCTCCCCAAATGGAAACCCGAGCGCAGATGTGAATTTAGCCTGAGTTTCAAAAATGCATTCATTTTGGAAAATGCTGTTTTTCACAGAATTTTTCCCACAATGTGTGGATGAGATTACATGAAATCTCATTCACTTTGATGGGACTGTAAAATGCAGTTTTTTCAAAATATTACATAACAAAACATACAACTTTTTAATTGGAATCATTTGCAATAATGCTCCTGAGTCTAGATATTGCTGTTGTATACATAGTGCCACTGGTGTATTTTATTCATTCTTAGGATATCAACCAAAAGTATCCAGTGCCTATCAAAAGAAGTTACTACTAGTGCATTGTTTCCTACTGGCTTGCCAAACGCTAGCAGAATTGACTCCACTGCCTGTAGTGTCCTGTTTTGGTGCTTTTTCTGACAGCAAGCTGAACATGATATTCACATCTCAACTAGAGTCCCTTACTGCCCTGTGCTGATCATACATATCAGTGCCAGGGGTGTGACTAGCAAAAACTGGGCCCAATAGCAAACTTATGATTTGGGGCCCCCTTCCCAAGGCATAGCGTCCCCTTTCTTGGCCCCCACGCAGTATAACACCCCATTTGCACTCACTATAATGTCCCGAAGTGGCCTCCACACAGTATAATGTCCCATAGCAGTCCCTCCTCACAGTATAATGTCCCATAGTGGCCCCTCCACACAGTATAATGTTCCATAGTAGCCCCTGCACATAGTATAATGTCCCATAGCGGCTCCTACACACAGTATAATGTCACATAGTGGACCCTTCATACAGTATTATGTTCCATATTGGCCCCGCACGTAGTATCATGTCCCATAGTGGCCCCTCCACACAGTAGTATGTCCCATCGTGGCCCTAATGGTGTTCGTTGCAAATATTACAAAAATTCCTGGTTCAGCAGAATCTTTTCAGACCCCAGAGTATAATGATCGGAGACCCAGGGGAGGTGTCAAACATACAAACCGAAACTCAACTCTCCTGCGCTCCACCACAATTCACTGCTGTTTATGGTCCTCTTCAATGACGTCACAGACGTGGGTTACTCTGGCGTCACTATCCATCGCGACACCAGCTTGACCCATGTGACCTCAGGAGAAGTGGGTAACACTGGTTTTTATGTTTGCTCACTTCCCCTGGGCCTCCGATCATTATACTCTGGGGTTTGAATAGACCCCAGACTATAATAATAACATTAGTTATTGGGGTTTGCCCAACAAATAGTCACTTAATGATTCCCGCTACTGCTAGGGCCGCCTCTGCTTCCCCTTCATCCCTGCAGGAGGGCCCCAGCGATGTGATATGGGATGCATGGGGCTCTCTGGAGAGCAGAAGGGGAAGCGTAGGGGGCAGTGAGCAGGAACGGGGATCGGTAAGTAAATAGGGCCCGTTACCTGCTGGGATTACTCCCTGGGGGAGCAGACGGATCATATTGGAAAATGGGAGAGGTCTCTAGAGGTTTCTACAGTGCACAACAAACTTGTGGATGCACAGAAATAGGGCCACTGACTCTGAAGACCGATCCAGGTGCAACAACAGTAAAAAATTCAAAGTATACCCGAGGATATTGAATCAATCATCTAGTCTGCCTATATTAATCGCATGTTTAAAAAGATCTTCCCTAATCTCTTGGAATTAGACCTATCCTTGGATAGAGCTCATAGAATTGCAAAGGCCAAGTCGGCTCCCGCTGAAGCCCCCAGAGATACGCTGGAGTTCACTTTTATCATATCAAGGACTCTCTCCTTTCAGAGTTTTAGAACTGTGGCTCACTACCTGCCCTGTTCTCGTCTATCTACCTCTACCTGGATTTGTCTGCTGCTACCATGCAGGCAGCACAAAACTTTGCACCCATCACCAGAGTCCTGAGAGACCAAGATATCTGGTATCGCAGGGGATTCCCTACTAAATTACTGATATTCCAAAATAGGGCCACCCATTCGATACCATCCGCAGATCTGAGACTGTCTCCTCTCCGCAGATGGCTTCTATTCTTAGACGATGGTGCCATACCACCTGGTAAACCTACTTGTGCCCCCATGTTCCAAAGGATTGTCACACGGTTGGATCCCAGTGATGCTCTGCACTGAATATCATACAGTACATACTGTGTTGGATCAGGACTGTCCTTTTCCTTCGACATTGATGGGGAACTGGTCGCCAGTATGTTACCACCGTTTCAGCATCAATTTGAGGTTTTTGAATTATCTCTTTTTTTGTTCTCCACCCCTCATGTTAATATTTGGTGCATTTTAGCACTAGGATGCTAAGTTTATGTTGTTTGATTTTATGTCTTAACTTGTTTTCTATTTTCAGGTTTGTTCTTTATTGTTTACAGCTCATGTTTTCTCTCCATCATGCTGGCGCAGGTCCTGCCTGTCTGCCTGCCTGCCTCTTCTCTCAATATGGTACTTCATATATCCTCCCTAAATGTCCTGGGACTGAAATAACAACTATAAAAGGAGCTCGGTATGGAGAGAGGCGAGGCTACTAAAATGTAACATCTTAATGCTTCAGGAGACTAATTTCCATTCAGAGAAAAGCCCCTCCTTTACTAGCCCCTCTTTCCTGCATATTTATAAGATCTCCTGTGTGGCTAAGCATAAAGGGGTTCTCATTGCCATCAAAGACTCTCTAGCTTTTACCTATGACTCTGCCCTCATAGATATACAAGGCTGTTACCTTGGCTTTAACTATACCATAAACAATGTTAATTACATTCTAGTTACTGTCTACCTCCCTAACAAATCCCAACAATCTTTTTGGAACTCTATTTTTACCAAAATACAGTCCTTTGCTAAAGGAATTTTGATTACCAGCAGGGAATTTAACAGTCTAATTGATAATGACTGTGAGAAGGTGACAGGCAGATTGCTGGAGCCCCGCTATATCAGCCCCAGGTTTCTGACATACAGACGTGGACAAAATTGTTGGTAACCCTCGTTTAATGAAAGATTTTTGTCTCATCTGTCCATACGACATTCTCCCAGAAGCTTTTTGGCTTGTCAACGTGTAGTTTGGCAAATTCCAGTCTGTCAGATTCAAGTTATTTCTGTAACCATTGTGGTTTTTTCTTTCATTAAATGAGGGGTACCAACAATTTTGTCCACGTGTGTACGTGTGGTCCAGAGCGGGTCTGGAATAGGCTTCAGCCCCAGGTGTGGGTCCTAGGCTCATTACTGGGCCATAAAAGCCTACAGAGCCTGCACTTCAGGGCAGATCCTGGGAGTGAGAGGAGGCGCCTGGGTCTGTCCTGAGATATTGAGAATCTGGTGAGACCAAACTGTGCTATTTTGTTTGTTCGTGTGGCTGACAGTAAGCCACACATATAGTTAGCTTTATCTTGTTTAGTTAGTGCTCGGACGAGCAGGGTTTCTTTTTGACGTTTTGCCTGAAGTTAAGGATGTATTTTATTTTGCTTATTTTGTACCTGAACTGAAGGTTTATTTATTTTGCTGTTTTTTTTTAAATAAACCTGTTTGCACCAGACTTTTGTGTCCCTGTCTCTGACTGGTTGGGTCCGCACCACTGCTGCTACCAAGCTACATTCCCCACAACTTAGATTCTTACAACCCACAAAGAAAATCTCCTATTCTTACCTCCTTCCTAGTCGATTCTGGGTTATATGATGTGTGGAGGTGCCAGAATAGTGGGAAGAGGGCCTATAGCTTTTTCTCCTCTCCATGTTCTACAGTCATATGAAAAAGTTTGGGCACCCCTATTAATCTTAATCATTTTTAGTTCTAAATATTTGGGTGTTTGCAACAGCCATTTCAATTTGATATATCTAATAACTGATGGACACAGTAATATTTCAGGATTGAAATGAGGTTTATTGTACTAACAGAAAATGTGCAATATGCATTAAACCAAAATTTGACCGGTGCAAAAATTTGGGTACCCTTATCATTTTATTGATTTGAATACTCCTAACTACTTTTTACTGACTTATTGAATCACAAAATTGGTTTTGTAACCTCACTGAGCTTTGAACTTCATAGCCAGGTGTATCCAATCATGAGAAAAGGTATTTAAGGTGGCCAATTGCAAGTTGTTCTCCTATTTGAATCTCCTCTGAAGAGTGGCATCATGGGCTCCTCAAAACAACTCTCAAATGATCTGAAAACAAAGATTGTTCAACATAGTTGTTCAGGGGAAGGATACAAAAAGTTGTCTCAGAGATTTAACCTGTCAGTTTCCACTGTGAGGAACATAGTAAGGAAATGGAAGACCACAGGGACAGTTCTTGTTAAGCCCAGAAGTGGCAGGCCAAGAAAAATATCAGAAAGGCAGAGAAGAAGAATGGTGAGAACAGTCAAGGACAATCCACAGACCACCTCCAAAGAGCTGCAGCATCATCTTGCTGCAGATGGTGTCACTGTGCATCGGTCAACAATACAGCACACTTTGCACAAGGAGAAGCTGTATGGGAGAGTGATGCGAAAGAAGCCGTTTCTGAAAGCACGCCACAAACAGTCGCCTGAGGTATGCAAAAGCACATTTGGACAAGCCAGCTTCATTTTGGAAGAAGGTCCTGTGGACTGATGAAACAAAGATTGAGTTGTTTGGTCATACAAAAAGGCGTTATGCATGGCGTCAAAAAAACACAGCATTCCAAGAAAAACACTTGCTACCCACTGTAAAATTTGGTGGAGGTTCCATCATGCTTTGGGGCTGTGTGGCCAATGCCGGCACCGGGAATCTTGTTAAAGTTGAGGGTCGCATGGATTCAACTCAGTATCAGCAGATTCTTGAGAATAATGTATAAGAATCAGTGACGAATTTGAAGTTACGCCGGGGATGGATATTTCAGCAAGACAATGATCCAAAACACAGCTCCAAATCTACTCAGGCATTCATGCAGAGGAACAATTACAATGTTCTGGAATGGCCATCCCAGTCCCCAGACCTGAATATCATTGAACATCTGTGGGATAATTTGAAGCGGGCTGTCCATGCTCGGCGACCATCAAACTTAACTGAACTGGAATTGTTTTGTAAAGAGGAATGGTCAAAAATACCTTCATCCAGGATTCAGGAACTGATTAAAAGCTACAGGAAGCGACTAGAGGCTGTTATTTTTGCAAAAGGAGGATCTACTAAATATTTTCTGTTGAGGTGCCCATACTTTTGCACCGGTCAAATTTTGGTTTAATGCATATTGCACATTTTCTGTTAGTACAATAAACCTCATTTCAATCCTGAAATATTACTGTGTCCATCAGTTATTAGATATATCAAATTGAAATGGCTGTTGCAAACACCCAAATATTTAGAACTAAAAATGATTAAGATTAATAGGGGTGCCCAAACTTTTTCATATGACTGTATATATTCTAGAATTGATTTCTTCCTGACTGATAAAGTTGGCCTGTTACAGACAGTATCTTCTCACATTGACCTTATCACATGGACAGACCATGCTCCTGTCTCCCTGGTCCTCCAGGAAAGATTTAATTTAGCCTTGCCTTCACAATGACGTCTGAATGATTTTATCTTAGACCATCCTTCCTACAGAGATAAACTCCGAGATGGGCTTGCAGAGTTTTTTCATTTCAAAGCTCCCTCATCCACGAATCCATATAATCTATGGAACGCTCATAAAGCGTTCATGCGCATTGTTCTCATACAGGCATGCTCTAGAGTTAAGAAACAGAGATCTAAAGATATAGATTCCTTGCTTTTTAATATTTCATCCCTCACCACTAAAAATAAACTCCATCCCACCCTGACTGTGTCTAATGAAATTAGGAAATGCCAGATACAATTACAAGTTCTACTGACCTATCAGCAGACTTTACATTTAAAAAATTCCAGTGTCAAGCCTATGTACACAGTAACAGAGCTAGTGTATTTCTTGCCAAGAAGGTTTGACAAGTCAAGCTAAGTCCCGTATTGCTTACCTTCTTGATGATCAAAGTCGGAAAATATTCTACCCTAGGTCAATCGCAGCCCAATTTAAGAAATATTATAAGTCTCTGTATAACCTGGGAGAGGATCTGGAGGTGTATCAACCTTTTGTGTCAGACACAGATAATTTTTTGTCTCGAGTCTCCCTTCCTAAACTTTCCTTTGACCAACAAAGTGTACTGTTAGCTCCTTTTTCTTTATCTGAGATGTATAAAGCCATCTCTTCACTCAAGTCATTTAAATCTCCGGGTCCTGATGGATTTACTGGGAGCTACTATAAAAAATACATGTCCACTGCCATGTCACCTCCGCTTCTTCCCTATTCTTCTACACTGATGCCGACCCTGTAGAATCCAGAACTTTGCTCATGCATTGGCAATATACACAGATCCATTATTTTTGCACTTCCCTAAAAAAGACACATAACTTCCACTGACCCCATCTTCATTTGAACGTCTTTGTACTTCCTCCTCCCTGCCCACCCACACCATCTCTTACGTTTACAGTCTGTTCGCAGAGAAAGAGATCACTCGACTTTTGGGAACGTGAGTTTGCAACACCCTTTCAGCCAGATGTGTGGCATATTGACTTTCAATCCTGACATAAATTCTCTATCTCCTGCAAAGCACAGGAAACAAAGTATAAAATCCTATCTCGATGGTACAGAGTTCCTTCTGTGCTACACGAGATCTTCCCCTCCCCCTCAGATTGTTGCTGGTGATGCCACACTGAATGGGGTATGATGGCACATGTCCCCCATCCATCCTGAACTGGTTACAGGAAGTCCTACATATCCACCACATGGAGAACCTCTTTGCGGAACTCAAACATGACGATAGCTCACACCAGAAAGTGTGGCTACTGTGGAATTCTTTCTACTACTCAGTCGCCTTCCAGTCCGCCTTACCACCTCCTACTCCTTAATTTACTTCTCAATGGCTCTTTAGTATGTCTTTCACCTACCCTCAAGGCCTCTCCAACTCCTTCTTCTCCAACCTCTATACACCTCTCTCCTCTACTTTGACTCACTAGAGGACGCCATCCTCTCCCATTGGTTTTACTCGCATGCCTTTGTTCACGGTTATATTTCTCCCTATTACTGTTGCTACACAGCTCTGCTGCATCAGAGCCAAATGTTCCCTCACTATCTCCCCATCCTATTGTTCGCTATGGTTGTCTTGTCTCCACACTAGTTCTATTCCCATACCCTTATCTCCCCCCTCATATATCTTTTATATCGGCTTTGTTTGACCAAATCTTGTTCTGTATATTACTAAAAATTAATAAACACTTTAATTTATAAAAAAAAAAAAAAAAAAACCTTTCCCTCATAGCGCCTCACTTGTTGAAGGTATTTGCTAGGACCGCAGAGGACCAGGGATTACTGGAGGAAATGCTGTCTGCCACCATTGTTACCCTATCCAAACCGAGTAAACCTCCTGCTACCCCAGCAAATTCTAGATCTGTCTCATTGTTAAATGTGGATATAAAAATTCATGCTAAAATTCTAGCGGAATGTCTCCTCCAGCTGATTTTGCAGTTAATTAAACCTGACTAGGTTGGGCTTGTTACAGGACGACAGGCCCCAGACAGCACCCGCAGGTTCCTTAACCTGATTTAGTGAGCAGAGCGTACTCGGACACCTTCTCTTCTTCTGGTTCTGAATGCAGAGAAGGCGTTTGATTGAGTCCACTGGGGATATCTTGAATGCCTGCTGGAGAAGTATTTGTGATCCCTTTAAGGCGACTATACTGGTTCTGTACTCTTGCCCCTCTGCTAGAGTGTTGACCTCCGGGTTGCTATCTGATCCTTTCCACATTCGGAGCGTTACTTGCCAGGGGTGTCCCTTGTCTGCAATCATCTTCACCCTTGTCATGGAGCCCTTGGCAGAATCCATTAGAATGAACCCGGATATCGTGGGCATTAAGGATGGAGGAATGCAACACAAAATAGGTCTTTATGCTTACGACGTTATCCTTTCTCCCTCTTTATTTATTTATTTTATTTATTATGCTTACTTGTATAGCGCCATCATATTCCGCAGTGCTTTACAGACATTGACAGTTACTGTCCCATATAGGGCTCACAATCTAGATTCCCTATCAGTATGTCTGGGTTCCTCCCTCCAGGCGACTTTTGTGGCCTATTATAGGATGAATCCGTCTAAGTCACTGGTGTTAACAATTGGCATTTCTACATATTCTAGAACTAAATTGGCTGATGCTTTCCCTTTTAATTGAAGTCTTCATAGTATCTCATATTTGAGAATATCGTTGACTTCCTTGAGTTCTGCGCTATTTTCCCAAAATTATGTGCCAATGCTTACTAAAGTGTCCTCCTTATTCGCTCATTTTTCTAAGACCATGATTACTTGGGCGTTTGGTTTTTTTGAGGGGGGGGGCTCCCCTTTTTTTTTCTTTTTTCCCCGTGGTTTTTCCCCTTCCCCATACTTTTTTCTCTAAACTAAATTAAAAAATACCCTCCCCCCCCCTCTAGACAAATGATGTTTGGTGGCCCGGCGGGCTGCTGCCGTTGGGGTGACATTGCGGATGCTGCGTGGGTAACCCCCTCTGGGTAGCGAACCCAGTGGCGTAACTAGGGCCCGGGCCCCAAGGCAAACATTTGACATCGGACCTCCCCCGAACCACTGCCCCCAACTGCCACCCCAGACGGCCCCCTCCAACCCCCCCAAAAAAACGCATTTATACACACAGTATTATGCGCCATCTTGGCCCCTGCACACAGTATTATACCCCATAGTGGCCCCTGCACACAGTATTATGCCCCATAGTGGCTCCATCACACAGTATTATGCCCCATAGTGGCCCCATCACACAGTATTATGTTCCATAGTGGCCCCTGCACCCAGTATTATTCCCCATAGTGGCTCCTGCACACAGTATTATGCCCCATAGTGGCCCCTGCACACAGTATTATGCCCCATAGTGGCCCCATCACACAGTATTATGTCCCATAGTGGCCCCTGCACACAGTATTATGCCCCATAGTGGCCCCATCACACAGTATTATTCCACATAGTGTCCCCTGCAAACAGTATTATGCCCCATAGTGTCCCCTGCACACAGTATTATGCCCCATAGTGGCCCCATCACACAGTATTATGCCCCATAGTGGCCCCTGCACACAGTATTATGCCCCATAGTGGCCCCTGCACACAGTATTATGCCCCATAGTGGCCCCTGCACACAGTATTATGCCCCATAGTGGCCCCTGCACACAGTATTATGACCCATAGTGGCCCCTGCACACAGTATTATTCCCCATAGTGCCCCCTGCACACAGTATTATGCCCCATAGTGGCCCCTGCACACAGATTATGTCCCATTGTAGACCACCCATGAACAATTATTATACTCTGGAGTCTTTTCAGACCCCAGAGTATAATGATTGGAGACCCAGGGGAGGATAGAAACACAAAAAAACAATGTTACTTACCTGTTCCTCTCTCCGGTCCACTCCCTGCTACTTCGGCCCTCTTCAATGTTGGACCAGGCCGGCGTCACATGATGCGGGCCAGCGTCGCGATGCAAAATGACGTCGGCTGACGTCTGGGACATCACCAAACATGCCCGAAGCCTGGAGAAGCGTAGGAGAGGTAAGTACATTGTTTTTGATGTTCCCTCACCTCCCCTGGGCCTCCGATTATTATACTCCGGGGTCTGAAAAGATCCCGGAGTATAATGATAGCAGTGATTGTGGGGTTCGGCCCACGGCCTTACCTACTGATACCCGCTACTGCTCACAGCCGCCTCCGCAGAATCGGAAACGCAGGCGGCCGTGAGCAGGACCCCGGGGATCGGTAAGCATATAGGGCCCGTTACCTGCTTGGGTTACTCCAGCAGGTAACGGCATATTAAAAAAAAAAACCATCGGGGGCCCGCGGGGCCCCGTAATGTCCCAGGCCCTGTGGCAGCCGCCAGTGTCGGACTGGGATGTCTAGGGCCCACCAGTGGAATTGTTTCTAGGGGCCCACCATCAGAACCCCTGCAGATCAGCGGTACCGAGACAGGGAAGCTAAGGGTAATAACATGCCGGGAGCCATGCTGCTCACCCACTATTCCATGTGCACCACTGCACTACCTAAACCTACTGCTACACCTTGTATGGCAAGTGAACAGCGTGTCTCCTAGAATTGTTACCTTTACCTGTAGCCGCACTGTCCTGGAAAAGCTGATCTGCAGAGGTCCTGGCTGTTGTATCATCGCAGATGTAATATTGATGGCCTATCCTAAGGACAGGCCATCAATATTAGGAAGATGGACAAATCCTTTAAAGAGGTTGTCAAAGGAATTGGAGCAACCCATGTAGCTGGCGGGAGGTGTAAAGTAAAAAATAAGTAAATTAAAAAGCATACTCACCTGTCCCCGGCACTCCGTTGTCCGCTGCCAGTGTCCATTCAGTCTCATGCCGGCGACTCCTTGCTGGGAGTCCTGCACCTCATGTGATCGCTAAGACCAATTAGGTACAGGATTTCCAGAAATGAGGCGCCGCCATGAGACCGAACAGACACAGGCAGGGGACAACGGCGTGCTGGGGACAGGTGAGTATGCTTTTATTTTTAATTTTCTTATTTTTACACCTCCCTGGCGGCCGACACAGTGGTCGCTCCAGTTTATGGACAACCTCTTTTAAGGGGTTGTCTGGGCCAAATTTTTCTATGGTCACTTCACTGGTCCCCCCACATAGTGGCCTCTTCACTGGTTCCCCCATACTGTATGGGGAATAGTGGTGGGGTCATTATATTGTGTGGGAGCAGTGATGGGAGCTAACATCCTGTGGGGGGGACATTAAACTGTGTGGGGCATATTAAAGGGGTTGTCCAGGGTTAATCTTTTTTATGGCCTATGCTCTGGATAGGCCATAAATACCTGATCGGTAGAGGGCTGACACATGGCCCCATCAGCTGTTTGGAGCCACTTCCAGCACCTTTTCTGTACACAACACAGGGCCAGAAGCAGAAAGCTCCATCCGTTGTATAGCAGCCCGGCGCCTTCACTGCAGCTCAGCTCCTACTGACTTCAATAAGTGCTTAAATACAGTGAAGGTGCCTGGCCCCTATACAGTGGACAGAGCTTTCTGCTTCTGGCCCTGTATTGTGTACAGTACGGGCATCAGAAGTGGCTCCATACAGCTGATCGGTCCGGGGTCAGCCCCCTACAGATCAGGTATCTGTGGCCTATCCTGAAGATAAACCATAACAAATTATGCCTGGGCTGCCCCTTTAATATACACCCCTAATGCACCACACTTTAAAGAGATCGTCCAGTATAATTTTTTTCTTTTTTATAATTAGTCTGGGGGAGGTGAATCCCCCCTACCCCCCCCCCAAAAAAAAAACATGCTAAACATACTCACCTGTCTCCGGTGCTCTGGTGTCCTCCCAGCACGGTCCGGTCCTGCAGCTCTGCTGTCTTCTTTTTGCCGGAATTCCTCACTGGCTGTGACGTCCCAGGTCCCTTCCCTTAGGCCACTGATTGGCCTCAGGGGTCACGTGACGTCACAGGTAGTCATGTGCAGAGGGAACGTCAGCTGGAAGAAAACAACAAAACTGCAGGACGGAACTGCTCTGGGAGACACTGGGGACAGGAAAGAAAGTTTGTGGGGGTTTTTTTTGTTTTGTTTTTTTCTCCTGCCCCTGCGTAATTAAAAAAAAAATGAAGGAGCCACTGTATGGAGTATAAGCTCCACAGTGGCCCCCACCCTGTATTATAAGCTCCACAGTGGCCCCCACCCAGTATTATAAGCTCCACAGTGGCCCCCACCCTGTATTATAAGCTCCACAGTGGCCCCCACCCTGTATTATAAGCTTCACAGTGGCCCCCACCCAGTATTATATGCTCCAAAGTGGCCCCCACCGAGTATTATAAGCTCCACAGTGGCCCCCACCCAGTATTATAAGCTCCACAGTGGCCCCCACCCAGTATTATAAGCTCCATAGTGGCCCCCACCCAGTATTATAAGCTCCACAGTGGCCCCCACCCAGTATTATAAGCTCCATAGTGGCCCCCACCCAGTATTATAAGCTCCACAGTGGCCCCCACCCAGTATTATAAGCTCCATAGTAGCCCCCTCCTAGTATTATAAGCTCCACAGTGGCCCCCACCCAGTATTATATGCGCCCAATAGCCCCCCTCCGCTCCACTTCAGTGCTATTATTATACTCTGGGGTCTCCTCAGACCCCAGAGTATAATAATCGGAGGCCCAGGGGAAGTGATTAAAAATAACAAACACTCATACTCACCTTGCCTTACCTTTCCTTGGCATCCTCGCTCCATCCTGTCGTCTTCAGCGTCTTCAGGCCCTTTTCTGACGACGCTGCTGAGGCCTGTGATTGGGCCTCAGCGGTCACGTGGGGGCGCACTGACGTCATTACGTGGTCGCGCCCCATGTGACCGCCGGGGCCTAATCACAGGCCTCAGTCACATCACAGAAGAGCGCCGGAGAGGATGCTGTGCCCAGGAGAGGTGAGAATATGTGTTTATTATTTTCAGTCACCTCCCCTGGGTGCCCTGCCCTGCCATCTATTGGAAAGGGGCTTGCAATATGCCATGGTCCCTTTCCAATAACAGTATGTATAGTGGTCGGGGAACCAGGCTTTCCCCGATCGCTATCATAGTGGTACGGGGCCCCGGCCATCTCCAGCTGGCCGCGGGGCCGGTCGCGGTCGCGCCCCCTGCGACCGCGATCGTAACGCCACTGGTCAGGGGCCCGATCGGGATGGTCAGGATCCCGATCGGGCCCCCATGACATGAGGAATAATAGTCGGGGCTCGGGGCCCACCGGTGGATTCACCGGTTCCTCGGTGGGCCAGTCCAACCCTGGCAGCCGCTACCGCTGCTACCCTGGTAGTTACGCCCCTGGCTACACCCCGATACTAGACACAGACCATTCATTCCTACTTCCCTGCTGAGCATTAAAACGTTCCTCTGGGCTTGGAAATTGCTCTCTCTCCATCTTATTGCTGATGACTTTGTCCCTATTACGGGCATGCCCTTATCCTATTTGACCACATTTCAGCCAGATATTAATCTGACGCAGTGGGCTATTTATGGTTTAAAGAACAACTGTCAACTGTTTGCAGGCCCCCATCTCAATTGTTTCTGTCATTATCCGAAGAATTTGGATAATAATACGTTAAGTTTGAAAAAAAAGTGGCTGGGTGCAGAAAGAAGGAAGTGTGTGCATCTTTGGTGCATAAAAGGCCCGTACACCAAAGATGCTCCACAATTAATCAAATCTACACCAGTTTCTGGTGGAGAGGGAAAGGGAGCGCTTAGGTTTAGACAGTCTAAAGACTTCTACCATGTAAGAAAATAACAGGGGTTGTTACACATTTTCCATTAATCCCAAAAGTTTTAAGCTACACCTCTAGAGATCTCTATACTATTGTGTGAGAAATCTTGCACTATAATAATTTTTCTTCGAAAAGAGGAGGTAAGATTTAAAGAGGTATTTATATAAGGATATACCACAAAAAAATATTTATCCATAGGGCGGGGATAAATTAGTGATCAGTGGGGGCCCAATCACTAAGATCAGAGAACCTGAAGAACTGTGGTGTTGCGCTCCCATTATGAATGTAGTAGTTGATGCAGAATTTATTCCTTGTACTATGGATAGTAGATAAATAATTTTCATGGCATAACCCCTTTAAATAAGCAGGATATATTTGTTTTGTTGATAAAAACGTAGAATAGTTTTGTGGGATAGGGAAAGGTTATGTTTAAATGTTTTTTTTAATTAACTTTTTCACATAATACAAAACACAGTGAACACAAGTAGTGATGTAGCACCCCATATGAAACAGAAGTGACATTCAATGGTAATGGTTAATAGCAAAATTATGATATTGGAAAAAACAATACCATATACCTAAAAGGAGAATGCGATAATGTATTAAGCCTATGGGGTAAAAAGACAGCAGATGGTAAATGGGGCCGTCCCCTTTTGCAACATGGAAAGTTGGATCTGTCTGGGGGAAGAACAAACCATGGAAACTCTCTTGAGAAAAGAAATAAAAAAGGAGGAGGAAAAACTATCACTGTAGGAATAGAAAATATAGAATGTATCTCTTTACTACTAAAATATTACAACAAAGTAAACATTTGCCCCACTTTCCCTTTTTTCTAACATCATGTTTAGTGTATAGGTTACACTAAATTTTATCACAAAAGATATCTCTGATCTATCAAACTGCCTTGAAAAGCAAAGGAATCTTTTCATTAAGGCTATGGGGTCTGTCGGACTTTGTGTGTTACTGCTGTTTTAGTGGTGTGTAAACCTATTGTGAACCTAGAGTTAGTTGTCTTTACATTGACATATTTTGCCAGGTATTGCTAGCATATGGTATAACAATTGTTCATTTCTCCTACAGATGGGCGAACCAGTTCATCAGCTGGGTTTATTCTCAGGCCTCAGCAGTCCCCCTAGTGGACTGGTGGATGCAGTGAGGGAGCCCAGGAGAGGTGAAGGAATGTGAGTATCAGTGTTATTATTTTATGGTACCCCTCTGATGAGACCCCAGAGTATAATATATTTTCGCTTCTGGTTTGGACAAAACTCGAAAATGACACAAAATTAATCTTGCGAGGTTTGCCCATTTCTAATTACTCCAACAAAAATTTCCAAAAATATATAAGTTAACTCATAAAGTTCTAGCACCTCATAAAGTTCTAGGACCTCATGCATTTATAAAAAAAATATCAGATAAAAGGTGTTTTTACAAGTTGCTCTTGCTAGAATTGGCTGAAAAATTTATGACACAGTAAGAATAAAACACGTTTTACAGGCCAACACATTGTTTTAGTTTTTTTTTAATGCTTACTTATTTAGCGCCATCATATTCAACAGCGCTTTACAGACGTTGACAGTCACTGTCCCATATAGGGCTCACAATCTACATTCTCTCTCAGAAATATCTCTCTGCCTGTTATATCCCCCCCCCCTCCTCTGCTACGTCCTATCTGTCTGTCTGCTATTAATGTAATGCCTCTCATCTTGGAACATTCCTGTACATGTTGTATTTGTATTTATATCTGCTTATCTTATCTTATCTTTGCTGCTGTAACACACTGAATTTCCCCATTGTGGGACTATTAAAGGACTATTATTATTATTATTCCCTATCAGTATGTCTTTTGGAGTGTGGGAGAAAACCCACGCAAACAGGGGGAGAACATACAAACTCCTTGCAGATGTTGTCCTTGGCAGGATTTGAACCCAGGACTCCAGCGCTGCAAGGCTGCAGTGCTAATCAATTTCTCTGTGATACAATGCACCAATATCATGTATTGATGTTATGGAATTTCCTCTTAAGCAATTCCCAAGGTGATGGAATTGCTGTTCCAGCAATTTCCCAATATACAGCAAGAAACTGACAGGACTAGAAGACAGCAAGTAAGGCTAGGTTCACATCTGCGATGGTGTCTCCACAGGTTCTCTGTCTTTAAGGTCCCCATGCAGACCTGAACAACTGAGAGCCAAACGCTAGTGAACCTAGCATTAAACATGTTATCTATAATCCAATACTCCTTTATTTCAGAGTCTAAGGCTACTCCAACATATTCACCAAAGACTGCCTCAAAACTGGATGGACTTGCTGGCTCGGGAACCAGGTTTCAGCTACAGAACAGTGGGGCAGATTTAATAAGACTGGTGTATCATACAACAATGTTAATAATAGCCTTGACTAGTGCAGGGAAAAGCTATTTTTGAAGATGTTCCACTTCATCAGTCAGCCAGACATCCCAGCACCAGAATGCCTGTCTCAGTCTGCCCTGCTCCTCCCCCCGTTCGCACAATATGCAAACAAGGAGCAGAATGGGGGTTGTAGCGCACGTTTGGTGCAAGAAAGGTCCTTTCGCCAAATGTGCCCCACAATTTCATCCCTGTACACCAGTTTTGTGGCATGGAGGGATTAATAAATATGCCCCAATGTGTCAATAAATCTTGATAAGTCTGCCACAATGTGTCAAGGGATTGATAAATGTACCCCAATGGTGCACTTGTATGCTAAGGACCAAACCAGAAAACTACAGTACTGCAACTTTCCAATAAATAGATACCCATTACCCCCAGAAAAATCATGGCGTACACTACCTACTTTAATAAAGATAAAATGGGAAGGAGAGAAGAAGGGCAAGGAGAAGTTGTGATGAAAAGCACTGTGATATAACTTAACTTTTGTTGTTAGGTAGGATGTACAAAATCTAAGGCAGACAAAGATAATAATAAACAAACAGGTCAAAACCAGAAGAGTATGGGAATATCCAAAACAACAGCAGAGGTATAGCAGAGTCCGAACCCAGGTCAAGTCCTGGAGGTGACAGACAAAGCAAGAGATCAGGTAACCAGGAAAGTAAAACAATATCAGTAAACCAGGGAACCAGCAGATAACAGGTACTGAGCGTAAGTGCTGCGAACGCATAGCCAGAAAACTAAAGTAAATATAGCCAGAGTGACAGAGCTAGGTTTATATAGCCAGCATCAGCTCTGGTTTGGACAATGAGGCAGAACTCTGACTCAGCAAGAGTTTGACTTGTACACATGGCATCCTTAAAGCAATGGCTGTGAGTAATGCTGCACAGAAGGCAACAATGAATGCAAGTAGGAAATACATATATATTAAGGCTTTCACCTCTGTGTTGGAGACTCCACTGCAGATTCCGTCTAAAATCGGTGGAGAAAAAAATTCCTGCACGGAGGACTTTTCTGTCCACCAGTTTCAGTATAAAACTGGTGTAAACCCGGCGGACCCCATTATAGTCAATGGGGTCTGTCGGACTCAGTGTGTTACTGCTGTATTAGAGGTGTGTAAACCAATTGTGAACCTAGGATTAGTTGCTTTTACATTGAAAAATATTGCCAGTTATTGCAAGCATTTGGTATAAAATTGTTAATTTCTTCTCCAGATGAGCTAACCATAATGAGCTGGCTGTCAGGAGTTTCTCTTCGGCTTCTCTTCGGAAGATTTTTCAGTTGTTTACTTCTATGCCTTGACCTATCAGCAGCTGAAGAGGCCTTTTTACGATCACTCCTTTTTGATCCAGGTGTTAACTAATTACGTTTCTCACTAGTTTGGCTCTGACTGTCTGTGAATGCCTACTTGATCTCTGACTGCTGGCATGCTCCTTGGGATCTCCTTTGCCTCTTGATTCTGTTGTGACGTTCCCAGCTGGATTAGTGACCCTTGGCTAGTTTCTCGGATATTGCTTTTGTCTCCCGTCTCTGCTTACTATGTGCTCTCCTGGTTTTTGACTCTGCCAATATGATTTATTTTGCATCCACGCCTCTTTGTAAGTTTTCTAGACTTTGTGTTCGTTTCTGCAGCAGTGCATTTATTATTATTAGTACATTTATCTGTTTGGTGACAATTCATATCCCCAGATCCATAAAAGTCCAGCTCTCCTTGCGGCGAGCTCTGGCGAAGGCGTCGGGGGGTTTGTCTTGGTTTGCAAAGGTGTGCTAGTTGTAGTTAGTTATATCTACAGTCATGGTCAAAAGTTTTGAGAATGACACAAATATTATATTTTCACATGATCTGCTGCCCTCTGGTTTTTATGTCTGTTTGTCAGATGTTTTTATCACATACAGAAATATAATTGCATTCATATTATGAGTAACAGAAGCTTATATTGACAGTTAGAATGAGTTAATGCAGCAAGTCAATATTTGCAGTGTTGACCCTTCTTCTTCAGGACCTCTGCAATTCTCCCTGGCATGCTCTCAATCAACTTCTGGACCAAATCCTGACTGATAGCAGTCCATTCTTGCAGAATCAATGCTTTAATTTTGTCTGAATTTGTTGGTTTTTGTTTGTCCACCCGTCTCTTGATGATTGACCACAAGTTCTCAATGGGATTAAGATCTGGGGAGTTTCCAGGCCATGGACCCAAAATCTCTATGTTTTGTTCCCTGAGCCATTTAGTTATCACCTTTGCTTTATGGCAAGGTGCTCCATCATGCTGGAAAAGGCATTGTTGAGCGCCAAACTGCTCTTGGACGGTTGGGAGAAGTTGCTCTTGGAGGACATTCTGGTACCATTCTTTATTCATGGCTGTGTTTTTAGGCAAGACTGTGAGAGAGCCGATTCCCTTGGCTGAGAAGCAACCCCACACATGAATGGTTTCAGGATGCTTTACAGTTGGCATGAGACAAGACTGGTGGTAGCGCTCACCTCTTCTTCTCCGAATAAGCTGTTTTCCAGATGTTCCAAACAATCGAAAAGGGGATTCATCAGAGAAAATGACTTTACCCCAGTCCTCAGCAGTCCACTCCCTGTACCTTTTGCAGAATATCAGTCTGTCCCTGATGTTTTTTCTGGAGAGAAGTGGCTTCTTTGCTGCCCTCCTTGAGACCAGGCCTTGCTCCAAGAGTCTCTGCCTCACAGTGCGTGCAGATGCACTCACACCTGCCTGCTGCCATTCCTCAGCAAGCTCTGCACTGCTGGTAGCCCGATCCCGCAGCTGAAACACTTTTAAGAGACGGTCCTGCCGCTTGCTGGTCTTTTTTGGGCGCCCTGGAGCCTTTTTGGCACCAATGGAACCTCTCTCCTTGAAGTTCTTGATGATGCGATAGATTGTTGACTGAGGTGCAATCTTTCTAGCTGCAATACTCTTCCCAGTTAGGCCATTTTTGTGCAGTGCAATGATGACTGCATGTGTTTCTTTAGAGATAACCATGGTTAACAGAAGAGAAACAATGATGGCAAGCACCAGCCTCCTTTTAAAGTGTCCGGTCTTACTTAATCATGACAGATTGATCTCCAGCCCTGTCCTCATCAACACCCACACCTGTGTTAATGGAGCAATCACTGAAACGATGTTAGGTGGTCCTTTTAAGGCAGGGCTACAATGATGTTGAAATGTGTTTTGGGGGATAAAGTTCATTTTCTAGGCAAAAAAATAATTTATAAAATAAAAAATTATTTCAAACCAACCCCTCCCTCTTAACAACATAAAAAAAAAAAAAAAAATAAAAAAAAAAAAAAAAAAAGAAATAAAAAAAATAAAAATTTTTTTTTTTTTCATCTCTAAACCTTACCACAAACACCCCACCCACAAAAAACAAAAAAAAGGGGGTAAAAGGGGGAAAAAAACAAAAAAAAAAAAAAATATTTTTTTTTTTTTTCTCTTTTTTTTTTGGGGGGGGGGAAAAAAAAAAGGGGGGGGCCCCCCCCAATTTTTTTTTTTTTTTTTTTCGGGGCCCCGGAACAGGGGGCCCCAAAAAAAAAAGGGGGGATTATCTCTGGAGGGGGAAGGGTTTTTTAACCCCGAGAAAAACCCTTGGAAGGCAGAAAAGAACCTGGATGAACCTGTCAGTTATCTCTATAAGGGAGCACATGCCACATCAACATTGTGTTGGCGGAGTGGCAATTTACAAAATTTTAAAAAAAATTTGGGGCACACTACTAGCGTTCCTGGCCTGACTGCTGAAAAAGCTAGATTATCTTCCAAAACTGATCATCATGACTGAGGTAGAAACTATTCTTTTTCTTCTTCTCCTCACAGTTATGCACTCCATTGTGTCTCTGGTTTGCTGCTCAAACTGATGCCCCAGCATGTGCCACTCATGTGTGTTTCACCTTACAACCAAGAAAATAAGGGTGGTGGGTATAAACAATGGCTTGCCCTGATGAAGTTGGGGGAGTGAGGTCTAGTGTTGAGGAACTGGAGGAGGCCACACCAACATCATGTGGGCAGAGTGACCATTTACAGAATTTTAATTAAAATTTAGGATACACTATCAACCACTTGGCCTGGCTTCCAGCTAAAAAAGCTAGAATATTTTTTGACGTGGAAGGGATTCTATGACCCTGAAAACAACACTTGGGAAGCAGAAACGAACCAGGATTATCCTGCTGATTATCTCTGTATGGGAGCAATGGAGCTACATCAACATTGTGTTGGCAGAGTGGCAATTTACAGAATTTCAAGGAAAATTTGTGGCACACCATCAGTGTGCCTGCCATTTTAAAAAGTAATAATTAAGTGCAGAAAAAACCCTTTATGGGTGCACATGTGGCACAAAGTATTGTAATGACAATTTCAACATCGTAATTTCAAGAAAAATTGGGGTACACTATCAGTGTATCTACTGCTTAGTCTATTAGCTTGAAAGCTAAAAAAGCTAGATTATCTTCCAAAACTGATCATGAGGCAGAGGTTGTTGTTGCTCTTCTTCTCACAGCTATCCACTCCATTGTGACACTAAAGCATATGCAACAATGCAATGCAATGTGCGCTTCACCTTACATCCATGAAATGAAGAAGGAGAATGTAGACAATGGCTTGACCTGGTGAAGTTGCGGGTGGGAAATGCTCCAGTGTGGAGGAACTTGAGGAGATCGATGAGTCCCACCTGGTGCTGAAACTCTGCCTGCCCTGCACACATGAGGTGATGTCAGTACTAGAAAGCACCAGGCCTGCATTTCTAGACCAATGCCTCTGACACTCAAAACATTGACGCAGTGGGCCATGACAACTATATATTGCCTCTGCCCATAATTGCTGCTCCATGTATTGAAGATAGAGTATACCTTTCCCCACATGGTGATATCAAGCACGGACAACTTTCCACTAGAAATAATTGTAGATAGGTATTCCTCATCCAGACTGAGCGTTGCAATCAGTTGATGAAACTCAGTGGATTCCACTATTTGGCAAGGCAATGACTCAGCCAGGTGGGAGTTAAAGGTGAAGATTGCTGTTTTCTGGACACACACACCTTCACGGATGATGACTGATGTTGGCATGGAGGAGGAGGAGAAGCAAATGGAGATGACAATGAATGTTAATCATGATGATGACCATGTGCTAGGTGTGGATGTGCCTGCCTACAAAGACGATCATGTGAAGGTGGAATAGAAAAGTCTTGCTCGCTTGGTGGCACTGGCAGTTTGTTATTTGGTAATGTACAAAAAAAAATTCCCATACGGGAGATGACTGCACATAGCTGCTGCCACCAAAACCAGCAGCAGTGATAATGTGTTGGAGCTGCACATTAGAGTATAAGAAACTGTTTGTGGTAATCTCAGTTTGAGGCTCCACAACTTTATTTGTTCCAGATTTTGCTGCATTTTTTTTTTAGCCAAAGCCAAGAATGGCTACAAAAGGAATGGGAAATACACAGGAAGTCCTTATACTTCTACTTTCTGCTCAATCCACTCCATGATTTGGCTCAAAAAACAACAGCAAAATCTGCAACAAAATAGCTGTGTTTCTGCGACGCGGTGCATCAACCGAAGGTGAAAGCCCCGTGTAGAGGCCGCATCAAAAACAGCGCTGCGGGAAAAACCGTGGCGGCAACACATCACGGTTTTCCCTGCAGCGCTTTTCACAGAAAGTCTGCAGAGGTTTCCAGGAAACCGCCGGCGTTTCTGTAGGAATAATTGACATGCTGCAATTTCCAAAACTTTCGATGGTTTTGGAAATCGCAGCGTTTCCACTTCGCATATTTTGCTGCAATGTGTGGATGGGATTGGCCCAAGGGTTTCTCAGACAGTTAACATTCATGGCCATTGTGCAGTTCAAATCTGATGGACTAAACTTGATCTTTTTTTTAGACCCACTGTAGTGAATGGAATGGGAACATACACACTAGGGGCCACAGAAAATCATTGCGCATGCCCTATTCTGTTACATATTTTACTGACCAGAATATCACATATCAATGTGCAATCCAACATTTCTTTGTGTGAATAAGCCCTCAGCCACTTTTACAGGGAATGGAATTTTGTGAGCAATTTGCAGTGGTTTTAGTAAAAATATTGCAAAATTCTGAAAAATAAGCCTGTTTAAAAGTGAACTGTATAATTTTGACTAGAACTGTATCAATTTAAATAGAGAAAGCATATATCATCTGTATAATTTTAAATAGATTAGGTATATGTCCAATATTTGTTGAGCACTAGAGGATGGTACTACCATCTGAGATCATAATAATTTCAGTTGTATACAGCTATTGTATTACTAGTAAATAAGAAGACTTCATAGTGCCTCTGCTTGATTTTTCTTCACTGTATTAGGTGTGTCTTTACACTTATTCTAGGTTAACACCTGCGTTCGGGTTTTCGTTCTTTGGGTCCGCTCGGCGGCGTTTACGCTACGTGGTGCCCCGGCCTTAGATGTAACTGTTTACTCCTGGGTGGTGATGAAATCATGCTGTTCTGAACTGAAGAACCATACTGAAAAATTATAAAATGGGATTTCATATTGTATGGCCGCACCAATGTTCTCAGGTGCATAGGCTTTTATACTCACTCGTTATGTTTTATAGTACTTTTATCTTATTAAGCATTATGTTGTTTTGTATTAATATTGTCTAAACTCCAAGGCCTGAACAGCACAATGGCAATGAAATAATACATATATACACTCAAGTTATGATTTTTTAATGGTTGTAGTTGTTCAAAATCCTTATGCTATTATTTGTTGTCTGCAGGTGGCAGCATTGGAAAGCAATAAAATTCCTATCCTTTTATCTAGAGGTTCTGCTGTTAATTAATTTACTCCTGATAAGACAGAGGACATAATCCTGCAGATTTTCAGCATTAACACTTTGCTCCCGAGTGCTTAGCCCTGAGTGACTTCGACATGTCTAGGGAAATGGAATCTGTGTTAGCGTTCAGCCAGTATTGCTAGGAAGTGTATACCCATCTTGTGTAAACAGCATTAGCTCTGGGTGCTGACATAAGATCAATAGGAAGCGTATCCATACACTTCCAGCCCACACTGTATGTGATTCACTTCTGGGTTGAAAGAACAAAATGCTATTTCATGTTAGACCGATGCAAGATTATTACTATTGTCATTTCTAAGATGTCCTGCTCAGCTGCACATTGGGGAACAAAACTGAAATGATGGCATTACTCTCAATTTAGAGACAAAACAGGATAGAAATAGTCATACGGTGCTGTGTCTTTTCATGGGCATTGCAGTGCTTCTATCTAATGAATATAATGATGAAGACAATTCTCAAGATATAACCACACGTAGCAGTTTCTTATTGGTGAAAACCATGCTGACATGCAGTTTTTTTTTAATTAATAGTGTATTGAGAGACAAACTTTGCAGATAAAACTGCATAGTTTTCCACCATCCAGCAGCTGCTGCAAGTGGCAGTAGCCTAACGCCTCATACATACAACTGTAGTTTTTATCCACAATTGCAAATAAAAGTATGGACCCATTAATTTATATTGGCCCATACATACAGCCTTAATTTTTCGCCTCCGTGTGTCCGTATCATATACAAATTCTGAAATATGTCCTATTTTTTGCTGCATTTGCTGCACAGACATGTGTGAGGGATCATACAAATCTTTTTGTGGATCCGTGATTACAGATGAAATCCAGATATGTTTTTTGCATATTGCAGCTCAGTATTTTCAGTTGCATGAATGAGGCCTAAGAAATGAAACAGCACCTATTTGTGGAAAAACACAGTGGTCACTAAGCGTGACCCTTAGATTTAATTTTCAAATTATTTCATATGTATACTGGAAAGTTTATTTTTAATTTGAATTTTAAAAAAAATTCAAAACCGTAATGCCATGGAACCTCGATAAGGCACCTGAATTTGAAACGTTTCAGCATCACTTGTCAGGTATGTTTTGGTAGAAAAAACATTTATTTTTTTCTTACTTACTTTTTATTTTATTTATTTGTACTATTTCAGTTATATTTTGTTTTCTCTCAATATATTGTATGTATTCAGTATTTTGTATCACAGAAAGATGAGTGGTTGTGAAGTAGTTGGATGCACTTATGTAGATCTTTTTAAAAAAATCTTTTTTATTATACTGTATATCAGAAAAGTACATAACAAAAGGAAATAAAATAAAGCATCATAAAACCATGAGAATGCAATACAGCGATCAATAACATTAATTACATAACAGATTAGTCCATTCACCCAACCCACCCTTTCCAGCTACCAAAGGAAAGATGGAAAAAAAAAATCCCAAATAATTATGTTTAATCAATGTTTATTAAATTTTTTTCAAATACAATAGAAAAAGGACAAGAACAATGTAAACAAACAAATTGTGCGAAGGCACGAAGGCCTCACCTGTATAGAAAAGGCTAGGGGAGTACCCCGCCCAACACTTTGGAAAACAATACATTAACAGCAGAGGCGTGGCTAGGGGTTCGGCACAGGTGGGGTGTGAAAGATCCTCAGTGCGCCAACACCGCTGTGGCCCCACCTGAGTCTTCTTTCATATAAAAACCACACTCACCACCAGTGAATGTAGGGTTCATCAGATAAATACAAGACAAGCTTTCTAAATTTTATATATTTATTAACCCCTAAATGGGTCGTATTAACATCTAACATATACAGTTCAGAACAGATATGCAGATATATGCAAGCATTAACAGTTACTAGTTACAAGATACAGTACAAATAAAATAAAAGGGATAAAGGTGAAATAGTTACTTTACCACACATCTCCTTGATGTGGTTCTGTAGTCCAACACTCACACATGCTCTGGTATGTGTGAGATCACCAGTGTAGGCTTCTTAGCATGTAGCATAAACACAGTATATTCCAGCCTGCATGCTTTCATCACAGTCTCTCAGCATTAGTCCAGTAGTCTCATCACAAAAAATCTCCTCATGGTGTTCTCTTGTAGTCCCAACACAAAATCTCCATAGCATAATCATCTCCCACAGACCTCTTACCTCATCTTTTATACCCTTTATGCCACCTCCCAGAATGAGGTCACCGGCGGCAGCAAGTCTGATTGAATAATGCAATCAAGTCCAGATTCTTTGTATATGGCTGATCCAAGTGAAAGGATACAATGTTATCAGCCATATCTGATCTCCCTGCACAATGCATGTTTCTTTGATCACTCAGAGCTGTGTATGAATACAATGGAGCCCTGCTGTGATGGATACAAAGCCCTATTGTTCCAGTGCTGCTACTACTGCCAATATACACCTAGGCTTATAGCTGCGCACATTATGAGTAAATGGAACTAAAGAGAAATACGCTACCTAGAGACCAAAATACAGCTCTGAATTATAGCCATAATTAAGCCGAATCATTACATGGGGCAAACATATCCAAGTGGGCCCCTATCTGGGTATACCGATGTTATCACTATATGGTGACCACAGATACTGGCTGTACACAGGTCTCTGCATACAGTTGAAGTAAATACAGTACAGGAAAATGTTGTTACTTACAGGTGACATCTCTGACTGTAATCATTCAAATTTCTCGTCTTTTCCATCTGGACCACCATGACCACTTCTTCCATTCGCAACTTGTTTGCAAAACAGACATTTTTGGCTCCTCACTTTTCCAGACATGTGACCCACATTTCCCTTGCCTATACAAAGTCTCCATCCTGCTGCTACCCCCAGTTATAAAATACATAATATAAAAATCCCCTGTAAACATATGATATCCCCATATGTACAGTCATATGAAAAAGTTTGGGCACCCCTATTAATCTTAATCATTTTTAGTTCTAAATATTTGGGTGTTTGCAACAGCCATTTCAATTTGAGATATATCTAATAACTGATGGACACAGTAATATTTCAGGATTTAAATGAGGTTTATTGTACTAACAGAAAATGTGCAATATGCATTAAACCAAAATTTGACCGGTGCAAAAGTATGGGCACCTCAACAGAAAAGTGACATTAATATTTAGTAGATCCTCCTTTTGAAAAAATAACAGCCTCTAGTCGCTTCCTGTAGCTTTTAATCAGTTCCTGGATGAAGGTATTTTTGACCATTCCTCTTTACAAAACAATTCCCTAACCCACTCATTGCCTCCAATTCACTTTGCTCTGTACTGATGAAGGACAACAATCCGGAAACAGCGCTGTATGCAGATAAGTGAAATTGGCTTGGCTAAGATCCCTTTTGCTGTCTCAAGGCTCGGTGAGTCAAAAGCAAATTGAGGATCTGTTACATCCAATAGAGGGCGCATGAGCTCCCCAGCTCCTTTCCCATAATGCCTTGTGAAAACAATTCCAGTTCAGTTAAGTTTGACGGTCGCCGAGCATGGACAGCCCGCTTCAAATTATCCCACAGATGTTCAATGATATTCAGGTCTGGGGACTGGGATGGCCATTCCAGAACATTGTAATTGTTCCTCTGCATGAATGCCTGAGTAGATTTGGAGCTGTGTTTTGGATCATTGTCTTGCTGAAATATCCATCCCCGGCGTAACTTCAAATTCGTCACTGATTCTTGTACATTATTCTCAAGAATCTGCTGATACTGAGTTGAATCCATGCGATCCTCAACTTTAACAAGATTCCAGGTGCCGGCATTGGCCACACAGCCCCAAAGCATGATGGAACCTCCACCAAATTTTACAGTGGGTAGCAAGTGTTTTTCTTGGAATGCTGTGTATTTTTGACGCCATGCATAACGCCTTTTTGTATGACCAAACAACTCAATCTTTGTTTCATCAGTCCACAGGACCTTCTTCCAAAATGAAGCTGGCTTGTCCAAATGTGCTTTTGCATACCTCAGGCGACTCTGTTTGTGGCGTGCTTTCAGAAACGTCTTATTTCGCATCACTCTCCCATACAGCTTCTCCTTGTGCAAAGTGTGCTGTATTGTTGACCGATGCACAGTGACACCATCTGCAGCAAGATGATGCTGCAGCTCTTTGGAGGTGGTCTGTGGATTGTCCTTGACTGTTCTCACCATTCTTCTTCTCTGCCTTTCTGATATTTTTCTTGGCCTGCCACTTCTGGGCTTAACAAGAACTGTCCCTGTGGTCTTCCATTTCCTTACTATGTTCCTCACAGTGGAAACTGACAGGTTAAATCTCTGAGACAACTTTTTGTATCCTTCCCCTGAACAACTATGTTGAACAATCTTTGTTTTCAGATCATTTGAGAGTTGTTTTGAGGAGCCCATGATGCCACTCTTCAGAGGAGATTCAAATAGGAGAACAACTTGCAATTGGCCACATTAAATACCTTTTCTCATGATTGGATACACCTGGCTATGAAGTTCAAAGCTCAGTGAGGTTACAAAACCAATTTTGTGCTTCAGTAAGTCAGTAAAAAGTAGTTAGGAGTATTCAAATCAATAAAATGATAAGGGTACCCAAATTTTTGCACCGGTCAAATTTTGGTTTAATGCATATTGCACATTTTCTGTTAGTACAATAAACCTAATTTCAATCCTGAAATATTACTGTGTCCATCAGTTATTAGATATATCAAATTGAAATGGCTGTTGCAAACACCCAAATATTTAGAACTAAAAATGATTAAGATTAATAGGGGTGCCCAAACTTTTTCATATGACTGTATCTTAAATTAACAATGCTCCTTTGTGACCCTTAATTAATTCCTCCTGTGTGCCCCCTTAAAGGGATTGTTCGGGATCAGAAATATTAATGCAAGCAGCAGGACAGGGTTGTAAATAAAAATGCACTGACACTTACCTGCATCCTCCCCTCTGTCCCTGCCCTGGGCCAGTCATCACCTTCACTGCACTATTTGTATACGGAGTGGCTGCAGCACTGATGTGAAGTTGACGGGACCACTGCAGCCAATCACCGCTCTCTACAGTACAGCAGTACATAGTGTTGGGCTGATGCAGTTCCACTGTTGTGACATCTTGCTGCAGCCTCTCTGTATACAAGCAAAGGTGACAGACAGCCCAGTTCAAGTAAAGGGGGGAAAGTACACTATAATGCTCACCTGCTGCCTGCTTTAAAATGTATGATAGTACAACCCTTTAAATTAATAGTGCCCCTCAATTAATAATTCCCCTGTGCTCCCCCAATTAATAATACTCCTGTATGCCCCCTTAAATCAATAATGCCCCTGTGCCCCCACAATTAATAATACTCCTGTATGCCCGCTTAAATCAATAATGCCCCCTGTGCCCCCCCAAAAATACTCCTATATGCCTGCTAATGCCTCAGCTAATAATGCCCCTTAATTAATAGTTCTCCTGTATATTCCCTTAAAGGGTTTGTCCAGGAAATGCAGAACTGGTGCAGGAGGCCGGGGAAGGTGAAATATAACAAAAACAAAACATACTCTCCAGTCCATGGCACTTTGGTGCCCCCCATTGCTGTCAGGTCCAGCGTCGCCCGGGGGCTTGTTCTAGTGAAAGTCCTTGCTGCACATAGCCTCAGTGGTCACAGGAAAGGTCACTGGTGACCTCCTGGGTCCTTTTTGTGACCAATGAGGCCACAAGTTGGCCTCAGCAGTCACATGTGGCGAGGACTTCTGCCAGAACAAGCCCCTGGGCAGTGATCGACCAGACAATGGTGGGGAACATCGGAGCGCTGGAGACTGTTGAATATGTTGGGGTTTTTTTTATGTTTCACCTTCCCCGGCCTCCTGCCCAATTACTGTAATTCCTGGACAACCTCTAAATCAAAAATGCCCACCTTAAATTAGTATAGCCTAATACTCTCTTACACCGTTACATAAATACTGACTCCCAATAGCCCCCTTATATTAATAATGCCCCTGCTTTCCCTAATGACCCCTTATGGTTATTGGCCCTTAATATTTCTAAGGCTTCCCACCTCCCCCCCCAAAAAAAACACCAATAATACTCACCTACCTCCAATTCCCCTGCTTGGACTTTCCACCGCCGACTCTCCTTGTTGTATCCTGCAGCCTACAAGATGCCGTTACCACAGGACGTCTGTGTCCCAGCACAGGCGGCGTTATGTAGTGATATCATTACACCCACCTGTGCCAGGACACTGATGTCTTGTCGCTAGGGAACCTGTGTTAGGGTGGGTACACACTTGCGCCGGAGTCCGTCCGCCGTAAATCCGAATGAAAATCTCAGGAAACTGTATAGGGACTAGATAGCGAAAGGTTAGCGACGCATTGCTTAAAAACCCATTCATTTGAATGGGTTTTTAAAGCAATGCGCAGGTGTGTGCTTGCACCCTCTGCGCTGCAAATCCAGATTTTTTTGCTGGAAACAAAGTCGGACATGCAGGACTTTGTTTCCAGCGAAAAAAAAAACTGGATTTGCGGCACAGAGGGTGTAAGCGCACCCCCACGCATTGCTTTAAAAACCCATTCAAGTGAATGGATTTTTAAGCAATGCGTCACTAACCTTTCACTATCCAGTCCCTATACAGTTTCCCGAGATTCGCGGCGGATTTCGTCCGTCGGATTCGCGGCGGACGGACTCTGGCGCAAATATGAACCCACCCTAAGCCGCAATCCACTATAAGCCTGTGGCCCCCAACCTTTTTCGCACCAAGGACCAGTTTTCCGCAGCCCGGTGGGGGGGAGGTGGAGGGTGCTGCAGGGCCACCCCACATCTAATAGTGCCCCCCTCCACGGATAATAGCCTTGTGGTAACCAGGGGCAACGGGGAGTGTAGTGTCACTTGGCTCGAGGGGTAGTCCCGGTGTAGTCCCTGATTCTCCATTCCCTTTCACTCATCTGTGTTACCCAGGTGCAGTGTGCAGGAACATCGGCCACACAGAGTTAGGATAACCAGGTAAAGTCTTTACTTAGTGCAAAAGTCAGTATACAACAATACAGTGCTTCAGCAGCTTGTCAAGTAGTGCAAAACCTTATGCAGTTCAAGGCACGTTCAAGTATGTGATTCACCAATGCACCAAGTCTATAATTCCCCTTAAGGCAGATGTTGGGGGCAGTAGTTGGACGGTTGCCAATAGCAACGACAGAGTTGAGAGTCTATTAGGAGATTGAAAATAGAAGAAAAACAGAGTTCCAGCCCTTGTGGGTTACAACAAGCGTGAGGCTTCGTGGTTTGGCTCGCCACGGGAAAATGGACTTACGGTTTTGCGCAGAGTCCTTGGGTGCGGTAGCTGAGTGACTCATTAAAGGCTACCAGCTTGCAGGGAGGCCCAGAAGAAGTAGTGTAATCCTCTCTGTCTGCGGAAGGAAACCTTTGGAAGGCAGGTAGAAGGTTCTGGAAGAGATAATCCTCAGCTTGCGGGGCTAGAGTAGATACTTGGCTGGACAGGCCCTTGGTGGAGTGCAGGCACTTCAGTACAGTTGCCCTGGCGGGATACAGCTTCCTGGCCCAAGGTACAACTGGAAACCAGACCTCAACTGAGACCTGGAAGGGACCTGCAGCTTCTGGATTGAAGAAGAACGCTCAGAAAGGATGATGAGAGCAGTAGTAGTAGTTTTGGGGCCTGTACAGGCCTGAGAGCAGAGTACAGGATGTGTCCTCCTTGGACTCTAGGTCCACACACACTACAGGGGGAGACTAGCTCCTCCCTAGGGGTGGAGATAGACTGGTGATTGGTGGAACCAACTTAAGGTAGCAATGTACAATATCACATGTGAAATTCTTAAGGAGGAAATGCAGTATCAACCATTTAGTACATGTAATACACAATATACTTCAGAACCCAGAAAATGACAGAGAAACATAGGGGAAGTGCTGTTGGCAGCGCCCAGGTGGAAGTCCATGGCCACAGGAGCAGGAGGGCCCTAGATTAACCCTCAGTGGCCGCTCTGGGTCACTGCAGCCTCCTCACATAAGTAATGCTATTACCTGTGGGGGCCACTATTACTGTAATAGTGCTCTAATAGCACCCCCAAAGGTAATAGTTCCCTCCCCCACATAAGTAATGCTGTTACCTGTGGGGGATCACTATTACTGTAATAGTGAGCTAAGAGTAACCCCCTCCCCCCACACACACACAGGTTATAGTCTCCCTCCCCCACATACCATTCCATATACACTTGCTCTGTATAGTTTTAATGTACTTACAGAGCAGTGATGGGGTGGGCGGGGCCTCCTCTCGCACACAACCTGTGTGCATCTACTATTTTCTTCCCACTGGAAACTTAGAATAGCAGTCAAGGTTCCGGGCGGGATCTCCTCGTGCACACAGCCTGTGCGCATCTTCTACTTTCCTCCAGGAACCTTGACCCCCTATTCTATGGTACCACTAGAAAGAAAATAGTAGATGCGAACAGGCTGTCTACAGGAGGAGGTACTGCTCACCCCCATCACTGCTACATGTACAGGTTATAGAACGGCAGAACTGAAAGCTAATAACTTTCTGCTCTGTCATGTATTTCAACTGCATCGGTGTCCTGTGCCGATGCAGTTGAAATTTTTATGTGCACTTGCGGCGGCCCCGGAGTGGGCCCCACAAAGTCATTGGGTCCGGGGCCGCTGCCCCCTCTGCCCCCCCCCGCTAGCTACGCCTCTGATTAACAGCCTAGTGAGTAAAACAAAGGGACGAAAGGCCCAGGTATAGGGAACCATAAAAACAACGTCTTCAAATAAATGGGAGACAAACAAACATATAGAAGGGACACACAATGGAAACAGCAATCAGAAGGACACAGGGGGTGGGACAATGGGGGGGGGAGCAGAATGACCAGCAACCTCCTAAGAGGAAATTGAAAAAAAAATAGCAAGGTAACTCTCAATCAGGAGAAGAAAGAGGAGAACTCAACAGACTCCTAAAACACCACCCATGGCCGTCAGAGGGCGTCAAATTTGGAAGGATCAGGGGAATCCTCTGTCACCAGGGGTTCCATTCTCCTTATTAGAAACTCAACCAGGGAAGGTGCAGTAGAGCTCCGCCAATGCCTGGGAATGACTGATCTAGCAGCCATAAGAAAGTGCCACAGGAGATCCTTCTTTACTGCAGAAATCCTGCCAGGAATGACTGAAAGCAGGGCCAGTTGGGGAGTTAATGTGATGGTACGACCACACACCTTAGTATATAGAGTGAACACAGCATCCCAGAAGGGCCTGAGAACGTCATACTTCCACCAGAAGTGATATCGGGTACCTTTACCACAGAAAAGCATTAGAGTGGATCGGGGCTAACCAGAGCTTCTCGATCTCAACCCACTTAGTGAAGGCTTGTGGCGCAGCCCAAAACAGGATACAACGTAAGTGGGCTGCCCAATAATAATGCAGAATATGCGGAACCGCCAAACCCCCCTCGCTTTTGCCAGATAACATCACCGAGTGGGCAATACGGTGTCTACCATTCCAGATAAACTGGAAAATCGGTTTTTGAAGGGAGCGCAATTCTGACCGGGGCACCGCCACTGGGAGCGTTTCAAAGAAGTAGAATAGTTTCGGGAGGAGGGTCACTTTAACAGCCATGATTCGACCTATGAGGGATATGTGGAGAGGGCGCCATTTGTCCAAGAGAGAGCGTAGTTAATTAAAGAGACTTGGGTAGTTGACTGAGTAGAGGAAGGAGTAATAGGGAGACAACTGAATGCCTAGATAGCGGAGGGAACGTTCCTTCCATTGAAAGTCAAAGTTAGACCGAAGGAGCTGCAGGGTGGGGTCAGGAATATTGAGGGGTAATGCCTCCGTCTTGGTGGGATTAACTTTATATCTGGAGAGATCACCATATTCCCTCAGCACTTGAAGAAAGTTAGGAAGGGAAGTGTGAGGATTGGTGGGGGTCAGAAGGACATCATCCACAAACAGGCCTATCTTAAAGTCCCTGTCGTGAACCACCACGCCAGTTAGACCAGACAGGGAATCAACCCGGAGGCAATATGATGAAGGTCTTGCCGTAGTGCAGAAATTTCAGCACAGATTTCCATACAGATTTCTTTCCGACATGCCTCAGTGACTTCAGCAAACAGAGAGCGAGTGAGGAACTGGAGCCATTGTGGCGGAAGAGAGGAAGGAGGCAAATCATTCTGTTCAAGTTTCTGGTGTGGAGAAGCAGGAGGAGGTGAGTGAGGAGACAAGGCAACATAGGGAGACATAGAAGGAGTAGCCCCAAGATCTACTTCACCCCCCCAGGAGAGTTGGAGAGGCATTCCCAGGTTGTAATGTAGGTACTTGTGAGGAGTACACTGGGGGGGGGGGCTTGGTTGTGGAGGGGCAAGCAGAGGTTGCAGAGAAGCCAGCACATTGAGCAGGAGCCGGTGGCACTGAGGAACCTGGCTGCAGGGGGAGAAGTTGGGGGCCGGAGAGCTGCAGAGCTGAGGCAGTGCAGGAGTCCTGTAGCGCTTGTAAAGAAGCAGGGAGAAGTGCTGCTGGCGGCACCATGTTAGCCTACGGAGGAGGGGAGACAGGGGCCCCACTAGCTGAGGTTACAGGTGCCAGTCACTGTGAACCCACGTAGAGAGACATATCTTCAGCAGCAGGCAGTGGGGAGGAAACAGGGCTGCGTGGAGAAAGCGGAGTGGCCATCCACGGCACAGAGGAAGAGAGGAGGGAGGCTGGAGCAGCCAGAGAAGATGGCCACTGCCTCGAGGAGGTCTGGGTAGGAGCCGACGAAGGGACCAGGTAAGAGGATATCCTGGGCTGCCCAGAGTGGCCGCTGGAAGCAGAGGTCCCTGGGGTGGAGGTCCTGGCTGTTTTTTTTCCCCCATTGGGGGAAGCAAGGGCTGAGGAGTGGTCAACACTGTTAAATACCTGAGCCGTAGTGGGAGAAAGGAGGTCTATAAAACATTTATAGAAGCAGGTAGTGAACCCGTCTGGGCCAGGATACTTGCCCATCGGGGAGGACTGAATGACAGAGGAGACTTCCCCCTCGGTAAAAGGCGCGTCAAGGAGAGCCCTATCAGAGTCCACGAGGGTGGGAAGAAGCGTGTTAGTCACATACTCCTGGAATTTTATCGCGAAGAGAGTCTGGGGCAAGGTCGACATACTGCCCTCGAATGTTATATAGGTCATGGTAGAAAGAGCGGAATGCTATGTCTGTAGAGTTATGGACCGTTCGACCCGACCCGTCCCGTAGCCGGGGGATATACATGAGATTGTCACACAGATGAAAGCGATGAGCAAGGGAGCGACCATACTTATCTGCGAATTCATAATAATGTTTCCTGACGCGATCTCTAGAGTGCAAATACATTTAGTCAAGGTATGAACGCAGTTCCTCCCTAGCGTTAAGGAGTTCAGTTAATGCCTCCTGGGAGTGGGTCCGTTTGTGACTCAACTTGAGAGAGTGAATGTTTGCAAGACGCGTAGCGACCCAGACGGCATGCTCCGTGTTTGACAGTACACCGCAGATCACACACTTCAGCGCCTCCCACTGTAGAGGGAGAGGAGTCTTGAGCATGGTTGAGGCCGAAGTCCTTGATTGCCACACTGATGTCCACCTTACAAGTGGCGTCTTTCAGGAGACTATCATTCAATCGCCACGTGAAAGGGCGACGCACTAAACCTGGGACCTCAAGGGACAAAAAGACAGGAGTGTGATCAGACCAAAGGGCCGAACCAATAATGGTGGTAGGGGACCAGGTGAGGGCGTGATGGCTGAGGAGAAAAAAGTCTATACAGCTATAGGAGTTAGGCGCCAGAGAGTGGAAAGTATAGTCCTGGTCTCGAGGGAGCAGGATTCTCCACATATCGACTAGCTGGGAGTTGTGAAGAGTAGTTGCCAACCGTCTCAGGTGAGACTGGGCTTGGGGGGGCGGGAAGGGGTGGAGTCAAGAGATGGATCTAGAACAAAATTAAAGTTGCCCCCAAGTATCACTACTAGGCAGCTTCGCCAAATTTTCCGATACGATTTGATTTGATGAGAATAGCGTTAAAAAAACAGCTATTTCCTGGATGCAGAGAGATTGTATAGTAGTATAGAACACTGTGCCTTGCAGTGGTTTTTAGTGATGTACCACAAGGGTCCTGAACCAGCGATGCACTGATTGCTGGTTCAGCACTATAGACTGCAATACATGTGTATTGCAGTCTATAGAGAAAGTCAGCCTATGCAGACGCATAGGCTGACTTCCTCACTTCTGGGCAGGATCAATCAGGTACTGGGGGGTGCCGAGGGGGGTTATGGAGCAGGGTGTTAACTGTCAGTTACAGCTAACACCCGCTTACAATGCCGTGGGCGGTCGCAAAGGGTTTAAAGGGCTGTGACATCACAGGGCTGGCTGGCTGGCTGTTGATTGGCTGCACACATGGCTTTGTGGGTGATTCCGCGTTCCAAGAGTTCCTTTGCGCCATGTCCTAACGTGCAGCAGCCATTTTATGGAAAAATGCGATTCGTTACCATGAAGATTGAGGAAATCGAATGCAAATCGAATATTTGCTGAAGTTCTGATCGAATTCCACTTCGTCAGCTTCGATTCGCTCATCTCTAATAACTACCCCCTCGCTAAAGTCTGCCAACTTGCCGACTAAATTCTTGCAATACAGTAGCTGCCCTAACAGACAGGTATAGTGAGCACGGTGCCTGCAATGCGCAATTTAAGAAACACAAATCTGCCCTCGGGGTCAATCAGGGTGTCTAGTACCTGAGATCTATGAAGAGTGATGGAAACTCCCTTGGACTTAGCGACCGGTTTGACGCTGTGGAACCAAACCGGGTAGTGATGGTTGTGGATGTCCGGAACATGCCCCTTCTTAAAGTGAATCTCCTGCAAGATAAGAACATAAGAACGTTTCTTATGAAGCTGATATAAAATCTGGTTACGCTTCTGAGGAACATTAATCTCGCGGGTGTTAAGAGTGTGTAGCCCTATTTGGGGGGGGGTATGAGTATTATCCCTCCCGCAACAGACTCTGGCGCTGACCTGTGTGTATAATGGGACCTGAAGCCTTCGCTGAAGGGAAGAGTGGGAACATATATGAAATATATTAGTGCCTCCACCCAGGATAGAGCCTCTGTATTACAGGGGGGGTCTCTTCCTGGGACTTACCCATGAAGTACAGTTAGTAGCCTTAACAAGGATCACTGTACTAATCTCACAGTCTGAAGAATACATACAGATACCACATAAGGTTATAACAGTAGCTTTATAAGAATCAACAGGGTAATAATACATACATAAAATATACTCAGAACACAGCAGTACTACAACAACCAGCAAGTCCTCAACCATCTTAGGTTATATACCCGGGTATATATATAGATATATAGCAAGAGTCCAGTGCACAATACCTCCAGGCAACAGAAGAGATGCAGGGGCCCCTGTGGATGACTGTGGATCCTCGGATTCTTCCAGGAGATGACAGACAGCCGATCAGGAGATGATGATGATGATGGTGAGATTCTTCACAGGCAGCAAACAGGGCGACGGTGACGGCAGTAGATGCAGGCCTGACTACCCTAACACTGAGTCCTTAACCTGCCAGCTAAACTACTAGTGCCACCGGGCCTCTAACTAGCTAGTTGGCCGTCGGAAGCCTAACCTATCACTGCCCTGAACTATATATATATATGGATCCCTAACTACGGTTACTAGCTAGGTCCTGTGAGTATATAGGGGGGTAACACATACCTAACTATATACTGTGAAGTAAAGAGGAACAAGTGGCTCTTAGACTCCCCCAGACATAACATGTCTGTCTCAGCAGCTCTGCTCACATCTCTCCCCCCAGCAGCTCTGCCTCACATGTGTCTGACTCACTGTATTTACAAAACAAAACTTGCACTAAATGCCTGGGGTCTCTGAAGCCAAACTGCAGGGGCAAAGAAGCCAGATACATTATATACTAGTAGAAATGGCAGTTCCCTACACTCTCCCTCTGGTGAAATCTTTACGTCACGTCAAAGACATACAAAGTCATAGTATACAGTCAACATTACCAATGACAATATCAATATGGTTGCTTTTGCATTTACAGAGTCACAACAGGTTAATAGGTATACATGCCAGCAGGAGCGAAAATTGGTAACATATTGACCAAAGTGGACACTGCACCCACCCAAGCATGGTATAAATGAGGCTGAGTAGTAAATCTGGGGTCCCCCAAACTATCATATGTCAGCATAGGTGGAGGGTGTCTAATTCTCTCTCCTCTCCGTACCTCTCTCTGAGGTAAACTAGCATGTCCAGGCCCTAAACTAGGGTTGTCTGCCATGGGAGGGGATGGTGCTGGTGGCGTAGGAGAGCTAGATCCCTGCTCATCTGTAGACACAGATCTAGGTACGAATTCTGGAGTTTGAGGGTTCATAGGTCTCCCTGAAGGAGAAGATACTGGTGATCTAGGAACTTCAGGAGCCACAGTCCAATCACTCTCAGGAGTTTCAGGAAGGTCAGGTGGAATATCGGCTAAGGACTGTGGAGAATCGCAGGCCGAGCCATCATTGGAGATATCCATACCATCAATCTGAGGTACAGGCAACAAATGATTTCTATGCCAAGTCCTGATCCTCCCGTCCCGTCCTTTTATCTTGTAGACTGGTATTCCAGGCAACCGATCTACCACTGTAAAGAGTTCACTCCGCCATCGATCAGCCAGCTTATGTTTTGCAGATGCTCCCAAATTCCGTAGCAGAACATGGTCCCCAGGGTTCAATTCTCGGTATCTTACTCGAAGATCAAATCTCCTTTTATTTCCTTCATTCACTTTGGCCGCATTTTCCTCAGCCAGCTGATAAGCACTCTTAAGCGTTTCTTTCAAACGTGCCACGTATCGGTAATGATCTCGATGACTGATACCATCGGTAGAGACTCCCAACAAGATGTCAATAGGTAGCCTAGGCTCTCTTCCAAACATCAGAAAGTATGGTGAATATCCTGTGCTCTCGTGCCTTGTACTATTATAGGCATGCACCATAGCCTCCACTTTTCGACTCCAGGATCGCTTATCCTCAATTCGTAAGGTACCAAGCATATCAAGTAAAGTCCTGTTAAATCTTTCAGGAAGGGCATCTCCCTCTGGATGGTAAGGCGTCGTCCGACTTTTGCGGATGTTCAACAACTGAAGTAACTCTTTGATCAGGTTACTCTCAAAATCCCGGCCTTGATCAGAATGCAACCGGTGTGGTAAGCCATAATGGATAAAATACTTTTCCCAAAGCACTCTTGCAACAGTGACTGCTTTTTGATCCTTAGTCGGAAAGGCTTGAGCATATCGTGTGAAGTGATCAGTCACCACCAATACATTTCCAAATCCTCTGGAGTCGTTGTCAATACAAAGGAAGTCTATGCAGACAAGATCCATGGGGCCCGAACTCTTCAAGTGTCCCATGAAGGCCGCTCGAACCGGGACAGTCTTCCTCTGCAAACATCTGCGACAGCACCTACACAGACAAGTCACGGTATCTCTCATTTTGGGCCAGTAGAATCGGTCTTGTATTAGGCCATAAGTCTTCTCAGGTCCCAAATGACCATGATAATCATGCAGACTTCGGAAAATCATCTTCTGAAAGCAGCTTGGAATAACTAGTTGGCGCCTTCCAGGGTGATCATGATACAGCACCAAACGATAAAGTAGGCCATTGTCTATTTCAAACTTCTCCCAATCTCGTAGAAGTTGACTGCATTCAGAGGGTAGGGATGTCTTTAACATTTCTCTGTCTTGAGAACTCACTGCTTGATAAAGAGGTCCAATTAAAGGATCAGTCTTTTGACTCCAGATCATTCGCTTTGAAGATATAGAACAACTCTCAAAGGATCCTAAAGCGGCAGGGTAGGCAAACATGTCTGGTACAGCTTCGGGACCTCCCCCAATAGAGTCAATAAGCCGAGTTTCAGAAAAGGCTACTCGGTCTTCAACTACAGCAGCCATGGCACACAAAGCTCCTACTCCAGGACTTGGCACTTCTTCCCATTCATCCACTACTTCCGGACTAGGTAATCCAGGCCGTCTTGATAGAGCATCTGCCCCAATGTTCTTAGGCCCCGATTTATACTTGAGTGTGAATTGGTAGTTGGATAAAGCTGCCAACCAGCGATGTCCTGTAGCATCGAGTTTAGCGGTTGACAAAACGTATGTCAGTGGATTGTTGTCTGTTCTTACTTCAAACGTGGCTCCGTATAAATAGTCATGTAATTTATCAACAATGGCCCACTTGAGCGCCAAAAACTCCAATTTATGTACTGGATAATTTTTCTCGCTGGGAGAAAGACTTCGACTTATGAAAGCTATGGGCCGTAACCCGGCCGGGTATTCTTGGTGCAGCACGCCACCTAATCCTTCAAAGCTGGCATCTACATGTAGCACATATGGCTTCTGTGCATCAGCATAAGCCAGAACGGGAGCTTCTGTCAATTTCTTCTTCAACAACTTAAATGCTTCTTCACAATCCGCAGTTCACCTATCGCCAAAAAGGCTTTTGGAAGACCCTTTCTTCTTTCCCGGATCTCCTGCATCACTCTTCAACAGGTCGAGGAGGGCTCGAGCAATTTTTGAATATCCTTCCACAAATCGTCGATAGAATCCACAAAACCCCAAGAAAGATTGCAACTCCGTAATATTTTGCGGTCGGGGCCAATTCACCACAGCTTCAATCTTACCAGGATCGGTAGCAACTCCTTCAGCAGAAACAATATGACCTACATAAGTGACCGAAGATCTACAAAATTTGCATTTGTCAGCCGACAACTTCAGCCCCTCTTCTTTTAAGCGATGGAGTACTCTCATGAGTCGTTCTTCATGTTCTTCCAGCGTCTTTCCAAACACAATAATGTCATCAAGATATACAAGGCATTCCCGGGGCACTAAATCACCTAACACTCTTTCCATCAACCTTTGGAACATTGCTGGCGCACCTTTTGTACCTTGCGGCATACGAGTGAACTGAAAGAAACCCAAGGGGCATATGAAGGCTGTCTTTTCCTGATCCTCAGGTGCCATTGGGACTTGATAGTATCCCGATCTTAGGTCCAGCACTGTGAACCAACAGTTTCCATTCAGAGCTTCCAGAGCTTCTTCAATTCTCGGCAGTGTATACTGATCAGGTAAGGTTCTCCGGTTCAGAGTTCTGTAATCCACACATAGGCGAATTGCTCCAGATTTTTTTCTTACCACCACAATAGGTGAGGCATAGGGGCTCTTACTGTCCACAATGATCCCCTGACCTTTCATTTGCTGTAGAGTCTGTCTTAACTCATCAACATCCTTTGGAGCAACTCTCCGTGGTCGCTCCCGGAAGGGAGTAGAATCGGTCAATCGGAAAGTGTGTTGAGCACTTTTAGCACAACCTACATCCATATCATCCATGGAGAACACTTCCGATAATTCAGACAACTTCTGTGTCAGTCGCTGATTCCAGGCCTCTGGTAAATGTGGATCACTCAAGTCAAGATTGAGATTAGGGATTGCATCTCGGATTTGAATCCTGCACACTTCAGCGTATGGATTTACTCCAAGCACAGGGTAGCAGTGGGCCACATTCTGGTATGGTCCAATTACGATCGGATGCGGTGAACAGTTCCTCACTGTCACACAGGTAGATAACTCCACTTTATTTCTCCAGTCCTTTCTCTCTGGGATCACCATCCAGCCATTCTGGTTAATCATTTCTTCAGGGGTTTCCATAAGGACATAACTCCCCCCTTCAAGCAAATCGGGAGCAATGCTGGAGGCTACTCTCAGAATTCTCTCCCCGCCGGCAGGAACTTCCACGGTTCTCTCACCGATATGATATACCATTCCATGTCGATAGCCAGTAGACAGGGCATCACAGAGTTCTCTAAGATCAGAAGATATATTCACCGGCTGAGCTGCAGGGTTCCAATCTCTTCCAAGAAACTTCTGAAAAGCATAATGCACTGCGGGACAATTAGTGCCAAGTATCACAGGAGCTGCACAAGAATCCCCTGTATCAGGACAGACAAGAGCCGTAATCTTCATGGGAGCGACACTCTGATCTTCTAATTCAGGGACAGCTATAACTACTTGTAGGCTGCCATCTACAGGATATGATCCTGAATTAAGCCCCCACAATTTCATTTGTCCTGTAGACTGAAGAGGTATATCCCTCAGATACTTTTGGTAGAACGAGCGATAAATCAGGGTCACTTGAGATCCTGTATCAAACAGGGCAGGAGCGGCATGACCATTGACAGTGACTTTGACAACGGACCTGGAGCCCGTGATAGCGCCTCTGGTATTTACTCGGCCCGCCTTCCTTCGGTGTCTTTGATTCTGAATAGAGAAGACAGCACTGTGTCTCAATCCCTCACTGTCCTCCGTACACTGTCTGGCAGTATGGCCCGTCTGACCACATTTATAACAGGTTCTAGCATCCTTCCTCCATTGAGTGGCAGTGGGTGGAGTGGCGGACTGTCTAAGTTCTGACCGCTCCGCTGGTTTGTCCTTGTTTGAATTAGGAACAACATCTTCTTTAGAGATGCTTTTCGCTTTCTTAGGGGTACTAAAACTAATGTCAGCTTCTTGTTTCTTCACTAACTTCATTAAGTCAGGAAATGGAAGGACTCTATCAGATAGTAAGACCTTGAGTACTTGAGCAAGAGGATGATGAGGTTGTAACCCTCTCACCAACTGACTGGTTCTCATAGCGTCTACCTCTGAAGTAGATATAGCTGCGTGGTACACCAGACGTGAAAGAAGTAGCTGTAAACGGTTAATAAAAGTAGAGACATTTTCCCCTTCTTTTTGACGAACCATTCGGTAATCAGTAACCATCTGGGCAAGGTCATAGTATGGCTCAAAGTGATCAGACAGTACTTGTATATAGTCCAATGCACTCACTCCTTCATGAGAGTCTCTGTACAAGCGGATCAATTCTGCAGCAGGAGACCGCAAACTTTCACTGATACGCTGCCGCTTGCCTTCTTCAGAGCAAGACCATTCCTTCAGGCATTGGAGAGTATGTTCTTTCCATATCTCAAAGTTTTCCTCCCCTTGTGGTACTGGGACATTACCAGAGAATACTTTTAGTTTCTTGTAGTGAGTGGCCTGCAGGCCCTGAGCTAACATTTCAGTCAGCCTGGCTAAAGTGCTAATAGCACTGTCACTAGAGGAACTGCTAGCGACGGCCATACTGGGGGGGTAACTGGCTGAGCGGGGTTCTTCCTTTACCTGAACCAGGGGAGGAACAGGAGGTCGGTAATCCCATGTAGTAGCTAGTGGGAGGTTCCCCTCTGAGCTATATCGCTTCTCCATATCAATGACTATTCCCACTTCTAAATCTCAGCAGTGCCTCCAAATGTAGCCCTATTTGGGGGGGGGGTATGAGTATTATCCCTCCCGCAACAGACTCTGGCGCTGACCTGTGTGTATAATGGGACCTGAAGCCTTCGCTGAAGGGAAGAGTGGGAACATATATGAAATATATCAGTGCCTCCACCCAGGATAGAGCCTCTGTATTACAGGGGGGGTCTCTTCCTGGGACTTACCCATGAAGTACAGTTAGTAGCCTTAACAAGGATCACTGTACTAATCTCACAGTCTGAAGAATACATACAGATACCACATAAGGTTATAACAGTAGCTTTATAAGAATCAACAGGGTAATAATACATACATAAAATATACTCAGAACACAGCAGTACTACAACAACCAGCAAGTCCTCAACCGTCTTAGGTTATATACCCGGGTATATATATAGATATATAGCAAGAGTCCAGTGCACAATACCTCCAGGCAACAGAAGAGATGCAGGGGCCCCTGTGGATGACTGTGGATCCTCGGATTCTTCCAGGAGATGACAGACAGCCGATCAGGAGATGATGATGATGATGGTGAGATTCTTCACAGGCAGCAAACAGGGCGACGGTGACGGCAGTAGATGCAGGCCTGACTACCCTAACACTGAGTCCTTAACCTGCCAGCTAAACTACTAGTGCCACCGGGCCTCTAACTAGCTAGTTGGCCGTCGGAAGCCTAACCTATCACTGCCCTGAACTATATATATATATGGATCCCTAACTACGGTTACTAGCTAGGTCCTGTGAGTATATAGGGGGTAACACATACCTAACTATATACTGTGAAGTAAAGAGGAACAAGTGGCTCTTAGACTCCCCCAGACATAACATGTCTGTCTCAGCAGCTCTGCTCACATCTCTCCCCCCAGCAGCTCTGCCTCACATGTGTCTGACTCACTGTATTTACAAAACAAAACTTGCACTAAATGCCTGGGGTCTCTGAAGCCAAACTGCAGGGGCAAAGAAGCCAGATACATTATATACTAGTAGAAATGGCAGTTCCCTACAAGTGCAAATATTAAGGGAGGTCATGGTCAGGGAGGAAGGAAGGGAGAAGGGGTGACAAAAGAGGAGCAGACAATATGAGGGAAAGGAAAGACAAGTACAGGGAAAATGAAACGAACAAAAACAGCAGGTGACAAAAAATTAGCCAAATTCTGGGGTGGAGCGAACGACCTCCACTGAAGAAGGGTGGGGAAAAGGCAGAATATTAATACTAAAACACGTACTACATAGTATCACGGAGACCACCGTGGGGAACAGGTTTTCAAATAAAGGAGCCGCCCCGCCCCCCCCTTCCCCGGGCTTCCAGGCCATGCTAATGGATAGACAACAATAACAGTTTGCAATAGCTGACCGGCTAAACATGCAAACAAACAGCATGGGGGGAATCTAAGCGAAAGTAAGGATGGGGCAGCAAAAAGAGAACTGGTAGAAGAGGGAAAGAGAAGAAAAGGGAAAGCAAGAGAGGGAGAGAAAAAGAAGGAGGAGGTAGAGGAAAAGGAAGAAAGGGAGCAAAGGTTCAAACCCTGAGGGGGGCACGGAGGCCTGGCAAACAGACCACACTCATGGCACTCTGCGACCCTACAGGGAGAACAACATACTTAATAATAAAAGTTCATGATATCAAGTTGGAGAAGCCTGGCTGGAACTCAGCTGAGCACAGGGTAGGACTGGCGGTGGGCCCCGAGCCCAGACTATTAGTCCTAATGATGCCAATGTAGATGCATTGGTCAGGGGCCCGATCGGGAGATGGAGATAGCCGGGCCCCGGACCACTATGATAGCGGTCGGAGAAAGCCTGGTTCCCCGACCGCTATACATACTGTTATTGGAAAGGGGCCCTGGCATATTGCAGGCCGCTTTTCAATACATGGCAGCCCAGGGGAGGTGACTGAAAACAATAAATACATATTCTCACCTCTCCTGGGCACAGTGTCCTCTCCGACGCTCTTCCGTCATGTGACTGAGGCCTGTGATTAGGCCCCAACGGTCACATGGGGTGCAGCCGTGTAATGACGTCATTGAGCCCCCATGTGACCGCTGAGGCCCAATCACAGGCCTCAGCAGCGACGTCTGAAGAGGGCCTGAAGACAGAAAGATGGAGCAAGGATGCCAAGGAAAGGTAAGGCAAGGTGAGTATGAATGTTTGTTATTTTTAATCACCTTCCCTGGGCCTCCGATTATACTCTGGGGTCTGAGGAGACCCCAGAATATAATAATAGCACCGAAGCAGAGGGGGGCTGTTGGGAGCATATAATACTGTGTGGGGGCCACTGTAGAGCATATAATACTGGGTCGGGCCCACTGTGGGGAGCATATAATACTGGCCAGTGAGGACTTCCAGCAAAAAGAAGACAGCGGAGCTGCAGGACCGGACCGTGCTGGGAGGACACCGGGGACAGGTGAGTATGTTTACTATGTTTTTTTTTTTTTTTTTTTTTTTGGGGGGTAGGGGGGGATTCACCTCCCCCAGACTAATTATAAAAAAGAAAAAAATTATACTGGACAACCTCTTTAAAGTGTGGCGCATTAGGGGGGCCCTGGGAGTATATTAAAGGTGTTGTCCAGGCATAATTTGTTATGATTCATCCTCAGGATAGGCCATAGATACCTGATCTGTAGGGGGCCGACCTGTACGGAGCCACTTCTGGCGCCCTTCCTGTACACAATACCGTGCCAGAAGCAGTAAGCTCTGTCCACTGTGTATTAGCTGGGCACCTTCACTGCATCTCAGCAATTATTGAAGTCAGTGGATGCTGAGCTGCAGTGAAGGCGTCTGACTGCTATACAGCGGATGGAGCTTTCTGCTTCCGGACATGTGTTCTGTACAGAACAGGCGCCGGAAGTGACTCCCTACAGCTGATGGTGCCATGTGTCAGCCCCCTACCGATCAGGTATTTATGGTCCAATTCCTGGACAACCTCTTTAAAGGATTTATCCATCTTTCTAATATTGATGGCCTATCCTTAGGATAGGCCATCAATATTACATCTGTGATGATATAACAGCCAGTACCTCTGCAGATCAGCTTTTCCAGGACAGTGCGGCTACAGGTAAAGGTAACAATTTTAGGAGCCACGCTGTTCACTTGCCATACAGGGTGTAGCAGTAGGTTTAGGTAGTGCAGTGGTGCACATCATATGGCGGGTGAGCAGCATGGCTCCTGACGTGTTACAACCTTTAGCCGCCCTGTCTTGGTACCACTGATCTGCAGGGGTCCTGATGGTGGGCCCCTAGAAACAATTCCACTGGTGGGCCCTAGACGTTCCAGTCCGACACTGGCTGAGCATCTGATGCGGGAGCCCGGTCTTGTCAGCGTCTCCTACGGCGACGCTGGGCCTGGCCCGATGGAACTGGTGCAGGAGCACCAGGCAGGGAAGACCAGTCCAAGGCAGATGCTGGAGGCAGTTCAAGAAGCGCCGTGAAGGCTGGGATATCATCCGGATGTATCAAGGCAAGAGTGCAGCCCCTACAACAAACATACAGGTGGAAGGGGAAGCCCTAGAGTATGCCACTTGATGTTGAATCAGCAAGTCCAGGAGCTGCTTCAGAGCACGCCGCTTAGCAAGAGTAAGCCAGGATAAGTCCAGGAGTAAATTGATGGGAATGTCCTGGAACATAACCTGACAAAACTCTCTGGCTTTGCTCATGAAGGCCTCCTTCAACTGATACCTGTGCACTCTACAAATGACATCTGTGGGGTTTGCAGAATCGGGAGGGTGCGGGCCCGAAGAGTGATGTACATGGTCGAGTTCAAGTGGAGAGCCCTGTGGAAACCCCTACAGTGAGTTGAAAACTAGACATAAAATAGGATGCAGTCGCTGATATTGTTCCACCTGTTTCTGTTTTCAAGGTCGTCTAGGAGGTCCGCCAAATACTGTAACTGGTGAGTGTAAGAGGAAATGGCGGAATCATGGACAGAGAGTTGAGTCACAAAGGAGGCTGATGAGGATTCTAGGTTGTCAACCTTCTCCTCCAAATGTTGCACAGTAGAACGGACAGCAGAGAGCTCAGACTTGTAAGACTGTTCCAGCTGGGACACATTCGCCTCCATATCAGACTTAGTCGGAATGGCAGCAAGGTGGGCACTGAAGCGATGAAGTTCATCCAGGGTATCAGAAGTAGATGCAGAGTATGAGAGAGTACCGATGGAGGAAGCCCCAGGTCCGCCAAGATGAGAGGAGTCCAAGTCACTATTTCCAGTAGGAGCCAAACCCATGCCAGGAGGAGTTACCTGGGGGAAATGAAGGTGTGAGGACTGGCAGGATTGCATCAGGGGTGCAGGGCCATCCGGCTGATAGGTGCGAAACAGTGAGGGAGCAAGGGTCACACCAGGGCCATGAACAGAGGCAGAGCCAGGCAGAGTTGTAGCAGAGAATCCCCCTGTGCCAGGAGGATCAGTCTGAGGGTCCACTAGCAAAGGAGTCAGGCTGGCAGGGGGAGTGGAGACAGGTGCCATCCAGAGAAGGGGGAGCTGTGTATTGGCTGGAGGGGTCCGCTCCTGGCTTGCTGAGACCGTGCAGAAGACTGTGAAACTCCCAGCGCAGGACCCTGCAGTGGAAGAGCTGGTAATGACGCAGGAGATGGTGGCAGCGAGGGCCAGCCGGCATCCGATGCTCCCGTTGACAGGGGAGAGGAAGGAGCAGAGTGATACCCAGATCCTCTAGTGGCCCATGGTGCAGAAGGACTGGGTAAAAATGAAGTTTCCGCTGGAGGGAGGAATGCCACTCCGGAGCCCTCAAAAGAGCCAGGTGTTGAAGCAGAAGCGTCTGCCGGTGATGAGCAAGCCGGAGAGCTGCATGGAGGGAGTACAGTGTTGGGCGCCATCTTGGGACCCGCCTTGTCAGGACCAACAGCACTCGAGCCCCGAAGAAACCGCTCTATGGAGGCATCCTGCAGGAACGTTGAAGAGAGGTTGAAGAGGACCGAGGTGGGACCCTATGGGACTTGCCCATGTCGGAGTAAGGCAGGAGTTCACTGGTCAGCAAATATAGCGAGTGCCTAGGTCACCCAGGGAAGGAGCTGAGGCAAACGCATCCTCACTCCTCCATAGTCAGGCCACACCCCCGAATCCCAAGTAATTAAAATGTGACATTTATGATATTGGTCTAAGTCTCTAAGCTTTTCTACTATTAGAACCATATTCCTAAGAATATCCATGAGCATACTAAAGGGGGTCTTGGACATTTCCAATTCAGCTAAAAGGGTTCGCTTATGTAGTTTTTTTTTTTTAATTAATTAATTTATTTTTCTGTACATGAGTATGGGATACCATTTTGCCTTAGTTGGTGCTCCAGCAACATGGACACATTAAAAGGGCTGCCCGTTTAATTCTTGTATTATTTAATACTGCTGCTAGTGGGGCCAAAAACATAACAAATCAGTACTCACCTCTTACTGGGTCACTGTTTCTAGATTCAACAGCTCAGTTCGTCTGTATACAGGTTCCCCAGCTGACATCACCAGTAATGCCCTGTGCGAAGGGACTGCTGCAGCCAATCACAGGTATCACCAGTAACCTCTTCACTGCTGTGATGTGCCATTTGTGAAGAGGAAACTACTGAGGCCTGTGATTGGCTGCAGCGGTCACCAGACACAAACAGCATGGGGACCTGAATGGAGCTGTTGTTATTGGAAATAGAGGCCTCGGAAAGGTATGCACTGGATTGTTATGATTATGGCCCCACTAGCAGCAGTATTAAATAATAATGAAAAAAAATGTTACATTTCTTTTTAATCATGGGATAATAAGGAAATTAATTTTTTAATATAGTTTGTGAACTTAAAAATTGATAAACTTTTTTTTTTCAAGGTTTAAAGGCGACCTATCAGGTTCATTTGAAATACTAAACCACCAACAAGCCCTTATGGACCAATTTTTTTTTGTCCCAAACAGCCCCTTTCTAACGCTGTCTATAGCCTCAAAACCTTTCTACTTATCCAACTCCTGACACTTATGGTGCCTGAGCAGTTTTTCACTGAAGCCAAAGTGGTATATCTGAGCTTCAGTGCACATGCACCAGACCTCAGATGCATGTGCAGTGAATCTGAGGTGTTTTTCCCTGGCTTCAGTAAACTACTGCCTAGGTGCTGAGAGCATCAGACATGAGCTAGATGAGAGTTATTAGACTCATCACTAGGTAAGTATAAAGGTTTTTATTTTTCATTGGGGCCATGTGTAAGGTGCTAGAAGTCACCACCTTGGATATCTGAGACTTAGAGACGGAAACTGTATAAATGTACATTATAGCTGATCAGCTATGTTCCTTGTGCTTTGCTGACATCTAGTGGATTCATCATTTAGACTGAAATTTGCTGAGTCATTGTTGTTATCTAGTTGTGGAGGGGATAACATCATCTTTACAGCTATTGTGCATGCACGGTTGGGCTGTACGTCAATAGATTACTCCACAGATGAAATTGAACAGTGCTTGCACTGCACAGTTTCCTGCTGAAGGACCCTGTGTAAGCCGTGTTGTTTAATCCCACCTGTGAGGTAAGCCACTGACGTATAGCTCATCCTCGCATGTGCTGTTACAGCTGAAGAACACCATGTATACCATGATCCTAGCTGGTAACAAAAAACTTCACTTTTATACAACTGCACTTAATTGTTCAATGACTATATTATATATTTTGAAGTATGATGACGTAGTATGTAATCTATATTTATTGGGATCACTACATGCACTTTTTATCTATATGATTGATGATTGGACAGTATTTGACATATGAAAGTCTGTTGGGTTAGATATATATATATATATATATATATATATATATATATATATATATATATATATATTGCAAGTATTTGATAATGATATTGATTAGCACAAATGATTGTTTACACTATATAAAGTTGGTTGAAACACTATATATATGTGACATCCTCTGTACATGCTTGGCTGACATCATGACTAAACATACGCCTGCTCAGGAGCTAAGTGGGTGATATACTGTAGTCACTTAATCTCTGCTGTTTAAAACAGTAGAGACCCAGAGACAATGCTGACAGAGGTTATATGATGTAGGCATTTAACTCTTCAGGTGCCTCAGTAAAATGTGATTGAGGCAACTGAAGAATGGAAGCAAGCAGACACTGCTATGTGGACTAGGAATGATGTTCCCTGGAATAAGACCCAGGACAGTGATACATTACCATGGCAGGCTAGAGGTTATTGAAAGCTCCCAAGACCTGTAATTATTGTGTTTCTAGTTCACCCTGCCATACAGTGCTGGCCAAAAGTATTGGCACCCCTGCAATTCTGTCAGATAATACTCAATTTCTTCCAGAAAATGATTGCAATCACAAATGCTTTGGTAATAAGATCTTCATTTATTTTGCTTGCAATGAAAAAAACACAAAAGAGAATGAAAAAAAAAGTCAAATCATTGATGATTTTACACAAAACTCCAAAAATGGGCCGGACAAAAGTATTGGCACCCTCAGCCTAATACTTGGTAGCACAACCTTTAGACAAAATAACTGCAAACAACCGCTTCCGGTAACCATCAATGAGTTTCTTACAATGCTCTGCTGGAATTTTAGACCATTCTTCTTTGGCAAATTTCTCCAGGTCCCTGAGATTTGAAGGGTGCCTTCTCCAAACTGCCATTTTGAGATCTCTCCACAGGTGTTCTATGGGATTCAGGTCTGGACTCATTGCTGGCCACTTTAGAAGTCTCCAGTGCTTTCTCTCAAACCATTTTCTAGTGCTTTTTGAAGTGTGTTTTGGGTCATTGTCCTGCTGGAAGACCCATGACCTCTGAGGGAGACCCAGCTTTCTCACACTGGGCCCTACATTATGCTGCAAAATTTGTTGGTAGTCTTCAGACTTCATAATGTCATGCACACGGTCAAGCAGTCCAGTGCCAGAGGCAGCAAAGCAACCCCAAAACATCAGGGAACCTCCGCCATGTTTGACTGTAGGAACTGTGTTCTTTTCTTTGAAGGCCTCTTTTTTTTTCCTGTAAACTCTATGTTGATGCCTTTTCCCAAAAAGCTCTACTTTTGTCTCATCTGACCAGAGAACATTCTTCCAAAAAGTTTTTGGCTTTCTCAGGTAAGTTTTGGCAAACTACAGCCTGGCTTTTTTATGTCTCTGGGTCAGAACTGGGGTCTTCCTGGGTATCCTACCATAGAGTCCCTTTTCATTCAGACGCCGACGGATAGTACGGGTTGACACTGTTGTACCCTCGGACTGCAGGGCAGCTAGAACTTGTTTGGATGTTAGTCGAGGTTCTTTAGCCACCATCCGCACAATCTTTCGTTGAAATCTCTCGTCAATTTTTCTTTTCCATCCACATCTAGGGAGGTTAGCCACAGTGCCATGGGCTTTAAACTTCTTGATGACACTGCGCACGGTAGACACAGGAACATTCAGGTCTTTGGAGATGGACTTGTAGCCTTGAGATTGCTCATGCTTCCTCACAATTTTGCTTCTCAAGTCCTCAGACAGTTCTTTGGTCTTCTTTCTTTTCTCCATGCTCAATGTGGTACACACAAGGACACAGGACAGAGGTTGAGTCAACTTTAATCCATTTCAACTGGCTGCAAGTGTGATTTAGTTATTGCCACCACCTGTTATGTGCCACAGGTAAGTAACAGGTGCTGTTAATTACACAAATTATAGAAGCATCACCTGATTTTTCAAAGGGTGCCAATACTTTTTTCCACCCCCTTTTTTATGTTTGGTGTGGAATTATATCCAATTTTGCTTTTTAACAATTCTTTTTGTGGTTTTCCATTGAAGACAAATTAAATGAAGATCTTATTACCAAAGCATTTGTGATTGCAATCATTTTCTGGAAGAAATTGAGTATTATCTGACAGAATTGCAGGGGTGCCAATACTTTTGGCCAGCACTGTAGGTCAATGGATACATTGGATACATTAGTATTGCAGTAGATTGTATGGTTGATCAAACCCCATAGGATTCAAGATCCCTAGGGAGTTTAAAAATAAAAGCAAATAAATAAAGTTTTAGAAATAAAAAATATAACATTTCAAGCCACCCCCTTTTCGTAGATCCCATATAAAAATAAACAAAAACAAGGATAAACTCAATAGGTATCTCTGCATCTAATAATGCTCAAACTATGAAAATATAAAAGTATAAAGTATTTTTCCCATACAGTGAACACCATAGCAGGAAATAAATTACGATGGCTGAGACTCTCTTTTCTGCTGTTTTGACTTCCCCCAAAAATTGAATAAATAAGCAATCAAAATATCAGACAATCCCCAAAATGGTATAGATAGAAACTACAACTAAGACATTTACTGTATTTAATTTTCAAAGTTTTAGATTTTTCTAAAGGTATTAAAACATATTAAAAACTATAAATTTGGTGTCACCATGATCGTGACTTTACAGTGTTTACTGTGCAGCAAAAATGACATCATGTTTTACTTATTTTTTTTCAACTTCCCAGTACATTGTGTGCAATATTAAATGGTACAATTATGCTGTACATTTTGTCCCACAAAAAATGAGCCTTTTAAAGCTACATGAAAAGAAAAGTATGAAAAATTAATAAAATGAATATAAAAAATGAAATGCAAAAACAAAAAATGGCAGCTGAAGGAATGGATTAAAAATTCAATGTAAAACGGCTGTATAAACTTTTCCTGCCTTATATTAAAATGAGCATTTTATGAGTGCAGCTACAGACTGAGAAAGTTCATGAATCTGGTGTATTTACAAACTAAAGTTAATCTCTATCATCTAGCCCAGGGGTCGGCAAGAGTGGCACACGAGGCTTATTTCCCTGGCATGGCAGCGGAGTCCTCACCCAGCAGTTTCGATCGAACCAAACACGGCCGAAATGAAACTGCTATTATTATACTGTGGGGTCTCTTCAGACCCCAGAGTATAACAAGCGGAGCCCCCGGAGAGGTGATCAAACATAAAAAACAACGTTAACTGACCTTCTCTGGATCCGAAGCCGCCCTGTGCTCTTCAGGCGCTTCTGCCTGAGACATGTCTGATGTCATTACGCATAATGACGCGATGTGACCCCTGAGACCCAATCAGCGGTCGCTGACGTCAGGGAGAAGCACCCGAAGAGAACAGAGCGGCTGCAGAACGCAGGAAAAAGTGAGTAACATTATTTTTTATGTTTGTCGCCTCTCTTGGCCCTCCACTTATTATACTCTGGGGTCTGAAGAGACCCCAAAGGATAATAATAGGTAGTGAGTGGTGACAATTGGAATATTATAAAAGTTAGAATATTATACCGTGTGCAGGGGCCACTATGGAGGATAATACCGTGTACAGGGGCCACTATGGAACATAATACCGTGTTCAGGGGCCACTATAGAGCATAATACCGTGTGCAGGGGCCACTATGGGGAATAACACTGTGTGCAGGGGAGACTATGGAAGACAATACTGTGTGCAAGGGCCACTATAGAGGATAATACTGTGTGCAGGGGCCACTATGGAGGATAATACTGTGTGCAGGGGCCACTATGGAGGATAATACTGTGTGCAGGGGCCACTATGGAGGATAATACTGTGTGCATGGACCACTATGGAGGATAAACTGTGTGCAGGGGCCGCTATGGAGGATAATACCATGTGCAGGGGCCGCTATGGGGCATAATACCGTGTGCAGGGGCTGCTATGGGGCATAATACCGTGTACAGGGGCTGCTATGTGACATAATACTGTGTGCAGGGGTCGTCAGACTTACAATTATTGACCGGCACTCTGAGTACCTCAACTTTGATTTTTTTAATCGAAATCGGCACGACGAACAAAAAAGGTTGCCTACCCCTGATCTAGCCTAACTGACAAGCTTCTTTCAGTATACTCCTCCCCTGCTGCAACTGAAATTTCATACTGCTTAGTACAAGTTAAACTGAAAGCAGACTAGGTGGATAGAGCATACATTTGAACTCATGAGCTCACACTCTATTTGCACTCATAAAACACTCATTTTAATAACAAGCTTGAAAACTTTCACACTGCAGAATATCCTTTGAGCGGATCAGAACAATTGACGTTAAAGTTTTCCTTATTGATGAGTTTCTGTTGGTATCCATTGTAATTCACTTTAATGTTAATATACAAACCAGAAGATCCCTTTCATGTGTTTTTCATTATTTTAATCATAAAAAATAACACAGACTGCAGCTTCTTTTTGACATGAATTTTCTAGGTAAATAAAAAAACACCCTTATCAAGTCTAAGAGATCTATTCAATATTGTACACAATTTGGATTGTAAAATCTGGTGACAGATCCAATTTGAATATACTTGGTCATTTTCTAAAGATTCATTCTCTTTAAAGTGTGTGCCTGCCGAATCAGAAACAGTTAGTTCTTACAGTAGTAAATTCACTAAATACATTACAGGGTCTTTTTCTAAACATTCAATGGGTGCCCTTATTTGACTACGTTTACATTAAGCGAAGCAATTGGCCTTTCTAGCTAAATGCAATGTACTGTAAGTTAATACATACTGGATGCTAGGCAATGTAGCAGAAATCTCATATTACAACTTTGTGGGAATGAATGTGAGAGAATGAGAGATCCTCTATTCTGTGGACACTTTATCTTTTGCATTTTAATTACTGTTGTAATGATCTGGTTCCTGCAATACCAATAGAAAGAATCAATCAGACAGTACAGTTTACCTAGAGCACTTTCCTTTCCCATGACTATGGTTTAGGTTCAGGCAGTCAGCTGAATTTTGGTACCCTAAATTAGTCTGGTATTTCATTCCATGTCTAGCAAAGGCAAAATTAGAATATATGTCATATATGAGGTGCACCCTCCACCAGCTCAGGAGCTATGAAGACTGGTGTTACTTACCAGTCTTCATAAATCTGCCCCACTGCATTTATTTTGGGCTATTATACTGTGTAATTGCCACTTGGGCTTCCATGTATGTATTTCCCTATGTTAAGGCCATTCCAGTGTGGATGGAGGAACAGTCCTTATTTGATTGAGCCATAACCCAGTTCAACTTTCAGGTTAGCTGAGATTAAAGGGAAAAAACTCTAAGTCTCTTCATGGCAGTCTTCAGTTTGCATCCTGGCTCAGAAGCTGTGCCTAGAAGTTATAGACTATGACTATGGAGTGGTCTGTCAGGTTTCCACCATTTGTGAGATCATTTTAGGCCTTACTCACATTTCACATAGTATGCCTTCCACATTTTTCATGCATGGCATATGTAGCCCTTAATTTCAATGTACTTATTCAGACATAGTATTTTAGAATTACTTACAATACGGTAAAGTTAGGAGAACAGAGTGAAAAAAGAAGCTCTTATACCAAATGACTGAATTGTTAATTTAAAACCTGTTGAGATATATAGATATATTCCATAGAATTTTTTCTTTAAAAGAATCTTATCTGCCATTCCCAACATACGCTGATATCTGTCATTTACAAATGAATCTGAGTCAACTGGCTATAGTAGTATAATCCCAAATACCTTTCCTCATGCTACTTCACAGCATAATAAAAGTGAATACTATCACCAGGATCAATCCTTCCGTGCTCTGGCTCTGACAGAGTTCCCAGACCAGGGAATGGTGGGAGCGATTAGCGGTAAGCGAAAGCGAAATCTGAACTTATTGCTCTCTACCCATAAAGCAGGAGGGGGTAAGACAAAAGGGAGCGGTGTACTGTATGGGGGAATAGGGGATGTTATATGAGGGCATATGGAGGCACTGTAATATATGGAGACATAAGGGGCCTTTAATAAGGGGGAATAAAGAGGAACTCTATTATATAGGGACATGTACTGTATGGGGGCATAACGAACCATTATATGGGGAATAAAGGAGTACTGTATGGGGGCATAAGGGACCATTATATGGGGGTATTGTACTGTATAGGGACATTAAGGGCCATTATATGGGGGGCATTAGTTGGCATTGTACTGCATGGCGACATAAGGAGCCAATTTATGGGGGAATACGGGGTTAATGTATGGAGGTATAAGGAACCATTATATGAGAGTGTTGTACTATATGGAGGCATAAGTGGGTCATTGTACAGTATTGGGCCCCCACTATTCCTGAGCAATAAGTGCTGTTACTTTTGGTTCCTAATATGCTATATAGGCTCTGTTCTGTCAGGTGGGTGGTGTTAGGCAGGAACAGGCAAGAATGTGACTCTGAGCTATGCCACTGTCCACCTCTGATTGGAGTTCTGAATCAGATCCATTTCTTTCTCCTGCTTGACACAACTGAGTACAGTATAGAGGCTAAGTAGCGTATCAGTCACAAAAACTAACTGCACTGATTTCTTGGGAACAATGGAAGCTGTGTCTATTAAAAAATGCTAACAACTACTAGCCTAACAACTAGAGTTTCTCTAACCCCCAATGAGCAATCATTAGTGGATAGTTTTGTTGTCTGATATGCTACTTAGGAGAGGGAATCTCTCTCCTTGGGGAGAGCACCAGTGAAGGTGTGTAGAGTTTTGAATTGCCTTTTGCCCTCTACTAAGCATCTACATATCACAAGGCATTATGGGAAAAGGAGCTGGGAAGCTCATGCGCCCTCTGTTGTATTAAGGAGAGAGATTCCCTCCCCTGAGCCACTCATTGCCTCCCACAAAGCCAGCCAATTCACTCTGCTCTGCACTGATGAGGGACAAAAATCCCAAAACAGTTCCGTATGCAGATGACTGAAATTGGCTTGGTTAAAATCCCTTTTGCTGTCTCAAGACCCAGTGGGTCAAAAGCAAATTGAGGATCTGTTGCATCCAACAGAGGGTGCATGAGCTTCCCAGCTCCTTTTCCCATAATGCCTTGTGATATGATATGCTACTTATGATGTGTACTTTTAGGTGAAGGCAAAGGATGTGATTCAGAGGTCCAATCAAAGGTGGATGTGTCAGAGATCAGAATCAAACCCCTTGCCTGCTCCGGTCCAATACCGCCCACCTGACAGTACTGAGCTTAAATAGCATATCAGGCACCAAAACTAACAGCACCGATTGCTCGGTAACAATAGAGATTAGAGAAAAAATTCTAATCCCAAAATCAGAAACACTGGAGCAGTGCCTATTAAATGATGCAAAGAGTTGTAAAAAATGTGATAGGTATGACTTTAGCTGGCTAAGGAGAGAATAGGAGATGCTTATAAATTCAGCTTACACATCTGCGCCTCCCTCAGCAGGGTGCCAGGGCCTCTGGCCTGAGCTGTGCTTTGACAACCCTGTGGCCACTGGCCACTTGTCTGAATACACTCCATGGGTAGCTCTGGTGATGTCATATTACCACACTGATCCATAGGAACAAGGCACATGTGTATAACAAGCCACTGTCTGAATATACTCTATGGGTCAGTCTTTCTCTCTCTCTCTGCTCTCTCATTTCCCTACACTGCTACTCCCATACCCACTCTCTTATCTATCCTATACTCTATGACCCTTAGGAATAGGGACAGTTAGACTGTTAAGTGGGGCGGGACTGTAGTATGTGTAAGTTTGTAGGATCTGTATCATTTTTGGGGTATTTTGGGTTTTGTATTTTCCATTTTGTATTGTGCACTATTTTATGCCTATTACATAGCATTTAGTGTATTAGTGTCAGGTAATAAACATATTTTATTATCCTGTACTGAGTGTTGGGGATTCTGTGTGCAAGTGAACAGAAATAATTGTTAATATAAGGAAAAAGGAATGAATAATATGAGTTATTTGTATAATGTTTAGACATTAATAACCGTATCAATTCTCCTTTTTAATTGGCGAGCCATCCAGGAGACAATAATTATTAATATTTAATTATTATTAATCAATGAATATTTATTATTGACAGTAATTATTAATAATATTCTCCTTTTTCATTGGTGAGCCAGGACCATACTGTATTTAATTTTTCATGTGTCTTTCATTAGCAAGATTGTGTTTTACCATAAGACAGACAGAGGGGCGCAGACAGGTAACATTTGGTACACAGTATACTGTTGGGTTATTCTGTGCTTCCAGGGCTTGAAGTTCGGACGAGTAACTCAGTTTGTTTGAAGCTTAACACAGAATAATTAACAATAGTGAACTTATTTTTTTTTCAATATTTATTAAGATATTGATACTCTTCTTTTCTTTGTATAAACCATACGTATACGAGTACTTTGGTGAGCGGCACATAAGGTGGTCAAGTGATCCCTTCGTGATTCTGCAGCATTGATGTGGGTGATCTTCAGGAGAAGTTCAGCTGGTCAGCAGAAGAACAGAAGTGACTGAGCTGGCAAAACAGTTGAGAATAGACTCTTCTACCCTTAAAAAGTTAACAAAACTCAGCAGTTTTGATCCAGTAACCCCTACAACATACAGGTCAGCAGAAATGCTGTGGTTCACTTTGTTAGAGCAGATGCATAGCCATAACAGGACATGCATAAACTAACAAACAATATTAAATAAAGCAGCTAAAAGGCTCCACAAGCTTGCAAAACTAATTTATGTCTATGAGGAGACTCTGTGGAAGCCAGAACATTTTACTTTGGTATCTCTAACCCAAAGCACTTAATGATTGCCCAAATTTTCATTGCAAATGCTGTGTCCAGAACACTAAGCAGGATTGTGCATTACAGGCACACCTTGCAGAGAACGGTGATAGAGAAAAGCAAATTTGCATGCTTGAGTGATATTATTTTTATTTTTGCATTTCTTACACCTTTATTTTCATATATGTGAGAATATAGACACCTGAGTGTATGTGCAAACACACATACACTTGCAGCCTATAATTAGTTTCCATATTACATGTAGATCTGTGACCTGCATGTGTTTATGGATGTGTAGAAATTACGTACTACTTGGCATGGGTGTCTATTAGAGATGAACGAATCGAAGCCGCAGAAGTGGAATTCTAACCGAATTTCAGGAAATCTTCGACTCAATTCCGGATTTCCTCACGCTTTGATGCATCAAATCGCATTTTTTTAATAAAATGGCTGCTGCACATGTTAGGACAAGGGGCAAGGAACTCTGGGAACGTGGGATCACCCACAATGCCAAGCATGCAGCTAATCAGCAGGCAGCCAGCCCTGTGATGTCACAGCCCTATAAAAACCCTTGGCAATTTTAGGTACAGTCATTTCACATTGCTCTTACTGTAGGAACAGACATCAGCAGGAGCTAGAGAAACACTTACAAAACAGATAGAAATTCAGTGAAAGAGCTTTAGAACTGTAGGGAAAGGATAGGGAGGAATTGAAAGAAGAATTTTGGATGGTCATTTGTCAGGACTACTGTGCCAAAGAAAACTGAATTCTCATCCAGTTATCTCTACAGTCATCTGTTCTAACACCTTTTTCAAGGCATTTATTAGTGTGGAAACAAATAAGGGGCATATTCACCATTTTGTTCAGAGTATAAAATTGCACGCCATTTCTCAATACAGTAGTGGCAAAAATCAATAATAGCCACTGATCTGTGTAGTTAGCTGTTAATCTAACACTTATTTAAAGGTGTTTATTAGTGTGGAAGCAAGGGGCATATTCACCATTTTGTTCAGAGTATAAAATTACAGGTCATTTCTCTATATAGTAGTGGCAAAAATCAATAATAGCTACTGATCTGTGCAGTTAACTGTTATCCTAACACCGATTTAACCCCTTAATGACCGGGCCATTTTTTGTTTTTGCATTTTCGTTTTTTCCTCCCCACATTCCAAGAGCCATAACATTTTCATTTTTCAGTTCACAGAGTCACATGATGGCTTATTGTTTGCGAAACAAATTGTACTTTGTAATGTCACTATTCAATATGCTGTGCAATGTACTGGGAAGCTGGAAAAAAATTCCGAATGAGGTGCAATTGGAGAAAAACTGCATTTGCGCCAAATTCATATGGGTTTAATTTTTACAGCATTCACTGTGTGGTAAAAATGACATGTTACCTGTATTCTGCGGGTCAGTACGAACACGGCGATACCAAATTTATATAGTATTTGTAATGTTTTGATACCTTTTTAAAAATTTAAAACTTTGCTAAATAGAAAAAAAAATTTTGCGTCACCATATTGTGACACCTGTAACTTTTTCATATTTACATGTATGGAGCTGGGTAAGGTGTCTTTTTATGCAGGACAACATGACGTTTTTATTGATACCATTTCGGGAAAGATCTGATGGTTTGATCACTTTTTATTCAATTTTTTATAGGAGACAAAGTGTTGAAAAAAACGCTATTTGGCCATTTTGATTTTTTTTCCCTGCTACGCCGTTCACCGCATGGGATAAATATTTTAATATTTTAATAGTTCGGGCATTTTGGAGCACGGGGATACCTAAAGTGTTTATGCTTACTTTTGTTTATTTACTTTTATATCTGATCTAGGGAAAGGGGGGTGATTTGTGTTTCTTTTAATTTTTTCATACTTTTAAAAACTTTTTTTTTATACTTTCTTTTACTTGTATGATCAGACTCCCTAGGGACCTTGAAACCTAGGGAGTCTGATCGATCATACTATTCACTGCGATACTACTGTATCGCAGTGAATAGCAAAATGCCTTCACTGCTATTAGACAATGCCTCTGGCATCGTGTAATAGCTCTAATGTAATGACAGGCCTGGGAGCCTTCAATAGGCTCCCGGCTGTCATGACAACCAAGCGCCGCCCTCCGATGACGTTCTGGAGGGCGGCAATCAGGTAAAAATGCCTGCGCCTGTGGCGGCTGCGCAATTTAGACGCCACGGTCCCGTTTGACCGCGACATCTAAAGGGTTAACAGCCGCAGGCACCGATCGCTGCTGTTAGCGGCGGGTCCTGGCTGTATTATACATCGTCATGCGACTCAGGACGTACTATTACGCCCTGGGTCGTTAAGGGGTTAAAGGCATTTATTACTGTGGAAACAAATAAGGGGCATATTCGCCATTTTGTATAAAACTACAGGCCATTTGTTTAAACAGCAGTGGCAAATATCAATAATTGTTAGCCACTGATCTCTGCACTTAGCTGTTATTCTAACACTGATTTAAAGGTGTTTATTAGTGTGGAAACAAATAAGGGGCATATTCGCTGTTTTGTTTCAAGTATAAAATTAAAGGCCATTTTGCAGTACAGTACTGCCAAAAAAAAAAATCATAATTCTTATCCAGTAATCTCTGCCTTTATCACACTTTTTTTAAAGTTCTTCATTAGTGGGGAAAGAAATAAGGGGCATATTCGCCATTCTCTTCAAAGTAGAAAATTACAGGCCTCTTTGCCCTGTATTTATTTCCTTTGCAATTATGTTTTTTCATCGAACAGTATGTCAAACAGAGAAGCGAGAGGCCATGCACAGGGGAGGGTCACAGGCATAAATGTTTCTGGCGCAGGTATAGGTCGCAGCAGAGTAAGGGGACGTGGCAGCAGGGGTCACTTACAGAGGCCTGAGCTCCCAGTGTCAGCTAGCAGTTGTGTCTCGACCAGCAAACCAACGGTTGTAGAATGGTTGACTCAGTCATCCACTTCATACCAAATCACATCAGACACCTCCAGCCAAGAGTTGGTGGGTTCGTCAGACACAACCCTTAGTTGGCATGGCCTGGGAGTAGACCATGTGCCCTCACCAGTCCACAACCTGCCTCTGTCTTTTCTGTTCCCTCAGCTAGAGAATTACTCTATGCCGTGGGCTCAGATCCACTATATAGTGAGGAGGAGCTACTAGAGGAAGGTCAGCAGCTAGTGCCCAGCAAAGATGTGGAGGAGACATCCGCCGCTTCCTCCGGTAGGCGGGCAAGTAGTGATGAGGAGAGTGGTATGGGAGCTGGTGTTGCAAGCGGTCAGGCTCCAGGCTCAGAAACCGTTGAGGAGGACATCAGTGACCTGCAGACATTAGTGGATGATGATGTTGCCGATCGCAATTGGGAGCCGGGTGATGAAGGGGCTTCATCATCATCGGGAGAAGAAGGTGGCACATTGCGCATGAGGCAGCGGCGGAGTCAGCAGGGTGGCAGCAGTGGGACGTTGGGAGCCAAACGTGCCAGGGGTAGAGTACCCGTTTTGCAGCAGCCTACCTGTCCAGATAGCAGTGGTACAGGGGTTCACGGAGGCAGTGGCGGTAGCAGTCAGTTAGTGCGGAGTGTTGGGGGTAAAATCACCTACTCGGCAGTGTGGCAATTTTTTGTTAAGTCGCTGGGGAAGGTGAACATGGCCATATGTTCAATTTGTGGGCAGAAGGTGAAACATGGCCAAAGTGCCAATGTTTACACCAAAGCCCTACGTCAACATATGCAGCATCACCATAAAGTGGCCTGGGAGAGCCGTGGGTCCAATGTGGTGGTCCAGCCTGCCACAGGAACCGTTGTATCACCCAGTGGCACGCACCACATTTCAGGCAGTCAAGGCTCCACTACCTCAGCCAAAAGAAGCTGAGTGTCCTTCCCATCATCTGTTGGTTGTGATGCTCCTGCTCCTCCTCCTAGTCAATCATTTCATCAGCAATCGATCACAGAATCTATATAAGAGACAACAGTATGCGTGCAATCCAACGGTGCAGAAGCTGAACGTGCTCCTGTCCAAGTTGCTGGTGCTGCAGTCACTCTCTTTCCAATTGGTGGACTCTGCACCTTTCAGAGTACTGATGGCTTGTGCCAAGCCGAGGTGTAGAGTCCAAAGCCGTCATTTCTTTGCCAAGAAGGCAGTACCAGCCCTGCACAAATATGTAGAACAGAAGGTGGACCAGTCCTTGAGCCTGTCGGTGTCTGCCAAAGTGCACAGCAGCGCCGACGTGTGGAACTGTAACTATGGTCAAGGGCAATATATGTCATTTACAGCCCACTGGGTTAATGTGGTGCGTGCCCAGGCATACCAACAACTTGGACAGGTGACGCAGCTTCTGCCTCCACGTTTTTACGCCATTGGTCCTGCAAACATGTCTGCCTCATCCTCCACTGTCTCCTCAGTCTCCACTGCAGGAACAATTCCCAGTGCTCCTCCAGCATACCACATATGCAGGGCATGCTGTTCTACACCTCATATGCCTGGGCGAACTAAGTCACACAGGGGAGGAACTGCTCTGTGTCCTCAATCAAGCAATCGAGACAACCAATCAAGAAATCCAAGACAACTTAAAATCGGAACCATGGAGACCAACAATGGGAAGAACATGGTGTTGGCGCTGCGTCAAGGAGGGATGAGCCATGCGCCCTGCAAGGCGCACGTGTTCAATCTGGTTGTCAAGTGTTTTCTTAAGTGTTCCACCCATCTGCAAAACATCCTAAAAATGTCAAGGAAACTTTGCATGCACTTCAGCCACTCGTACACCACCAAGCACACCCTCCTTGAGCTGCAGCGGCAGAACGGCCTCCCACAACATAGGCTGATATGCGATGTTTCCACCCGTTGGAATTCAACCCTCCATATGTTGGATCGACTATATGAACAGAGAAAAACCATAAACGATTTCTTGATGATCCAAGCGGACAGAGGTACTCCCCTTTGTAACTTTAATGTTAGCCAGTGGCAGCTCATGCGTGACATCTGCTGCTTGCAACTTCCTTTTGAGGAGGCCGCTTTGTTAGTCAGTCGCCAGGACTATGGGATGACAACGTCATTCAACTGATTCACATCCTGGAAAAGATGCTTTTCAATCTGGCTGGTCAGATGACTGGAGATGTGGCGTTTACATCTCACGGCCACATGAGCCCTGTGGGGGCTGAACTGAAGGAGGAGGAGCACATTGGAGCACAAGCAATGTGTAGCCAAATGGGTGGAGAGGAGGAGTAGGAGCAACCGGAACAGCCAGAGGGAGATGAGGAGGACAAGGCAGATGACCCAGACACACCGTGGCAGTATGCAGTGGAGATGGATGCAGGGAGTCCCTTGGAGTCACTTGCGCAAATGGCCCAATGCATGCTGACTTCCTTGCGCAGTGACAGCCGAATTTTCACCATTCGGCAGAGAGATGATTACTGGCTATCCACCAAGTTAGACCCTCGCTACCGGGGAAAAATGGGGGCCTTTTTTACACCCGCTGAAAGGGAGGACAAACTGAACTACTATAGAGACATACTATGTAGCAAGTTGGCCACTGCCTATCTGCGCCATCGTCCATCCTTTCACATGTCTGACCGGGGGGGCCCTGAGCGCTCAACTTGCCCTGGCATGCCAGCTGTGGGAGGTGGTGGGGGTGGCAGGAGCAGTATCGGCTCCATCAGCAGCAGCCTGAGCCTAGAGTCGCTGATGAGCAGCTTTCTTCAGCCACACAGTAAATAAGCTGCTCATCAGCAGCTAGACACAGAGCAGAACTAGAACAAGCAGGTGGTGGCATACTTAGAGTGCACCCTGCCACCCATCATCGAAGATCCGCTGGACTACTGTGCAGCCAAACTTGATTTGTGGCCGCAACTGGCCGAGTTTGCCTTGGAAAAGCTGTCCTGCCCAGCCAGTAGTCTGGCATCATAGCGGGTGGTTAGTGCGGTGGGGGCCATAGTTACCCCAAGGAGAACTCGCCTGTCCACCCAAAAGATGAATCAGGCGTGGATCAACCAGGATTTGCACCCACCAATTCCTGATGCAGCAGATTAAATGATCCATGCTGCCTCACCACACTCTGCCACTGGTTCACTATATGGCCTCCTAAGGGCTGTTGCTATCTACACATTATATCACCTTGCCACTCTGTGACCTACTCACTCTGCTGCCACCTCCTCACTCTGCCACTGGTTCACTGTATGGCCTCCTAAGGCTGTTACTACCTACATATTATATCACCTTACCACTCTGTAGTCTACTCACTCTGCTGCCACCGCCGCACTCTGCCACTGGGCGACTGTATGGCCTCCTCATCCTGCTGCCACCGCCTCACTTTGCCACTAGTTCATTGTATGTCCTCCTCATGCCACTGCCACTGGGTCACTGTATGCCCTCCTCATGCCGCTGCCCTTGGTTCACTCTGTCCTCCTCATGCCACTGTCACTGGGTTACTGTATGTCCTCCTCATGCTGCTGCCACTGGGTCGTTGTATGGCCTCCTCATGCCGCTGTCACTGGGTCACTGTATGGCCTCCTCATGCTGCTGCCACTGGGTCACTCTGTGTACTCCTCATGCTGCTGCCACTGGGTCACTGTATGCCCTCATGCCGTTGCCACTGGGTCACTGTATGGCCTCCTCATGCCGCTTCCACTAGGTCACTCTGTGTACTCCTCATGCTGCTACCACTGGGTCACTGTATGACCTCCTCATGCCGCTTCCACTGGGTCACTCTGTGTACTCCTCATGCCGCTGCCACTGGGTCACTGTATGGCCTCCTCATGCCGTTGCCACTGGGTCACTCTGTGTCCTCCTCATGCAGCTGCCATTGGGTCACTGTATGGCCTCCTCATGCTGCTGCCATCTCCACAATATGTCGCTTTGCCACTCTGTGGCCTCCTCATGCTGCTGCCAACTCCACATTATGTCGCCTTGCCACTCAGTAGACATCTATATGGAATTGGCAGACGATGGTGTAAAAGGAGTACGCTCTTTCATGCTACAGTAGGATGTTGGGCCTCTGCACGGTTCTTTCTACCTGGCACTAACATGGACCTGTAAGGCTGAGTTCACACTTGAGTAATACAGCCAGAACCTGCTGCTAACAGCTGCGGTTTTTTGAGCCAAAGTCTGGAGTGAATTTAACAGGACAGAGAAGTATAAAAGATTTCTATATATTTCCCATTCCTACTGAAGCCATTCTTGGCTAAAAAAAAACGCAGCAAAATCTACAACAAAAAAAACAGAGTGTGGAAAAAACACAGTGTTTTTCATTGTGTTTTTGCTGAGTTTTGCAGGTTTTCTTCTCTTAATACATATACAGGGAAAATGCAAGCATTTCCGCAGGTATAATTGACATGCTGCGTTTTTTTAAAACACAGCTTTTCCGCAGTATTTTTTTTCTGAAATGTGTAGTAGGGATTAACCAGAATCTCATTCACAGGATCCCTGTTTTCCGGGTTGATTTTTGTCTCAGCGGTCAGACACTTATCACCTACCCTGTGGACAGGTGCTACAGTGGGTATGGAAAGTATTCAGACCCCTTTAAATTTTTCACTCTTTGTTTCATTGCAACCATTTGCTAAAAGCAAAAACGTTCATTTTATTTGTCATTAATGTACACTCAGCACCCTATCTTGACAGAAAAAAACAGAAATGTAGATATTTTTTCAAATTTATTAAAAAAGAAAAACTGAAATATATGGTCATAAGTATTCAGACACTTTGCTCAGTATTGAGTAGAAGTACCCTTTTGAGCTAGTACTGCTATGAATCTTCTTGGGAATGATGCAACAAGTTTTTAACATCTGGATTTGGGGATCCTCTGCCATTCTTCCTTGCAGATCCTCTCCAGTTCCGTCAGGTTGGATGGTGAACGTTGGTGGACAGCCATTTTTAGGTCTCTCCAGAGATGCTCAATTGGGTTGGGGTCAGGGCCCTGGCTGGGCCAGTCAAGAATGGTCACAGAGTTGTTCGGAAGCCACTCCTTTGTTATTTTATCTGTGTGCTTAGGGTCATTGTCTTGTTGGAAGGTGAACCTTCGGCCCAGTCTGATGTCCAGAGCACTCTGGAAGAGGTTTTCTTCCTGGATATCTCTGTACTTGGCCGCATTCATCTTTCCTTCAATTGCAACCAGTCGTCCTGTCCCTGCAGCTGAAAAACACCCCCATAGCATGATGCTGCCACCACCATGTTTCACTGTTGGGATTGTATTGGGCAGGTGATAAGCAGTGCCTGGTTTTCTCCACACATATCGCTTAGAATTAATGTCAAAAAGTTCAATTTTCATCTCATCAGACCAGAGAATCTTATTTCTCATAGTCTGGAAGTCCTTCATGTGTTTTTTTGGCAAACTCTATGCGGGCTTTCATATTTCTTGCACTGAGGAGAGGCTTCCTTCGGGCCACTCTGCCATAAAGCCCCGACTGGTGGAGGGCTGCAGTGATAGCTGACTTTGTGGAACTTTCTCCCATCTCCCTACTGCATCTCTGGAGCTCAGCCACAGTGATCTTTGGGTCCTTCTTTACTTCTCTCACCAAGGTTCTTCTCCCACGATTGCTCAGTTTGACTGGACAGCCAGGTCTAGGAGGAGTTCTGGTCGTCCCAAACTTCTTCCATTTAAGGCTTATGGAGGCCACTGTGCTCTTAGGAACCTTGAGTGCTGCAGAAATTTTTTTGTAACTTTGGCCAGACCTGTGCCTTGCTACAATTCTGTCTCTGAGCTCCTTGGGCAGTTCCTTTTGACCTCATGATTCTCATTTGCTCTGACATGCACTGTGAGCTGTGAGGTCTTATATAGACAGGTGTGTGCCTTTCCTAATCAAGTCCAATCAGTTTAATTAAACACAGCTGGACACCAATGAAGGAGTAGAACCATCTCAAGGAGGATCAGAAGGATCATTTTGATGTTTTTGGTTGTCATTACGATTTAAAAAGAGAAAACACAGAAGTTTGACAATAAATGGCTTCAACCAACCACTAACTATGAGTGGCAAAAAAGTTTTTGTGTTATCATTCATATTCTCTGAAAAAAGGCCAAAAAAACTAAAAATCTGCCACGGTATGTAAACTTTTTAGCACAACTGTATATGAAAAAAATGAATCAGTACAGAAGGCAGAGATTTAACACTACACAGTGCTGAAAAAGGTAGAATTCTATATTGCCATCATTATCATTATTGCATTCAAAAATTTACAACTGTTATGCAAAACTCACAATACAACTTCTGGTTATGGATTACTTATATATTCCTATAAATGTTGTCAACATTTAGAACAAGACTCACCAGTTTTGAATTTCTTTCATTGCATCGTGACACCACGTCTTTCTATATGGATCTTACTTTGGCACATCTCCTTGCACAGACTAATTTTGAATGGGTTGTCAACCAAGATGTGTTGCTGACATAGCTTGAAAACCAGGAGGACGCTGATAACAAATGCAAATCCATGCAAATCACGACTTCTACTCCACCTCCAAAGTGGCTCTTCGTGAAATTACATTCCTGCACAGCAGGAAGTCATATAAAACATCTCTGCATACATTTTTATTATTCACATGCCTTGCTTAAACAGAAAAAAAATATCCAAAGCACATAGATTTTATCATTTCAAAAAATAACATGCCGAAAAAGCTATTCTGAGCAGAGGAGCTTTAAAGCAGTAATAACTTCAAGAATAATAAAAGTTTGGTGGAAAAGCGTTAACTATCAAAGTTCTTTCAGGCTAATCAGTATTCTGTTTCTTCTCACAAATAAGAAGTTCCCTCCTAAATCAGAAAGATAACATTCAATTGCTGATACCCAAGATACCAGAATAAGCTAGTTTTTCCAAACTATAGTATGGTTCAGAGAAGGCAATGTATTGGTCCTGGAGGAATGCAGTGCATATTTGTTATAAATTCACCAACTGACAGGAACTCATCACTTAAGAAATACTGAGATGCTGTTTTATTATTGAAGAAAAATATATGTATTTGATTGGTAGTTGATTTCTCATTTTAGTTTGAGTTTAAGCAAAGTTTATGATTTTTAGGTTACTGCTCTGTGCTTTCACTCATAAGAATGGCATTATAGTTATTATGAAAGATACTCATACACATAAATGTCTATAAAAGTTGGCCAAAACGCAGTGATTTTGTTGGTAACAGCTGACTACAGCATCTTATATGTATGGGGATGTACCAACTCTACCCTGACAGATGATATTTGGGGGAAGAAAGATTCAAGCATATTGAATTTCAACAAAGAAAGAAAGAACAAAATATTTTTTAGTTTACAGTTAACAGATCTGGATCCATTGTGTAGAAGGCCAGGAATGTTGAAAGAATAGAAATGCTAGGCAAAACTACTAGGAAACACAATAACAATAATAAAAATATATATATATATTTTTTATTAGCATTGTATTGAATTTCAACATTTAAAACTTTGGTTCTCAGGTAACTGGCAGTGACTTACTACCCTCTCCCCATTCACAACACATCCACTTGGAGTATGCCTGTGTATGGAGGGTGTCGGGAGAAACAACAGTTGGCACAAGTGTTTGGCTGTCAGCTATTGAAGGATCATAGGCACTGTATTATGGCTCTGTGCTCTGTTTTTCAATCTACAGTGCCTTGCGAAAGTATTCGGCCCCCTTGAACTTTTCAACCTTTTGCCACATTTCAGGCTTCAAACATAAGGATATAAAATTTTAATTTTTTGGTGAAGAATCAACAAGTGGGACACAATCGTGAAGTGGAACGAAATTTATTGGATATTTTAAACTTTTGTAAAAAATAAAAAACTGAAAAGTGGGGCGTGCCAAATTATTCGGCCCCCTTAAGTTAATACTTTGTAGCGCCACCTTTTGCTGCGATTACAGCTGCAAGTCGCTTGGGGTATGTCTCTATCAGTTTTGCACATCGAGAGACTGAAATTCCTGCCCATTCTTCCTTGGAAAACAGCTCGAGCTCAGTGAGGTTGGATGGAGAGCGTTTGTGAACAGCAGTTTTCAGCTCTTTCCACAGATTCTCGATTGGATTTAGGTCTGGACTTTGACTTGGCCATTCTAACACCTGGATACATTTATTTGTGAACCATTCCATTGTAGATTTTGCTTTATGTTTGGGATAATTGTCTTGTTGGAAGATAAATCTCTGTCCCAGTCTCAGGTCTTTTGCAGACTCCAACAGGTTTTCTTCCAGAATGGTCCTGTATTTGGCTCCATCCATCTTCGCATCAATTTTAACCATCTTCCCTGTCCCTGCTGAAGAAAAGCAGGCCCAAACCATGATGCTGCCACCACCATGTTTGACAGTGGGGATGGTGTGTTCAGGGTGATGATCTGTGTTGCTTTTACGCCAAGCATATCGTTTTGCATTGTGGCCAAAAAGTTCGATTTTGGTTTCATCTGACCAGAGCACCTTCTTCCACATTTTTGGTGTGTCTCCCAGGTGGCTTGTGACAAACTTTAAACAAAACTTTTTATGGATATCTTTGAGAAATGGCTTTCTTCTTGCCACTCTTCCATAAAGGCCAGATTTGTGCAGTGTACGACTGATTGTTGTCCTGTGGACAGACTCTCCCACCTCAGCTGTAGATCTCTGCAGTTCATCCAGAGTGATCATGGGCCTCTTGGCTGCATCTCTGGTCAGTCTTCTCCTTGTTTGAGATGAAAGTTTAGAGGGACGGCCGGGTCTTGGTAGATTTGCAGCCTTTGATACTCCTTCCATTTCAATATGATCGCTTGCACAGTGCTCCTTGGGATGTTTAAAGTTTGGGAAATCTTTTTGTATCCAAATCCGGCTTTAAACTTCTCCACAACAGTATCACAGATCTGCCTGGTGTGTTCCTTGGTCTTCATGATGCTCTCTGTGCTTTTAACAGAACCCTGAGACTATCACAGAGCAGGTGCATTTATATGGAGACTTGATTACACACAGGTGGATTATATTTATCATCATCAGTCATTTAGGACAACATTGGATCATTCAGAGATCCTCACTGAACTTCTGGAATGAGTTTGCTGCACTGAAAGTAAAGAGGCCGAATAATATTGCACGCCCCACTTTTCAGTTTTTTATTTTTTACAAAAGTTTAAAATAACCAATAAATTTTGTTCCACTTCATAATTGTGTCCCACTTGTTGATTCTTCACCAAAAAAATTAAAATTTTATATCTTTATGTTTGAAGCCTGAAATGTGGCAAAAGGTTGAAAAGTTCAAGGGGGCCGAATACTTTTGCAAGGCACTGTACCTTGTATTCTCCCCCTGCAGTGTTCAAAACCTTGCCTTGGTTCAGCCCTGGCCTATCACAGGCCACTGGGCGGGGTTGTAGGGAGATATTATCTCCCCGGCGACGGTTGTTCAGGCAGTTCAGTGCATGCTGTGAACCAGACTAGGTGTGCAGAACTGACTTGCCACCAGCCTCTGGACTGAAGGTCAACCGCTGCTTTTACAGCCCCAGGAGGGATATCATCAGCCCCAGGCTCATCTGAAGGCAGCCCAGAGCAAGGGAGTAAAACTATCCAAGCTGCTGGACTCATTTGGTTCCATGCCAGGAGGAGCAGGAGAGGACCCTGACAGGAGAGACGCATTAGGGCCTAGCATACAGGTAACCAGATCCCTGTCAGGGCTCCCTGTAACTCCATCCCCAGTGTACCTGGCTGGGAGAGGCAGAGAGGAGGAGTAGAGGAAAGCCATCCTGTAGAGCCTAAGTCACCCTGGGCACCCTCCTAGAACCAAGGCTGGGGGTAGGACTACTACCCCCATCTGGAAGCTGCTGTTGACTTACTGTTCCAGTTGCCAAATAAACAGCTGTTTGTTTTACCTGCATCACTGAATCCTGAGTTGTGCCTGCATTACCATCAGGGCCCTTCTGACCAACACCACACCGGCTCAGGTAGGAGAGGTCCCCCTCTTCAACTGGAAGTGCCCCGGGGGAAAGAACTACTACCACCACCATCCGGTAGTGCTGCAGGACCCCTCTCGACTTTGTCCGGCCTAGGAGTGGGACTGGAGCGGCTGGGGAGCGTGCTCGGCCTGCTAGGTGGCACAGCATCCGCCACTACTACTCCCATCCTCCGGTCTCCTCCATCTGGGTTGCGGCATATGTCCTCCTCATGCTGCTACCACTGGGTCACTGTATGGCCTCCTCATGCTGCTGCCACCTCCACATTATGTCGCCTTGCCACTCTGTGGCCTCCTCATGCTGCGACCAACTCCACATTATGTCGCCTTGCCACTCTGTAGACATCTATATGGAATCGGCAGACGACAGTGTAAAAGGAGTGTGCTCTTTCTACAGTATGATCTTGGACCTCTTCACGGTTCTTTCTACCTGGCACTAACATGGACCTGGAAGGCTGAGTTCACACTTGAGTTAGTTGGTCAGTTTTAGCCCCATAACTGGCCAAATAAGTGAAGTGTGCAGTGGTTCTAAGAGCGATGACTGTCATGTGCGTGTCATACTGACTCACAGTATTGTTTCACTACCACAATAGGCTCCCTATGCGTGTTACTACAAGGCACAGTGTTCTAGACCATTATATAGGCTCTCTGAAGCCAGGAAATAGGTGTTTTTTAACAATAGCCGCTGCAAATTAATCCGGATCGAAGCAAATTTTTTTGGAAATTCGAATCGAACTGCAGAATCGAACTTTTGAGAAATTCGCTTCTCTAAATGTAAATTAAATATGTCTTTTAAAGGTTACATACAGAATCATACCTAAAAGCTTTTGAAATGTCATACTGTAGTTGCATGTCAGAAGTTTTGATTGATGGGGTATTAGCACTCCTCCAGTCAAAACCTCTAACAGATCATTATACCATGCCAAAAGTTTTTAAAAATGGATAGATAATTTTTGAAAGAAAATATGTCAAAACATAATGACAAATTAAGGCTGAAAGGTTATATGGTTAAGAACATAATCATAGAAGAATTTTGTTAAATGTTTAAACCCTATTGGTCAACAGTAGAGATGGGCGAATCGCTGGGTTTGACCCGAATGTTCCAAATTGTTCATTTTTTTATAAAACCGTACAAATGGAGATTCGTCTCAGGCTAACTAAAATGGCCACAGAAAACCCCAGAGTATAATAGGCAGAGAACCAGGGAAGGTTAAAAAAATTAAAAAAACATTCATACTCACCTTTCATTACCCCTTTTGGGCCTCCTCGCAGCGTTTGGCGTTCTGGTGACTTCTTAGGCTCCTCTATGATGTCATCGGCCCGGGCTCAGCACTGAGGCCTTTGATTTTATCTCAGTGGTGACCTGCATACGCCAAGTGTCATGACATCATGTCCACTAATAATGTCATTTTCACATTGACATAACTTCAGCTTTGTTTACCTTAGAGAGCTATAAATTAGATAGATGTGTACTCTATTTCAGTGCTTGATATGTTGCGCCCATCTTGTGCCAGCAGAGACACACACTTAAAAACTATTAAGCAGGTTATCCTGAATACAGCAGCTTTTGGCGTGTTCATCTCTGACACAAGCTGATTGCTCACTGAAATTATGTATTTAAGGTAAAATTGCCATTTCACTTTTCACCATCAGCTGCGCATCCATTTCTCGAAAATAAATTAATGCAACACTTAGGGGTTAAATTTCTTAGGGGATAAACTTCTTCAGGGGTGTACTTTCCAAAATGGGGTCAATTGTCAGGGGATTACATTTTACTGGCATTTCAGGGGCTCTGTAAAAGAGACACCAAACTGTGTGTGCCCAGCAGTGTGTTCAAACAGCAGTTTATACCCACTTATAACATTGTTAAGTATGTTATTCTGGGTAGAACAATGTTATTAGAGATGTGCGAATTTTTCAAAAATTCGATTAGGGCGATTCGCCGAATTTTGCATAACGATTCGATCCGAAACTGTGTACACACTCTGCTTTGCGGGTATCAGCCGTATGTAATGGCTGACACTGTCCACTAACACCCCCGGTTTAAGCTGAGCTCCGTACGCAGGTGTTAATCCCTGAGATGCCGTGGTCAAACATGACCGCGACATCTCAGGGGTTTTATTATATACTGGTGTCCTGATCGGCTTCCGGCCACGTTTTCAGGGGGTGCCGCTACTCCTATTTGGCAGCCCGGGGTCTGCCCCATCGCTGTCCCTCCGCATACCTGGTTGATCCTGCCTTGAATGGAGACTGTCAGCCCATGCGTCTGTATGGGCTGACAGCCTCCTATACACTGCAATACTCGTGTATTGCAGCTTATACATATTGAAGCAGCGATCAGAACATCACTGCTTCAATCCCCTATGGGGACAAAAGGAAAGAATGTAAAAAAAGTAAAAAAAAAAAAAAAAAAGACCCCCCTAGAGCTGGTGCTATTATTATACTCTGGGGTCTGAAGTCCAGGGGAGATGATTAAAAATAACAAACACTTATACCCACCTTACCTCACCTATCCTGGGAATCCTGCTGTCTGCAGCGTCCTCCTTGCTCCTTTTCTTCCTTGCATCTGAGTTCCTGCTCCCCAGACGTCACTGCGGGGGCCTGTTATTGGGCCTCAGAGGTCATGTGGGGGCGCGATGATGTCATTACGCTGGCGTGCTCCACGTGACCGCTGGGGCCCAATCACAGGCCCCAGCAGTGAGGCCTGGGGAGCAGGACTTCAGTCTCCGGAGTGGATGCTGAGCCCAGGACAGGTGAGTATAAGTATTTTTTTATTTTTAATCACCACGGGGGGTGCCGAGGGGGACATGTAGCATGACGGAACCCCTTGGATGCCGCGGTCATGTTTGACCGCAGCATCCAAGGGGTTAAAATCCCCAATCGGAGTTGTGCAATTCGTTACCACGAAGTGTAAGGAAATCCAGATTCGATGCGAATCGAATATTTCCTGAAATTCAGATCGAATTCCACTTCGTCAGCTTCGATTCGCTCATCTCTAAATGTCATGCTTATGGGCATAAACTGTTTGGGTACAGAGCAGAGCGCAGATGTGAAGGAGCGCTTTGTGGCTTTTGGAGTGCAGATTTAGTTTTTGAACACGTCACATGTCATGTTTGCAAAGTCCCTGAAGTGTCCCCATTTTGAAATCTGCACACCACAAAGAATTTATCAAGGAGCATAGTGAGCATTAGTCTTCCCAGATGTGAATGCACAGCACATGGTGAAAAATGAATATGTAAGCTGTGTGGAGTACTTTGGTTACACCAAGTTCCCTACTATTTTACAAGTAGCTACTGTTATGGCGGTCGGTCACTTGTGGTGTTGTTTGCCTTGTAAGCTCTAAATCTGGAGCATACCCTGATATATGCTTGCACATATAGCTTACACATTTCCTTCCTACTGATGCCAGTTTTGTCCTAAAGATTTAGATATTTTTGGGCTTTTGTTGTTGTAATGTACAAACTATATTTTTTTTATTTTTGCGGTCATGTAGCCATATGAGGGATTACTAAATTGTTTGTCCCAGCTTTCTGCAGGTCATTCACGAGGTCCCCCCGTGTGGTTCTGGGATTTTTGCTCACCATTCTTGTGATCATTTCGACCCCACGGGGTGAGATCTTGCGTGGAGCCCCTCATCGAGGGAGATTATCAGTGGTCTTGTATGTCTTCCATTTTTTAATTATTGCTCCCATAGTTGATTTCTTCACACCAAGCTGCTTGCTTATTGCAGATTCAGTCTTCCCAGCCTGGTGCAGGTCTACAATTTTGTTTCTGGTGTCCTTCCACAGCTCTTTGGTCTTCACCATAGTGGAGTTTGGAGTGTGACTGTTTGAGGTTGTGGACAGGTGTCTTTTATACTGATAACAATTTCAAACAGGTGCCATTACTACAGGTAATGAGTGGAGGACAGAGGAGCCTCTTAAAGAAGAAGTTACAGATCTGTGAGAGCCAGAAATCTTGCTTGTTTGTAGGTGACCAAATACTTATTTTCCACCATAATTTGCAAATAAATTCTTTAAAAATCAGACAATGTGATTTTCTAGATATGTTTTCTCATTTTGTCTCTCATAGTTGAGGTCTACCTATGATGTCAATTACAGGCCTCTCTCTTCTTTTTAAGTGGGAGAACTTGCACAATTGGTGGCTGACTAAATATTTTTTTTCCCCACTGTATGTCAATTTTCACTCAGTCACTATGCTAGTTGGTACTGCACAGGCATCCATAGCAGCAGCAAACCCCAGGGACAAAGATCCCTTTCTGAAGCCAGCCCAGTTATTTCAGCTGGCAAGCTAGGCTTTAGGTACACTGATAGTGTGTCCCAAATTTTTCTTGAAATTATGTCAAATGTTGCTCAGACAATGCACAAGTTGGTGCTGCACATAAATCAATAGCAGAAACGACAGACACAATGATCACTTTTGGAAGAGTCCAGCTTTTCAGCTAGCAGCAAGGCTATGCAACCTGATAGCACACCCAATCGTCTTGAAATTTTGTCAATTATCACTCTGCCAACACGATGCGGATGTGGCATTTGCTTCCACGCAGGAATAACTGGCAGGATCATCCAATTTCTTTTCTGCCTCCCAAGTATTGTTCTCAGGGTCATAGAATCCTTTCCCTTTCAGGAGATAATCTATTCTTTTCAGCCGGCAGGCAAGGTACGTCTCCCTTTATCAACATATGCCATTAACTATACTACTGCTGATGCTGGCTGCTACTCATGCCACAATTGCCACCACTGAGGAAGACCTGTCCTTCAGCATGGTCCATCATGATATATCCTGCTGCGCTGCCACACATGTTGCCACAGCTGCCTACCACCACTGCCACCACTCAGGCAGATATCTCCTGCAGCCTGATCAGTCATATTATGCCCTGCTGTACTGCCACAAATGTTGCCACAGGCGCCGTGTTTCTAGTACCACTGCCACCACACCGGCAGGCATGTGCTGCAGCCTGGTCCATAATAGTATGCCTTGCTGCACTGCCACACATGTTGCCAAAGCTGCCTTGTGCCTAACAGCACTGCCACCACACACACAGGCATGTCCTGTGGCCTGATTAACACTACTTGCTTGGAAGGTGAAGCATACATTTAGTGGCACTGTTGCACATGCTGAAGCATCATTTTGAGCAGCAGTATATTATTAGTGCATGCAGAAAACCACAGACACATAGATCACTTTTGGAATACAGTCCAGCTTTTTCAGCTAGATGGCAACCAGACCAGGCACGCTGAAAGTGCACCCCAAATTTGTCTTTAAATTCTGTTAATTGTCACTCTTCCATACCCATGTTGATGTAGTATTTGCTCCCATACAGGGATAACTGACAGGTTCTTTTCTGCCTTTCAGGTATTGGTAAGAGCACAGGCATAACTGGCAGGTTCTTTTCTGCTTTCCAGGTGTTGGTAGCAGCACTAGGGGAAAATCTGTTTGGAATTGTGAGGCCATACAGGAATCCCATTGCCATGATGAGTCACAAAAAAGTGAGGAAGGGTATACAGAATCCGATGATGATTCTATTACAAATAAAACCTGACAACCAGTTCAGGGTGACAAGGTGACTCAGGAAGAGGGTGGTGGCAGCTGCAATAGATCCACCTGAAGTGCATCCCCAACATCCAAAAAACCTGCTTGGGGTAGATCTAAGGCAGGCTTGGATCATGGTGGCACTGGCAGACATATTTCTGGTTTCGGCGGCAGCAGCTACTTGTGGTCATCTCCTGTATGGGAATTTTTTTGTACATTACCAAGTCACAAATTGATGGCAAGGTGTAAGATCTGCAAACAGATAACTAGCCATGGGCATGCAGGCACCTAGGAGCTAGGTACTAACATGAAACTTGCTGGTCTGTAAGTTTAACCCCAACCTGACTAAGTTTCTAGTGGTGCAGTCACTGCCATGCTACTTAGTGAAATCCACTGCGTTTCGCCAACTGATCGCAGCGCACAGTATCCATGGTGAATAGCTAGCCACCATTATTTCTCAAAGAAAGTTGTCCTTGTTTGATGGCCATTTGAGCCTCTTCTTGTAAATGTCAATGTGCAGAAAGGTGCACAACACCCTCAATATGTGGAGCATAATTATGGGCAGGGGACAATACATTAGCTGTGATGGTCCACTGGGTTAATGTTTTGAGCATCAAAGGCCGCAGTCTAGAAACGCAGCAAGGCCTGGTGCCTTATAGTGCTGACATCACCTCACAGGTGCAGGACAGGCAGTTTCAACATCAGGCATGACCCATCCGCCTCCTTCAGTTCCTCAACACTGGACCCACCCCCAACTTCACCAAAACAAGCATTCATGGTTGTAAGGTGAAGCACATATTGAGTGGTACTTTTTCACATGCTAGACCATCAGATTGAGCAGCATTATATGATTACTGTATGCAGCAAACCACAGAGCCACAATGATCACTTTTAGAAGATAGTCCAGCTTTTTCAGCTGGCAAGCTAGAAAGTAGGTACACAGATAGTGTATCTCATATTTTTCTTGAAATTATGTCAATTTTCACTCATTCACTGTCACTAGACTACTTGCTTGGAAGGTGAAGCTCATATTGAGTGGCAGAGTTGTACATGCTGGAGCGTCAGTTTGAGCAGAATTATGAGTACTGTATGCAGCAAACCGCAGACACAGTGATCACTTTTGGAAGTGAATGCAGCTTTTTCATCTGGCAGCTAGGCCAGCCATGCTAATATTGCAACCCAAATTTTTCTGGAAATTTTGTCAATTGTCACTCTCACAACATAATGTTGATGTGATGTTTGCTCTAATACAAGGATAACAGGCAGGATCATCCAGGTTCTTCTCTGCCTCCCAAGTGGATCAAATAATCTTTTCCATTTCAGAAGGTTTTTTAGCTGCCAAGCCTGGCACATCTCCCTTTATCATCATCCTAAATAGCTACAACCACTGCCGCTACTCAGACATACAGTACATGTCCTGTGGCCTGTTCCTGTTGCAGAGTGCGATTGCTGGATGTGGCAGAGTCAAAACCAGATAGACAGTTGTATATAACAGGAACAAACTTTTAGTGAAACATGAGTGCAGTAAGAGAAGATCACCTCGCATGGTGAATAACAGATCTAGTTCAGCACACACCCTAACAAAACAGGATGTGTTTATCAACCAGCATAAAAACAACAAAAGTACAGAGTGTCTACAGATAAACATTTAGTAACAGCTACATCTAGTCATAAATGTGAACTGCAGTCAATCCAGCAAATATAGAGACAAAGCTGGCTATAACACCCCTTCTCAACAGCTAAGGCTTAGTCTGTTAGGCCCATCTTCTTTGAAATCCTCGAGTGTCTTTCAGCGGTCAGAGGCTTGGTAAGGATATCTGCTGTCATATCCTCAGTCGGGCAATAGAGTAACTCTATAGAAGTCCCTGCTCTTGAAGATCCCTCAGAAAGTGGTACTTCACATCAATGTGTTTGGTTCTCGAGCTCTTTCCATCTGTGCAAGTGCAAGACATCCTTGATTATCCTCAAAGATTCTCGTTGGTTTCATCTGTGGTTGACCCAAGTCTTTTAATAGTTGTCTCAACCATATGACTTCTTGACTTGCCTGTGCTGCTGCAACATACTCTGCTTCAGTAGATGATAGTGTAACAGAAAGTTGCTTTCTACTAGTCCAACAGATAGCACCTCCTGATAGAAGAAACAGGTACCCACTTGTAGATTTTCTGTCACTGATATTTCCGGCCCAATCGGCATCCACATATCCTGTCCGGGTGCTTTCGTCACTTGCTGGTAACTTTAGCTGGTAGTGTGAAGTCCCTTTAAGATAGCAAATAACTCGCTTCACAGCATTCCAGTCCATCTGACTTGGTGTTGAAGTCTTTCTACATAGGATTCCAACTGCTGCTGCAATGTCAGGCCTTGTAGCGGTGCTAATGTACAGCAATTTCCCTATTGCTTTCCTGTACTGAGTGTTAGTTGGTAGTGGTGTATCTTGGCTGTCTATCTTCTTCAGGTAGTTGGTTTCTGTAAAGGGAAGTGCTTGCCACAAACATTAATATTGTCTGCAGGCTACAAAACCTGCTTTCCAGGAAGGCTTTTGTTTAGAAGGGTGGAGATGGAATATGCTAATGAGACCTTCATGGTGATGGTAATCAGCTTCCCTTGTTCAAAGAGAGTTACCACTGAACAAGAGACATTAGAAGTCAGATGGGGGAGGTAGGTCATTACCCCTGGGCCAAGGATCGATTTTAAGTGTTAGAGCGCCATCCCAAGACTCATAAGAAGTATTGCATCTAAACTTACATTACAATACCAAGAGCCTGATTGGAGTGACAACATCTAGGTGGGCGGAGTTGTGGGCTATAAATATGATGGGCCAAAAGCCCTCTTTCTCTCTCTTCACCAGCCCCCTTGGACTGACCAGCCTCATCTAGACAAGCTCCATATACCACCAGAGCATAATAAGGCTTAAGTATAACTTTCTCTCTCTATCTCTCTATCCATCCATCCACCCATCATCCATCTATTATCTATCTATCTATCTATCTATCTATCTATCTATCTATCTATCTATCTATCTATCTACCATCTATCTATCAGTCACCTTCTATTAATCTGTATTACTACTGCTGTGTTCCTTACAGAAAGGGTCAGTTAGTAACTTGTCAGGGGTTGTGTGTGTGTGTATGTGTGTGTGTATGTAGCGATATCTGTAGGTTTTATATTCACCTGGGTAATTGGGTTCTGTACTTATTGTATTGCACTGTGTTAATACTGTTTTGTATTATTCTATAACCTAGTTCCATCATATTACAAGTGCATTAATAATAAACGTATTTTATTATTGATATTGTGGGGTAAATTATCGTACATGCAAACCAGTCAAGGAAACAGATAAGCAGATATACCTAAGGAGAAAGGAGGGAAACTGGGATCAGGGAAGAATAGTAATTATTAATAAGACCCAGATCTCTAACAGTTTCCATGGGAGATTTTACTGTTTTTGTGTCTTCCATTGCAAATGTCTCAATTATCTCTTGTATTTTGACTTTTGGTTCAGAAGAAAGCTGCCATCTTCCTCTCTCTCTCAATCTGAATGCCAAGATAATTATATACAGTACGTTGCCAAGATCTTTGGTCTCAAAATGCTGATTTAGGGTTTGGAGTATTTCTCCTTCATCCTCTTCTTGCTTGAAACAAATCAGAATATTGTCCACATAAATGAGTACATAGATCCACCTGTCTGCCAATTTCTTTGTGTATAAACAGGGGTCTGTTTTACTCCTCTGAAAGTCCTCATGTGTAAGCACTTCATTTATTCTCATATTCCATGCTCTGGCGGCTTGCTTTAGACCATATATACTCCGCTGTAGTTTGCATACTAGGTCTGGTCTTTGCTCATCTTTGAATCCTGGTGGTTGTTCCATGTAGATATCTTCTGCTAACTCGCCATCTAGAAACGCTCTTTTTACATCAAAGTGTCTTACTTGCATTTTCCTTATTGCAGCTACTGTTAGCAAAGTTCTTATTGTAGCATGTTTGACTACTGGCGCAAATGTCTCATCATAGTCCTCTCCATATTTTTGAGAATATCCCTTGGCTACGAGTCTTGCTTTGTATCGCTCCACTGTACCATCTGCATTGTATTTTACTTTGAAAGTCCATTTACAATCAATGGCTTTCCTTCCAGGTGCTAGTTCTGTAAATGTCCATGTTTTAGTGTCATGCATGGATTTTCTCTCTTCCTTTGCAGCCTTTATCCATTTACTGGCTTCCCCTTCTGAAAGCTGAGATATGTCTTCCCAAGTTGCAGGTTTCTTAGCACTGGCAGTGCTTACCTTGTATGAGAGACATACAGGTAGTTTACCTTTATTCTCTCTCATTGAGCGTCTTGGTTCTGTGTGTGAGCTTGGTTGTGTCTTTTCTTCAGTACTGATGGATTCTGCGCCCACTTCAACTGTTTGTTCAGAAGTTACAGATGTTGGCTGATCAGTGCCAGTTTTCTCTTCTGTTCTTACTTCCTCTGTTGTCATTACATTGTCTCTCAGATCTTCAACAAAAGTTATGCTGTTGCTAATGGTAACTTTGTCAGTTTTGGGATTTAGGATTCTGTAACCCTTAACATTGTCACTGTATCCAACAAATACGCCTTCAAATGCTCTGTTTTGAAGTTTGGTGTGTTTTTCTTCTGGAATGTAGATGAACGCCTTGCATCCAAAAGCTCTTAGATGTTTTACACTCGGCTTCTCATTGTGCCACAGTTCATATGGAGTTTTCTCCATTGTTCTAGAGAAGAGTCTGTTTTGCAAATAAGTGGCTGTCATTGCTGCTTCACCCCAATATTTTTGTGGTAATCCAGAGTCTGTCAGCATGCATCTGATCATTTCAGTCAGAGTTCTGTTCTTTCTTTCAGCTACCCCGTTTTGTTCTGGTGTGTAGTGTCTTTTGATGCTCTATTCCATTCTGCTTTAAGTACTCTTGTATTTTATGTCCTGTGAATTCACCTCCATTGTCACTCCGAAGTATGAGAGGTTTTCTCTGAAACTTGTTACTTGCCCTTATTACATAGTCCTGTAATTTTAGGTGCAACTCATCCAGCTGCTACCTACAGAAGTATTCTGACGACTCTGCAATAGTAGGCCTCATCACAGACGATGATGACAGGGAGTACAGAGAACTGAACCGTTTTTTTGTGGACTGGTGCCACCAGAACCACCAGAAGATTAACGCGGGGAAGACCAAGGAGATGGTGGTGGACTTCCGTAAAGGCAGATGCCCTCCAAAACCAGTGGACATCCTGGGGACGAGCATCAAGATTGTGAACACCTATAAGTACCTGAGTTTGCTCCTTAATAATAAGCTGGACTGGGCAGATCACATGGAGGTCATGTACAGGAAGGGCCACAGCAGGCTCTACCTGCTTAGGAAGCTGAGAGCCTTTGGAATCCGGGGGGAACTTCTTAGGACTTTCTTCAACTCGGTAGTGGCATCAGCCATCTTCTTTGGAGTGGCCTGCTGGGGGAGCAGTATATCAACCAGGGACAGAAATAAACTTGACAAGCTGATTAGAAGGGCCAGCTCTGTCCTGGGGAGCCCACTGGACCCAGTGCAGGTGGTGGGTGACAGAAGGATACTGTCCGTGGTGAGCTCCATACAGAAGAAGAAGTCCCATCCCATGCATGAGACTGTGATTGCGCTGGGCAGTACTGTTAGTGACCGACTGCTCCACCCTAGGTGTGAGAAGGAGCGCTATCGGAAGTCTTTCCTCCCCCACCGCGGTTAAGCTGTACAACCAACACCGAGCTAAGCGGAGATCATTACACACAGAGAACTGAAATATCTCTCTGCCTGTTATATCCCGCCCTCCTCCTCTGCTACTTCTTATCTGTCTGTCTGCTATTAATGTAATGCCTCTCACCTTGGAACATTCCTGTACATGTTGTATTTGTATTTGTATCTGCTTATCTTATCTTTGCTGCTGTAACACACTGAATTTCCCCATTGTGGGACTATTAAAGGACTATTATTATTATTATTATTATTATTATTATTATTAATTTGTCAAAAACTTCACTCTTGTGTTGCATTAGGTAAGTGACTGTGTATCTTTAATGTCACTATGTACCTGTTGCCTCCAGGTGTAGGCAGGGCCGGCGTTAGGGGGGGGGCAAACTGGGCAATTGCCCAGGGCCCCAACACCCATAGGGGCCCCATACTTTCCCTACTATTAGGACTCTTAATCGGCAGTAGATGAAAGCATCGGCAGATGCAGGGTGTGCTGGTCGCTTTGCCGGCACTTAGTTACTAGCTTCCCCCCTCCCCCCCATGCAGTGAGGCATCCAGCACATCGTAGTGTGCAGGGGGGAGTCTGCTGCGATGCTTTCACTACTGCCAGACAGAGCTGCACATGAGCTTCCTCCATTTCCAGTTCACCCAGCAATTCAGCCAAGTGTAAGTGTATGTTTTGTGTAAAATATGTATATTTAATATGTATATAATATGTATATATCTGTATATTTGTTTACAGTATGTGTGTTAGCACTGTATGATTGTAGACAGATATGTGTGTGTATATTGTATATGAATGTATATGTGTAAATATATGGTATATATGTAGGTACAGTGCTGGCCAAAAGTATTGGCACCCCTGCAATTCTGTCAGATAATACTCAATTTCTTCCAGAAAATGATTGCAATCACAAATGCTTTGGTAATAATATCTTCATTTATTTTGCTTGCAATGAAAAAACACAAAAGAGAATGAAAAAAAAAGTCAAATCATTGATCATTTTACACAAAACTCCAAAAATGGGCCGGACAAAAGTATTGGCACCCTCAGCCTAATACTTGGTAGCACAACCTTTAGGCAAAATAACTGCGAACAACCGCTTCCGGTAACCATCAATGAGTTTCTTACAATGCTCTGCTGGAATTTTAGACCATTCTTCCTGGGCAAATTTCTCCAGGTCCCTGAGATTTGAAGGGTGCCTTCTCCAAACTGCCATTTTGAGATCTCTCCACAGGTGTTCTATGGGATTCAGGTCTGGACTCATTGCTGGCCACTTTAGAAGTCTCCAGTGCTTTCTCTCAAACCATTTTCTAGTGCTTTTTGAAGTGTGTTTTGGGTCATTGTCCTGCTGGAAGACTCATGACCTCTGAGGGAGACCAAGCTTTCTCACACTGGGCCCTACATTATGCTGCAAAATTTGTTGGTAGTCTTCAGACTTCATAATGCCATGCACACGGTCAAGCAGTCCAGTGCCAGAGGCAGCAAAGCAACCCCAAAACATCAGGGAACCTCCGCCATGTTTGACTGTAGGGACTGTGTTCTTTTCTTTGAAGGCCTCTTTTTTTTCCTGTAAACTCTATGTTGATGCCTTTTCCCAAAAAGCTCTACTTTTGTCTCATCTGACCAGAGAACATTCTTCCAAAAAGTTTTTGGCTTTCTCAGGTAAGTTTTGGCAAACTCCAGCCTGGCTTTTTTATGTCTCTGGGTCAGAAGTGGGGTCTTCCTGGGTATCCTACCATAGAGTCCCTTTTCATTCAGACGCCGACGGATAGTACGGGTTGACACTGTTGTACCCTCGGACTGCAGGGCAGCTAGAACTTGTTTGGATGTTAGTCGAGGTTCTTTAGCCACCATCCGCACAATCTTTCGTTGAAATCTCTCGTCAATTTTTCTTTTCTGTCCACATCTAGGGAGGTTAGCCACAGTGCCATGGGCTTTAAACTTCTTGATGACACTGCGCACGGTAGACACAGGAACATTCAGGTCTTTGGAGATGGACTTGTAGCCTTGAGATTGCTCATGCTTCCTCACAATTTTGCTTCTCAAGGCCTCAGACAGTTCTTTGGTCTTCTTTCTTTTCTCCATGCTCAATGTGGTACACACAAGGACACAGGACAGAGGTTGAGTCAACTTTAATCCATTTCAACTGGCTGCAAGTGTGATTTAGTTATTGCCACCACCTGTTATGTGCCACAGGTAAGTAACAGGTGCTGTTAATTACACAAATTAGAGAAGCATCACATGATTTTTCAAAGGGTACCAATACTTTTGTCCACCCCCTTTTTTATGTTTGGTGTGGAATTATATCCAATTTGGCTTTTTGACAATTCTTTTTGTGGTTTTCCATTGAAGACAAATTAAATGAAGATATTATTACCAAAGCATTTGTGATTGCAATCATTTTCTGGAAGAAATTGAGTATTATCTGACAGAATTGCAGGGGTGCCAATACTTTTGGCCAGCACTGTATATACAGCATATTATTGTCTATCTATCTATGTTTTCTTCTGTACATGTGTACCATTATACATACTAGAATTGTATTGTATAGTGTGATGCTTAGTATATTGAGATGTTAAACAGGTTGTCCAGGAATTACTGTTTTCTGCAAGGAGGCCTGGGAAGGTGAAAAATAAGAAAGCGAATACTCACCTGTCCACGGTGTCTCCCACAGCTGTCCGGTCCAGCGGCGCCCGGGGGCTTGTTCTGGCAGAAGTCCTCGCCACACGTAACTGCTGAGGCCAATCAGCGGCCTAAGGAAAGGACACGGGACATCACAGGTGACATATGTGAATGACATCCAGGTTCCTTTCCTTAGGATGCTGAGGCGGCTGATAGGCCTCAGCGGTTACGTGTGGAGAGAACTGCCACTGGATCAAGCCCCCGGGCGCCGCTGGACCTGACAGGGGTGGGAGGACCAGGGACAGGTGAGTGTGGGTTTTATTTTTCACCTTCCCGGACAACCCCTTTAAGGATTAGCCCCAACACAACAAAATGCAGCTAAAAAGCACAGGAGATAAAAAGCAGCAAAAACACATTGTTTTTTTTTTTCCCACAGCGTTTTTCATTGAGCTTTTGATGCATTTTTCTCTGCACTTTCTTCCCCTATTACGGTAAATATATGTGGAAATTCCCACACGTTTCTGCAGCCGCCATAAACACTGTGTTTCACGTTACAGAAAAGCGGATTTTTTTGTTGCAGATTTTGTTGCTGTTTTTTGAGCCAAAGCCAGGAGTGGATTGAGCAGAAGGGAGAAGTGTAAGAAGCTTTCTAGATATTTCACAATCCTTTTATAGCCCTGCTTGGCTTTGGCTCAAAAAACTGAAGCAAAATCTGCAACAAAAAAAGCTGCATTTCCACAAAGTGGGGCCTCGGCCTTAAGGTCGGGGTCCCACGTGGCATAAGCGGTCATTTTACAGTCTCTGCAAAGTGTAGTCCTAGGAACAAACTACTTACTGCAGCATACTATTACAGTGCAGGGCAGGAAGAGGTTAATTGCTGGTTGGCGTTATGAGGGGGCATCTGCAAATAAAAGTGGGTAGTTGTGTTCTCAAGATGGGGAATGGAGTAACTCTGATCGTAGTGAAGTGTTTGGCGCTATGAGAGGAACATTATAAGTAAAAGCCGCTATTTGTGGATTATACTATGAGGACAGAGGGGAATCTGGCAGTAAGTGGCTGACGTGACAGTATTTAGTCCTGGTATAGCGGTCAGCGGGTGACGTGACAGTATTTAGTCCTGGTATAGCAGTCAGCAGGTGACGTGACAGTATTTAGTCCTGGTATAACGGTCAGCGGGTGACGTGACAGTATTTAGTCCTGGTATAGCGGTCAGCGGGTGACGTGACAGTATTTAGTCCTGGTATAGCGGTCAGCGGGTGACGTGACAGTATTTAGTCCTGGCGTAGCAGTCAGCGGGTGTCGTGACAGTATTTAGTCCTGGTATAGCGGTCAGCGGGTGACGTGACAGTATTTAGTCCTGGCGTAGCAGTCAGCGGGTGTCGTGACAGTATTTAGTCCTGGTATAGCGGTCAGCGGGTGACGTGACAGTATTTAGTCCTGGTATAGCAGTCAGCAGGTGACGTGACAGTATTTAGTCCTGGTATAGCGGTCAGCAGGTGACGTGACGGTATTTAGTCCTGGTATAGCAGTCAGCAGGTGACGTGACAGTATTTAGTAATGGTATAGCGGTCAGTGACTGACGTGACAGTATTAAGTAATGGTATAGCGGTCAGTGACTGACGTGACAGTATTTAGTCCTGGTATAGCGGTCAGCGGGTGACGTGACAGTATTTTGTCCTGGTATAGCAGTAAGTGGGTGACGTGACAGTATTTAGTCATGGTATAGCGGTCAGTGACTGACGTGACAGTATTTAGTCCTGGTATAGCGGTCAGCAGGTGACGTGACAGTATTTAGTCCTGGTATAGCGGTCAGCAGGTGACGTGACGGTATTTAGTCCTGGTATAGCAGTCAGCAGGTGACGTGACAGTATTTAGTAATGGTATAGCGGTCAGTGACTGACGTGACAGTATTAAGTAATGGTATAGCGGTCAGTGACTGACGTGACAGTATTCAGTCCTGGTATAGCGGTCAGCGGGTGACGTGATAGTATTTTGTCCTGGTATAGCAGTAAGTGGGTGACGTGACAGTATTTAGTCATGGTATAGCGGTCAGTGACTGACGTGACAGTATTTAGTCCTGGTATAGCGGTCAGAAGGTGACAGTATTTAGTCCTGGTATAGCGGTCAGCAGGTGACGTGATGGTATTTAGTCCTGGTATAGCAGTCAGCGGGTGACGTGACAGTATTTAGTCCTGGCGTAGCAGTCAGCGGGTGTCGTGACAGTATTTAGTCCTGGTATAGCGGTCAGTGGGTGACGTGACAGTATTTAGTCCTGGTATAGCAGTCAGCAGGTGACGTGACAGTATTTAGTCCTGGTATAGCGGTCAGCGGGTGACGTGACAGTATTTAGTCCTGGTATAGCAGTCAGCGGGTGACGTGACAGTATTTAGTCCTGGTATAGCGGTCAGTGGGTGATGTGACAGTATTTAGTCATGGTATAGCGGTCAGTGACTGACGTGACAGTATTTAGTCCTGGTATAGCGGTCAGCAGGTGACGTGACAGTATTTAGTCCTGGCGTAGCAGTCAGCGGGTGTCGTGACAGTATTTAGTCCTGGTATAGCGGTCAGCGGGTGACGTGACAGTATTTAGTCCTGGTATAGCAGTCAGCAGGTGACGTGACAGTATTTAGTCATGGTATAGCGGTCAGTGACTGACGTGACAGTATTAAGTAATGGTATAGCGGTCAGTGACTGACGTGACAGTATTTAGTCCTGGTATAGTGGTCAGCGGGTGACGTGACAGTATTTTGTCCTGGTATAGCAGTAAGTGGGTGACGTGACAGCATTTAGTCATGGTATAGCGGTCAGTGACTGACGTGACAGTATTTAGTCCTGGTATAGCGGTCAGCAGGTGACGTGACAGTATTTAGTCCTGGTATAGCGGTCAGCAGGTGACGTGACGGTATTTAGTCCTGGTATAGCAGTCAGCAGGTGACGTGACAGTATTTAGTAATGGTATAGCGGTCAGTGACTGACGTGACAGTATTAAGTAATGGTATAGCGGTCAGTGACTGACGTGACAGTATTCAGTCCTGGTATAGCGGTCAGCGGGTGACGTGACAGTATTTTGTCCTGGTATAGCAGTAAGTGGGTGACGTGACAGTATTTAGTCATGGTATAGCGGTCAGTGACTGACGTGACAGTATTTAGTCCTGGTATAGCGGTCAGCAGGTGACGTGACAGTATTTAGTCCTGGTATAGCGGTCAGCAGGTGACGTGATGGTATTTAGTCCTGGTATAGCAGTCAGCAGGTGACGTGACAGTATTTAGTCCTGGTATAGCGGTCAGCAGGTGACATGACAGTATTTAGTCCTGGTATAGTGGTCCTTTTTGATAATTCTGTATGTATATACATTTTTTTAATTGTGTGTTGGAAAAGGCATATGCCTTGTTACTAGTGCACCTGATTTATAAAGGGTCACAAGCAACTAGTTTGACTATGTAAAAAAATTTACAAACAAATGAAACAACCTGTGAAAGATCCTCAGTGCACCAACACCGTGTTGGCCCACACCTGAGAACTCTTTACTAAAAACCACACTCACCACCAGTGAGTGCTGGGTCCACAAGATAAATACAAGACAAGCTTTCTAAATTTTATATATTTATTAACCCCTAAATGGGTCGGTATTAACATCTAACACATGCAGTTCAGAACAGATATGCAGATATATGCAAGCATTAACAGTTACTAGTTACAATATACAGCGCATCAAATAAAAAGGGAATAAAGGTGAAATAATTACTTTACCACCCATATCCTTGATGTGGTTCTGTAGTCCAACACTCACACATGCTCTGGTATGTGTGAATAACCAGTGGAGGCTTCTAGCAGCATCACAGCATTCCAGCCTGCATGCTCATCACAGTATATCCCAGTAGTCTCTTAGTAGTCTCATCATAGTATTCTCTTGTAGTCTCAGCCCAGTCTCCTCCTCACTGACCTCTTACCTCATCTTTTATACCCTTGATTAGACCACCCAGAATAAGGTCACCGGCGACGGCAAGTCTGGTTGACTAACGCACTCAAGTCCAGATTCTTTGTAAGGAGATAGGATTAAGTGGAATGATACAATGCCTTCTATATGTTATAAACAATGTCTGATCAACAGCCCAGGCAGAACAATGCATGTGTATTTGATCACCCAGGGCTATGTAGGAATTCAATGGAGCCATTCTGGGATGGATACAAAGCCCTATTGTTCCATGGTTGCCACTACTGACAACATACATCTAGGATTAGAGCTGTGCACATTATGAGTAAATGGAATTAGGAGGGAGATACGATACCCAGAGATCAAAATACATCTTTGAGTTATAGCCATATTTAAGTGGAATCATCACACAACCCCTTTATGCTAAGGCCCTATGCTGCGGAAAAGACTGTGGCGGAAACGCATTGCGTTTTTTTTCTGCAGAGTTTTTCATTGCGATCTCAGAGTTTTCCTCTGTGGACTTTCTGTACCTATTAAACCTTTACGGAAAACACCAGCATTTATGAAGGTATAATTGACATGCTGTGAAAACGCAGCTTTTTCGCTGCAGATTTTTTTTTCTGCAATGTGTGTATGGGATTAGTCAGAATCCCCTCCACTTTGCAGGTACTGTAAAACGTTGCATTTTCACAATGTGGGGGGCCCCGGCTTTAAAGACCTTAGGAACATCTCTGTAAGCACTGCAGCACATCAAATTAACAGAATGTGACTATGTAGTAGGTACAGTATTTCAACATTTGGGGCCCCACTTTTAATTTTGCCCAGGGCCCCACTTTGTCTAAAACCGTCCCTGCCTTTAGTGAACCCTATCGGACCCCCACTGCTTTTTTAATAGGCAGTGGAGGTCTGGTAACGGGCGGCATAACGATCGTGGTCAAAGGGAGATGGAAATGGCTGGGGCCTCGCAGCACCGTGATAGAGATCAGGGAAAGCCTGATTCCCCGACTGCTATACATTTTGTTAATGGAAAGGGGTCTGGAATTATGTCAGCCCCTTTCCAATAGTGCTATTATTATACACTGGGGTCACCTCGGACCACAGAGTATAATATTCGGAGGCCCAGGAGAGGTGATTAAATATAACAAATACTTAAACTCACCTCTCCTGGGACTCTGATGGCTCACAACATCTTCTTCGGGGCTCTCCACCCTGTGACTGAGGTCATGTGTCCCAAATGTCACTGCTGGGCCTGTGATTGGGCCCCAGCAGTCACGTGGGGCATTCCGGTGTAATGATGTCAGCGCGCCCCATGTGACCTCTGAGGCCCAATCACAGGCCTGAAGAGGATGCTGAACACAGCCCGATGAAATGTTTGTTATTTCCAATCACCTCCCCTGGGCCTCCGATTATTATACTCTGGGATCTGAGGTGACCCCAGTGTATAATAATAGCACTAAAACGAATTGGAGTGCCAAACCTCATGAATATTCATTGAATTTTGTTGGTTTCACCTGAAGCGGCTTAAAGGGTCTCTTGGGAGCATTTTATACTATGTGGGGCCACTGTGAGAAGCATATTATACTGTGTGGGGCCACTGTGGAGCATATTATACTGTGTGGGGGCCACTGTGGATCATATTATACTGTGTGGGGCCACTGTTGAGCATATTATACTGTGTGGGGGGCCACTGTGTAGTATATTATACTGCGTGGAGGCTACGGTGAAGCATGTTACACTGTGTGGGGCCCCTTCATTATTTACATCACACATCTATTTTATATCAGACATGTGATTTTATCACACGCTGTAATTACATTGCACGGTCACTATAAAACAGATCACATTTAGAGATTAATGTATTGGCATTGGCTGTTAATATAGATCTAAGCTCCTCCCTCCTCAGGACCAAGGATGTCTTGACATCAATAGATAAGACAGATAACCTCCTAATTTCTTTTGTAAGTATTAAAGTTTTCTTTTTCATTTTCAGCCAGGACCCCTGTTTGATAAGGAATTCCTGATTACACACTTATGGGATTCCCATAAATTCCTAGGATCCTCAAATGACAATTGGTTGAGATAGAAATAATCTTTTATTACCTTCTCAAACGAATTACGACTTCAGCCTAAGAAAGCAGCTGATATTCCTCTTCCACTGAAGCTGAAAAAAAGAGTAGAAAGTATTATAGGAATCATTATCAGTTCATGGTTAGAAAAAGAAATAGTTTCATTGCAGCCATTTGCTAAAAGCAAAAAAGTTCATTTTATTTCTCATAAATGTACACTCAACATCCCATCTTGACAGAAAAAAAAACAGAAATGTAGATATGTTTGCAAATTTATTAAAAAAGAAAAACTGAAATATCACATGGTCATAAGTATTCAGACCCTTTGCTCAGTATTGAGTAGAAGCACCCTTTTGAGCTAGTACAGCCATGAGTCTTCTTGGGAATGATGCAATAAGTTTTTCACATTTGGATTTGGGGATCCTCTGCCATTCTTCCTTGCAGATACCTCTCCAGTTTCGTCAGGTTGGATGGTGAACGTTGGTGGACAGTCCTTTTCAGGTCTCTCCAGAGATGCTCAATTGGGTTGAGGTCAAGGCTCTGGCTGGGCAAATCAAGAATGGTCACAGAGTTGTTCGGAAGCCACTCCTTTGTTATTTTAGCTGTGTGCTTAGGGTCATTGTTTTGTTGGAAGGTGAACCTTTGGCCCATTCTGAGGTCCAGAGCACTCTGGAAGAGGTTTTCTTCATGAATATCTCTATACTTGGCCGCATTCTTCTTTCCTTCAATTGCAACCAGTTGTCCTGTCCCTACAGCTGAAAAACACCCCCATAGCATGATGCTGCCACCACCATGTTTCACTGTTGGGATTGTATTGGGCAGGTGATGAGCAGTGCCTGGTTTTCTCCACACATACCGCTTAGAATTAACGCCAAAAAGTTCAATCTTCGTCTCATCAGACCAGAGAATCTTATTTCTCATAGTCTGGAAGTCCTTCATGTGTTTTTTGGCAAACTCTATGCGGGCTTTCATATGTCTTGCACTGAGGAGAGACTTCCTTCGAGCCACTCTGTCATGAAGCCCCGACTGGTGGAGGGCTGCAGTGATAGTTGACTTTGTGGAACTTTCTCCCATCTCCCTACTGCATCTCTGGAGCTTAGTCACAGTGATCTTTGGATTCTTCTTTACCTTTCTCACCAAGGCTCTTCTCCCACGATTGCTCAGTTTGGCTGGACGGCCAGGACTAGGAAGAGTTCTGGTTGTCCCAAACTTCTTCCATTTAAGGATTATGGAGGCCACTGTGCTCTTAAGAACCTTGAGTGCTGCAGAAATTCTTTTGTAACCTTGGCCAGATCTGTGCCTTGCCACAATTCTGTCTCTGAGCTCCTTGGGCAGTTCCTTTGACCTCATGATTCTCATTTGCTCTGACATGCACTGTGAGCTGTGAGGTCTTATATAGACAGGTGTGTGCCTTTCCTAATCAAGTCTAATCAGTTTAATTAAACACAGTTGGATTCCAGTGAAGGAGTAGACCATCTCAAGGAGGATCAGAAGGAAATGGACAGCATGTGAGTTAAATATGATTGTCTGAATACTTATGACCATGTGATATTTCAGTTTTTCTTTTTTGAATAAATTTGCAAAAATATCTACATTTCTGTTTTTTTTCTGTCAAGATGGGGTGCTGAGTGTACATTAATGAGAAATAAAATGAACTTTTTTGCTTTTAGCAAATGGCTGCAATGAAACAAAGAGTTAAAAATTTAAAGGGGTCTGAATACTTTCCGTACCCACTGTATAAGTGTACACAACTCCTTGGAAATAATTGCATGGTATAAATAGAACATAATGGAATTGATAAAATTAAACAGATGCTGTATAGCACCAAAAGTTCAAATGTGTACTATAAACTCAAATCTGCACCATGTGCACAATATATAAAAGTAGTATGCAACACCAAGGAAGCAGTGGCACTGTATATTCATGGATGTATAATTAATTCCAATATAGCCATAGGCAACCTATGCCTTATATCTTGAAACTTTCATCCATCACTAACCAATTTGGCATATGCATTTTTGGTATATCTAGGAAATAGATCTGGTAGGTCTTTAGGAGTAAGTAATGTAAAATGTATCCAGCTCTCTTTTTATAATCAAATAAAAAGGATTACCCCATCTATAAGAAGCTCTGACCTCCTTAATTTTAACAAGTAGGGGTTCTGTTAGAAACGTCATGGAACAATTTAACTAAAATTTCTTCAAAAGTGATTGGACCAAAGGACCAAGCTAATCTCAAAATTGCTTCTTTATCCCCAAAATAATGAAGACAACATACACTGATGACTTTTGAGCAAAAGGCTAGCAATGTTTTGAACTTTTGACTTTCAGGCACCATATCTCACCATCCACTACAGCTTCAAAAATGAGACTACCATCATTTTATAGACAATCATCTTGGCTATCTCATACATAAATTTGACTTGCAACTATTTAGCATATGATTAGTTATGCAGAATCTTGCCATGTAACTGTATTGTTACTGTTTTGCTCTTAAAAATCTAAATTTAAATTTTTAATATTGTGTTAGTATTTTGTAAATCCACCTTTGGTTTTCAACACTGCCTGAATTCTTCTGGGCATGGTCTCGATCAGATTCAAGCATGTCTCGACCGAAATCTGATCCCAGGTCTATTCTACATGTTCCCAATGTGGGTGCATACTTGTCCACTCACTTGAGTACAAATACAGCTTTTTTTTTAAACTCTACCTACAGGTGTTTGATTGGGTTAACGTCTGGGGACTGTAGGGGCCAATCCAGCACCTCTACTTCATTGTCATTGAACCATTTCTTTGCTAATCTCGAAGTATGCTTCGAGTCGTTGTCCTGCTGCAACATTATGTCGTTCTTTTCATATTTATAGTACTCGAGTGTATGAAATAAGTCATCTTGTAGGATACTCACATATAGCTTAGCATTGAGACCACCATTGATCCTGGTCAAGTATCCACAGCCTTTGGCTGTGAAACAACCCCATATCATCAGGCTTCCTCCACCAAACTTGACAGTTCCTTCAATTTCTCTGTTAGCCCCCTTTTCCCTTGTTTCTTCCAGACCCATTTGCACCCATCAGAGCCCAGTCTATTGATTTTCGTCTCATTGCTCCAAATCACCCATTTCCAATCTTCTACTGTTCACTTTTTGCAAACTTGAGCCAACGCATATTATGACAATATTAAAGTCGAGGCTTCTTCACCTTTTTCTGGGCCACCATTCCAGACTTGTGACAACGCACGTGGCACGGTGCTTGCATGGATGTCTGTGATCTCACTATTACGAAGCACACAAGCCACCTCCACTGCCATGTTTGTTGTGTCAGAACTCATAGCTGTGATGAGCTGGTTTGTTTGCCTGGATATCCACTGCAGCTACACAGATCGGAGTTCCCCCAGCACAGGCTGAAGCTTCATGCAACAGAGAACAAGAAGGCAAGCACTCTCTTGCCAAACACCACTGCAACTGCAGTCAGGCCAGTAAACAGTAAACAGAGAATCCTATCTGAACCAACCTGGGGCAGGGTATGCAGGCCTAAATACACACATGGGAAGCTGCAATACTTTTTTCCAGTTTTATTTTGGTAGCTTCACAAAGCATGACTATAAGCACTTCTAATGAAACAACAGACCTACTGTATACAGAGGAGGGAAAGGAAATTGAGATTCTACATCTGCAATAGTAAAGAAAAAGGTAGTAATAGTAATCTAAATATACACATGTGGACAAAATTGTTGGTACCCCTCGTTTAATGAAAGAAAAACCCACAATGTTAACAGAAATAACTTGAATCTGACAAAAGTTGTAATATATAAAAATTCTATGAAAATGAACAAATGAAAGTCAGACATTGCTTTTCAACCATGCTTCAACAGAATTTTTTTAAAAAAGAAAACTCATAAAACAGGCCTGGACAGAAATGATGGTACCCTTAACTTAATATTTTGTTGCACAACCTTTTGAGGCAATCGCTGCAATCAAACGATTCCTGTAACTGTCAATGAGACTTCTGCACCTCTCAGTAGGTATTTTGGCCCACTTCTCATGAGCAGACTGAGACCAAGCTTTCTGACACTGGGCAGCACATTTCTCTCTAGAATCCCTTGATAGTCTTAAGATTTCATTGTACCCTGCACAGATTCAAGCCACCCTGTGCCAGATGCAGCAAAGCAGCCCCAGAACATAACAGAGCCTCCTCCATGTTTCACAGTAGGGACAGTGTTCTGTTCAAGATATGCTTCATTTTTCCATCTGTGAACATAGAGCTGATGTGCCTTGCCAAAAATTTCGATTTTTGTCTCATCTGTCCATAGGACATTCTCCCAGAAGCTTTGTGGCTTGTCAACATGTAGTTTGGCAAATTCCAGTCTGGCTTTTTTATGATTTGTTTTCAACAATGGTTGTCTCCCATGAAATCCACTTTGGCTCAAACAACAATGGATGGTGCGATCTGACACTCATGTTCCTTGAGCTTTGAAGTTCACCTTTAATCTCTTTAGAAGTTTTTCTGAGCTCTTTTGTTACCATTCGTATTATCCTTCTCTTTGATTTGTCATCAATTTTCCTCCTGCGGCCACATCCAGGGAGGTTGGCTACAGTCCCATGGACCTTAAATTTCTAAATAATATGTGCAACTGTAGTCACAGGAACATCAAGCTGCTTGAAGATGGTCTTATAACCTTTACCTTTAACATGCTTGTCTATAATTTTCTTTCTAAGCTCCCGAGACAACTCTTTCCTTCGCTTCCTCTGGTCCATGTTGAGTGTGGTACTCACCATGTCACCAAACAGCACAGTGAGTATCTGTAGCCCTATATACAGGCCCACTGACTGATTACAAGATGGTAGACACCTGTGATGCCAATTAGTGGACACACCTTGATTTAACATGTCCCTTTGGTCACATTATTTTCGGGGGTACCATCATTTCTGTCCAGTTCTGTATCATGATTTTTATTTTTAACCACTTCTATACCGCCCATAGAGTATATGGTTGGCTATTTCTGAAAGGACGTACCGGTACATCCAAGCAGAAATCAGCAGCTGCATGAGATCGTGCAGCTACTGAAATGGGGAGCCAGCTGTAACTTCAGCCGGAGCTCCCAGAGAGAAGACAGGGAAGGTTTATTACCTTCCGTGCCTTTCCGATCGCTGTGTATACAGCACTATGGGCGCCGCCATCTTGCGGCTCCCATTTGACCCGGCGGTCATGTGATGTGATCTGCAAGAGCTGCTGGGTCCTACAGGACCCAGATCAGCTCTATAGTATTGTGTAAGTAACATGCAGGAGGCTGTATTTCTCCTGCAACTGGGAATAAACGTACCAGCCCCTGTTACAGGAGAAATCAGCCTCCCCAAATAAAAAAACAGTGATCAGATGTCCCCAAAGGTCTACTATGACCTTATGGGGACACAATGTAAAAAAAAAACAATAAAAAAAAAATTAATAGAAAAGTAAAAAAAAAATGTAAATAAAATAATTAAAAAAATAAATAAAATAATACGCCAATAACACGCCCTTATTACAGGTTATAGCCCCACCCCCGACGACACCATAAAAAATAAAAATTACCATAACGGAGAGGAAAAACTATTTTAAAAAGTTTTTTAGTAGCACTTTGTGTTATTAAATTAAAAAAAAAAAAAAAATGACAATTGAAAAACGGACACGTTTTCCCTCCTATTTTGTTTATATTTTCCCAGATATAAAAAAAATGAAAACACATGGAAAAATAAAAACAACATACTAATAAAGCTCTATGTGACACCGAAAAAAGACGCAGAAATTAGTTGAATAACGCAAATGATAAAAATGTTATAGCCCTCAAAACCGCTCATACAAAAAACCCGAAAATGTGTCTGTTCTGGAAGGGGGGTAAAGTATATGGTATGGAAGTGGTTAAAAAAAATTCTGTTGAAGCATGGTTGAAAAGTAATGTCTGACTGTCATTTTTTCATTTTCATAGAATTTTTATATATTATTATTTTTGTCACATTCAAGTTAATTCTGCGACCATTGTGGGTTTTTCTTTCATTAAACGAGGGGTACCAACAATTTTGTCCACGTGTGTAGCTAAGTTTGTTGGGACTTTGTTGTAGCTTTTGTTGCAGAGTGGGGATCTAACAACTCCCAAGTGCAAGTGGGCACACTGCATTGCTATGTCACACCCCATCTCTCCACTTCTGCTTAAAAAAAGAGTTACGTTAATAATAGTATTAGTAATTTTTAATTAAATAAATTAGGTTTTGCAATTTCACATTTCGATCTCTATAACCTTTAAAGCACTAAGATGTTTTGGTTACTATGTTCTATAAACTAGGTATACAATGACTGTCATTTTTGGAATCATAGTTTATTAAGTTTTCATAAGAAAAAGAATAGATAGAGGCAACATTTAACTCAACAACCCAAAAGTGTGGTTCCAAAAATACAATCCAAATTTGGCCTCTCATCCATCTGTAGAACAAAACACAAGCCACATCATTTAAACAGAAGAATTCCACCAGAAGACATTGATACATTGATATTGAGCATTACTTTTATGCAGCACAAGGTATAACATAGTGTACATATTATTTAAGAAGATAACACAGGCATCTGTCACCCATAAAACATACTACAGACTAAATATTGTAGTTACATAGTTCACATTAATAGCAACATGGAATAGCACAAGTTTCAGTAGCATCTTAAATCAAAAGAAAATGTCAGAAGGTAAGAGCAGCAGATGCCAAACTCTGATTCCACTTGCTATTTAAATATTGCAACTTTTAGTTACCTTTTCTATTTTTAGGTTGACCTTTTGGGAGGGACATTTAGAATATGATATTTTATTTTCTAAATAACATTTTAATTTTTAAAGTTTTATTTTTAACTTTATTCATTTTCTATTTATATTTGGTTTTGTGTATGTTTTCTTGTATTTGCATGTGAAAAGAATTAACTGTGTGCAGTATTACAAAACTTTAATATGTAAAGATTTTTTTTGTTAAATGGAATTCTAGTATCTTCTTCGAATTTCCGTTGGTTGACCATACAATTAGAGAAATGGCTTTACATCTGATAAATGCCATTTCCAGACTATTCTAATAGCAATATGTTACAATAAATTGCAGTATAATTTTCATGCATATTAATTTTGGAATAATTATGAAGCATATTGCCTACAAAACTGCTGCATAATAGAGTGTACTAATTACAGAATAATTGAAGTGCATATTAACTGCTGAATACAATGTGGGTGCGGGCATTGTATTAAGAGTTTCCTGTCTCACTTAGCTTTCTCTCTGGTTAGAATATGTCCGTAGATATGCTGACAAAGAATGTGACCTCCACCGAACCTTTAAGTGAAAAGTTCTCAAGTATGAAACTAGAGATTACTAATGGAAAACAAGCACAAGACATTTATGTTTGTTTCAGTCTGACATCGGGTTTATTACAGTTTAGTGGTCTATAGCCCATATTAAATTAGATGTGTGAAAAGAGACTAGTCCTAGTCTGTTATAATCCATACACTCTTATCAATGAGACAGAGTCATCATTCATGTCATGACTTAAAGGTGTGGTGTCATCTTTATTTTTTTTTCTTGAGGATTGTTTGACTAGACAGCTTATGTAGAGACATGTCACCAATATGATCTAGACTAGCAATAATACATCCTTAAACATAAACTCTTACATATTATTTGCTGCCGCTTAAATTGAAATTGCGTTCTTGTGACCTGCTCCATATTCTCAAGGGGTTGTCCAAGACACTTGCTTTAAGTCAATAGGTCCTGCAAACAGGGCCAACAAAATAAAAAAATGTATTCACCTCTTCTATGTTTCCATATGCAGCTACTGTGTACAGGTCACTACTGATGTCCTGTTTGTGTGAGGTGACCACTGCAGTCAATCACAACCCACAGTGTTGACTTCTTCACAAATGGCATGTCATTACAGTCACATGTTGTTTGTGAAGAGGACACTGCTGAGGACTATGATCAACTGCAGCAGTTACCTCAAAAAAACACAGCGTCACTGATGTTAGCCAGAGGATCTGTATACATCAACCCCAACTGGAAACAGCTGAATGGGATGAGGGGAGCACATTTTTATTTTATTGGTCTACATTTTAAATGGTACTTGTATGTTACCTTATCACCCTAAATTTTCTGCTCTTAGAAGACGTAAGTTTTAATATACTTAGACGCTATAATAATACAGAAATAAGGTATATGTGACTTCAAGATTGACCATCACTATAAAAGTGGTTGCCCATCAGTTTTAGTAGCATCCTATAAAATAATAAAAAATAAGTAATACTCACTTTACTAATTCCCATTGATCCCATTCTTATGCTTTTCACATCCTCTAATGGACTCTGTACTTCCTACTCAATAAATAACATTATGTGCTACATATACAAGTGATTATTGCAGTCAACCACCTTATAAATACACATTACAAAATCAATGCAGTAAACTAGTATCCGTGGTGGCTCTGAGTCAGGATAATCTTGGTAAGCATAATCATAGAATAATAATAATAGGATAATCGTGAAAACTCACGTTGAATAAAGTCTACAGCCAACAAAAGGTGTGGAATTGAAGAAAAGATAGCTAAGTTATAGGAGGCATGCTTTATGGCTTTTACGGCCAGTGTACAGTAGGAAAGGAAAATTGGCACTGGTTGGCACTTATAATAGAGTCATTAATTGAGATGAGTGAACTGATTCCTCACAAGTCGGGTTCAAACAGAATATTCCAAATTGTTTGGTTTTTAACAAAACAAAAAAAAAAATGGCAATTCATCTCTGACAACTTTTGCACACTAAAAATACAGAATAGATAGGTGTCTTTTGAGTCAGTGATGTTCTGGTGCCACCTAACAGACTCTTAGCCAATAGTCGGTTGTAGGTGGACACCTTACAGTGCTGATGTCGTATAAGATATATAAGGTTGTGTGGGCTGAAACATGAGGCATATAAGTAATGGTGGAGGTAGGGGATGGATGTGTTATTCATCACTGCATGATCCAAAGCAATTACTTTATTTTCTTCAGCAATACACAGCAATTAGTGCTGCAATACTTACAATAGAACTAGACAATCTTTGGCTGAGGCCCCACATTGCAGAAATGCAGCTTATTTTGTAACATATTTTGCTGGTGTTTTTTGAGCCAAAGCCAGGAGTGTATTGAACAGAAGAGAGATACTGTATATAAGTGCCTCTTTGATAATTTCCATTCTTTCTGTAGTCACTACTAGGTTGGTACAAAAAACGCAGCATAATCTGCAACAAAAGCAGCATTTCCACAACTTGGGCCTCAGATAAATCATTTACAGGCAGATTAGTGATAGAAATCAAAGATAAGAGTGAGGGATAATATCTGTGCTGTGTGAGCCTGATTGTAGCAGTAATACAGACAGACAAGGGACAGTTAAGCCTTTCATTGGCAGTAATCTAATTTTGTCTGTTTTGCAATAGAGCAGTTTGATCAGTCCACAGATTGTTTAATAGTTTTTACTGACAAAGTTAGTCCTGTTAGTGAAAAATCTTTTCTTAAGTGTTTTTGGGCAAGAGTTTAAATTTGTTTTGTTAAATATATGCAAACTGCTATTCTAAAAAAAACACTGATTCTGCCTGTGCTAATCTGAAAAAAAAATCTCTGTTATTAAGCCTAAGGCCCCATGTAGCGGGCCACAGCAAAAAAGCGCTGCGGGAAAAACTGCAGTGGCAACACATCACAATTTTTCCCACAGCGTTTTTCACAGAAAGTCCACAGAGGTTTCCTTTGCGGACTTTCTGGTTCCATTATACCTATAGGGAAACCTCCGACGTTGACATGCTGGGATTTCCAAAACTGCAATGGTTTTGCAAATCACAGCGTTTCTATTGTGCGTATTTTACTCCAATGTGTGGATGGGATTCACTTTGCAATGACTGTAAAACGCTGCAGTTTTTTCTGCAGTGTTTCCGCCGCAGCCAAACCATGGCATTTAAATCACTTGGGGCCCCGGCTTTAAGGTTTTTTTTTTTTGCTCACCCAATAAACAGTCTCGCAGCCTGCGCTAATATGAAAAAATCTCTGTTATTTATGGGGTTTTTTGCTCACCTAATAAACAGTGTGACAGAGCCTGCTAAACTGAAAAAATCTCAGTTTGTTAAGCTGAGGCCCTATGTTGTGGAAACACAGCTTTTTTTGTTGCAGATTTTGCTAAGTTTTTTTGAACCAAAGCCATGAGTGGATTGAGCAGAAGGTAGAATTACACATACTCCCAACATATTACCCATTCCTTTTGTAGCCATTCTTGGCTTTGGCCCAAAAAACTGTAGCAAAATCTGCAACATAAAAAACCTGCGTTTCCGCAACATGGAGCCTCAGCCTGTGCTATTCTGAAAAAAATCTCGTTTTTTTAAGGGGTTTTTTGTTGCTCACCCAATAAAAAAATCTCCCTTTGTTAAGGGATTTTTTTTCTGCCAAACTGCCATCATTGTATTGGCAAAAAAGACAAACAAGCTCACTGACACAGTTTTAGTCTAATAGTCACTGACCAGGTCACCTCCTCTTCCTCTATTTTAACAAATCATTTATTTCAGGGCCTTTCTGGACAGTCAACCATGTTTCCTTCAGCTTCATCACTGACACAACTTTTATGCATTTTAACATTTAAAATTTAAAATGTTAAAATGCTGGGGGATAAGGTGCTTGCTGTCATATTTTAGACACATGTGGCAGTTATATTGCAAAAAACAATGGTTTTGTAGAAAAATTAGCCCATGTCTAGAATTAACCCCTTCCCACACCTTGATGTAATGGTACATAATGGAAATGTTTGCCTTAACGAAGCTGAGCGGGTGACATCGAGAGCAGGTAAGAACAGGGGCGCTCCTCTAATGAGGCGAAGTGAGGTGGCCGCCTCAGACGGCACTATCCGTCACTGTCTGGGGGCGGCATTTTTACTATTTATTTAATGTAAACCAGCTCTGGCCTGGTTTACGAGACCTCGGCATGTCAGCGCAGGCGGCAATACAATGACGTCATCGCGCCTCCTACGCTGAGACGCAGACGTCGCGAACAAGAAGAGGAGGTGGCGTCTCCATCAAGGCATCGCAGGTAGGTGCGGATAACTTTTTTTTTTATTTATAAATAGGCCGTAACTTGCTGGAGTAGCCTCAGCAGGTAACGGCCTATTTATTTACCTACCCCGCGTCTGCTCATGGCCGCCTCCACTTCCCCTTCTGCTATGGGTCACAGAAGGCGAAGTGGATGCCACTGTGACCAGCCGCGTGCATCGGTTACCATTGCTACTCACCTCCTGCGATCCGATGTTACTCCGAGCAGGCTTGGGCCCTCTGGTGACGTCATCAGGTCGCGTCGCCGGCCTGATCACATGACGTGTGTGCGCAATTAAACAGGGCCGAAAGCTACAGGGATTGCACCGGTGTCCAGGAAAGGTAAGTAATACTGGTTTTTATGTTTGTCACCTCCCCTGGGTCTCCGATCATTATACTATAATAATAGTTCATGGGTGGACCACTATGGGGCATAATACCATTTGCAGGGGCCACTGTGGAGCATAATACTATGTGCAGGGGCCACTGTGGAGCATAATACCATGTACAGGGGCCACTGTGGAGCATAATACCGTGTACAGGGGCCACTGTGGAGCATAATACCGTGTGCAGGGGCCACTATGAAGCATAATACCAGTGCAGGGGCCACTATGGAGCATAATACCGTGTGCAGTGGCCACTGCGGGGCATAATACCGTGTGCAGGGGCCACTATAGAGCATAATACCGTGTGCAGGGGCCACTATGGAGCATAATACTGTGTGCAGGGGTCGCTGCAAGGCGTAATACAGTGTTCAGGGGCCACTATGGAGCATAATACCGTGTGCAGGGGCCACTGCGAGGCATAATAGCGTGTGCAGGGACCGCTGCGGGCTGTAATACTGTGTGCAGGGGCTGCTGTGGAACATTATAGTGTGTGTAAGTGGGGCACTATAAACAGGGCTATGGTGCCTGTTTATATCATACGCTGTCTGTTTATAGTAACTGTGTGATGTAATTACAGCCTTGTCACATAGACGTGTATAGGACGAGGCTGTAGTTACATTACATGGCCGCTATGAGATGAATGACACTATGTAAACAGAGAATCGGTCACGGCGCTTACACAGGTACCTCAGTTCATTCAAACAGCTGATCAGTAGGGGTCCTGGGTTTTTGAGCCCCACTGATTAGTTTATTAATGACCTGGAAAACCTTTTAATTAGTTAACACCTGGGACATTATTAATAAGGGGCACTATTTATACAGGGTGCACACGGACATTATTAATATAAAGATGTACTTGGGGGTATTATTCATTATGGGGTGTTATATCATATATTTTATAATTGGGGTAGCAGCAGGATGGATGTGCAGGTGAGGACAGTGTGGGTTGGATGCCTGGAAAAGTGAGGAGCCAAAGATGTCTCTGTTTCAAACTTTAGTCACAGCTGGAATAAGTGGTCATGGCGGTCCAAAGGGAAGAGACGAGAAATGTGAAGGATTAGTCAGAGACGTCACTTGTAAGTCACAAAATGTTACTGCCCTGTATTCACCTAAATGATAGAGGATAAATACCTGATTGATGGGGGTCAGTCTTGTGGGACTCCCACTGAGCCTGATAATTGTTTTTTTTCCCTCCACTGGGTGGGAATTCAGCCTGACCGCAGTCAGGCTGAATATAGGCGTGTTGCTTGGTGGATGGACGAACCCGCGTGGCTCTCATTCACTTCGATGGGAGTGCCGAAGATATCTGAAGTCCAGTACTCAGCTATCTGCGGCGCTTATATTATAGAGAATGAGGGCCACGAGGGCTCGTCCATCCACCAAACAGAAGATGTGTGAAGTTATTGTCATTGTTAATACTGTGTTGTTGATTTTGATACTGAAGTAATGCAGTAAGAAGAATTCTTAAAAACTGTTTTATAACTTTGTGTATTGTATATATATTGTATATAGTCCGCCTCAGGCAGCAAAGAGGCTAGGTTCACCACTGGGTAAGAAACAGCTGATACCCATGTGTTACACCTTAGATCTTTAGATGTTGCAATTATGAGCCTGCAACACCGAGTTTGATTGCGCCCCCTTACTTGTGTTACAGGCTTATTGTTTTTTGGGAGACAATTTTTTGGCTGTGAGCCTAGTTGAAAAGTGATGAACAATTCGCTTTTCAAAAAAAAAAAAAAAGTGGAATGTGATAGTGGACCAGGACCCTGAACATGTCTGCTTAAGTGGCAACAGTGGTGGTAGCTGTGGCAACATATGTTGCAAAACAGTAGGGCATAATATGATGGACAAGGCTGCAGGACATGTATGTCTGAGTGGTGGTAGCTTTGGTAACTTGTGAGGCAGTGCGGCAGTGCATAATATGATGGACCAAGTCACAGGACATGTCTGCCTGAGTGTTGGTAGTAAGTAGGCAGCTATGGCAACATGTGTGGCAGTGCAGCAAGACATGATATGATGGACCATGCTGTAGGACATGTCTTTCTGAGCGGTGGCAACATGTGTGGACATGCGTTAGGGTGCAATATGATGGACCAAGCTCCTGGACATATTTGACTGAGTGGTAGCAGTGGTGGTAGCTGTGGCAGTATTTGTAGAAGTGCGGAAGGGCCTAATATAAGGGACCAGGCCGCAGGACATGTCTGCTTGAGTGGCGACAGTGGTGGTAGTTGTGGCAACTTATGTGGCAGTGCGTCAGGACGTAGTATGATGGACCAGGCCACAGGACATGTCTGCCTGAGTGGTGGCTGCGTGGCAACATGTGTGGAAATGCGTTAGGGTGCAATATGATAGACCAGGCCATAGGACATGTCTGCCTGAGTGGTGGCAGTGGTGGTAGCTGTGACAACAAATGTGGCAGTGCAGCAGGGAGTAATATGATGGACCATGCCACTGGACATATCTGACTGAGTGGTAGCAGTGGTGGTATCTGTGGCAATATTTGTGTAAGTATGGAAGGGCCTAATATGATGGGCCAGGTGCAGCACATGTCTACATTAGTCTCAAATAGTGTATAGGCAGCACACAGGTTGTCAGAACATGATGGCACATTCTGTGTCAGGCTGACCACTTCCCCACAAGATCACGTAGACTAGTGGAAGTAGAACCGCACTCCAAAAATGGTTATGCTTCTTAATCCAATTTTAATGCTGTACATAAATACAACATTTCAGGATATCACCCTTCGTCAGGCAATTATAAATATAAATATAAAGCGTAAAGAATGTGCATGGTAGCCCGGTCGGTCGGATCTGTGGAGACCTTAGTGGAGACATATACAGACAACAGGTCATGAGATAAGGTCCATAAAGGTAAACTCCAGGGAAATAGGGCTGGTGAGCCTTCTACATGTGTTACTGCAGGTTCCATGAGAACGCATAAGTGTCAGCCCTGGTACCACATACAGGAGACCTGGCACTGCAAACTGAAAAATATATGGTTCGTCATCTTCCAGATACTGTACTGAGCTTGGCTGCTGCTTCTTTTACTCCTCCTGACACTTGCAGCACTGGCAGGGGAGATAAAGCAGTGGCTGAGTGGGGTGGACTGGGAACAGGCAGAGGCCATCTGGGTATGCGTGCAACTGGCAGTTGCAGTGGTCTCCCTAAATGCTGCAGCAAGTTGGGTATACAGCCTGTCTTTATAATATTCTATTTTTATTTCCCTTTGTGAAGCAGGGCAGAATTCCTCCATTTCTCTTTATAGTGAGGGTCTACAAGAACTGCCATCCAGTACTCAACTCTCTGATTGATGTTAATAATACGCTTGCTGCTGTATAAGCAGAAGAGTATACATTCTGCCATGTTTTCCAGTATATGCGCAGACATGGGGCCTGTTATGGTTGGTGTTAGTGGCCAGCATGGTCCTTGTCATCATCATCATCATCATCATCTTGAAACAGATAAGCGTCAGCTTCCTCCCCTGGTTGTGCCTGTTTATGACCCTTGCCCTCTGGTTCACTCAAGTGAGACGATTTATGATACATAGACTTCCACTTTCATAAAGCAGAAAATTAACTCTTTAATGGCATTAAAATAGCAGCTGATCAGCAGTATATAGTGAAGGAGGGATTCTGTGGGGGAGACTGTGGCACAAAAGGGGGCATGATTACTATGTGGGTGGTACTGACAGGAGATAGGAATGATGGGAAATTTGTGTGCGTAGACATGATGTGAAATCTTCATGGAGGTCTGGGTACAGATACAAAAGGAATGGGTAATGTGAATGCTGCTAAAATGTATGGATGGAATGCTGCTGCTGGTTGTGAGGAGAAGTTGTACAAGGGAGCCTAAGTTGAACTATTACAGCAGGGTCCGTGTGCCTTAAGTTACGCCCTTGTACATGAATACTGTATGACACTATTTGGATGCGGTATAACACTATTTATGTAGACACTAATTATCTGAATACTAAAGGCAAAATTTATAAAATCGGATTTTTGAGTTGACCAATATAGACTTATTGATTCACAAATGACCCACTTGACATTTTTGATGAATATGTCCTGTGTGGGCAGTAATAACAACTGATACCATGAAAAGTGGGCGTGTACATGTCCTAGGTACATGGAGATGGCCATCTGGTGGGACAACCATGCTTTGTCATTTTCTGGAGCAATATAATGCAATGAAATAATATATTTATTATTTCTGCAGGCAGAAACCTTGTAATATTAAATATGTATGGCCATTGGTAACAAAGCAAATAGTTTTTAACCATTTTGTGAACTAATTGTAGTGTCATATACTGTACATTTCAGTATATAACATAGTTGAGAAATCTAAATTCTGCCCATAAGATATTCATAACATCCAGTCTAGTCTTTTCAGCTAATGCCTCAAAATTTAAACACTTCTTAGAACTGTAAACTTGATTCATATATAGGTTTTTCCTTATTAAAAATCATTACATAATATCCACTAGTAAAGTAACATGGACATGAAATCAATGGAAGTTTGATGATTTATATCAGCAATTATGATTTTCTTCTAGCCACATTCGCGTTTACAGGAACTACAAAGGATTTCACTCTGCAAAGTGGATTTCAAAGTGTGTAAAAAAGAAATATGCCTTCACTTAAGGGAGATTTATTGTCAAATATAAGTATTGTGTGTTTGGTGATCTGTAAGTCGCACATTGTTTGTTTTGTTTGGTTACATATTTATTTGAATTCCGATTTATTGAATTTTTAGAGTTGTCATAGGTAACATCCAGAATTCTAAATGGTTACAGTAAAAGCAGATGTTTTCAATATATACAACATGGACCACATTGGTAATTGCCAAAGTAGATAATTGATAACAATTTACGTCAATGGAACTGAACTTGCAGTATCTATGTTTACTGAGCTCTGCACAGTGTATGGAGATGTATAGTTTAGGCACACTGCAGCTCCAACAAACAGTTGATTTCAGGGATACTAAGGATAGGGCATGAAATGTAAAGTTGAGAAGAAATTCCTTTAAAGCCAATATGTAAAATGTAAAATGCTTCCCACAATGTTTTCAGAGAACACTGCAGCATCCAAAAGAAACTAAAGTATGTTTAAAAAGGACCCTTCTATCTTGGGTCACACATGTTAGATCATACCTACTGTTATTTAACCACTTGGCCATGGTCAATAGCATCTGCTGTATAAAGGGATTTGTGATCCTTTGCACATATTTGGTATTGCCGAATCCCTAAATACTATTAAATTACCATGCTATTTAACTCATACAATATACAACTTAAACATTTTTTCTGTTGCTCATCCCTCCTTCTAAAAAACATAATATAAAGCAATCAAAAAGACATAAAAACCCCAGAATAGTACCAATGAAACATCAAGTCATTCATTCTGCAGGACAAAAAGTTTTGGCTGTGATTTGTTTTAAAGTTTTTTTTCAGTAAAAATGTTCAAAGCATTAAAACACCTATACATACTGGGTATCACCATAATTGTACAGAACTGCAGAATAAAGTTTACATATTATATATCGCCCAATTTATAATGCAAGAAAAGGTCTGATTGCATTTTTTCCATTCCTCCTCATAAACAGTTAATAAAAGTTAATCAAAAAGTTATATATAACCGTCAATGGTACCACTGAAAAGTACAACTCATGCTGAAAGAAGCATAAAGTATAAGCCAACAATCAGATATGTCAATGAAAAAGTAAAAACTCTAGGAAGGCAATAATTAAAAAAAAAAAAAAAACAAAGTCTTGATCATTAAGGCCAAAATAGCCCCCAAAATAATCTCCAGATAACCAGAATTTGATTCTTGCATCTTTCTACCACTTCCCTTGCTCTGACAGCCCCACTGTCTAAAAAAGTGTCAGAGACTGAATTGCACCACAGTACATCAAAAAATCAGCAAGTTAAAGCTCATTTTTGACCATGTTTTGGCCTCATCTATCTATACGGGCCTATGCATTTTTTGCAGCAAAACAAAAGAATGTATTACTTGAGAGAAACTGTGGTAAACTAAAGAAAATAGGGGATTAAGTATCAGCTGCTTGCTTTACAGTTCTTTTACCGAAGATGAACCCAATGACGCTACAAACTCCAACCTATAGTGTTGGTGAATGTAGACCAGAAAGTGGCTTGATTAGTAGGAACAAGGAGTTGGGACTCCCATTCCTGTGATAGATGGTGGTCCCAGCAGTGGGGTCTAGAGCAATCAGAAATGTATCACCTATTCTGTGACATAAGCCCTTTAATGCTAGTTATAAAACATTAGCTTGATAAAAAAAAAGTTTTAAAACTATGTTTGCCTCTTTTTAGTAGAGTGTGGACTGTGTCTTATTATGTCTGTATTTGTAGTACAATCTAGATGTACTTATCTTGTGTACTACAACTTGATTTAGCAGTTCAAAAACAACATATGAAGGGATAATTGAGGACAATCTGAATATCTGAAATAATAAAGAAGGCATTCTTAACTTTGGTTGAAGTCTGTTGTGAGTGTCTCATTTTTACTAACAATTACATTTGAAAACTAGTGAAGTTAAACTAATGATGCCTGGTCAAATGGCTGTGCGCAGTCAAATGAGCCAACAGCAAAACAGACGGAAGCACAGTATGCAGTATGACTAGTTGAATATTTTTATTAAGAGGTTTTTTGACTAGATGTTAAGCCTATGTATTTGGCTCTTTGTACAGGATATTCATGATGCTAGCAAACTATTGCCCACGCAGCGCACAGTTGATAATTAAGACCAACGGTAGCTACTGTAATTCTAACAACTCAGCCGGCCATTACCTATTGAAGAGTGGTTAGCAGCTGCTATCCTTCTCCATTTGGCACTTGCTTGCTCTATTTACTTCTTGTTGATAATGAAAAGCTAGTGTTTTGCCTTAAATGAAAGAGTATTATGACATTTGGTGATGTTTCACTAGACAATGGGGTTTATTTATCATCAGGAATTAAAGCAAAAAAAGGTGCAAGTAGCTTAATAAATATTTCCTAGTAGCTTTTACCTTACTTTATAGACACAGTTTAGGCTGGTTTCACACTAACTGAGTCTTAAATAACTCAGTCACGTGAGAGCCAAATTTACTGGTTTGTACACTATGCAGAGAGATGGACTCCTAGCACTATAGTTACCTGTGAAGCTAGGAGTCCCTAAATCTGACTCTCACACAGATTGAGTCTCATGTCCGAGACTTGGTTAGCATGGAAACAGCCTCAAAGGGCCGTGTGGAATTTCCTGGAGTAGGCATTGTTATAAAATAAAAGAATAATTAATACTTATCACATTCAATCCCCTGCTTGTCCAGTGTCTCTTCAGTGATCCACACCAGTCCTACAATGATTCTTCTGAAGCAGCAGGCAGTCACTGGCCTAATTAGTGATGCTTGCATGTAAGCACAAAACTGTTGAGACTAGTGATTGAAGTGGTTATGCAAATGATATATGTGACATAATATCTTCAGGACCAGTAGGGACCACTGAAGCCATGAGGAATTTAATAGGTTGAATGTTAATTATTTTTATACCATATTCTTAGCTATGTTTTGGAAAACCCAGGACAAACCCTTAGTTCTTAGAACTTCATAAAATTTTAACTTTCTCAGATTTTGAATTAACACAGCAGGACTATAATTTAATAGGTGGCAAGTCACAAACCATGGTAAATAGGGATGGGTGAACTGATTTGTCACAAACTGAGTTTGAACAGAATATTCCAAATTGTTCAGTTTTTAATAACCCCCATGTGTTGAGCAGGAAATACAGAAGAGACATGTGTATGAGTAACTATGTGATGTTCTGACACCATCTGACACCAGCTGACAGCCTCTTAACCAATAGACAGTAGTAGGTGGACACCTTTTAGTGCTGAAGTCATATACACTATCTAAGGTGCTGTATGCTGGAACACAAGTCATTACAGTAATGATGGAGAGAGAGCGTAGGGTCTGTGTTTCATCTCATTGCATCATATAGAGCACTCTGTTATGAAAAACAATATTTAGGAATAGGAGGAGAATTTAGTCAGATATAAGCAATTACAAGTGGATTAGTGATAGAAATCATAGATAGGAACAAGGGAGCATATCTGTTCTGCTGTATACAGAGTGTTTAAAGATTTTTTTTATGACAGTCCTGCAGTTCCTGCTAGTGAAAAATCTTTTGTTAAGGATTTTTGGACAAGAGTTTTTTTTTTTTTTCATTGAACACAAACTTCTGTTCTATCAGCAAAGCTTTGATTCCGCCTGCACAAATCGAAAAAAAATGTTATTTAAGCACTTTTTTTGTTCACTCAATATACAATCTAACAGCCTGTGCTAATTTGAAAAAAAAAATGTGTTAGTTAATGTTTTTTTTTCTGCTTTTCTCACCAATAGACAGTGTGATGGAGTGTTAATCTGAAAAAATGTTTGCTTCTTAAACTTTTTTTTTTGTATCTACTCATATATACAGTATTGCAGCCTGTGCTCATTGAGAAACAAATCCATTATTCATTATTTTTGCGCTAATCTAAAAAAAAAAGACATACACTTGGAGCACTTGTTTTGAAAAAAAAAAGCATACACACACAGTCAGAATTGTTGACAATTACTATTATAATTAAGCAATGTGCAGTAAATAAAATGACTGGAAAAAACTGGGCATTGAATATGCCAAATGGTGGATCATGAAGAAACATGTATGCAAGTACTAGCAATAAGAATGTGGGTGGCAGCAGCAACTACTACTGGCTGCCACTACTTCTGGTTTTACTGGCACCGCCAGTAGCTGCAGGATTTTTGTACTCCCTGATAATCATCATCTCTTGCAGACAAGTCCATCAAATTATTCCATGCCGTACTGGCACTCATATTGCTACAGCTTCTAACACTGCTTCCACTCAGCCAGACATGTCCTGCAACCTGGTCCATCATATTATTCTATGCCATACTGCCAACCATGTTGCCACAGCTAAAACCAGTACCACCACTCAGCCAGACATGTCCTGCAGCCTGATTCATCATATTATTCCATGCCTTACTGCCAAAAATGTTGCCACGGCTAACACTAGTGCCACCACTGAGCCAGACATGTCCTGTAGCTTGATCCATCATATTATTCCATATTGCACAGCCACTCATGTGGCCACAACTAAAACCAGTGCCTCCACATAGGCAGACATGTCCTGATGCCTGGCCCATCATATTAATACATACTTTACTGCCTGATGCTCATGCTGCCACAACTACCATCACTGCCACCACTCAGCCAGACATGTTCTGCAACTTAGTCCATCATTTCTTTCCATGTCGCACTGCCACTCATGTTGCCACAGTAAACAGCATTCAGCCAACCATGTACTGCGGTCTGGTCTGTCACATTCCACTATACCACACTATTGGTGCCACAGTAGCATCAAAAAACAAAACCATTTTGATTTCACAACTGCTCCCACAGAGGAATAATTTTTGGTGGCTTTATGTTTAAAAGCCAATTCTTCATCAATTTTCAATTTGTCTCCCAAATAACAACAAGCTGAAACGAATTGGGACCTGAGCCACCTAAACCTGAAAAGAAACTAATCTTGAGAGGTTCACCCATCTCTAATGGTAAACCAAAACCAGTAGCTTGGGACCAGAAGACTACAACAAGTATGTCACTACAGCAAATTTTGGAAACTACTTCAACTTATTAAAGACCTAAAGGATGTGGCCAATTTTGGGGCTTAAAGGGAGTCTGTCAGCTCCCATATTATTATTATTATAATATAAACAAGGTACAATGCCATGTAGGATTTAAACACACTGTGAAAATTCATTCCTGACATGCCAAGAATCTTTACTGTAGCATATAAATGAGGTGCTCGTGTCAGGAATATCAGTTCAACTATTGTTGCTTAAGGTTACTGTGCTGCCCTGGGAAGCTTCTGCAATGTCACAGTTCTCTGGGCATATCCAGGTAGCAGCTGAAGAGGCATGTTTAAACTTCCTCCTCAGCTAGGTGCCTGCAATTGGTTGTACCTTGTCTGGTTTTCATACCTGATTCTTTGTGCTGCACAGCTTTATACTGACCTCTAGTATCTGGCCCTTACCAGAAAACCGCTTGTCTCCTGATTATGACTCTGACGTGACCTCTAGGAACTGACTAATGACCTAGATGTTCACTCTCATGATGTATCCTCCTGATTCTGATCGGCCTTGTAAATTTATTGTGGTTTCTGGTTTGATTTCTGATTGTGGAGTGTTTATATCTAGTATGGTTTCTGTGGTGATAACTTGGACCCCAAATTCAACACAAGTCCATCTGACTTCACAACTGGTGCTGGTGAAGCTGTTTTCTGGATTTTGTGGCAATTACGTTTTGGGCTTTGGTACTTCTCCAGATTTACTTCATGGGTATGGAGTGGAAAAACTCTCTTTCCCCCTTTCTCTTCAACCATTTCCTGCCTACTTGGATTCCTCTGCGATCCTCTATCTTTACTTTTCTTGTGATAGCTTCTGTTTACCTGCCTTCTTAATAAAATTCATTTGAGCATAAATTACAGAATTTCTTATATTTCTTCAGATACCAGTCACCTTTAATGGATATAATTCCATCATATTTTTACAAATGGTTTTAAATGTGAACACATATTGTAATAGGTGAGGAGAAAATGGAATATACTGTGAAGCTGGATAAAGTGTTCTTCCTCCATTTTTTGCCTTCTTGGATATTGAAAGTTGATGTATTCCCAGCTGATATCAAAACAGTACCTTTTTTTGTTTTCTAGTTCTGCCAGAACCTATTATATGATCTTAGAGCTACTCTTTGATCAAACAGCCTGGGGCAACACTTGAAGGTTTTTGCTTGGATATGTCTTACCTTTAAAGTAAGAGACTCATAGTAGACTTCTTACAAAAAAATCATAGAGTATAAACTGTAGGGAGTTTGACAATTGGAAGGGGAATTTTTCAACTCAATTTGAATATTTCTCTTAACTTGTGGTTGTTTCTGAAAGTTGAAACAACTCATTGGGGAAGATTTATCAAGAGTGTGGAAGGGTACATTGCTTAGTAGTCAACAAGGAAAGCAAAAATTGCGCCACGCTTATTAAACTATATAAATTTGGTGCAACTCTATAACTATATTAATACCTCACAAAATATATTAGGCTCTAGTTACACAAATGATGTTAATGGCCTTGTAATGCCAGGTTTTTTTAACGGCTATCGCACAGCGCATTAAAATCAATTCACTTGAATGGGGCTTTTCACATGACTGATTTTGTTAGCTTCTTTTAAATATATTGTTCTGGTCTGTCATGGGATCAGAACAATAGACTGAAATTTTTTTATAATGATAGTTGTAGACAGAGTGCATTCTGTCTGAATCCATCATCATTCACTGCAATGGAAAAAAAAAGACAGAAACTTTTTTCTGTCTTGTTTGCTTGCATTTCAAAAGGAAGATAAAGTCATGTGAGAACAATTTTATCTTCTTTTTGAAAAGTAAACAAACAAGACAGAAGAAAGCTTTTTTTTTTATATTGTAGTGACTAATTACAGATGCAGACAGAATGTGTTCAGTTTATACCTGTCATTCATCATATTAGTTTGTCAGTCTGTTGTTCTGATCATATGATAGATCCGAACAACGGACTTAAAAGAAGCTGATGTGAACTTAGACTAATTTGTGAATGCTTTCAATAAAGTCATCAAAGCTCCTATGCTCAATGTATATAGTTCTATATATAGTAATTGAATCACCTCAGCTGTCAATTTTCCAAACTGAATAGCACAATATTTGATTAGAGATGGGTGAATTGGTTTGTAACAAGCCGGGTTTGTCCTAAATATTTCTAATTGTTCAGTTTTTAACAAAATTGAACAAATGGCAGTGGACAAACAAAAATGGCTGCACTACGACTAAATGGCTGCCGCCACATGTTACACCAGGAAATACAGAGCAGACAATGTCGTGTGTGCTGTGACTCACACCATCACATGATAGCAACATCTTACAGTCTCAGCCAATAGACAGTGGTAGGTGGACCTTACTTACAGTGATGATGTCATATAAGACTATATAAACTTGTGAACTTGTTATCTCAGCCTTTAGTTGGTGTAATGGTGGAAATGCACACACATCTATGTTCTATCTCATGCACCTCGTGGCTATACTATTAGCTAGGCTATAGACAGCACAAACCAGAATTGAAAACTGAACAATAGTTATAGGAGTACTTAGAGAGAACTAAGCAACAATACACAGGCAAATTAGTAGTGCAGTGCTAGAATAGAAATGAAAAGACAGACATAGATAGACATATAGGACAGGTCAGTGAGTCAGTTTTTCTGTAGACAGTTACCCCTTTCATTGCCAGGCAATAATCTATATTGTCTGACAGAACTTGTAATAGAACAATTTATTTTCTATACACATAACACACTCTTTCTAGCATTGTTGTAAATCTAAACAGAATATTTTAAGCATTTCTCTGTATGCGCAAGTGCACTGCGTGTGCATATTTAATTCTAGATACACGTCACACACTGAAGTATAGTACACTAGTAGTGGTAGCTGTGGTACTACTAGTACTGTATCCTTTGCTAATGTAAAAAAAGGAATCTCTGTTATTCTAGCTTGTTTTTATGCTGTGCTTCACACAATATAGTCTAGGCTGCTCTAATCTTAAACAAAAAAAAAAAAAAAATCATGTTTTTTCCCGCTCTGGTCTGGTGTCTGATCCATACACACTGTGAAGGAGGCAGAGCATTGTTGTTAATCTGAACAAAATATTTTGAGGGTGTTTTGTATGAGCAAGTGCACTGCGTGTGCATTTGTCATTCTAGATATACATAACACAATAGTACAGTAGTAGTGGTGGCCGTGTTACTACTAGTAGTGCATCGTTTGCTAATGTAAAAAAAAAAAGAATCTTGAGGAGGAAACACTTGTGCAAGTACTACTAATACTAACAATAACAGTGTTGGTGGCAAGAGCAACACTTCTTCAGGCTTTGGTGACATCGACAGTAGCCGCAGGATTGTTGTACTTCCTGAGAATGTTGATGAAGTTTATGATTATTTAGCTGGCTTATCCCAGTCACAGGAGGATAATGCATTCGAGAGTGATCTTGAGTCAGGTTTGTGTGTGTTCCTCCTCCTCCTCCTACATAACATAATTTACCGCAGGGCCTTTACCATTGCTTTTTGAAATATAGTCAGCATGTGTCTAAAAAAAACCACAGGCACCCACATTTCCCTAATTTTATTGCATTTTAAATGTTAAATATGTAAAAACGAGTGGCAGCGCAATGTATGGTTAAACTGAGTTTGTATTCTTTGGTTACCATTTGTTTTTCCATAGACATGCATGTCCCATTCACTTTGACATACCTTTGTCTGTGTTTGCCTTAGAGAGCTACAAATTGGGTAGATAAGTTCCTAGGAACCCTAAGAGTTTTCTACTCTATGTTTTAAGCCAATTTAAACTGTGGTTCGTACCACACTTGTCCATCCTGAAACGAATCAGGGACCTGAGCCTCTGAACCTGAACACGAAACAAATCTTGAGAAGTTCGCCCATCTCTGTATTTGATAAACTTTCTTAATACTGCAATCCACCCTTTTACTTTATCACTTTGGTTATCTCCTCTGCACCCATTTCAGGTACAGTATGTGCTTCTTTTGCACAAATGCCATGTGTAAGCTGAACAGAGATTTGATTAGAGGAAAATCTACTGTATGAGCTTATCATCTAATCTACAACTCTTTTGATGCATCCTGTGCTTTTAATAGTCTTAGCAGCAGATACCTGAAGCTGATGACTACAGCTAAATTTTCCGTTTTCCAATATAACTGAGACTCTTTCAGTGATGCCAAAATGAAGGGCGACTCATTGACCAGTGTTAGAAACAGCATGCAAGCTACAGCATGATCCAAGCCTGAGCCATGGTTTCTGCCAGTGGCTCCACTGCAAAAATACATATACAGTGAGTAATTTAACGGTGTGAGCATACCCTTACTGGTAAAAGTGACTTCAAAATCAACACCAGCCAAGTGTCCAAGGCAGTTATTTATAAATTTCTAATAGGAATACCAGAGGAATGCTACAATGTAGAGCTCAAGGAGAAAATGTTCCAGAATTGTTATATTATGCAAAATACAATTATTTGCTAAAACAATCAGGTTATCTTTAATGTATATGATAAATACTAAATATTAATATGCTTAAAGAGGACCTTTCATGTCCTAATTGATGTGTGATATTATTTACCACTAGAAAGCTGTCACTTTCCTAGTATGTGCCCTGGTGATGGAGATATTGGTGCCTTTAATTTCGGCACCGATATCTCCCCACTGTCAGAAAAGCGGGCCTTACAGCCTTGCGTCATCGCTGGACTGTGTGGAATGTCTCCCCCAAAAGTACTCTTCCATAGCCTTGTACTGTGAGAGGGGGCTTTTATTATAGTTCAGCGTCATCGTTGGGTGGTAATGAAAATTAATGGCACCGATATCTCTAGCAGCGGGGCACATACTGGGAAAGGCGACAGTGCACTGAATTCAGCATAATGTCAACTTTCTATCGGTATATAATGCCACACATTGATGAGGACATGCAAGGTCCTCTTTAACAGCACAAGTTTATAAAACCTACTTGGGAATGAGCAAATATTACCACAACGTGGTGTGAATCCATATTATCATCCACATAAATGTCCACACTTATATAACATAATATTAAAACCAGATCTTCATAATGTCACTATGACAAGGATATAAATACTGAAAAAGGCAGAAATTGTAGACATAGGAACAATACAGTATAGCTGAAATGTGCCTGAAAAATAAAGCACACTAAACAACTAGAGAAGAAATAACCTAAAGAAAAACTGTTTTTGCATTCTATTTTTTCTCTTAAAATAGCCATAGGTATTCAGCTTAATCTTTTTTTTTATTATTGTTTTTATTAAAGGTATTTGTATCACTACTGTAGTTGTGTTTTATCTTTTTTTTCTTAAAAATAGCAAATCACAACAAAACAGAGTGAGTATAATTGTAGGATCACACTTTATAAAGGTATTGAATGATAAAACATTCCAAGTATATAGTCCATAGTCGATGGAGAGAAACGGTTGGTTGGAGATGTCAACAATGTAAACTCAAAGTCCATATGGATAAAATATAACAACATATAAAACAGAAAAGGTAAAGAGGATCACTTGAGTTGTTCCCCACTATGGGATGGAATGAAATATTCCATCAAAATCATGGGTCAGACATAATACTGATACACCAGACAGTGATATTTATCAGACATTCCTATCGTATTCGGCATTATAAATACCAAATGGTATACTGAAAGCAGTTATGCAGTTTGAATGAATCCTAACTGGCCTTGCATTTAGTAATGATCTCTGTGAAAAAACGTTGTACCTTTTGTTCTTTGTGCAGAGTTGCTCCTACCCAGTCTAAGCAAAACAATGTTGGTGAGGTCCTTTCCTGGAGGTTGGACTTTCAGGCAGTAGCTGAAATGTAACGTGTTCTATGCGGGGAGGTAGGTACGTGTTCTAGTCTGACCAATCAGGTGACAGTTTGTCTGAGGTAGTTAAATTATTTATTTGTGAATTAGTCTTTAGGTCCAAAAGGTTTGTATGGCAGAACAAGATCAGAAATTGTGAAATAAGTCAGCTTCTGTCTGTGCTCTTTTAGGGTTTGCAGACGAAGAAGTGTCTTTCGTCTGATAACTTCACAAAGGAAAATATGTATGCTATATGTAGGGTCTTCAAGGTTAAGGGAAGAGGATATCCAATTGAAAAGTTTAGAATTCAGAGTTATTATGTTTTTTACAGTTATGGTGAGGAAGTGTGTTCACCAGCCCATTATACCCTAGCCTATCTATTCATAGTCTAATAATGGCTGTGAAAAGTTATAAAAGTCATGTTAAACTTTGCTAATGTATGTAGTGAAAGATGCTTACATTAGCAATCTGATATTTCAGGTTAGATAGAAAAAGCAAATGGAGGGGTGACAATGAGCAGGTTTTTCTAGTGGTGTGATGCAAGTCTATCGTGTGGTATAGTCACTGTTTGTAATCAATGCTTGTACTTGAATGTGGAGAGATGAAGAAATTCAGGAAAGTATCTCCAAAATTTTAATATCGAAGGGTGGTTGACAGAGATTGCCAAAAGACATGCAAACTCCTTTTGTGGAGTGTCTACCAGTTAGGAAACCCAAATGGTTTGGAGTCTATCAAACAATAATTTGGTCAGGAAACCAAGAAATTTGTAGAACTTTAATGTAGATTGCATTATACAAACGTGTCAAAATGTGTGCTACTTCCGGTTTAACAATTTTCTAATGTTACCTTGGAACATTTGCCATTAGACATAGATAAGGCAAGCTACTTCCTCTTCTGTGAATGGTTAGGCTAAGTATGCTTGTTGTTCAGAGGATAGCTTAGGGTGTTCAATCTTGTGAATGAGGTCTCATGTAGAGTCATAGGTGTAGGGGACAAACAAGGTGCATGTGCATAGACATGTGCATTCCTGTCTGTCTGTGTGTTTGAGTAATACAGATATAATAGAGTTAACCACTTTCTACAATGTGATAACTTGCTAGCTTTTTTTTTTTTAATTACAAAATACAAGAAAAGCCAATTGAAGGTCTTAGAAAAGATTGGGTTAGCACTCTCTGCAGCAGTGTTGTTAACATGTTAAGTGTAATTTTAATCTTTGCTACATCTGTTGGATCGGATGTATGTTTTTTGGAGGGGCTATCGGGCGAGCGATCAGTTTGCCTGCTATGTTTCCCAATCAAAAGTATTGATTTATTTTATTCTATTTATGGTTTATTGTCCTTTTAGAAAGGTGTCTAAGAATTGTTTTTGTCTATAAGCATTCTTGTTTAGCTGCAACCGTTTTGTCTTTTATGTATCTATCCTGGGCTATTGTTAATGACTGGTATAGAGAATTCTGTTGGTGTGGTTGTTTTTTCTTGTGGTAAGAAACGTATGCTGTGACATGGATCCTTAAGACAACCTTGGATGTTCTCCAAAGCAGGCTAATGTTCCTAAATTCTCCCAGCAACCAAATACTGTAGATGGTTTTTAAAGTCAATAAAGTCCAGTAGCTATGGTGGGAATCACCAGTTTTAGAAATAGTGTGACAGGCATGAAGGTTGATTTTGAAATGTACATGGTCAGAATTATTATTTTTTCAATGGTTGCATTGTGGATATGGGGAAGATTGTGGAGGAAATTAGAATATGTTCCATCCTTGAGTATGTTTGGTGGATTGCAGAATAGAATGTGAATTCTCTACTAATAGTGGGACTCCAGAGGTGTCAGATTGCTAAATGTGTCATCATTTCTCCCAGATTTCTGAAAGTTTTGAAGTTGTGATGATCCTGTCCAAGTACAGGATTAGGTCTGTATTGAGATCTCCTTCCAGCATGAAAATTTAGAGGCATCCTGTAAGTAGAAAATAAAAAAAATCTCAGAGAAAAAGGTGGCATTTGGTTGTTTTTGAGATTGTATATTTGTCGGAGTGTATAGTGATGAATTTAGGATTGTGTATTTGGTTGTGAATCTTGTCGAGGTCATTCAAAAGGGATGGCAACACTCCTAGTTTTATTTGTGTCTGATACTGCAATGCATTGAGCCAACCAGGAAGCTCTAAGAGTGTAAGGGTCCCCTTTCATCCAATGAGTCTATTGTAGTAAAGCAATATCAGTTTGACTCTGTATAAATGCGTAATGACCCTTTTCAGTTTGACAATGACCCTTTTCAGTATTGCTTTAAGGTTACTGTGCTGACCTGGGAAGCTTCCACAGTGTCAGAGTTCTCTGGGCATATCCAATTAGAAGCTGAGGAGGCATTTTTAAACTCCCTCCCTCCTCAGCCAGGTGCCTGCAATTGGTTCTACCTAGTCTAGCTTTCTGTTACGTCCGCACCCGTTCTAATTTCTGCGCCATCTGGCCGCATTCTGTGGCACAGGAGGCGGGTCCGGCTGTGATTCGTTCTTTTTGGGTTTTTCTTGTATTGTCTGAACACTGTCCTATTCCCTCACCTCCTTAATTGATTTTCCATCTCCTTCACCTTGGTTTTCCTCTGCTCCACTAATAGTTAATTTTAGCCTTACCTGTGTGATTGACAGCCTATTGTCCTATCAAGTCTGGGGTGGGTTCTTCCTTCCTATTTATTGTTTGCTCACATTCACATTGGTGCTTGCTATTGCCTCATGTGTACTGGCTATTACTCCTTGCTGTTTCGTTACCTGTATTCTTATTCCTGACCTCTGGCTTTGACTTTGACTATTCTCTTGGATTATGATTCTGTACTGCATTGCTCAACTGTTACCGACCCCTTGGCTAGCTGACCTCTCTTTTTTTGTTGTTTGTCCTGTCTGCGTTCTGTGTTGTCACTTATATTAAGAAGGGACTGTCGACCAGTTGCTGGTCACGTAGGACAGATCGGGCAAGTAGCCAGGGACAGTGGGGGGGGGGGGGTTCAGCCTAGGGTTCACTGTCTTGTTCTGCCCCTCCCCTCAGGGTTCACCAGCAGCTACTGGGGAATCGTTCCTCTAGCAATTCCCTTACACTTTCATTGTTTGTGCTGCACAGCTTTATCCTGACCTCTGACTTGATACTGTAAAACTTGTCTCCTGATTCTGTCTCTGATGTGACCTCTAGGAACTGACCATTGGCTTGATAATAGAAAGCCATTTGTCTCCTGATTTTAGCTCTGAAATTGCCTCCTGAACGTACTGTTGGCTTAGACATTCACTCTCCTGATTTAGTCTCCTGATTCAGATCTGCCTTATACGTTTACTGTGGGTTTTGGTTTGGTTTCTGATTGTGGATTGTTTATGTCTTCTACGGTTTCTGTGGAGAAAATTTGGACCCCAAATTCAGTACAAGTCAATCTGGCTTCATGGCTGGCATTGCTGACAGCATTTGGGTGTCTGGGACCTATCTCTCACCACTGTATAGAATTTAAACAGCTAGTTCTACTGCTCTCTGTTATCAGCCATATCCTGCTATTTTCTGATATCTGCCCCAAGGACTCTATCATAACAGATAGAGTGTGTTGTGATATGTGCAGTAATCCTATGCATGTTCTAAGTGGAGAGCAGGATATTAGTGGTATGTAAGAGACCACAGGAATCCCATCCCAGCGGGCGGGTGCCTGGAGATTATTGGCCTAAGCAGTCACATGACGAGTAATTCATCAGCAAGAAGGCAGCCAACCCCTGGCCTAATTAGAAAATATTGTTTAGCATGGACAACCTCTTTAACTTTTAGTTTTTATTCTTCTCTGTAAAAATCCCACACATTCGTTCTATCCTGCAAGGAGCTGGGGGCTTTAACAGAATCAGTAGACTTTCAAGACTCCAAGAAGAGTGGTCTATTCTAGGTTGTCTAGAGACAGCCACTGTGCAGAAGCTGCAATCACTTAGAGACAACACTACCTTCAGCTCTAGGGTCAGTCATACTGGAAAAGACTTTAGAACTGTTACCCTTTGTGACTGTTGCCATTATGTGTACATTGGGAATACATTACTCAAGATACTCCTTTAAGAAGATGACTTACTTTACTGTGGATGGGATTGCAATTCTATCTATAGTCTACATATTATGGTTGTTAGGACTGTGGCTGGCACTAATTTAGGGTGCACTGTGACTATCACAATTTTCTAGTGGACACTGTGCCTGGCAATGATATAGTGGGCAGTATGATTGACCAGGAACATAGCGTTGGGGGCAACTGGGGTATGTGCCTAAGGTGCTGGTTGTCAAGGGAGAGGTGCTTACAAGCCACTTCTATATATTTAGATACAGAGTAAGGGCAGTCAATTGAACCTATTCCCCAGGCAATGGAAAACCTAGATATAGCTCTGGGTTGACACTCTAATTTTTATGAGGTTGTTTCAAGGGTTTCAAGTTTTGACGCAAGGGCTTAAGTGAGTTTTAATAATGGTGTAGTCTACATACTGTTTTAATGAAAATGACATATTTCCCTGGAGTCTTTTCTTAAAATTAGACATGTATGATGAATTCTGATATAGCAAATTAACTTAATCCAATGAAAACATATTTCTATATAATTAAGTTAGAATACAGATGCTACCAATGGGATTTTATACACAGTACCTGTTCATATATTTTGAAAGTATTTTCCATTTATATTGTCGGGTATTATCAGTTCTGCAACTAAGTTTCATTTAAAGTTTGAGTACGGCATTTTCTTATGTAAAAACCACAGACTGCAAGTAATAAAAATTTGCTTAAGCTTAGATGTTTTTTCAAACATTATAATAAGAAAGAAATCACAATATCTTGTGGGGTATACAAAAAGGTTTAACAAAAGTGATGGTTCTATTTTCCATTTTTTTCTGAAGAAGTCACAGAGTGAATCCGTTTATGTAAACTGGAAAAAAAACATAATAAATTCAATCCTGTACCTTCTCATTAAGTTGTCAGGGGAAAACAAGGACTGTCATCCTGGTGAATTTATGAAAATTTGATGTGATGAGAGCAGGAGCAGAAACTGCACAGGACAGATCTGAGCCAGAATCATGTTGTCATAAGGTGACAATGTCTCTAGTCCCATTCCTCTAGCTGTCACTTGCACATTGCTTTCCAATCTAATAGCTAAAGAAATTAGGGACTTGTGGCTAATAGCATACTTTCACTCACTCTGATAGCCTTTTTTCTAACAATGTTTCTTCCATTTATATCAAAGATTTGGTAGAATTCTCATATATTAACAACTAATATTCCTCTGCAAAGATAAAAGTTACCATTGAAAATAATTAGAAAAAGATCATGTATGCAGACCAAGAAAAAACAGATAAAGGCTAAGGCTCCATGTAGCAAGACACAGCAAAAAAATAAACACTGGGCAAAAAAATGCGGTGGAAACACATTGCGTTTTTTTTCCGCTGCATTTTTCATTGCATTTTGAGGCTAAGGCCCCACGCCACGTCCCACAGCCAAAAAGTGCTGCTGGAAAAACCGTGGCGGAAACACATCGCGCAGTGGCATAACTAGGAATGACTGGGCCCCAAGGCGAACATTTGACATGGGCCACCCCCGGCAACCGCCCCCCCCCGCACAAACTGCATTCCTACACACACTATTACGCCCCATAGTGGCCCATGCACACACTATTATGCCCCATAGTGGCCCATGGACACACTATTATGCCCCATAGTGGCCCCTTCACACAGTATTATGCCCCATAGTGGCCCCTGCACACAATAATATGCCCCATAGTGGCCCCTGCACAGTATTATGCCCAATAGTGGCCCCTGCACACAGTATTATGCCCCATTGTGGATCACCCATGAACAATTATTATACTATAATATATTATACTATATGGTATAATAATATATTATATAGTATAAAGATCGGAGACCCAGGGGAGGATACAAACATAAAAAAACAATGTTACTTTCCTCTCCCTGGCTCCGATGCACTCTCCGCCTTCTTCAATGTTGGACCAGACATCACGTGAGCCAGGCATGCGTCATGACTCATAATGACGTCGGCCTGGGCCACGGTGATGCCTGGGATGTTACCAAGGAGGCCCCAAGCCTGCTGGAACACAGGAGAGGTAAGTAACAGTGTTTTTTTTGTTCCCTCACCTGCCCTGGGCCTCCGAACATTATACTCTGGGGTCTGAAAAGACCCCAGAGTATAATGATAGCAGTGTTTGTGGGGTTCACGACCCGCGGCCTTACTTACTGATCTCCACTCCTGCTCACAGCCATCTTCACTTTCGCAGAATACCCATGGCATCACAGTTCTTACCTCAGGGCTTTTGACAGTGTGTTTTTTACTGTAAAGTGGGGATGGGATTTGCATTTTCTGTGGCGTTTCTGCCACGTGGGGCCCCGGCCTAACAGAGTTTTCCTCTGCGGACTTTCTGTCCCTATTATACCTATATGGAAAATGCCAGCTTTACCTCAGGTATAATTGACAGGCTGAGATTTTCAAAAACGGTTTTTCCACTACTGATTTTTTTCTGCAATGTGTGGATGGGAATAGCTAGAATCCCATCCACTTTGCAGGTACTGTAAAATGTAGCGTTTTTTTCAGCAGTGTTTCCACCGCTACCAAAATGCTTCATTTTCGCAATGTGTGTCCCAGCCAAAAGGATTATAATATGAGTAAGACAGAGCCATGCAAATGTTTAGATCAATGTATTCTTATAGCATTATTTCTCACAATTCTGCGTAGTCAGCAACCTGTCATACATATGTGACTGGTTGCAACAAAGGACCAATAGCAAATCTGATAATGGAGATGCAAACGAGGAAGGAACCACGTTTACCCAGGATTCACTCCACCAAAAACAATTTTTTCATATAACAAAAAGGAAAACACACAACGTGTTTTGGGGTTAGATACCCTTTTCTCAAGTGCACAGTGTTAGAAATACATACGTGACTGATCTTGTGTTGCAAAACTACCTTGAGCATCTATGCATTTAGTAGCAGAAACACCATTATGGGCATTTTGTTCACTGGCAATACTTATTTGTCCGTAAGTGTCTCCACTCCTAAAATTCCTACAACTAAGGGCAGAAATACCCTATGAGCATAGTGTGCAACTGCTCAGGAGCTCTGTAGGTGTAGATGCTCAGTGCCACACTAATGTTATGTTATGTTATGAAATGTAATGTTTGTTAGACTGCATTAAAAAGATTGAGAATATAAAGATTCCATAGCATTCAAATGCTGATGAATTTGTACTCTGGTGAGCAATTTTCTGGGGAGGCATAGAACAGATACACTTTAACTAGCACTTGCTTTCCAGATAGTGGTTAGAAAACAAGGAGCTCACATATTGCTCTTTCACAGGACTCTCTGCTTTTTGTGTCGGCCTCAGCACAAGTTTATCGCATTGTCAATGAAGAAGCAGAACATGACAGCAAATGTAGCTTTTAGTGAGGGTAATTTGACATTGTGACATACACACGTGGACAAAATTGTTGGTACCCCTCGTTTAATGAAAGATAAACCCACAATGGTCACAGAAATAACTTGATAAAAGTAATAATATATAAAAATTCTATGAAAATGAACAAATGAAAGTCAACCATGCTTCAACAGAATTTTTTTTTTAAATAAAACACATGAAACTGGCCTGGACAGAAATGATGGTGCCCCTGAAAATAATGTGACCAAAGGGACATGTTAAATCAAGGTGTGTCCACTAATTAGCATCACAGGTGTCTACAATCTTGTAATCAGTCAGTGGGCCTGTATATAGGGCTACAGATACTCACTGTGCTGTTTGGTGACATAGTGAGTACCACACTCAACATGGAACAGAGAAAGCTAAGGAAAGAGTTGTCTCAGGAGCTTAGAAAGAAAATTATAGACAAGCATGTTAAAGGTAAAGGTTTTAAGACCATCTCCAAGCAGCTTGATGTTGCTGTGACTACAGTTGCACATATTATTCAGAAATTTAAGATCCATGGGACTGTAGCCAACCTCCCTGGACATGGCTGCAGGAGGAAATTGATGACAAATCAAAGAGAAGGATAATACGAATGGTAACAAAAGAGCCCAGAAAAACTTCTAAAGAGATTAAAGGTGAACTTCAAGCTCAAGGAACATCAGTGTCAGATAGCACCATTTGTCATTGTTTGAGCCAAAGTGGACTTCATGGGAGACGACCAAGGAGGACACCATTGTTGAAAACAAATCATAAAAAAGCCAGACTGGAATTTGCCAAACTACATGTTGACAAGCCACAAAGCTTCTGGGAGAATGTCCTATGGACAGATAAGACAAAAATCGAAATTTTTGGCAAGGCACATCATCTCTATGTTCATAGATGGAAAAATGAAGCATATCTTGAAAACAACACTCTCCCTATTGTGAAACATGGAGTGGGTTCTGTTATGTTCTTGGGCTGCTTTGCTGCATCTGGCACAGGGTGTCTTGAATCTGTGCAGGGTACAATGAAATCTCAAGACTATAAAGGGATTCTAGAGAGAAATGTTCTGCCCAGTATCAGAAAGCTTGGTCTCCCTCAGAGGTCATGGGTCTTCCAGCAGGACAATGACCCAAAACACACTTCAAAAAGCACTAGAAAATGGTTTGAGAGAAAGCACTGGAGACTTCTAAAGTGGCCAGCAATGAGTCCAGACCTGAATCCCATAGAACACCTGTGGAGAGATCTCAAAATGGCAGTTTGGAGAAGGCACCCTTCAAATCTCAGGGACCTGGAGAAATTTGCCAAAGAAGAATGGTCTAAAATTCCAGCAGAGGAAAACATTGGACTATTCTGAAGTGGCCTTCTATGAGCCCTGACCTAAATCCTATTGAGCATCTTTGGAAGGAGCTGAAACATGCCGTCTGGAAAAGGTACCCTTCAAACCCGAGACAACTGGAGCAGTTTGCTCATGAGGAGTGGGCCAAAATACCTGTTGAGAGGTGCCATTAAACGAGGGGTACCAACAGTTTTGTCCACGTGTGTATATAGTAGTATTGTGTAGCCCTAAACTCTTTATCAGTATATGAAATAGTAAGGTATGTGGCAGTAATGTATAGTTATACACTCTTTATGGATATGTAGTGGGCTATGACACTACTGAATAGACATCAGTTATTTATTCACTCATTTTATTGATCTTTCCTATGAAAAAATGTTCAAAGTTCACATTAAATAATAGCTATATATATATATACACACACACACACACACACACACACATACAAAAATATGTGTATATACATATATATACGTGTATATACATATTTATATATATATATATATATATTTATATATATTTATATATTTTTATATATTTATATATATTTATATATATACTTTATATTTATATTTATTTATATATATATATATTATATATTTATATATATACATATTTATATATATATACATATTTTATATTAATATAAATACATGTATATACATATATATATATATATATATATATATATATATATATATATATATAGAAGGCTATAAAATCCTATTTATAATTAAAACACTTCTAGAGGGCCTTTGTGGCTCATAATGTGTTCCAAGGTCGTAGAAATGCAATATTGGATGAGTATTTATGTGATATTGAGTTTAGCTCTGAGGTATTAGTCTACTTGATTGCTGCTCTATGCCATGTTCCAGAATTCAATAAAGGAGGTTCATGTTCAAGTCAATATATATGAAGAATGTTATTTTAGTGATACAGTATACAGTATTAAAGAGCAAGTGAATTTAAAACAAAGTCAGATTATATGAACCAAGAATTCTTCACTCAAAATTGATTGAGATTTTTTTTATTTATCTAATATCACCCTTTCATTTCCACTAGGAAAGTGTAATATTTTAAATTACACTGTCCTATGTCCAGTAAGTGTAAGAGACTTTGCTTTGAGAGGGTTAACAAGAACTGAGATAAGCTTATTTCATTGCAACCCAACAGCATGCAGTCACTTTCTATATATAATTACATACAGTAGTTTGATATTTTATGCAACATCCATCTCTCTATGTATCCAGTTTTATAATCTGAATGAAGGGTTAGTGATTTTTTTTTAGAGTGCACTGTGAATATAGTTATTTTTAATATGAAGCATTTAAATGGAACTTATGAGGTATAACAGTAGTTTAGTCTCCCAAATATGCCTATATCAGGGTTGTCTGTTTTTTACTCCAGTGCTCTTTGTTCATGCCCAGTTCTCAATGAGTCTGGGGCAGTGCATAGTATTTTAGTAACTAGGAATATGTATTATCATTCTACAGTAATACAAGGTTAGTGTTATGACTTACAAGTCACAGTGCAACAGAAAATGTTTTTGTTGTGGCTAGGGTGTTCTTTTCAGTCCTAACAAAATGCTCTAGAATTACGGTGTTACCTAATTATAAAGGGCTGTACCACCACAGCTAGGCAGTAGTACTAATAGTGGATGAGCCCACATAACCTAATTATGCTCCTATGTGGATACAGGCCTCTATACATGTTGCGACAGCTGTTAAAACTGGTAGAGGATTTGCCACATCAAAGCTGAAATACTGGTCTAAGGAATTCTCATCTGCCTTTTTATATACTACTATATCAAACAACCCAGCAGTCCACTCTAACTCTTTTCTGTTCCTGAGAATTAGGGATGGTATGATGGGTACTGGTAAACCTGGGCCTTTTCTATTGTGGGAGAGAATTTTCTAAGATCCAAAATTAACAAGAGAGATTCTCAAGGGATAGGGATTTCTTAGAAAGGCTGTCATAAGGGAAAGATGGCAAGAATTCCACTTTTGACTCACAGAGTGATGCAGAGTGATATTTTTATTTAACATCCTCCACACCCAGGGTTACCATATAGAATCACCGTGTACCCAAAATTTCAGTTGCTGAGGTTTGATCTGATATATATTGGGATGGAGTATTTGATGTAATACATAACAAATTGTGGGTAAAACTCCCAAAGGACCCTCAGAACTTGCTATTTCATAGCCCCCAACAGATATTCATTTACCTGCTATACTTTATTATAACTTTAATAATATTGGCTAGATTTGGGATATTAGGTTGGAGCCTATGAGCTAAAAGACACCTTTTCGGCACTGAAGGTATAATATGAAAAAAAAAGATGCTTCTGTGCTACTTCGTACTGTACGATTGAGATAGTAATTGTGCTGGTTTACCTGTGCTGAGTACACTGTATGTTTGCAATTTAACAACTAATTGTAAATAAAGCTATTCAATCAATCCAAAACAGCTACAGTCTATAGATGGGTGTCTCTTCCCTTTTGATGAGGGGCTCAGACCTAAAGAAAGGTAGCTACAATATGTAGTTTATTGATAGGGCTCATTCAACAGGACATACAGTACAGGGTAGTAGTTATTAATTAATTAGAAGTCTACATTTATAGAAATATTATTTGCAGAATTTTAAACATTGTATGTACATTGCATAAAATAAAATCTGTTTTCTTGCAACAAAGAAAATAAAGAAACCAATCAGACTAGATTAGGTGAATTACATTAAACAAACCAGGCATTTATGTCTACATCATTGAAACAAGATTAAGCCTATTACATTATGGATAAACTGAAAAACTAATTTATTTGATTAGTAAAATTGGTATCATTCTGATTAATAATTTAGTAATGGAATAATAAAACCCTGGCTGCCTATTCCATGAGGGGTTTCTGTAGAATGAAATACTACATTAATATTTTCTTAGAAGTCCTCTGTTTGATCATTATTTGCTGTAGGGTTTCTTTTCAATGGAATGTATGAAAAGAAATTATATTTCCCATAGTTAACAGGGATTTATCACTAAACCACACATATCAACATGCATGTTTTTAAAGAGCAGCAAAACCATACAGCACAGATACTGTATAGTCTATTATTAATGAATATTGTTTTGCAGTTTTGTACAAAGTCTTCAGTTATTCCAATTTATATGTGCTATCAATGCACAGTAGGGATCTTATCAGCCATAAAGCACTGGGGTATAGGTTTTAAAGGAATAATCCTGACAAAACTATGCTATTTGGTGTTCTTTAAATTCCTATGCAATAGGCATATAGTCTATCAATTTTCATTAGTATATTTAGGAATTGCATATACAGCATTAGATAAATATTTTACCCTTAATTAGCCTAGCCGCTGTATTATCAGAATTGTTCCTGATCACAAAAGTAATCATTACATTAATAAAAGGATTTGTGGAATTGCTGTCAATGGTATTTTCTAAAATACAAATGTCTTACACTAGATCAAATTTGGCGAAAAACTCCAAATTCTCATGGAACAAATTCAATACAATATCAAACATGCTAGAAATAAGCTGCAAATGTTTACAAAACAAACAATGAACACGTATAGATATCACTTTTTGATATAACAAGGAATATTATTTTCTTGAAAAGCTAGCTATGTCAGGATACATCTAGGTAAGGAGAGGGGCACAAAGTAAAGGGGGGCACATCTGACTCTAAGCTTCAATATTAAACTTCCAGAAAACTGATAATGTACTTATTATATTTAAAGAGAAACTGGAATTCTTATCCAGTAAGTAAAGTAAAGGGTATAAACATCTGTAAGTCATCAATATAAGATTGGCAGGGGTCCATCTCCTGGCACCCCCCACCAACCACCCAATATACAGTTTTATGTCTGGTAAACAATGGAGAGGCTGTAGCACTCATCAGAGCATTGAAGTCTCCTTAATTCCCCCACAGTTTTGGACAAGCAGGACCTGGGTCTGAGCTAAGTGCATTATTGTTCACCCCAAGTACAGCACGTTCAGAGACACTGTAACTTTTAACTCTGGAGCTACAGGGGATAGAATCTTGGCTTTAAAACTAGACCAAGATCATGTCTGTAGGCCCCATAGATTTAGAGCTACAGTGGGGAAAAAAGTATTTAGTCAGCCTGCCACTTAAAAAGATGAGAGAGGTCTGTAATTGGCATCATAGGTAGACCTCAACTATGAGAGACAAAATGAGAAAACAAATCCAGAAAATCACATTGTCTGATTTTTTTAAGAATTTATTTGCAAATTATGGTGGAAAATAGGTATTTGGCCACCTACAAACAAGCAAGATTTCTGGCTCTCACAGACCTGTAACTTCTTCTTTAAGATGCTCCTTTGTTCTCCACTCATTACCTGTAGTAATGGCACCTGTTTGAACTTGTTATCAGTATAAAAGACACCTGTCCACAACCTCAAACAGTCACACTCCAAACTCCACTATGGTAAAGACCAAAGAGCTGTGGAAGGACACCAGAAACAAAATTGTCGACCCGCATCAGCCTGGGAAAACTGAATCTGCAATAGGCAAGCAGCTTGGTGTGAAGAAATCAACTGTGGGACCAATAATTAGAAAATGGAAGACATACAAGACCACTGATAATCTTCCTCGATCAGGGGCTCCACACAAGATCTCACCCCGTGGGGTCAAAATGATCACAAGAACAGTGAGCAAAAATCCCAGAACCACACGGGGGGAACTAGTGAATGACCTGCAGAAAGCTGGGACTAATGTAACAAAGGCTACCGTCAGTAACACACTATGCCGCCAGGGACTCAGATCCTGCAGTGCTAGACATGTCCCCCTGCTTAAGCCAGTACATATCCAGGCCCATCTGAAGTTTGTTAGAGAGCATTTGGATGTTCCAGAAGAGTATTAGGAGAATGTCATATGGTCAGATGAAAGTAGAACTGTTTGGTAGAAACACAACTCGTCGTGTTTGGAGGAGAGTGAATGCTGAGTTGCATCCAAAGAACACCATACCTACTGTGAAGCATGGGGCTGGCAACATCATGCTTTGGGGCTGTTTCTCTGCAAAGGGACCAGGACGAATGATCTGTGTACATGAAAGAATGAATGGGGCCATGTATCGTGAGATTTTGAGTGCAAACCTCCTTCCATCAGCAAGGGCATTGAAGTTGAAACGTGGCTGGGTCTTTCAGCATGACAATGATCCCAAGCACACTGCCAGGGCAACGAAGGAGTGGCTTCGTAAGAAGCATTTCAAAGTCCTGGAGTGGCCGATCCAGTCTCCAGATCTCAACCCCATAGAAAACCTTTGGAGGGAATTGAAAGTCCGTGTTGCCCACCGACAGCCCCAAAACATCACTGCTCTAGAGGAGATCTGCATGGAGGAATGGGCCAACATACCAGCAACAGTGTGTGCCAACCTTGTGAAGACTTACAGAAAATGTTTGACCTCTGTCATTGCCAACAAAGGATATATAACAAAGTATTGAGATGAACTTTTGTTATTGACCAAATACTTATTTTCCACCATAATTTGCAAATAAATTCTTTAAAAATCAGACAATGTGATTTTCTGGATTTGTTTTCTCATTTTGTCTCTCATAGTTGAGGTCTACCTATGATGTCAATTACAGGCCTCTCTCATCTTTTTAAGTGGGAGAGCTTGCACAATTGGTGGCTGACTAAATACTTTTTTTCCCCACTGTATCACTGATTAAAGTGGTGGTGCATATACTCGCACTTTCAGTTTAATCAGTTTGCAGGAGAACACGAGCAGCTGACAATGCAGGGAGAGGAGAAAACAATTTTATTATTCTCCTCTCCCTGTAACTTCAGATAACCCCAGGGGAGGGAGTACTTGGAACATTATCAGTCAGAAGCATACATAACTCCTTATATGCTGTGGTCAAGGCTGACCGCAGCACCTAAATCATTTTACAGAAAAAAAAAAAGTAAAAATACTGTAGATTAGAAAATTCCGCCCCCCCCCCCTTCCTTATTAATGAAAAGCAAAAATCAAAAAACATACAATTGGTATCATCACATCTGTAACAACCCCTAACATAAAATTTGTGTGTTATTTATTCTACATGATAAATGCCATAAACATAAACCCTTTAACCCCTTAAGGACACAGCCCAAAAGTGCGTTAAGGACCAGGCCTTGTTTTTCAAAACTGACATGTGTCACTTTATGTGGCAAGAACATTGAGACGCTTTAACTTACACAAGTGATTTTGAAACTGTTTTCTCGTGACACATTGTACTTCATGTTAGTGGTAAACACTAATCAATATTTTTGTATTTATTTATTAAAAAAAATAGGATATTTGATGGAAATTTGGAAAAAATCGCAATTTTAAAAATGTGAAATTCTCTGCTTTTCAGACAGATATTCATACCACCCAAATACATTAATAGATATTATCTACCATATCTCTGCTTTGTATTGGCATCATCTTTTAATTGTCCTTTAATATATTTTGGATGTTAGAAGGCTTAAAAGTGTGACAGCGATTTTCCAGATTTACAAAAAAATTTCCCAAACTAATTTTTTAGGGACCACTTCAGTTCTGAAGGGGATTATAAAGGCCTATATATTAGAAACCCCCCCATAAATCACCCCATTTTCAAAACTGCACCCCTGAAATAATTCAAAACAGCATTTGGGAAGGTTGTTAACCCTTTAAGCATTTCACAAGAATTAAAACGATATCGAGGTGAAATTTAGACATTTCATTTTTTTCCACTAATCCCTTCATTTAGCCCTAAATTTAACACATTCACAAAGGATTAAAGGAGAAAATGCATCTCCCAGTTTATTATACAATTTCTCCTGAGCACAGAAATACCCCACATGTGGGTGTAAACTGATGTTTGGGCATTCGGCAGTGCACAGAAGGGAAGGAGCGACACTGGACGTTTGAAAAGCAGATTTTGCTGGAATAGTTTTCAGGTGCCATGTTGCATTTGCAGAGCCCCCAAAGTACCAAAACAATGGAAACCCCCTAAAAGTGAGCCCATTTTGGAAACTACACCCCTCACAGAATTCATCAAGGGGTATAGTGAGCATTTTCACCCCACAGCTGTTTCACAGATTTTACTAACATTGGGATGTATAAATGAAAAATTACTAAAACGTCACTTTATCCCCAAAGTTTTCATTTTCACAAGAGGTTAAAGGAGAAAAAGGAAACCATAGTTTGTTAAACAATTTCTCCTGAACACAGCAATACCCCATAAGTGGTCGTAAACTGCTGAATCGGTACATGGTGGGGCTCGGAATGGAAGGAGCGCTATTTTGCTTTTGTAGGGCAGGTTTTGCTGGAATAGTTTTCAGGTGCCATGTTGCATTTGCAGAGCTCCCAAAGTACCAATACAGTGGAAACCCCCTAAAAGTGACTCCATTTTGGAAACCACACCCCTCACAAAACATGTAAAGGGATATAGTGAGCATTTTGACCCTACAGCTGTTTCACAGATTTTATTAACATTGGGACATGAAAATGAAAAATTACTTTTTTTTCCAATAAACCATCAATTTAGCCCCAAATTTTTAATTTTCACAAGAGAACAAAGGAGAAAAAGCTCCCAAAAGTTCGTTACACAATTTCTCCTGAACACAGAAATGCCCCATATGTAGTTGTAATCTGCTGTTTGGGTACATGGTGGAGCACATAATGGAAAGAGTGCTATTTAGCTTTTGGAGGGCAGATTTTGCTGAAATAGTTTTCAGGTGCCATGACACATTTGCAAAGCCCCTAAAGTACCGGTACAATGGAAACTCCCAAAAGTGACCCCATTTTGGAAACTACACCCCTCATAGAATTTATCTAGGGGTATGGTGAGCATTTTGACCTCACAGCTGTTTCACAGATTTTATTAACATTGGGACGTAAAAATGAAAAATTACTTTTTTTCCAATAAACTGTCCATTTAGCGACATATTTTTAATTTCTGCAAGTGGTTAAAGAAGAAAAAACACCCCACAGTTTGTTACAGAATTTCTTCTGAACACAGAAATGCCCCATATGTGGTTGTAATCTGCTGTATGGGTACATGTTGGGGCTCAGATTGGAAAGAGCGCTATTTGGCTTTTGGAGGGCAGATGTGGCTGGAATAGTTTTCAGGTGCCATGTCGCATTTGCAGAGCCCCTAAAGTACCAATACAATGGAAACCTCTCAAAACTGACCCCATTTTAGAAACTACACCCCTCAAGGAATGTATCAAGGGGTGTTATCATTTTGAGCCTAAAAATGCTTCCCAAAAATTAATGTACAAAGTGAAAATTGATGTTTTTGAAGAAATATCCAATTTCAGAATACGTTGCGGCCACTTTGTGGCATCAGAGACATGAACTCCTAAAACTATTAAGTGGGCTATCCCAGGGGAAAAAAAATTATATATGTGGGTGGAAACTGCTGCTTGGAAACACAGCAGGGCTCAGAAGGGAAGGAGCACTGTGTTTTTTTCAGCTTTTGAAGTATAGATTTAGAGGGACTTTCTGGACGCCATGTTGTTTTTGCAGAGCCCTGGAGATCTCGCCGCGAGGGGTGCCGAGGGGAGCGGCAACATGGCGGAACCCCTTGGATGCCGCGGTCATGTTTAACCGCGGCATCCAAGGGGTTAAAACCTCCGATCGGACCTCAGTTCCGACCGGGGGATATGGAGCAGGGTGTTAGCTGTCAATCACAGCTAACACCTGGTTCCGATGCCGCCCGCTCAGATAGTGAGCGGGCGGCCGCCCTAGGGCGTAGTATTACGCCCTGTTGCGCAAAGTACCAAGCGCACAGGACGTAATAGTACGTCCAATGTCATTAAGGGGTTTGTATGTTAATGTGTGGGGACTTTTTTAATATTTTCCCTCCCCGCCTTCCAAAATTCATAACTTTTTTATTTTTCTTTTGACCTAGCTATGTGAGGGCTTATTCTTTGTGTGCAGAGTTGTACTTTCATTCAGATCCCAAATGAAAGTAAATAAACAAAACAAAAAAAAACACACAAATTGGGTATTTACACACCTGAAATGTCTACTACTACTACGAAAATATAAAAATATATATCCTATTCACTAAATGCTGCAGGAAAGTAAATCAAAATGGCCGAATCTCTGGTTTTTTTTTTGCCTTTTGGCTGGTAAAAAAAGATTTAATAAAAAGTGATCAAAACATCACACATTCTCCAAAATGGTACAAATAAAAACTACAAATACAACTACAATACAAGACACCTTACAAAGTTCTGTACACAGAACTATAAAAAAAGTTACTATGTATGACAATGCAACAAGATTTTTTTCAAAGTTTTTAATTTGTTTAAAGTTAACATAAAACAAAAACTATATAAATTTGGTATTGCCATGATGGTAGTGACCTGCAGAATATATCCAATGTGTCATTTTCACCAAACAGGGAACACCATTAAAACAAAACCAGAAAGAAAATAGGTCATCTTTTAGGCTGTGGCCCCAGGTCGCAGAAAAGTAGCTTTTTATTTTGCAGATTTTGCTGTGGCTTTTTGAGCCAAATCCAAGAGTGGATTTAGCAAAATGTGCAACCAAAAAAGATCCATGTACCTTCTCTTATCAGCAGCATCTTTATCTTGAATTTCCAGGATTGATAGTTCTGATTATTCAGGTTTGGCACTGTGAACTTCATAGAGTTGCTGCTGGTGGCCATCTTGGATCACTGTTGTTTTCCTTTTCTTTCTGTGTCTCTGGGTATATAAGGGTATCTGGGCCCATAATCTGTTAGCAGCGGATTAATGTTTTACTGTCCAGGCATTCAACAGTAAACAGATATTTATTGAGGAACAAGAATAATACACTGTATTCTGTAACTACTTAACACTATGCCTAGAGACAGAAGTTTATGCAGTTATAAACATATAAACAGTAGTTGTTGCAATACAGGCAATAATAAACATTATTGCAACAGATTGCCTTTTGTGGTTGTCCCAATCTTTTTAAAGATTAACATTTTTATAGTGCCCTTATATTGTATATAAGCTTGCTTTGAACCCTATGTTTAGAATTCAATGTGATAGGGAATGTCATCCCAAACTATTTCATGATAGAGCACTATACAGAATTATTTGTTGTTGAAGTGGGGGTATATATGTATTTCCTAGTTGCAAGATACAGTTAGAAAAGGTATTCACATGGTATACGTGATGGGGTTAAATTGATAAGTTTCTTGACTTTGAATTTCCAGTGTAAAAACAAAAGAACTGGATCCTCTAAGAAATAGAAAGAAGAAATGTTTTATAACTAAAGTGAACTGCACTGAATTGAGGGGCACTGAAGTTCAAATAATTCCTAAGATTGTAAGGTTTCTAGCAGCCTTCTTTGCATGTCCTCATGGAGCCATAAAGATCTACTTTGAGTGAATATCAAGATAGCTGACACACTGAGCTCTTTCAATTTCTTCTACCAATTGGTTTATAAGAAATGATAGGTCACACAGTGAGTTAAGAAGGATTTGTCTAGAAAAGGTGATGCTGACCTTGAAAATAGTGAACTATCTCTTCAAATTTTGTAAAAGAAAATATATTTTGTGTGCTGATCTCAGGCCGTAGATCAATCTTTTCAGAAAAGAGCGGATTATGTCTCCTAAGTTAAATAATAAACATTATTACTGATAAATTGTATCCCGTGCTGTCTCTTTGGGAAGTTAAGCCTTTGTTAAAACCTGTCAGCTATAAACCGATGAGTCCTTCCTTTTTCAGGTTTTCTGTTTGGGATTTCATCTAGGTCTCAATGTTCCCAGATGCCACAATACAATAAAAGTGCTGTGTGGAGATTTTCAGCTTAAGGCGCAAAAGTGAGCGGGTTAGAAATCATGAATATTACATGCTTTAGATACTATCAGTATTACATTCCTAGGTTTGCTACTGCTAACAAGTATTCCTTCAGTGTAAAATGATCAGCTATATTTGCATTGTTTTTAACTTTGAAAATTGCATGACCTCCTTTCACAGGTGGAAAGTGGAACATGTTGCACTCATGCAAGCCAATTTCACACTTCTGTGCCTGAAACGTATAATACAAGCAGAATAACAGATGGTTTGTAGAAATTATATCACAAAAGATAGTCTACTCTACATTAATGCTTCATGGAAAAACAAACCGATGAACAAAAATAGATTTCACTAAATTATTCAGGTAGGTACTATATGATTTTATCTATGCTTTTAACTGTAGTACTCTCCAACTGACTAGATTACTTTGTAAATGCAAATTGATTCCTATTAGTGATATTTTATATGCTATACAAATAAAGCCCTGCTCACACTGGCAGCAGGGATTTTATTTCAGAGAAATCTATGTGCAGTCCATTTGTAACAGATGATACATAGCATATGCCATAAATATATGACAGAAGTAGGTCTTAGTTTTGGATCCTGCACCTTTGTTAAGAATGGGGCCCAATTTATGCCTGCAAGTGAATGGAGAGGGTCTATGGATGTAGCCATACAGTAAATACTGAACTGGTTATACTCCTTTAATGTACCCTAATAGTTTGTATTTATATCACCTACACTATTTTACCAAGTTATTATTTACTTATTTATTATGCTTACTTATATAGCGCCATCAAATTCCACAGAGCTTTACAGACATTGACAGTCAGTGTCCCATATAGGGATCACAATCTATATTCCCTATCAGTATGTCTTTGGAGTGAAACTGGAGGAAACCCACGCAAACACAGGGAGAACATACAAACTCCTTGCAGATGTTGTCCTTGGCAGGATTCGAACCCAGGACTCCAGCGCTGCAGTGCTTACCACTGAGCCACCGTGCTGCTACTGAGTAAAGCCAGATACTGACAGATATTCAATTTCTAATCCATTTCATTTTCAGATCGTAGAACTTTCATTCTATTAGTTATACACCTTTCATTGTACTTTTCAGGGCCATGGAGTCAGTAGACCAAACCTCCGACTCTAACTTCTGCTCGACTCTGACTCCTTCATCAATGGCTGACAGCCATGGTTAGTAAGAAACAGTAAAGAATTACTCTTCATTTTTGGACCGCCAGCTCCACATGGCAGTGCATCGACATTCTGTTGTGGCTTTCCACTACTGATTAGGCCCAGATGAATGGGCCTAATCAGTGAGGAGACTTGTGGAGAGTGCACGTTAAGATTGAACAATTTGGCCTCCTGCGATCTCTCCTGGCCATTAAAAACAATAGGAGTCAGAATCAGGGTGGAATCTACATAATTCGCCCCCAAATTAGCGGCAGATTCCGATGTGTGAACATGCCCTTAAGCTTCTCTAATTCATTAAAAATCTAGTGATTGAATTTCTATGAAAGTGAATATGCCACAAACTATGCATCTGATTAATTATACAGTATTACAAATTGTATAATATAATTAAAAATAATTAATCATTTTATTTTGAAGCCTGAGTAGGAGTCAGCAATAGCTAGAGATGGGCAAATTGATTCATAATGAACTGGATTCGACCTGAATATTCCAAAATGTTTGGCTTTTAACGAAAATTAACAAATGACGATTCGCATTGGCTGAACAAAAATGGTCGCGCTACAAGAAAATGGCCACCACCACGTGTTTGACCAGGAAATATAGAGCAGACATATGTGCAATGAATCAGACACTGTCTGTGAGTCACTGTAATATTGTAGCAACATCTGACAAGCTCTCAGTCAATAAACAGTGATAGGAGGACCTTACAGTGCTGATGTCATGTGGAGTATAAAAACTTGGACACTTGTGTTCAGCCTTTAGTTTATGTAATGGTGGACATGCAAATAGATCTTTGATCCATCTCACTGCAGAATAAATTATAGCACAGTTCTGAAAGAGTGATAGGAATTCCAGCACTAGTTAGAGGACTAGGACAGAATCAAGCAATGCCACAGGGCAGATTAGTGCTATAATTCAATAGAGATAGGATAGGTTAATAGACATAGTGCTAGTGAGTGACTAGGTACAGTCATATGAAAAAGTTTGGGCACCCCTATTAATCTTAATCATTTTTAGTTCTAAATATTTGGGTGTTTGCAACAGCCATTTCAATTGGATATATCTAATAACTGATGGACACAGTAATATTTCAGGATTGAAATGAGGTTTATTGTACTAACAGAAAATGTGCAATATGCATTAAACCAAAATTTGACCGGTGCAAAAGTATGGGCACCTCAACAGAAAAGTGACATTAATATTTAGTAGATCCTCCTTTTGGAAAAATAACAGCCTCTAGTCGCTTCCTGTAGCTTTTAATCAGTTCCTGGATCCTGGATGAAGGTTTTTTTGACCATTCCTCTTTACAAAACAATTCCAGTTCAGTTAAGTTTGATGGTCGCCGAGCATGGACAGCCCGCTTCAAATTATCCCACAGATGTTCAATGATATTCAGGTCTGGGGACTGGGATGGCCATTCCAGAACATTGTAATTGTTCCTCTGCATAAATGCCTGAGTAGATTTGGAGCTGTGTTTTGGATCATTGTCTTGCTGAAATATCCATCCCCGGCGTAACTTCAAATTCGTCACTGATTCTTGTACATTATTCTCAAGAATCTGCTGATACTGAGTTGAATCCATGTGACCCTCAACTTTAACAAGATTCCCGGTGCCGGCATTGGCCACACAGCCCCAAAGCATGATGGAACCTCCACCAAATTTTACAGTGGGTAGCAAGTGTTTTTCTTGGAATGCTGTGTTTTTTGGACGCCATGCATAACGCCTTTTTGTATGACCAAACAACTCAATCTTTGTTTCATCAGTCCACAGGACCTTCTTCCAAAATGAAGCTGGCTTGTCCAAATGTGCTTTTGCATACCTCAGGCGACTCTGTTTGTGGCGTGCTTTCAGAAACGGCTTCTTTCGCATCACTCTCCCATACAGCTTCTCCTTGTGCAAAGTGTGCTGTATTGTTGACCGATGCACAGTGACACCATCTGCAGCAAGATGAATCTGCAGCTCTTTGGAGGTAGTCTGTGGATTGTCCTTGACTGTTCTCACCATTCTTCTTCTCTGCCTTTCTGATATTTTTCTTGGCCTGGCACTTCTGGGCTTAACAAGAACTGTCCCTGTGGTCTTCCATTTCCTTACTATGTTCCTCACAGTGGAAACTGACAGGTTAAATCTCTGAGACAACTTTTTGTATCCTTCCCCTGAACAACTATGTTGAACAATCTTTGTTTTCAGATCATTTGAGAGTTGTTGAGGAGCCCATGATGCCACTCTTCAGAGGAGATTCAAATAGGAGAACAACTTGCAATTGGCCACCTTAAATACCTTTTCTCATGATTGGGTACACCTGGCTATGAAGTTCAAAGCTCAGTGAGGTTACAAAACCAATTTTGTGCTTCAGTAAGTCAGTAAAAAGTAGTTAGGAGTATTCAAATCAATAAAATGATAAGGGTACCCAAATTTTTGCATCGGTCAAATTTTGGTTTAATGCATATTGCACATTTTCTGTTAGTACAATAAACCTCATTTCAATCCTGAAATATTACTGTGTCCATCAGTTATTAGATATATCAAATTGAAATGGCTGTTGCAAACACCCAAATATTTAGAACTAAAAATGATTAAGATTAATAGGGGTGCCCAAACTTTTTCATATGACTGTAAATCTGTGCTTCTGCTGCAGTGCTTAGAAAAGCAGTTAACCCTTTCAATGCCAATAATCTAAGTTTGTCTGACACTTGTGAAATAGAGCAATTTCATCACTATGCATATTCTTTAAACATACTTTTTTTTTAATGAGGAGGCAAACATGTTGAAAAATGTTTTGTTAAGGACTTTTTGGGCAAAAGTTAACATTTTTTTTATTAAGTACATACTGCTATTTTAACAGCAAAGTTCTGCTAATTTTACTTCCGCAAATCTTAAATAAATAACTCTGTTATATACAAGTCATTTCTTGTTGTTCACTCAATATACAGTCTAGCCTGCGCAAAGCTTAAAAAAAATGTTGTAATTTCATAGAGTTTTTATTTATATTATTATATAATATAAATAAATAAGTGTATAATATACATACACACAGTAGTTCATCCTCCGCTAATGTAAAAAAATAATCAGTGTTATTTCAGTGTTTTTTTTGGTGTGTTCACCCAATATACCGTCATAGCTATCATTCATATACAGTAGTTGCAGACTCATTACTCTGCTACATCCTTCATTTTCCTACCTCTTTCCTTTAAGCTTTGGGCCTTAGCTATATGAATGAGATCTATGACCCAGTGAAGTCATTCTATAGGAGACTGCATAGAAAAGGTGCTTTGTCCTAGATCAGTCACAAAAATGAATAGAAGTGACTGGATAAGTTCTGCAGTAACTGCTATTTTGGATGGATTAGAAATTAAATTCCACTATATGTGGAAGTTTTTATAATTGTCTTGTCCAGACGCAACTATTTTACCAAAAAATTAATAAAAGTTATATTTTATCCTTTCTGTGATATTTATTTGAGGTGATGTCAGTACTAGAAAGCAATGGACCTTGCTTTGTTTCTAGACTGTGACCTCTGATGCTCTAAACATTGGCCCAGTGGGCCATGATAGCTAACGTATTTCCCCCCCCCCCCATAATTTATGCTCCACATATTGAGGGTGGTGTGTACCTTTCCCCACATGGACATTTACAAAGAAAGGCCAACATGGCCATCAAGCAGGGACAACTTTCTTCAAGAAATAAGGACAACTAAGTATTCTCCATGGAGACTGTGCGCTGCCATCAACTGCTGAAATGCAGTGGATTCCACTAAGTGGCACAGCAGCGACTGCACTGCCAGTAACTTGGCCAGGTGGGAGTTAAACTTGCAGACCAGCTGGGTGACTGGGTGAAGATTGTGTGGAGGAGGGGGAAAAACAGATGACCTTCAGAATAATAATTATAATGTCCCATTGCCCACCATGTGCTAGGTGTGGAATGGATGTGGCATGCCAAGAAAGACGATCATGAGAAGAAGGACGTTCCACATTATTAAGCAATATGGGAAAGATAAAGGATCTCTCTACTGCCGAAAAACGTCAAATAGTGCAATGGACAAGGTATGAAAACATTAGATATTTCATGAAAACTTAAGCATGATCATCATACTGTAAAGAGATTTGTGGCTGATTCAGAACACAGAACAGGGGTTTGGGGAGATAAAGGCATAATGAGGAAAATTTCTGCCAAACAAAATCATCAAGTTAAGAAAACAGCTGCCAAAATACCATTACAAAACAGCAAACAGGTATTTGAAGCTGCTGGTGCCTCCGGAGTCCCACAAATCTCAAGGTGTAGGATCCTCCAGAGGCTTGCAGTTGTGCATAACCTTCTATTCAGCCATCCTTAAACAGTGCTCACAGGTAGAAATGGTGGCAGTGGGCCAAGACATACATGAAGACTAATTTTTAAACAGTCTTATTTACTAATGACTGCCATGCAATCCTGGATGGTCCAGATGGATGCAGTAGTGGATGGTAGTTGGATGTCCCAACAAGGCTGCGATGGCAGCAAAGAGGTGGTAGAGTCATGTTTTGGGCCGGAATCATGGGGAGAGAGAAGCAAAATCATCTTCATGTATGACAACGTAGCATCTCATGCAGCAAAGAGTCATTGGCTGCTATGGGCATAAAAGGAGAGAAAGCTATGGTGTGGCCATTATCCTCCCTGATCTCAACCCTATTGAGAACCTTTGGGGTATCCACAAGTAAATTAACTATGAGAGTGGGAGACAGTTCACATCAAAAAAGCAGCACTGGGAGGCTATTCTGACATCCTGCAAAAAATTCAAGCAGAAACTATCCAAAAACTCACAAGTTCAGTGGATACAACGATTGTGAAGGTGATACCAAAGAAGGGTGTCCTAGGTTAACATGTAAATTAGCCTGTAAAGATTTTTTTTGATTATGGTTGGGGACCCATGTGTCATAAAAACCGATATTAGCGAATGCCATCCCCACTTTGAAATAAAATACAGGCAGCAGTCACACTGCGATTTCCAAAACCGCATGTCAATTATACGTACGGAATTGCCGGCGGTTTCCCTATAGGTGTAATTGAAGCAGAAAGTGCACTTTCGCTGCGGCAGCATCACACTGCAGTTCTTCCCGCAGCGCTTTTTTGCTGTGGGATGCTATGTGGGGCCTTAGCCGTAAATAGCTTATGATTTCAGTTAATGTGACCTCTTAAAGTTGCAAATTCAATAAATGACCATTTTTAGTCCTTATAATTATTTAGTCCTTTTAGTCCTTTAAACCTATAAAATGTTTAGAAACTGCTGCGCATAATAATTTGGAACTGTGGATTTTGATATTTTAATTTGTAAAAAAAATTTAATTGGGAAGTTTGTCCAATAAAATTAGATTTATAATTTGAAGATTTGAACATTATATTGACAGTCATTTGCTTTGACCATCAAGGAAAAACAGAGAAAAATATAATTTTCAGAATAATTTGGAATGTGGTATATATGAGCAATGATCCTTTACACTGTATATGGGTCAGACACCAGACCAGAGCAGAAAAAAAACATGAAATTCCTAAATGTTTTTTTAAATATATATTTTTTTAAGATTTGGGAGTCTAGACTTTACATTGGGTGAACAACCAGAAACCATTTGTATATAATTTTTTTTTTGTATTAAAGTTTTGAGCAGACAAAATCAGCAGTACTTTGGTGTATGTATTTAGTGAAAAAATGTTGACTGTGGCCTTAACAATACATTTTTCAGTAGCAGGATTGTCTTCAATAAAAGAAGTATGTTTAAAGAATGTGTATAGCGATGAATTTGCTCTATTGCCAGTAATGTCATACAATATAGATTATTGCCTGGCAATGAAAGGGTTAACTGTCTGTTACAGCAGCAGAGATTCCAGGCAGCCACTGTCCTGTCTGTGTCTACTCAATTCTATTCTAGCACTACTAATATCCCTGTGTGTAATTGTTGCTTCATTCTCCTATTGCTTCAAGTCCTCCTATTGCTTCAATTTCTCCTATTATTTCAGAATTTTGTGACTTGTGCTGCCTATAGCCTAGCTAATAGCTATGAGATGCAGTGAGATAGAGCACAGATATGTGCACCTGCGCACCATTACAACAACTAAAGGCTGATCACAAGTGCAGAAGATTAAATAGACTATATGATATCAGCACTGTAAGGCCCACCTACCACTATCTATTAGCTGAGAGGCTGCCAGATGTTGCTATCACATGATGTGTGAGTCACTGCATACATGGTATTGTCTGCTCTGTATTTCCTGGTCAAACACGTGGCGGTGTCCATTTTCTCGTAGCGTCGCCATGTTTGTTCATCCACAGCTAATTGCCATTTGTTTGGTTTAATTAAAAACTGAACAATTTTGAATATTCACGACAAACCCGGCTTGATACAAACCAATTTGCCCATCTTTAATACAAACTGTCACCATTGCAACAGCAAAAGAAAAGACCAAGCTGACTGATGCAGATCTAGTCCAGTTCTCATTCAACAGGTCACACTTTTAGTGCTTTGCTATTTTTCTTCAAATTTTTCTAAATTTCTTCAAATTCTGTAATTGTCTCTCTTTGGTGCTACATTTGCTCCCATAAAGGGAGAATTTTTGGTGGCTTTTTTATGAAGTCAGTTCTTTATCACTAGACCTGCTGATAGTGTGCTACAAATTTTTCTTCAAATTCTATAGTTGCCACCTGCCTCTGCAACTCTGTTGGCATAATAACAAAAAATATAATAAACAACCCCACCATTGCTTTCTCCAATACCAACACAATATTGGTGCAGCATTCTGCTCCAATAAAGGGATACTTTTTGGTGTCTTTTTTGTGGAACAGCCAATTCTTCATCACTTTTCAGCTAAACACACAGCAATAAATTTGTCTAACAAATAACAACAAGCCTGTAGCACTTACAAGTCATCAAAGGAGCTAATTTTCCTATAAAAACATTGCTTTTTGCAATATAGTTGACAAGCGTATGTAAAAAACCATGGGCAAGCACCTCTACCTCCAAGAAAGGTCATTTTTGGAGCATTTTAAATGTTAAAATGTATAAACGTGAGCTGTAGTGTATGGTTAAATTCTGAGTTTGTTTCCACTGCTTACCATTCTTTTTCCATAAACATACATGTAACTTAACTTCAACTGTGTTTGCCTTAAAGACCTATAAATTGGATAGATATGTCCTAGGAGCCCTAACAGTGTAATAAACTATGTTTTAAGCCAATTTGAGTTGTGGTTCATACCAAACTTGTTCTACCCAAAACAAATCTTGGTCCTGAACCACCTGAACCCAAAACGAATCTTGAGAGGTTTGCCCATCTCTATTTCTATGATGGAAGCTCTGCAGAAGCTGCGGGGTACAGTATTATGTTTTTCAGCCCCTGAGGTGGTGGTGGTGGCAGAGGGCATGCTGCTTTTGTGGTTTTGCATTAGAACACTTACAGTTGTGCTAAAAAGTTTACATACCCCGGCAGATTTTTTGGTTTTTTGGCCTTCAAACTTCTGTGTTTTCTCTTTTTAAATCATAATGACAACCAAAAACATCAAAATGACCCTGTTCAAAAATTTACATACCCCAGTTCTTAATACCATGTATTGCCCCCTCTAACATCAATGACAGCTTGAAATTTTTTGTGGTAGTTTTGGGTGAGGCTCTTTATTTTCTCATGGAATCAAAGGAAGCTTGGGGAACAGCAGTGAATAATGCTTACCACTTGATCACAGTAGTGCAGTGGTGTAGAGTGTGGTGTATAATTATCAAACATTTGTTAGGGTAGCTATGCACCACCCCTACACCACGGTATAGTATAGTATGCAGTATACAGAGACAGTATTGTAGCCCTAACAAACAACATTAATAGTCAAAGCAAGGAAATTCCATAACTATTTATTATAAACAGATAAAGCGGCGGCATCGTGTTTGTTCCCACAGTGATTTTCACAGAAAGTCCACAGAGGTTTCATTGTTGAAACATTTTTCTTTATGCACAACTGCACATATGTACATATACAGTAGTGCTGCCTCCATTAATCTAAAAAAGAATCTCTTTTTTTTTAATGTATTGTTCACCAAATATACAGTATTGCCTGTTCTAATCTGGAAAAAAAAAATCTTGTTATTTCATGAGTTGTTTTTTTCCATTCTGGTGACCAAATACACAGCGTGACAGGGCATTGTTGTTAATCTGAAAAAAATATTAATTGCTTAAGCATTTCTCTTTATGTGCAACTGTGCATGTATACACAGTAGTGCATTCTCTGCTAATCAAAAAAAAAAATCTCCGTTATTTATGGGTTTTTTTTAGGTATGTTGTTCACTCAATATACAGTCTAGCCTGTGCAAATCTGAAAAAAAAAAAACTTGTTATTTAATACAAACTGACTGTCACAGTGTGAGTCTAATACTCACTGGCCAGTATCTGAATTGTTGCCAAGTCAGTAAGCAGTGTGCAGTAAAATGACTGGAAAAAAACAGGGCAAGGGACTGGCAAAAGGAAAGGTAGGAGGAAACCTTTGTACAAGTAACAATAAGAATGTGAATAGCAACACCAACACTACTTCTGGTCTTGATAGCCCCGACAGTAGCCGCAGTGTTGTCATAATTCCTGAGAATAAAGATGTTTTTTTTTAAACAATGAGTTATAAATATTGAGGAAATATTGGGTTATGTGTATTTCTCAACATGTAATTTACCATGCTGTCTTTCTCTTTAATCTTCACTGACACAGACCCCATTCTCTAGTTATGCGGCATCTGCTGAGAGAGATATTCCTCATAGCCCAAGACTTTCTCTTCATCCTCCTCTTTTTAATGAGTTGGATGAGAACTACCATTGTTATTTTTTTGTAGAGGAGGTAGATGTAGAAAACATGAGTGTTGGTGGAGGTAGTAGTAGCAGGGGGTGTGCTACTAGTAGTAGTCCTAGTGGGGCAACAAGGGGGAAATCTGTTAAGAATTGTGAGGGCATAGAGGAATCCCATTGCCAAGATGAGTCACAAAAAAGTGAGGAAGGGGATACGGAATAAAATGATGATTCTATTATACATAAAAATTGGCAACTGGGTCAGGGTGACAGGGTGACATGTTATGGTTCAAGTATTCCCCAGATTTCACCTAATATGGGACCATGTTATCACTGTTCTTATGTGCACTCTTTGATCTGACTTGACTTAAGATACATTATATAAATATGTATCTTAGGGTTGTTGTTTTTTTTTCTCTATTAGTCAACACATACTGTGACCCTTATATCAGATTATATGCTGTGATCTTGTATTATACACTCAGGATGAGTTTGCAAGCTATTGTGTACATACTTACCATTTGCTCTGCTATGATCAGAGAGTCCTGTCATCTAGAGACGTGCATCTCGGTCTCCTAGGTGATTTTGACAGCGTCCCCGCCCATAGGCTGTCACATGATCGGAGGGAGACCCAGTTATGACATTCAGCACCTCCCCCTGCAGTTTCCTCATTGTCTGCGATTGAGGATGGCTCCACCCTGTGGGCGTGACATGTCTCCTTATATAGAAGGCAGTGACAGGGCTCTAATGCTACTGCCTCTTATTTCTCAGACTGAGTGGTCATTATGCTTGTTTCCCCTGATGATCTAGCACCATTTAAGGTGCTAGTGAAATACGTATAGGAAGTTTGTTATTTTAACTTCACTTAGTATGAGGGACAGATCTATTATCATATAAGTGTTCAGATTAGATGTTCTCTGGAGTCAGTAGTGAGATATTGGCTTGACGCTCTTTTAACAGCGCACTCCAGCGGGGGTGAATATCAATCATCTCATTGGCAGTGCTCCGGTGTATAGCACACAATGCTGACTATGTGTGTGTAATTGAGAATCTGGAGCCTGTCAGTATGTCAGTATAATTTTAAGCAGCACTTTGTGAGCTAGCATGCAAATTTGTGTGCAAATTTTGCCCGGAGGCTGTCTTTATAATATACTACTTTATCTGGGCAGAGATATGTCCTGATTTATTTTGGGAAAACCTGGGCAGAGATAAGCTCTGATTTGTTAGGGTAGCATCTGTCATCATTTTTTAGCCTAGGACATTAGACCTTAACCCTTTCCCGACATCCAGTGTCGGACTGGAATGTCTAGGGCCCACCAGTGGAATTGTTTCTAGGGGCCCACCATCAGGACCCCTGCAGATCAATGGTTCCGAGACAGGGCGGCTAAAGGTAATAACATGTTGGGAGCCATGCTACTCACCCGCTATACCATGTGCACCACTGCATCTAAACCTAATGCTACACCCTGTATGGCAAGTGAACAACGTGGCTCCTAGAATTGTTACCTTTACCTGTAGCCGCACTGTCCTGGAAAAGCTGATCTGCAGAGGTCCTGGCTGTTGTATCATCGCAGATGTAATATTGATGGCCTATCCTAAGGACAGGATATCAATATTAGAAAGATGGATAAATCCTTTAAAAAGTAGAATACTCACCTGTCTCCGGCGCTCCGTTGTCCGCTGCCAGTGTCCATTCAGTCTCGTGCTCCTTGCTGGGAGTCCTGCACCTCATGTGACCACTAAGACCAATTAGGTACAGGATTTCCAGAAATGAGGCGCCGCCATGAGATCGAAAAGACACAGGCAGGGGACAACAGGGTGCTGGGAACACGTGAGTATGCTTTTTTTTTTTTTAAATTTTCTTATTTTTACACCTCCCTGGCGGCCGCCACAGCGGTCGCTCCAATTTATGGACAACCTCTTTTAAGGGGTTGTCTGGGCCAAATTTTTCAATGGTGATTTCACTGGTCCCCCCATACAGTGGCCTCTTCACTGATCCCCCATACTGTATGGGGAACAGTGAAGGGGCCATTATATTGTGTGGGAGCAGTGATGGGGGCTAACATCCTGTGCAAGGGACATTAAACTGTGTGGGGCGTATATCAAAGGGGTTGTGCAGGGTTAATCTTTTTTTATGGCCTATGCTCAGGATAGGCCATAAATACCTAATCGCTAGGGGGCTGACACATGGCCCCATCAGCTGTATGGAGCCACTTCCGGCACCTGTTCTGTACACAACACAGGGCCAGAAGCAGAAAGCTCCATCCGCTGTACAGCAGCCCGGCGCCTTCACTGCAGCTCAGCAACTACAGTCTTCAATAAGTGCTGAGATGCAGTGAAGATGCCCGGCTAATACACAGACAGGACGGGCACCAGAAGTGGTTCCGTACAGCTGATCGGTCCGGGGTCGGCCCCCTACAGATCAGGTACAGTAGTATGTATGACCTATCCTGAGGATAAATCATAACAAATTATGCCTGGACAACCCCTTTAATATACCCCCAGGGCACCTCTAATGCGCCACACTTTAAAGAGGTTAAAGAGATTGTCCAGTATAATTTTTTTCTTTTTTATAATTAGTACGGGGGAGGTGAATTCCCCCCCCCCCCAAAAAAAAAACATACTAAACATACTCACCTGTCCCTGGTGCTCCACTGTCCTCCCAGCACAGTCCGGTCCTGCAGCTCCACTGTCTTCTTTTTGCCGGAAGTCCTCACTGGCTGTGACGTCCCAGGTCCATTCTCCTAGGCCGCTGATTGGCCTCAGGGGTCACGTGACATCACAGGTAGTCACGTGCAGAGGGAACTTCAGCTGGAAAAGAACAGAGCTGCAGGATCGAACCGCGCTGGGAGACACTGGGGACAGGAGAGAAAGTTTGGGGTTTTTTTTGTTTTGTTTTTTTCGCCTGCCCCGGCGTAATTAAAACAAAAAATGTTATTCTGCACAACCCCTTTAATGTACCCCAGGCTATTGGCCTCCATCACTGCCCCCCCCAACAATATAATGGCCCCATCAATGGTCTCCATACAGTATAGGGGACCAGTGAAGGGGCCACTGTATGCCCATACAGGGGGAAGGGGGGGATTTCAACTCTCAACAGACCCAGAGCATCTGGAGCTGCTGGGGGTTGCAGTTATCAGAGTGGTCAGTGAAACTGAAAGATTTGGGGGGCAAAATAGGGGAAAATGTTGTTTTTTGTTTGCGTGGGTAAGTTGTACTTACCTTTCACACTGCTGGTCTGGGCTCCTATGCAGAAACCCACCGCCGCGCACAGTGTCACTACGTCAGGGACGCTTGCAGCAACAAGCTGCAAATGGATTGGTTTCAACGGCTGGCCACCAGGATCCAGGCTACAGGGGGAGGGCCCACAAAAAGGTAGGGACAGTCTCCTACTGCTGCGCTATGCTGGAAGCTGGCCATATTTAATCATTACAATGTTCCCTGCAGCCTGGGACCCCCGAGGTTACCGATCCAGCCCCTGACCACTATTAGTCCTCATTTTGCCAATGCAAATGCATTGGTAAGGGACAGTGGCGTAACTAAAGTCTTGTGGGCCCCAGTGCAAACTTTTGTCTGGGGTCACCTACCCCCTCCCTACAGCAAATTCTTTATAGTGACAGTTACAGGGCCCCAAACAGTATAATATGCTTAACAGTGGCCCCCACACAGCATGATATGCTCCACAGTGGCCCCCACACAGCATTACATGCTCCACTGTGGCAGCACACACAGTATAATATGCTCCACACAGTGGCCCCCTCCCCTGTATTATATGGTCCCCACCCAGTATTATATGCCCCCCACAGTGGGCCCCACCCAGTATTATATGCTCCCTACAGTGGCCCCACCCAGTATTATATGCTCTACAGTGGACCCTCAGTATTATATGCTCTACAGTGGCCCCCACTCAGTATTATATGCTCTACAGTGGGCCCCACTCAGTATTATATGCTCTACAGTGGCCCCCACTCAGTATTATATGCTCTACAGTGGCCCCCACCAAGTATTATATGCTCTACAGTGGCCCCCACCCAGTATTATATGCTCTACAGTGGCCCCCACCCAGTAGTATTTGCTCTATAGTGGGCCCCACTCAGTATTATAAGCTCCCAACAGCCCCCTCCGCTTCTGTGCTAATATTATACTCTGGGGTCTCCTCAGACCCCAGAGTATAATAATCGGAGGCCCAGGGAAGAAGATTAAAAATAACAAACATTCATACTCACCTTGTCTTACCTTTCCTTGGCATCCTCTCTCCATCCTGCCGTCTTCAGGCCCTCTTCCGACGTCGCTGCTGAGGCCTGTGATTGGGCCTCAGCAGTCACGTGGGGGCGCACTGACGTCATTACGCGGCCGCGCCCCATGTGACCGCTGGGGCCTAATCACAGGACTCAGTGACATGACGGAAGAGCACTGGAGAGGACGCTGTGCCCAGGAGAGGTGAGAATATATATTTATTGTTTTCAGTCTTCTCACCTGCCCTGCCATCTATTGGAAAGGGGCCTGTAATATGCCAGGGCCCCTTTCCAATAACAGTATGTATAGTGGTCGGGGAACCAGGCTTTCCCTGACCGCTATCATAGTGGTCTGGGGCCCGGCCATCTCCAGCTGGCCACAGGCACCATACCCCGCCGATCCCAGTCGCGGTCACACCCCTTGCGACCGCGATCGTTACGCCTCTGGTCAGGGACCCGATCAGGATGGTTAGGATCCCAATCGGGCCCCTGACCAATCCATCTGCATTGGCAACATGAAGACTAATAGTCGGGGCTCGGGGCCCTCCGGGGGATTTACCGGTTCCCCAGTGGGCCAGTCCGACCCTGCCGACATCTGCCATAATAGTACGGCGGATGCCGAGTGTTTAAAGATGGCGGCCGCTCAGGAGTCGTGCGGCTGCCATAGCCGTTGGGTCTTTGCTGTTTTATACAGCAAAGACCTGGCGCTAATGCCCGCAATCGGTGCCCGCATTGATTGCGGGCATTAACCCCTCTGGCACCTCGGTCAGAGCTGACCGAAGTGCCATTTTCTCGGGGCTCGCTGGCACCCACAGTAAGTTCCGGGGCCGGTGTCCCGTTGCTATGACAGCCGGGGGCCTTGTGAAGGCTCCCAGGCCTGTCTTTCATTAACTTCTATAGCAGGCTAATCTATGTAGCCTGCAATAGAAGCGCCGTTTTTTTGCAATCTGACCCCCTGGGGTTCAAGACCCCTAAGGGGTCTAATAAATGCAAAAAAAAAAAGTAAAAAAAATAAAAAGTATTAAAAGTTCAAATCACTCCCCTTTCCCTAGAACCCATATAAAAGTACTTAAATACTGTGAAACACATACACATTAGGTATCCCTGTGTCCAAAAACACCCGGTCTACAAATCTATAGAAATATTTTTTCCATATAGTAAACGCCATAGCGGGAAAAAAAATCAAAAGTGCCTTGTGAAGGCTCCCAGGCTTGTCTTTCATTAACTTCTATAGCAGGCTAATCTATGTAGCCTGCAATAGAAGCGCCGTTTTTTTGCAATGCATTGCAATGCATTAGCATTGTAATGCATTGCATTAGTGATCTGACCCCCTGGGGTTCAAGACCCCTAGGGGGTCTAATAAATGCAAAAAAAAAGTAAAAAAAATAAAAAGTATTAAAAGTTCAAATCACTCCCCTTTCCCTAGAACCCATATAAAAGTACTTAAATACTGTGAAACACATACACATTAGGTATCCCTGTGTCCAGAAATGCCCGGTCTACAAATCTATAGAAATATTTTTTCCATACGGTAAACGCCATAGCGGGAAAAAAAAATCTAAAGTGCCAAACCGCCATTTTTTCACTGTTTTGCCTCTGATAAAAATTTGAATAAAAAGTGATCAAAGCAATAGCAATTCCACAAAATGGTATAACTAAAAAGCACACCTGGCCCTGCAAAAAAAGACGCCCTATGCATCCCCATACACAGAAGTATAAAAAAGTTACGGGTGTCAGAATATAGCGACTTTTAAAAAATATATATTTTTGCACAGTTTTGGATTTTTGTTAAGGGGTTAAAATGTCAATAAAACCATATAAAGTTAGTATCCCCGGAATCGTACCGAAACATAGAATACAGGTGACATGTCATTTTGGCTGTAGAGTAAACACCGTAAATACGAAGCCTGTAAGAAAGTCGCACAAATGCACTTTTTCTTCAAATCCACCACATTCTGAATTTTTTTTTCCAGCTTCCCAGTACATTGTACAGAATAATAAATGATAGCATCATAAAAAAAAATTGGTGCCGTAAACATTAAGACCTCATATGGCTCTGAGAACGGAAAAATAAAGTTATTGGGTTTGGAAGGGGGGGGGGGAGTCAAAAACGAAAAACGAAAATCGAAAAATGTCACCAGCGGGAAGAGGTTAAGGGAGTACCTATCCTCACCCCCCAGTGCAGTGAAATACTCTGGTGGTGGCACTGGTTACACATATACTCACATTTAATTCTTGGTCGGAATTTCCTAGTGCCTTAGAATCTCTGATGACTAAACTCCCTAAGAGCATATCATCCACTTTAGCGGGGTACTCATTTATTGTCTTTGCCTAGATTTATATCCTCTTACTGAACAGAGGGGATGGTCAGTACTACAGGAGTCCAGAGTCCATTCTATAATAGGACACTTTTTACCTGAGAATATATACCTCTGTTTTGCGTTGAATTGAGCAAAGCAGAAATGGTTGCATGTGAATCTAATTGATACAACCGACTATATAAGTATATATGTGCCTCATGCTGATGGTTCATTATCTGTCCTATGTTTCGTCCCCTTTTCTGTCTTTATTATTTTATTTTTTTGATTAATAAAAGTTATATTTTACATTTTTTCAGAGATATCTATGATACCCTATCCTTTGATTAGGAAGTAAACAAATGTAGAGTAACTAAACGTGCTCAAATATACTATCAAAGAGAAAAAATAACAAACTAGCACTAATACCTAAAATATAACCTTTAATAATCTGATTAAAAAGTGTACAATGCACTACAAAGAAAATGACGTCTGTAGTGTTGCTGCATATGGCATTAAGCAGACAACAGCACATAAGTAGCTTTCACAATGTCCATAAAGCCTCTGTTTGAAAAACAGCTAAACTAAGTGTTCAATAATCAGCAGCATGTGAGTGGCTTTATCACAAGGTCAATAGAGCCCCTGTTTGAATAGATCTATCTTAAGAGGCTTAACAAAATGTAAACACAGCCCTTGTTTGTATAAAGATATCCTCTAAGAGGTTTATAACAATGTCCACACAGCCCCTGTTTGTATATAGCTATCCTCTAAGAGGCTTATCTCAAAATAAACACAGCCCCTGTTTGTTAAAGCTATCCTCTAAGAGGCTTTAGCAATGTAAACAGAGCCCCTATTTGTATAAAACTATCCTCAACGCGTTTCCCCCAGAGATAAGCAGGGTTCATCAGGAGAAGGTAAAGATAAAGATAATATCAAGCTTACTGAGATAATTTGCAGTAATAACTGCAGTTCCCAGTGTCCTCATGGTGGACACTGGTACTAAGAGAGCCGACGCCATTCACTGTGTCCCGCCGGGTTAATAAACCCGTAGCTCCGCCCCCATGACACTCCCCCTCATGACGTCATCGGACCGAGGCTCCACCCACCTCGTCCGGAGGTTTGTCATGCAGGGGAAAACAGGTTTCCATGGAGAGGAGACGCTGAACAAACAAATGTAAAAAAGAGAAAATGGTGAATGAAAACAAGACTGCAATAAAGTAAATAGAAAAGAACCTTTCAAGATCACAATCAGATTTACTTAAGATAACAAATGCAAAATACAAGTATAAGTCTGTAAGAACGGGTAAATGACTGGACTAGGGAAACGTTGATATGTAAACTAATATGTACTAGAGTGGCAAAGATAAACCAGCCACCATAGCAGTGCATAAAATTATGTACTGTTTTAATTGTTATATCCCATCCATATAGAGAAATACCCAAGGATGTAAAACATCAGTAAAATAAACAAAAAATATTTGGGTAAAGCATAATAATAAACCATAGAGTTGAATGAAAACTAATATTGCTATATAAACAGACTAAATAGATGTAAAATGCAGATGAAACCATAATTATATAAATGATGCAAAAGAGAGTGAATCATTCAGGCCTTTAGGTTTCACACTCTGAAATTTAAAAATACGCCTGGTCTCATGTTGTAGGATCAACCGATCCCAGTTACCACCTCTCATTGGGGGACATACTCGTTCTATACCTTGAAAGGTCAAAGACTTAGGGTCACCTCCATGATATTCCCATACATGGGTAGAGAGGGTGCGATCTTCTCTCCGTGTGATATAGCCTACATGGTCAAGTATTCTGCGTCTAAATTCTCGTATAGTTTTACCTACGTAATTTAACGGACAGGGGCATGTGGCCACATAGATCACACCAGTGGTCCTACAGTTGATGAACTGTTTAGTAAGATGTTTCTTACCAGTAGAGACAATAGGAATAGTGTCCCCTATCAAGATGTAGTCACATGCCTTGCATGAGCCACATTTGAAGGTCCCAACAGGGACACTCTTATCCAGCCAAGTGCTAGCCGCAGAGCGGGGTGTAAAGTGGCTATGTGTTAGCAAATTACCCAAATTCTGACATCTGCGATAAGTAACAGAGGGATGTTGACTAATTAATTCTCTTACATCTGGATCAATTGTTAATATGTTCCAATAGGATTTGAGTATTTCCATGACACCCTTAGCTCCACGGTCATAATTCCCTATCAGGCGGATAGCATGTATATCCTTTGGTTTAATCTTAGGGGTAAGTAAAGTGGTACGATCACTAAGAACTGCCATCTCTTTGGCTTCTTTGAGGACAGACGTTGGATATCCTCGTTCGTAAAACCTACCCTCTAGCTCTTTAGCTTTGACATGAAAATCATCCAAATTAGAACAATTCCTACGTATACGAAGGAATTGACCCTTAGGTATTCCCCGCCTGAGGGGGGCTGGATGGAAACTATCCCATTTTAATAAGTTATTTGTAGCTGTCTCTTTACGGTATAAAGAAGTTTCCAAATCCCCCTGTCCGTTAATAATAATGCGAAGGTTATATTTTTTCCCTATCCTTTGATTGAACTATTTATGACAGTGTGACATCACAGGAAGAGGGTGGTGGCAGCTAGAATAGTTACACCTTACATGCAACCCAGTGGCGTAACTAGGAATGGCTGGGCCCCAAGGCGAACATTTGACTGGGACCCCCCCCCCCGAACCGCTACCCCCAATCGCCGCCCTCCCGGACTGCCCCCTCCAAACCCCCCCCCCAAAAAAAACCGCATTCCTGTGCACACTATTATGTGCCATAGTGGCTCCTGCACACAGTATCATGCCCCATAGTGGCCCCTGCACACAGTATCATGCCCCATAGTGGCCCCTGCAAACAGTATCATGTCCCATAGTGGCCCCTGCACACAGTATCATGTCCCATAGTGGCCCCTGCACACAGTATCATGCCCCATAGTGGCCCCTGCACACAGTATCATGCCCCATAGTGGCCCCTGCACACAGTATCATGCCCCATAGTGGCCCCTGCACACAGAATCATGCCCCATAGTGGCCCCTGAACACAGTATCATGCCCCATAGTGGCCCCTGCACACAGTATCATGCCCCATAGTGGCCCCTGCACACAGTATCATGCCCCATAATGGCCCCTGCACACAGTATCATATCCCATAGTGGCCCCTGCACACAGTATCATGCCCCATAGTGGCCCCTGCACACAGTATTACATCCTATAGTGGTCCCTGCACACACTATTATATGTCCCATTGTGGACCACCCATGAACAATTATTATACTATTATGTGCCATAGTGGCTCCTGCACACAGTATCATGCCGCATAGGGGCCCTTGCACACAGTATCATGCCCCATAGTGGCCCCTGCACACAGTATCATGCCCCATAGTGGCCCCTTCACACAGTATCATGCCCCATAGTGGCCCCTGCACACAGTATCATGCCCCATAGTGGCCCCTGCACACAGTATCATGCCCCATAATGGCCCCTGCACACAGTATCATATCCCATAGTGGCCCCTGCACACAGTATCATGCCCCATAGTGGCCCCTGCACACAGTATTACATCCTATAGTGGTCCCTGCACACACTATTATATGTCCCATTGTGGACCACCCATGAACAATTATTATACTATTATGTGCCATAGTGGCTCCTGCACACAGTATCATGCCGCATAGTGGCCCCTGCACACAGTATCATGCCCCATAGTGGCCCCTGCACACAGTATCATGCCCCATAGTGGCCCCTGCACACAGTATCATGCCCCATAGTGGCCCTTGCACACAGTATCATGCCCCATAGTGGCCCCTGCACACAGTATCATGCCCCATAGTGGCCCCTGCACACAGTATCATGCCCCATAGTGGCCCCTGCACACAGTAGCATGCCCCATAGTGGCCCCTGCACACAGTAGCATGCCCCCATAGTGGCCCCTGCACACAGTATCATGCCCCATAGTGGCCCCTGCACACAGTAGCATGCCCCATAGTGGCCCCTGCACACAGTAGCATGCCCCATAGTGGCCCCTGCACACAGTAGCATGCCCCATAGTGGCCCCTGCACACAGTAGCATGCCCCATAGTGGCCCCTGCACACAGTAGCATGCCCCATAGTGGCCCCTGCACACAGTATCATGCACCATAGTGGCCCCTGCACACAGTATCATATCCCATAGTGGCCCCTGCACACAGTATCATGCCCCATAGTGGCCCCTGCACACAGTATCATGCCCCATAGTGGCCCCTGCACACAGTAGCATGCCCCATAGTGGCCCCTGCACACAGTATCATGCCCCATAGTGGCCCCTGCACACAGTATCATGCACCATAGTGGCCCCTGCACACAGTATCATATCCCATAGTGGCCCCTGCACACAGTATCATGCCCCATAGTGGCCCCTGCACACAGTATTACATCCTATAGTGGTCCCTGCACACACTATTATATGTCCCATTGTGGACCACCCATGAACAATTATTATACTATTATGTGCCATAGTGGCTCCTGCACACAGTATCATGCCGCATAGTGGCCCCTGCACACAGTATCATGCCCCATAGTGGCCCCTGCACACAGTATCATGCCCCATAGTGGCCCCTGCACACAGTATCATGCCCCATAGTGGCCCCTGCACACAGTATCATGCCCCATAGTGGCCCCTGCACACAGTATCATGCCCCATAGTGGCCCCTGCACACAGTATCATGCCCCATAGTGGCCCCTGCACACAGTATCATGCCCCATAATGGCCCCTGCACACAGTATCATATCCCATAGTGGCCCCTGCACACAGTATCATGCCCCATAGTGGCCCCTGCACACAGTATTACATCCTATAGTGGTCCCTGCACACACTATTATATGTCCCATTGTGGACCACCCATGAACAATTATTATACTATTATGTGCCATAGTGGCTCCACTGCACAGGCACAAGTATCATGCCCCATAGTGGCCCCTGCACACAGTATCATGCCCCATAGTGGCCCCTGCACACAGTGTGGGCCCCTGCCCAGTATCATGCCCCATAGTGGCCCCTGCACACAGTATCATGCCCCATAGTGGCCCCTGCACACAGTATCATGCCCCATAGTGGCCCCTGCACACAGTATCATGCCCCATAGTGGCCCCTGCACACAGTATCATGCCCCATAGTGGCCCCTGCACACAGTATCATGCCCCATAGTGGCCCCTGCACACAGTAGCATGCCCCATAGTGGCCCCTGCACACAGCATCCCATAGGGCCCCCATAGTCGCCAGTGGCCCCTGCACACAGTATCATGCCCCATAGTGGCCCCTGCACACAGTAGCATGCCCCATAGTGGCCCCTGCACACAGTAGCATGCCCCATAGTGGCCCCTGCACACAGTAGCAGCCCCATAGTGGCCCCTGCACACAGTAGCATGCCCCATAGTGGCCCCTGCACACAGTAGCATGCCCCATAGTGGCCCCTGCACACAGTAGCATGCCCCATAGTGGCCCCTGCACACAGTAGCATGCCCCATAGTGGCCCCTGCACACAGTATCATGCCCCCATAGTGGCCCCTGCACACAGTGGCCCGGGCCCCTGCACACAGTATCATGCCCCATAGTGGCCCCTGCACACAGTATCATGCCCCATAGTGGCCCCTGCACACAGTATCATGCCCCATAGTGGCCCCTGCACACAGTAGCATGCCCCATAGTGGCCCCTGCACACAGTATCATGCCCCATAGTGGCCCCTGCACACAGTATCATGCACCATAGTGGCCCCTGCACACAGTATCATGCCCCATAGTGGCCCCTGCACACAGTATCATGCCCCATAGTGGCCCCTGCACACAGTATCACATCCCATAGTGGCCCCTGCACACAGTATTACTATCCCATAGTGGCCCCTGCACACACTATTCCCCATAGTGGCCCCTGCACACACTATTATATGTCCCATTGTGGACCACCCATGAACAATTATTATACTATTATGTGCCATAGTGGCTCCTGCACACAGTATCATGCCGCATAGTGGCCCCTGCACACAGTATCATGCCCCATAGTGGCCCCTGCACACAGTATCATGTCCCATAGTGGCCCCTGCACACAGTATCATGTCCCATAGTGGCCCCTGCACACAGTATCATGCCCCATAGTGGCCCCTGCACACAGTATCATGCCCCATAGTGGCCCCTGCACACAGTATCATGCCCCATAGTGGTCCCTGCACACAGTATCATGCCCCATAGTGGTCCCTGCACACAGTATCATGCCCCATAGTGGCCCCTGCGCACAGTATCATGCCCCATAATGGCCCCTGCACACAGTATCATGCCCCATAGTAGCCCCTGCACACAGTAGCATGCCCCATAGTGGCCCCTGCGCACAGTATCATGCCCCATAGTGGCCCCTGCACACAGTATCATGCCCCATAGTAGCCCCTGCACACAGTAGCATGCCCCATAGTGGCCCCTGCACACAGTATCATGCCCCATAGTGGCCCCTGCACACAGTAGCATGCCCCATAGTGGCCCCTGCACACAGTAGCATGCCCCATAGTGGCCCCTGCACACAGTATCATGCCCCATAGTGGCCCCTACACAGTATCATGCCCCATAGTGGCCCCTGCACACAGTATCATATCCCATAGTGGCCCCTGCACACAGTATCATGCCCCATAGTGGCCCCTGCACACAGTATTACATCCCATAGTGGCCCCTGCACACACTATTATTCCCCATACTGGCCCCTGCACACACTATTATATGTCCCATTGTGGACCACTCATGAGCAATTATTACACTCTGGGGTCTGAAACCCCAGAGTATAATGATCGGAGACCCAGGGGAGGATAGAAACATAAAAAACAACGTTGCTTACCTGTTCCTCGCTCCGGTCCAGTCGCTGCTACTTCGGCCTTCTTCAATCTTGGACCAGGCCGGCGTCACATGACGTGGGCCGGCGTCGCGACGCAAAATGACGTCCGCTGACGTCTGAGACGTCACCAAACAGGCCCGAAGCCTGGAGAAGCGCAGGAGAGGTAAGTGCATTGTTTTTTATGTTCCCTCACCTCCCCTGGGCCTCCGATTATTATACTCCGGGGTCTGAAAAGACCCCGGAGTATAACAATAGCAGAGATTGTGGTGTTCAGCCCGCGGCCTCACATACCGATCCCCGCTCCTGCTCACAGCCGCCTCCGCAGAATCGGAAGCGCAGGCGGCCATGAGTGGGACCCGGGGAACGGTAAGCATATAGGGCCCGTTACCTGCTGGGGTTATTCCAGCAGGTAACGGCTTATTAATTTAAAAAAAAAAAAAAAAAAGTATCGGGGGCACGCGGGGCCCCGTAATGACCCGGGCCCTATGGAAGCTGCTACTGCTGTTACCCCGGTAGTTACGCCCCTGATGCAACCCCAACATTCAAAAGACCACCTTGGGGTAGATCTAAGGCAAGCTTGGGTGGTGGTGAACCTGGCAGTCATGTTTCTGGTTTTGGCAGCAGCAGCTTCTCCTCCTCCTTCTCCACCTCCCATGCAGGAATAACTGGCAGAATCATCCAGGTACTTTTCTTCCTCCCAAGTATTGTTCTCAGGGTCATAGAATTATTTCCATTTAAAAAATAGTCTAACTTTTTCAGCTGGCAGGCGAGGCAAGTCTCCATTTATCAATATATGCTGGTTGCTACTCATGCCACAATTGCCACCAGTGAGGCAGACATGTCCTATAGCATGGTCCATCATGTTATGTCCTGCTGCACTGCCACACATGTTACCACAGATTCTTACCATCACCCAGGCAGACTTTTCCTACATCCTGGTCCATATGATGCCACACATTTTGCCACAACTACAAATTGTCCACCACCCCTTCCACCACTGAGCCAGACATGTCCTGGGGCCAGGTCCATTGTATTATTCCCTGCTGCAGTGCCACACGTTTCCACAGCTGCTTAGTGCTTACCACCACTGCCATCACACAAGCAGATATGTCCTGCAGCCTGTTCAGTCATATTATGCCCTGCTGTACTGCCACAAATGTTGCCACAGCTGCTGTGTTTCTACCACCACTGCCACCACACAGGCAGGCATGTGCTGCAGCCTGGTCCATAATATTATGCCTTTCTGCACTGCCACAAATGTTGCCAATGCTGCCTTGTGCCTAACACTACTGCCATCACACAGGCAGGCATGTCCTGCGGCCTGGTCTATCTTATTATTCCCTTCTGCACTGCCACACATATTGCTGCAGCTGCCTGCCATCACTGCCACCATTCAGCCAGACATTTCCTGCAGCCTGGACCATCATATTATTCCCTGCTGCACTGCCACACATGTCGCCAAAGCTGCCTTGTGCCTAACACCACTTCCACCACACAGGCAGGTGTGTCTTGAGGCCTGGACAATCTTATTATGCCCTATTGCACTGACACATAATTTGCCAAAGCTGCCTACCAGAACTTCCACCATTAAACCAGACATGACCTGCAGCCTGGACCAACATATTATGCCCTGCTGCATTGCCACAAATGTTGTCACAGCTGCCTAGTGCCTACCACCAATCAGTCACACCTATACTGGCAAACATGTTGCCATAGCTGACTAGCACTTACCACCACTGACAAAACTTAGGAAGACCTGCACCCTGGTCCATCATGTTATGCCCTGCTGAACTGCACATATGTTGCTACAGCTCTTTATGACCAGTGTCACCACTCAGCCAGACATGTCCTATGTCCTGCTGCACTGCCACACATTGTCACAGCTGGCTACCACCACTTCCATCACTTGGGTAGACATGTCCCGTAGCCTGGATCCATCATATGATGCCCTACTGCACTGCCACCCTTGTTTCCAGAACTAACTTGTGCCCACCACCACTGCCACCACACAGGCAGGCATGTCCTGCAGCCTGGTAATTCTTGTTATGCCCTGTTGCACTGCCGCACATGTTGCCGCAGCTACCTCCACTCAGTCAGACATCACATTTCACTATACCACATTGTTGTTTCCACAGTGTTGATATAAAAAACAAACAAAAAAATGAATTTGATTTCATATCTGATCCCATCAAGGTATCATTTTTGGTGGCTTTTTTTTTTTCATCACTTTTCAAGTGGCTCACAACCACACGTTTTGTCTCCCAAATAAAAACTAGCCTGTAGCACTTATTTTTCTACAAAACAATTGTCTTTTGCAATTTAACTGCCACATGTGTCTAAAAAAGCATGGGCAAGCACTTTTTCCCCCCAAAAAAGCGTAATTTTTGGATTTTAAATATTAAAATATGTAAAAGCAAGTGTCAGCGCACATAAAATGTATGTCTATGGAAAAACTGCTTATCAACCGTTTTTCCATAGACATACATGTCACTTTCACTTATATACTTTCATATATTCTGCTGTGTTTGTGTAAGGGCTAGAGGATCGATTTCCCAATATCTGCTGGTGAACCCTTAGGGGAGGGGCACGACAAGACTGAACCCTAAGCAGAACCCCCCCACTTTCCCTGCCTACTTGTCTGAACTGTCCTAGGCGACAGCCGGCAACTGGGCGTGATAACATAGAACAAAGAAAGGACAAACAACAACAAAAGGGAGGTCAGCTAGCCAAGGGGTTGGTAACAGTCAAGCAATGCAGTACAGAATCAAAATCCAAGAGAATAGTCAAAGGTAAGCCAAAGGTCAGGAATATGAATACAGGTAACAAAACAGCAAGGAGTAATAGCCAGTACACACGAGGCAATAGCAAGAACCAATGTGAATGTGAGCAAACAATAAATAGGAAGGAAGAACCCACCCCAGACTTGATAGGACAAAAGGCTGTCAATTACACAGGTAAGGCTAAAATTAACTATTAGAGGAGCAGAGGGAAACCAAGGTAAAGAAAATGGGTGTGGTGGAAAATCAATTGAGGAGGTGAGGGAATAGGACTGTGTTCAGACAATACAAGAAAAATCCAAAGGAAAGAATCACAGCCGGACCCGCCTCCTGTGCCGCAGCATGCGGCCGGATGGCGCAGAAGTTTGAATGGGTGCGGATGTAACAGTTTGCCTTAGAGAGCTATAGACTGAATAGATAGGTTCCTGGGAGCCCTAAGAGTGTTCTACACTATGTTTTAAGCCAATTTAACGTGGTTCAACCTGAAACAAATTTTGGTCCCAAGCCATCCATTCCAAAATTGAATCTTGAGAGGTTTGCACATTCTTGGCTCATTCATCTCAGTCATAGCAGGATACATCTGACAGTATCAATATTTTTAGTGTCAGTGGCAACACAAACCAACAAGGTCATGTGCTAGTACTGACACAACCCTATTTGTGCAGGCCCAGTTCCAACACTAGGAACTGCCTATCCACCTTCTCCAGTTGCTCCTCACTGGACCATCATCTCATACAAATACCCACTACTGAAAACAAGGATGGATCAGTGGTATTTGCCCTTGTACATAATAGCTTGTCCATTAGTTGACTGTGGCGTGCACATTTCCCTAGACTGACATATCCATGGAAAGGCCTACATTCTCCAACACATGGTGACATACAGTGGGGGAAAAAGTATTTAGTCAGCCACCAATTGTGCAAGTTTTCCCACTTAAAAAGATGAGAGAGGCCTGTAATTGACTTCATAGGTAGACCTCAACTATGAGAGACAAAATGAGAAAACATATCTAGAAAAACACATTGTCTGATTTTTAAAGAATTTAGTTGAAAATTATGGTGGAAAATAAGTATTTGGTCAATAACAAAAATTCATCTCAATACTTTGTTATATATCCTTTGTTGGCAATGACAGAGGTCAAACGTTTTCTGTAAGTCTTCACAAGATTGACACACACTGTTGCTGGTATGTTGGCCCATTCCTCCATGCAGATCTCCTCTAGAGCACTGATGTTTTGGAGCTGTCTCTGGGCAACACGGACTTTCAACTCCCTCCAAAGGTTTTCTATTGGGTTGAGATCTGGAGACTGGCTAGGTCACTCCAGGACCTTGAAATGCTTCTTACGAAGCCACTCCTTCGTTGCCCTGGCGGTGTGCTTGGGATCATTGTCATGCTGAAAGACCCAACCACGTTTCATCTTCAATGCTCTTGCTGATGGAAGGAGGTTTGCACTCAAAATCTCACGATACATGTCCCCATTCATTCTTTCATGTACACGGATCAGTCGTCCTAGTCCCTTTGCTGAGAAACAGCCCCAAATCATGATGTTGCCACCCCCATGTTTCACAGTAGGTATGGTGTTCTTTGGATGCAACTCAGCATTCACTCTCCTCCAAAAACGATGAGTTGTGTTTCTACCAAACAGTTCTACTTTGGTTTCATCTGACCATATGACATTCTCCCAATACTCTTCTGGAACATCCAAATGCTCTCTAGCAAACTTCAGACGGGCCCGGATATGTACTGGCTTAAGCAGGGGGACACGTCTGGCTCTGCAGGATCTGAGTCCCTAGCAGCGTAGTGTGTTACTGACGGTAGCCTTTTTTATGTTAGTCCCAGCTTTCTGCAGGTCATTCACTAGGTCCCCCTGTGTGGTTCAGGGATTTTTACTCACCGTTCTTGTGATCATTTTGACCCCACGGGGTGAGATCTTGCGTGGAGCCTCTGATCGAGGGAGATTTCAGTGGTCTTGTATGTCTTCCATTTTCTAATTATTGCTCCCACAGTTGATTTCTTCACACCAAGCTGCTTGCCTATTGCAGATTCAGTCTTCCCAGCCTGGTGCAGGTCTACAATTTTGTTTCTGGTGTCCTTCCACAGCTATTTGGTCTTCACCATAGTGGAGTTTGGAGTGTGACTGTTTGAGGTTGTGGACAGGTGTCTTTTATACTGATAACAATTTCAAACAGATGCCATACTACATGTAATGAGTGGAGGACAGAGGAGCCTCTTAAAGAAGAAGTTACAGATCTGTGAGAGCCAGAAATCTTTATTGTTTGTAGGTGACCAAATACTTATTTTCCTCCCGTAATTTGCAAATAAATTCTTAAAAAATCAGACAATGTGATTTTTTAGATATGTTTTCTCATTTTGTCTCTCATAGTTGAGGTCTACCTATGATGTCAATTACAGGCCTCTTTCATCATCATTAGTGGCTGACTAAATACTTTTTTTCCCCACTGTAGACAAGGAACAGCTTTCCTAGAAAAATAATTGTGACTTGGCATCCTCCATCAAGGTTGAGAGCATGCCATCAGTTGGTGAAATGTAGTGGAATCCACTAAGTGGTATGGCAGCAACTGCACCACTAGCAGCTTGGCCAGTTTAGAGTTAACCTATGCAAAATTGGGTTACCAATACATATATATAAGAAAACACATGTGTCTGAAACTTCAATCATAGATATATACCATAGTCACACACAAAAATTATACAAAGAATGAATACTTTATTGTAATATACTGTATATAAAAGATAAAAACAACATATATATGGAGAGATAACCACATAAAATAGTGTTACATCCCACAGGATAAACAAATCACAGAGTAATCCAGATAATAAAGCTTATATACCAGGTGTAACTCAACATAAGTTTTAATAAAGTGATAAATGCACATAATCAAATAAACCAAAAAAGGAAATACAATATATACCTGGGTAATATGGAAAAATGAAAACCCTGGGGGATACAAACCGCGCCCCGATGCATGTTTCACCTTAGCTTCGTCAAAGGGAATACTGGGAAGTTCATAGAGACATTTATTTATGGGACCAGTGCACATAGGTGAACCAATAACAAGATGGGAATATGGTCAGGTGGAAAGAAATGCTCACTTGGATGATAATGAAAGTAGGCCGGCGTGTCACAATGTAGAGTGTGCTTGTGCAGCTTCGCTATAGTGGGCGGCACCTGCGTATTGCAATCAACGCTGTGTACAGCGGTACACAAAAGACTAACGGAAAATGGTGGAGGTACGGAATATGCGCAGAATGAACTAATAGATGCTGAAGATGGCCAAAATCAACGTTAGATCCTAATATGAGCCCAATATGTGCATAAATACATAAAAGCCAGACCCATTAACCACCCTAAGGTATAAAGCCCATAAAAAATACTGTATACATATAGTAAATACAAACAATACACATAAAACATGTGAATAGAATGTCAATACATGTTAATAAAACACAACTATGTGTACCATATATATATATATATATATATATATATATATATACAGTACAGACCAAAAGTTTGGACACACCTTCTCATTCCAAGAGTTTTCTGTATTTTCATGACTATAAAAATTGTAGATTCACACTGAAGGCATCAAATACTGATGTAATATAGTAATGTATATTCAATATAAAGTGACAGTGCAGCGTAACACATAAGTGAATGAACACAAGACTAAAAGTGTTAATTATATGTAATTCTAATAATGGTAAAGTAAGAAATATGAATATAAATGTATGAAAGGTGAAGCAATGAAAAAGATGACAATATACAGTGGTTAAGTGCAAGTGCACAAAGAGGAAAACATAAAAAAACGCAACAAAAAAAAAAAAAAAGAAAGAAAGGGGAAAAGGGCATGGGTGACCAGGCGGTATGGATATGGAAGAACCATCCAAATGGTGAACGTCATGGATCCCATCAATAAATACAATAAGAGAGGACAATCAAACAAAAAAACACACTGTTAAAATCAATAAAAACAACTATAAACAAAATAACAAGAGATCACGAAAACTTGAGCAGCAAAAAGAATAACAAGACAAGGAAATTAAAGGAATGGGGCAAAGCCAATGGCCTCATTGAGGCCACGTGGCGCGACAGAGTTCAATGTGTAGATCCAGTGGCATTCTTTCTGGGCTAAGTGAACATTTGCAATCACCCTCCTAGGGGCCCACATTAACTCTATAAATAGCACGTACCCAAAAACCTGTAGGATCACTTTGATGGAACGTTTTGAAGTGCATGGGAATGGTTTTGAGAGTAGTTAGATCAGATACATCACGAGCATTCAGGATACCCAATACATGTTCGCGTATGCGGCGACGTAATTCTCTTGATGTAAGGCCCATGTAAATAAGGCCACATGGGCAAGTAGCAAGATAGATGACACCTGAGGATTGATAGTTCAGTGCATGGTTAATAGTGTATTGATGACTATGGGTAGAATCCCAAAAATCAGTGGCGCTGTCAACATTCGTGCATGCCACGTACTTGCCACATGGCCGACAACCCTTTTTAGGGCCCTGTGAGCCAAAAATTGGTACAGGTTGTCTCTCTTTGGAAAAATGACTCCATACCAACAAATCCCTCAAATTCCTACTTCTGTGGTATGTAATAGGGTCTGGAACATAAGTAGTTTTTCAAAGTGGCGTCCTGTGTCAAAACACCCCAGTACTTTTGAAGGAGATTTTTCAATAGGTACCAACGACAGTTATAAGATGTCATAAATCTCACTTGTTGTCGTGATTTTTTATGTCGAGTAGATGGACCCAGGAATTTTTGTCTAGACCTCATACAAGCTTGCGTATATACAGTACAACTATAAGTACCTGGGTTTGCTCCTTAATAATAAGCTGGACTGGACAGATCACATGGAGGTCCTGTACAGGAAGGACCACAGCAGTCTCTACCTGCTTAGGAGGCTGAGAGCCTTTGGAGTCCAGGGGACACTTCTTAGTACTTTTTTCAAATCGGTAGTGGCATCAGCCATCTTCTTCGTAGTGGCCTGCTGGGGGAGCAGTATATCAACCAGGGATAGAAATAAACTTGACAAGGTGATTAGAAGGGCCAGCTCTGTCCTTAGGAGCCCATTGGACCCAGTGCAGGTGGTGGGTGACAGAAGGATATTGTCCGTGGTGAGCTCCATGCGGGAGAATAAGTCCCATCCCATGCATGAAACCATGATAGCACTGGGCAGTGTGAGAAGGAGCACTATCAGAAGTATTTCCTCCCCACCGCGGTTAGGCTGTACAACCAACACCGACCTAAGCGGAGATCATTACACACAGAGAACTGAAATATCTTTTGGTTTGTGATATCCCCCTCCCCCTCTGCTACCTCTTATCTGTCTGTCTACTATCAATGAAATGCCTCTTACCTTGGAACATTCTTGTATATGTTGTATTTGTATGTGCTTATCTTTGCTGCTGTATCACGCTGAATTTCCCCATGGTGGGACTATTAAAGGATTATTATGATACCCTCTCTATATCCATTCTTCCTTGTAGCCCCTCTGTCTGAATCTTTGTCCCAATTCTCTGCTGATGTGTCAAATGATTTATTAGTGGAACATATTCGTTGAACTCTTAAGAAATGGCCAGTAGGAATACCATGGATTAATGCATTGGGATTGAATGTAATAAGGAGTTAGTTGCTGTACTCTTGTGAAATAAGTCGTCACTGATCCATTCTCACCTACAGATAGCTTCACGTCAAGAAAATCAATTTCAGATTTGCTCCATTTGGATGTGAGCTTGGTGTTCATGTCGTTTCTATTTAGTGTATCTAGAAACAAATTTAGATCTGATTCAGACCCTTGCCAAATCATGATGATATCATCAATGTATCTCCCCCAGAACTGAACCTTGTCAATCGTGTCCACAGGCTCAGTGAGAAAGATACATCTCTTCCATAAGCCCAGGAACAGATTGGCATACACACAAGACGCACAAGATGCCCCCATAGTGGTCCCCTGGGTCTGGAAATATATCGATTCGCCAAACAAAAAAAAATTGTGGGTCAAGGCAAATTCTAAAAGTGAACTAATGAACTCACCTAATGTATCATCAACATCAGACATCCGTAAAAAAGTACAGACAGATTCCAATCCATCCTGATGGCAAATCGAGGTGTGCAATGACTCAACGTCATAGGTCACTATCAACATGTCACGATCCAAATGTAGCCCATCCATTTTGCACAAAAAAAAAAACAGTGGTGCCCTTAATATGTGAAGGGAGGGTCTCTACGATAAGTTGAAAGTGGAAATCAACATATTTGCAAATAGGTTCACACAGGCTATTACAGCTGGATACTATATGCCGACCAGTTAGAAAGTTTAGAGTTAAGTTGCAGAACAGCCAGATAAGTGGGCGTATATTGCTGTCTCCTGGACACTTATTCCCTTATGGATGACTGTTGTTGGCATTGAAGAGTAGGAATAGGAAGAACAAGGAACAAGGAAGATAACAGGGAGGAGAACGAGAACACCCCTGCTCACTGCCCTTAGATTAACCACTTCAGTACCGGGCCAATTTCTGGTCCAGGACCAGACGCATTTTTGGGTTTTTTCTATTTCTGCATCTTTTTCGGTAACACATAAGGCTTTATTTTTATGTTTTTTATTTTTGCATGTGTTTTTTTTATATCTGAGAAAATATAAACAAAAGAGGGAAAATGTTTCTGTTTATCACTTTTCTTTTTTTTTTTTAATTTAATAACACAAAGTGCTACTAAAAAACTTTATAAAATAGTTTTCCTCTCAGTTACAGTAATTTTTATTTATTATGGTGTCGTCGGGGGTGGGGCTATAACCTGTAATAAGGGCATTTTACTGACGTATTATTTTATTTACATTTGTTTTGTTTTTTTTACATTGTGTCCGAATAAGGTCATAATAGACCTTTGGGGACATCTGATTACTTTTTTTTTTTGGGGGGGGGAGGGCTGATTTCCGCTGTAACTGGGGCTGGTACAGCCTCCTGCACGTTACTTCAACAATACTATAGAGCTTATCTGGGTCCTGTAGGACTCAGCAGATCTTGCAGATGCTGCACCCGGTGGATCAAATGACCTCCGGGTCAGAGGGCGGCCGCAAGATTGAGCGCTGTATACACAGCGATCGGTAAGGCAAGGAAGGTAATAAACATTCCCTGTCTTCTCTCTAGGAGCTCCGGCTGAAGTTACAGCAGGCTCCCTGTTTCAGCAGCTGTACGATTTTGTGCAGCTATTGAGTTCTGCTTGGACGTACCGGTTCGTCCTTGCACTTGCAGAACTAGACAACCACCCATTGGACGTATATAGTCTATGGGCAGTATGGAAGTGGTTAAGCGAGCAGCACTTTTTTTTTTTTTTTTCAAGATGGCATCGCTGGAGTGGCAGCCTGTTACAGTAGTTCCTGCTCACCTTGAGCTTTCTCTTCTTTTCCTTTCTTTGTTTTGTCTTATCACTCTACGTAAGGGGCATTGCATTATTAAGAACCATATGAGGACTTGGACTTGCACTTTTCTAATACTTTTTGTGTCAGAATCCTGGTGTCAGAATCCTGGTGTATTTTTCTAATTTACCACCAGTGGCCGCTGTTTCTATCACTCTGAACTATTGTATTGCACTTCCACTCCTCACCACTGGAGGCTGCAGTGTTATCCTAGGATTTGCCCTTAACCAAGAAGACTGATGTGTGACAACTTTAAGCCATCTTGTTTCCTGTTTGGGCCTATTTATACCCATGAGGCAATTCAACCATTGCTTGAGTATTGTGATTTGTTTCCTGTCTCCAGCTCCTCTGAACTGTCTTTCCCAGACTGTTCCTACTCCTTGCTGTATTACCCTTGCGATCTACACCTCATGCCACACCCCGGACTACTACTCTACAACATCTAACTGCACCTGACTTTCTTCCATCTGGCCACTGGATTCCAGCCTTGACTACTAATATTGTAACATTTTGTTTATTTCCACTTGGAACTATTGTGTCAGGAGATCCTGCTTGTGGCCAGGATTCTTTTGTCTACTCCAGGGATGAACTGTTGCAGCTTAGAGACACAGCAGAGCTGCATGCTACTAGACCAGACATTCCCCAGGAACTTAGGAGGAAGAAGAGAAGAGGGTGTAGAGCTGGTGCCCTTCGGAGGATTAGGAGGAGATGTTTTAGACCTGCTCTACCCTCCATCTTTATGGGCAATGTGAAATCTCTTGCGAATAAGATGGATGAACTGGTGGCGCTCACCAGGCATCATCAGGTGTTTCGGGAGTGCAGCATGATGCTGTTTACAGAGACTTGGCTCACCGTAGTTACTCTGGACACTCTTGTCTCCTTGGATGGCATTAAACTCCTTTGGGTGGACAGGACAAGGGAGAGCGGTAAGAGGAAAGGAGGAAGGCTGGCGATATTTGTGAATGATAGATGGTGTAACCCTAGGCACATTGTGATTAAGGAGAAAACTTGCTGTAAGGACATTGAACTATTAGCTGTGAGCATAAGACCTTTCTATTTACCGAGGGAACTATCGCATGTCATCTTGATAGCTGCATATGTCCCCCCCTCTGCGAAAGCTGACGCTGCCTGTGAGGTCCTACAAGACAATGTGAGCAAGTTGCAGTCTCTACACCCCCAGGCTCTCCTTCTTGTGTCTGGAGATTTCAACCATGTCTCTCCATCATCCACACTGCCCAGCCTCACACAGTATGTAATCTGCCAAACAAGAGATAACAAAACATTGGACTTGTTCTTTGCTAATGTGAGGGAGGCATATAACTCATCAGCCCTACCGCCCCTGGGAAGATCAGATCATGACCTAGTGCATCTCTGACCTGTGTACAAGCCAATTGTATGTAGAGAACCAGCTGTCACCCGCACAGTGAAGATATGGTCCGAGGAGAGTGATGAGGCTCTGAAGGATTGTTTTTGACACAATCGCATTGGAAGTGCTGCAGGATTCCTATGGGGAAGACATAGAAGGACTCACACACTGCATTATGGAGTACATTAATTTTTGTGTGGACACCACGGTACCCACAAAAGTGGTGAGGTGCTTCTCTAACAACAAACCATGGAGAAAAAGATGGCTTTCAGGGCAAGGGAAAAGGAGGGGCTGAGGGAGGTACAAAATGAGCTGAGGCATCAAATCAGGCAGGAAAAAAGCCAATTATAAAAGAAAAATTAATGAGCAAATGAAAAGAAAAGACATAAGTGCAGTCTGGAAGGGTCTTAAGTCAATCTCTGGTCATAGACAGCCAGTCTCAGAGGTCAAAAGAGATGCTAATTGGCTTAACGAACTAAATCTATTCTTAAATAGATTTGATCACACACCAGCTCCTCCCACCCCAGCATGTCATTCAATCCCCTCTCCCACACTGCCCCCACCCCCTGCTATTTCCCACCAAACCAGAAAATCCAGCAATCAATCATTATCTGACCACAGTCTGACCTTCATATGTGCTCAGGTGGGAAAGATGCTGAAAAAGATAAAAGCTAGGAAAGCCGCTGGGCCAGATGGCATCAGTGCAAGGCTAATTAAGACTTGTGGGGACCAGCTATGTGGTGTCATTACATAGATGTTTAATATGAGCCTGAAGCTAGAAATAGTACCTGAATTATGGAAATCTTCTTGTGTGGTACCGTTTCCAAAGAAACCTCATCCTATGGACCTTAACAACTACAGACCCGTAGCATTGACATCCCACCTGATGAAGATCTTAGAGAGATCTCCGCCCTCTAGTGAGCCCGGCTATGGACCCTCTCCAGTTTGCTTATTGGCCGGGCTTTGGGGTGTATGATGCCATCATCCACCTTCTGCACAGAGCTCTTTCTCACCTGGAGAAACCAGGGAACACTGTGAGAATAATGTTCTTTGATTTCTCCATCGCTTTCAACACCATGCAGCCGGGGCTACTGACAGACAAGCTGGCCCTTGTTGGAGTGGACCACCATCTCTCCAATTTTATCCTAGACTACCTCACAAACCGACCTCAGTATGTGAGAGCCTGGGACTGTGTGTTAGATACCGTGATCTGTAATACAGGGGCACCTCAGGGTACAGTTCTTGCCCCTTTCCTCTTCACACTGTACACTGCAGATTTTAGGTGCAACTCATCTAGCTTCTACCTACAGAATTATTCTGATGATTCTGCAATAGTAGGCCTCATCACAGACGATGATGACAGGGAGTACAGAAAATTGAACTGGAATTTTGTGGACTGGTGCCAGCGGAAACACCTTAGGATTAATGCTGGGAAGACCAAGGAGAAGGTTGGTGAACTTTCGTAAATGCAGATACCCTCCTAAACCAGTGGACATTCAGGGAATGTGCATTGAGGTTGTCAACACCTATTAGTACCTGAGTGTGCTTCTCAATAATAAACTGGACTGGGAAGATCATATGGATGTCCTGTACAGGAAGGGCCACAGCAGGCTCTACCTCCTTAAGAGGCTGAGAGCCTTTGGAGTCCAGGGGGCACTTCTTAGGACTTTTTTCAAATCGGTAGTGGCATCAGCCATCTTCTTTGGAGTGGCCTACTGGGGGAGTAGTATATCAACCAGGGATAGAAATAAACTCGACAAACTGATTAGAATGGCCAGCTCTGTCCTTGGGAGTCCCTTGGACCCTGTGCAGGTGGTGGGTGACAGAAGGATACTGTCCATGGTGAGCTCCATGCGGGAGAATAACTCCCATCCCATGCATGAGACCGTGACAGCACTGGGCAGTACTGTCAGTGACCGACTACTTCACCCTAAATGTGAGAAGGAGCGCTATCGGAAGTCTTTCCTCCCCGGGGCAATTAGGCTTTACAACCAACACCGACCTAAGCGATGATCAGGCCATACAGAGAACTGAAATTTCTTTCCATTGTGATACCCCTCTGCTATTTTTTACCTGTACCTTTCTATCTCTCTGTCTACTATCACTGGAATGCCTCTTTACCTTGGAACGCTTTTGTATATATTGTATTTGTATTGTTTATCTTTGCTGCTGTAACAAACTGAATTTCCCCCATGGTGGGACTATTAAAGGATGATTATTATTATTATTATTATTATTAAGGTAGACTCGAGAGGGGTGAGAGCATTTGCTGGGAGTCTGTGGAGAAGGATGTTACAGTAGTCCAAGTGGGAGATTGAGGGCTAACACTTTTGTAGTTTGAGGGGTGAGAAAGGAATGGATTCGATGGATGTTCTTGAGTTGGAGGCAGCAGGAGGAGGTTTTGGATGTGTGACTTGAAGGATAGGTCAGAGTCCAAGGTTATCCCTGGGCAGCAGGCTTGTGGGACTGGGATAAGTGTGGTCCTGTTAACTTTGATATATGGGTCAGGTGGGGGGGCATGTGAGGTGGGGCAAAGATGATGAACCCTGTTTCCTCCATGTTAAGTTTGAGAAAGCAGGAGGAGAGGGAGGAGGCTATGGCTGCTAATGGCTGCTAAACACTCTGGAACTCTGGACAACAGAGCGGTAATGTCTGGGCTAGAGAGATATATTTGAGTGTCGTCTGCATAGCAATGGTATGGAAAACCGTGAGATTCTATGAGGTTGCCAAGGCCGAGGTTGTAGATGGAGAACGGGAGGGGTCCTAGGACAGAGCCTTGGGGAACACCTACAGAAAGAGGATGCAGTGATGAGGTAGTGTGTGAGTGGGAGATGCTGAATGTGCAGTTTGAGAGGTATGAGGAGATCCAGGAAAGCAACAAGTCTGTGATACCAAAGGATGAGAGAGTTTGCAATAAGAGGGAGTAGTCGACTGTATCGAAGACAGAGGAAAGAAGGAGGAGAACAGAGTAGTGACGCTTGATCATTTGAGACTTTGGTTAGTGCAGTTTCCGTGGAGTGATTGGATCTGAACCCTGACTGTAATCTGTCAAAGAGTAAAATGGACGAGAGATAGGAGGATAGTTCAGAGTGGACGTGTTGTTCAAGCAATTTTGAGGCATTCGGGAGCAATGTGAAGGGGCCATAGTTGGCTGGAGAGGATGGGTCGAGGGATCATTTCTTAAGGATAGGTGTAACAGTAGCATGTTTCAAGGCAGAATGGAAGGAACCTCTGGTTAGAGATAGGTTGAAGAGATGGGTTAGGGCACAAGTAAAGACTTCAGTGGTGAAATGGTCGATGAAGGTGGCGGTAAGTCCTGGCAGTCTGTAAATGACAGCCAGTTGGAGGTTGGAGGGTGAGTAAATGCAGACAGAGTGCACTTCATAGGAAGGGAGGGTGAGAGCAGGTAGCAGTTGGATTGAGGCGAAGGAGCAGTTGTCAGTCAGACAGGAGGATTTGTTGGGGTGGGGAGTGTGTGAGAAATGCAGACCACCATAGGAGAGAGCAGCGGAGGAGATAGTGTCTGAGGTTGTGTGGTAAGAGCAGGGGCACAACTCTAATGAGGCGAAGTGAGGCGGCCGCCTCAGGCGGCACTCTCCGTCACTGTCTGGGGGGGCGACATTTTTACTATTTATTTAACGTAAACCAGCCCAGGACAGGCCGCTTTAAAAAAAAAAAAAAAAAAAAAATACAAAGCTGAGCGAGGCCTGTCCTGGGCTGGTTTAAGAGATGTCCATATCTCAACGCAGGCGGCGATAAATTGATGTCATCTCGCCTCTTGCGCTGAGACGCAGACATCCTATACGTGGACAAGAAGAGGAGGAGAGGGCTTCATCAAGGGATTGCAGGTAGGTGAGGATAACTTTTTTTTTTTTTTTAAATGGGCCGTTACCTGCTGGAGCAACCCCAGCAGATAACGGCCTATTTACTTACCTAAACCCGCACATGCTCATTGCCACCTCCACTTCCCCTTCTGCTATGGGACGCAGAAGGGGGAAACAGAAGCGGCTGTGAACAGGAGCGGGGATCGGTAAGTGAGGCCGCGGGCCTCAAATACTACTATATTATACTTTTCAGACCCCAGAGTATAACGGAGACCCAGGGGAGGTGAGGGAACATAAAAACCACTGTTACTCACCTCTCCTGTGATCCGATGTTACTTCCACAAGGCTTCGGACCTCTGGTGACATCATCAGGTCACGATGCTGGCCTGATCCACGTGACGTCTATGCGCAATTAAACAGGGCCGAAAACTGCAGTGAGTGCACCAGTGCCCAGGATAGGTAAGTAGCACTGATTTTTATGTTTGTCACCACCTGGGTCTCCGATCATTATACTCTGTGGTCTGAAAAGATAATAATAGTTCATGGGTGGACCACTATGAGACATAATACCGTGTGCAGGGGCCACTGTGGAGCATAATACCATGTGCAGGGGCCACTATGGAGCATAATACTGTGTGTAGGGGCCACTATGGAGCATAATACCATGTGCAAGGGCCACTATGGAGCATAATACCGTGTGCAGGAGCCACTATGGAGCATAATACCGTGTGCAGGGGCCGCTGCTGGCCATAATACCCTATGCAGGGGCCGCTGCGGGCCATGATACAGTGTGCAGGGGCCGCTGCGGCCATAATACCGTGTGCAGGGGCCCCTGCTGGCCATAATACCATGTGCAAGGGCTGCTGCGGGCCAAAATACCGTGTGCAGGAGCCGATGTGGGCCATAATACCGTGTAATACTGTGTGCAGGGGTTGCTGTGGAACATTATAGTGTGTGTAAATGGGGTGTTATAAACAGGGGCTATGGTGCCTGTTTATATCATACGCTGTCTGTTTATAGTGACCGTGTGATGTAATTCCAGCCTTGTCACATAGACATGTATAGGACGAGGCTGTAGTTACATTACATGGCCGCTATGAGATGAATGACACTATGTAAACAGAGAAGCGGTCACGGCGCTTACACAGGTACCATTCAAACAGCTGATCAGTAGGGGTCATGGGTTTTTGAGTGCCACTGATTAGTTTTTTAATGACCTGTAAAACCTTTTAATTAATTAACACCTGGGGCATTATTAATAAGGGGCACTATTTATACAGGGTACACACGGACTGTCAGGGATGTTACACCTGTTGTTGGTGGTTGCTGCTTTAAGGTTGCCATGACAACATAGGGAAGCTTCCTGAGCAACCCTTTTTAAACCACTCACTAGCGCTGTGCTGGCAAATCAGTTCTCTAACTCCTGCTAAAGCACCTGACTGTGATTTTACTTCTCCTAGACCTGACCTGACCTGTGGCTGTGTACCTGGATTCCTCTTTTGTCTTGCGATTTTGTTCTGGCATTCCTGATCGGTGCTGACTATTGGCTTTGTTTCCTGGATTTGTCTTTGTCTTGTGATTTGGATCTGTGTTACCCTCCTCAGTTGCTGACCCGGATTGACGACCATTCTGTTTTCTTTGTCCCTGTGAGTAGTGTGCAGATTTGGTGTAGGCTCCTGCTGCAGTGCATTTATTTGTAATACACTTTCTGTTCTGGTGACAATTCCGATCTTCAGATTCAGCGGAAGGCCACCTCTTCTTGCGAGGAGCTCTGGTGAAGGCGTCTGAGGCCGGTCTTGGCTTGCAGTAGTGTTTTGCCTTTAAGTAGCATTTTCTACTGCTCGCAGTTGTCAGCCCTTTTCTGCTGCTGCTCTCCTATAGACTTGTACATTTCTTACTTTGCATCTGAATCCTAACACGGACATTATTAATATAAAGATGCACTTGGGAGTATTATTCATAATGGGGGGGTTATATCATATATTTTATAATTGTGGTAGCAGCAGGATGGGTGTGCAGGTGAGGACAATGTGGGTTGGATGCCTGGAAAAGTGAAGAGCCAAAGATATCTGTGTTGCAAACTTTACAGTGACAAATCACAGCTGGAAGAAGTGGCCATGGTGGTCCAAAGGGAAGAGAAGGGAAATGTGAAGGATTAGTCAGAGACGTCACCTGTAAGTCACAAAATGTTACTGCCCTGTATTCACCTAAATGACAGAGGATAAATACCTGATTGATGGGGGTCTGTCTGCTGAGACCCCCACTCAGCCTAAGAATTGGGATTTTTTCCCCCCACTGGGTGGGAATTCGGCCTGACTGCAGCCAGACTGAATATAGGTGTGTTGATTGGTGGATGGACGAACCCGCGTGGCTCTCATTCACTTCAATGGGAGTGCCAAAGATAGCCGAAGTACAGTATTCAGCTATCTGTGGTGCTCCTATTATAGAGAATGGTGGCCACGTGGGCTCGTCTATCCACCAAGCAGAAATGTATGAAGTTACTTTCCTTGTTAATGCCGTGTTGTTGATCTGATATTGAAGTAATGCAGTAAGAAGAATTCTTAAAAACTGTTTTATAACTTTGTGTATTGTGTATATTGTGCAACGATAACAGTGTGTGAAGTTAGTAGCATGTAAACTCAATTTTTCTACAGTCCACATCAGGTAGCAAAGAGGCTAGGTTCACCACTGGGTAAGAGGAAGAAGATCTGACAGTAGCTATGTGCTGAAGTGGTCCAGGATTAGGAGATATGTCGCCAGAAGTAAGGAAAAGCAGGAAGAGGGACAGCAAGTGTAAGTAAGAGAAAGTGTGGGGAGGTTGTGTTTTTCAGCTTGCAGGTCTGCAGTGCAGAGACGGTCAGATGATGGGGTTGAACAGATGGAGAGATAAAGATTTTGTTACTGACAATGGTGGTTTGGGGTGGAAGTGTCACGTTTACAAGGAAGGGAAGAAGAACAGTAATTAAGGTGATAAGCATTCTTGTTTTTCACATTATGTAGGTGTTGCATTTATTAGGATGTGTATGTAGGTGACTTTTTGCATTTACCTTCAGTTCCATTCTTGCCTAATTCTGGTCCATACACTTAAGAGTTGCACAAAACTGACCAGTGTTTATTGTGTGAGCAAAAAAAAAAACAGACTTTTAAGATTTTTCTTAATTAAAAAAAATGAAACTCTTGCCCTAAAAAAATGTAAGTAAATATTTTTCACTAACAGAACTGATTGTCAGTTAAAACACTGTAAGGCACTCTGTGGACAATCACAGACAGTCTCAGATCAAACTTCTATATTGCAAAACAGACTTAAGAAAAAAAAATTTCACTAAAAGGAACGACTTAATCATTTTGTTGACAGTCACAGACTAATTCAAAATTAGATTATTGACAATGAAAGGATTAACTGTTTTTTGTCTGTATTACTGCAGCAATCTGGCTCACACAGCACAGATGTTCTCCCTTACTACTATCTATGATTTATATCACTAATGTGCCTGTAATTGATTAAATTTGACTAAAATTTGATATAATTATTCTACTCCTAAGATTTTCTAGCTGTATTGCAAGTTTTACTGAAATAATTTGCTGTATATTGCTGAAGAAAATGGAGTATTTGCTTTGGATCATGCAGTGATAAATAACATATCCATCCCCTACTTCCACCATCACTGAAATGCCTTGTGTTCTAGCCCACAGCACTTTTATATACGGCTAATGACATCATCCCTTTAAGGTGTCCACCTATCACTGATTATTGGCTGAAAGTCTGTCAGGTGATGCCAGAATGCCACAGTGACTCAAAGACCTATGTCTATTTCGTATTTTTACTGCACAATATTTGTTGAGACGGCCATTTTAACTTGTCCAAGACAAATCGCCATTTATTCGGTTTTGTTAAAAACCAAAAATTTGAATAATCAAGTTGAACCAAGCCTGTGACAAATTGGTTCACCCATCTCTAGCAGATATAAACCTATTTTTGATGAGCATTGCAAAGAGAAAGTGAAAGAATCCAACATATGGGCAATATTGTTCATCGATCACCTCAACAATTCACAAAACCACTACATTTCCTCCATTACAATGGACCCGTTATAAAGCGCAAAGTGATGTGCCTTTGTAACTTGTTGGTATGATCAATAACAAGGCTGATGCTGTCACTTTCTTCACATAGAAATGCTCACAAGACATGACAGATTGATTTCTGCTTCACATGAGGAAGTTGAGAAACACAATGTGTTAGACGCTCAGAGACTTTCTACCTTACATTCTTGCAAATGTTTGACCCAAAGTATGTAGAACTGTGGCCAGAGTATTGGTTAATATTCGTGGGAATTTTTTATTTTTTTTTTTTACTTTTACCTACAGTATTTCCTTAGCTTGTTTTCTTTCTTTGAGGATACATGTGGGCATATATGGTCTTGCTATTAGTGGCTAGACATATTCACCTAATACACCCTTAAAACAGGAATGTAGACTAAAGTCAGTGATACTAGCTGACAGATGCACTGTAATTACATTTTGGCATCTAGAATTTATATTGTCTTTTGATTTCAGCCTTGTTGGCATTTTAATCTTTCTAATAACATTTACACTTGGTTGATTAAGGTACTATGTAATTTCATGAATACATGCCTCATTGAGTTCTATGCAAGTCTGTGTGTTTTTCAAGCTTTGAAAGCGTTAACAATTTTCCAGATTTGAAGCAGGCCACCTACTCACAGCAATCTGAGTGACAAGCTCTTGTTTGACTCAACCACTTTCCTTGTCTATGGGATGGAACGATTTGTCACAACCGCTCTACAAAGCAAAACAATAGGCTCTGTCAAATAACAGACAATGGCAGCCAGCTTCTGTAAAGATGCTCAGCCTCCCCAGAGAATAAAGGAAGATCCTGTATCACTAAGTGTTAGACAAAAACACTTAGTTTAGGAGGGGCAGAACACAGTTTATAAATACATCTCAGATTTCAGTGCTGTTTGGCTAAAATTACAATTTTTAAGTGTCAAAATAATATTTAGGGATACATTTAAAAAGATCACATTTTATTTTTTAATTATTTTATTTATATTATATATAGATAAAGGGGTATTCCCATAAACATAATCATATCTATATTTTAGATAATTAAAAGTTAAACATTTTTGCAAATACAAGTAGTTAAAAATTCTGCAGTGTTTTAAAGATTTTCTCTAAACATCTTAGTAGTGACAGTCTGTTGTCTTGATCACTTGCCAATGGATACGACCACAAATGCAGAAACTTTCTATGGTCTGGGACTTGTCAGGAAACCAGCCATGATTTTCTTATTGTAGCTGTGTTATCAGGCAGGGACACTACATGTATCAGAAGATATCCCGGCCACAATAAGGAAATCATGGCTGATTTTCTGACCTTAGAAAGGTCCTGCATTGATGGTCGTATCCATTGGCAACCGATCAAGACAACAACTTGTGACCACAAGATATTTATTGAAAATCTGTAAAACTCTGCAAAATGTTAAATTACTTATACTTGCAAAAATGTTTAACTTTGAATTATCTACAAATATAAAAATGTTTATGTTCGTGGGAATACCCCTTTAAGTAATAGTTTTCTGTTTGTGGGAGGATCAATGTCAATGTCTTGTAAGAGAACTGGTCTGATTTGACACTTTCTATGTCAGTGAATAATGTAAGTCAAAAACAACCCAATATGTGTTCTTTGCTTTTTCTTAAGTTGGCATATAAACCACTAGGCTAAAGGCCCTAAAGTAAGTTCTAAGTTTAAAGGGTTGTCCCAAAGCCACTGATCCCTGGGATAGACATGTTAATCACTGTGGAACTGCTATTTTGTCAGTCTTATTCAATTTGAAAGGAGGGGCAAAGTGCATGTGCGACTGTTGCTCCCTTCTAACAGGAGACATGGGACCCCATTTTAGTAATCAGTCTGTGTTCTAATGGTGGATTCCTCAATGAACAGAACGTTATCACCTATGCTATGCATAAGTAATAAGTTGTGATTGCGGTACGACCCCTTTAAACAATCTTAGAATGAAGCTAGACATATGATTATTTTTTTATTTTTTATTTTTTTTTTATAAAATAGCCACTAGTTCTCAGATAATCACTTTAAATATGAGTGCCCTATATACTGTACTAAAAATGGCAGTATTTCAAGATTTCATGTGACATAGACCATACAAATTATTATTTTAAACATCACAATTTTTAATACAAATACTAATATATTTTCTATCATCTATCTGTGATGCGGAACCAGAGCATAGAAGGTAATTTCCAGTAAGCAGAAATGATGTCCACTGAGGCATTTCTACAAAGTCTATTTGGAAAGGTATGTATTAGACACAATAACCTGCCATGAGTGATGGGTGTAGATTAAAGGAAAGTGAGGGAGCTGGCACTGGAACAAGATCGATGTTATTCTGCACTACACTTGATCTTGCATTATTCTTCTTTGGGCCTGTATTTTCTTGATGGCTTGTCAAATATCTGAATGTGTTACACAGAAGAAAAAGGTTTGGTGATGATGCTGAATCCACCACATTCAACTATGTGAAATAGCATGCACTTATGAAATATGAATTGTACTGTCAAAATGAAGAATTGCAAAAATATATAGCCCTGTATATAGAAGTAGACTTAACCCTACTTTAGCCAGGATTCTGTGTATTCAATATCCTCAAAAATCAATTCCGATAGACCTTTCTTCTGGACAAGTTTGTATCTCTGCCAATCTTCCCTTTCGTGTACAACATTATACTGTGGTTGTCTGCAGATTCCATGTTTCTTATTTTTCTCCACTTCTTGGGGTATTCTCAGGCCTCTGTATTGTTAATGATACATTAAGGAAAAGAGAATAGAGATGCGTGAACCTCTCAAGATTTGTTTCGTGTCGGGTTTGGAGGCTCAGGTCCCTGATTCGTTTCGGGTCGAGCAAGTTTGGTACAAACCACACCTTAAATTTGCATAAAGAGCATATCTCACCAAGCAGAACATGCTAAATAAAATATATAATTAGTTTCTTGTTACCCTGATCTATTTAGTGTTTTTCTTTTTAAAATCCTTCTACCCATTCAAAAAATATGGCCCCTGGAAGATTATATGTAAACTAACTCTCCCATGGTCCCCAGGCCAGGCGGAAACTGTATCTTGGTGGCTTCCATAGCTATAAACACATCGCTAAGCATTAACCCTAACACCAGACCACTGTCCCTCACTCCCCCAAAGATATTCCTAAATTAATCTCTAATCAGCAAAGCTGATCCTAACGTGAACAACACTAGTACTAGGAGCCAGAAACAATAAACCCAGACGTAGCAGAACAATAACAAGAAGCAAGAAAAGGCAGATGCAAACAGGGAGAAAACTATCAAGAAATAAAAGGGCCTCCTTGAACTGGACTAGAATAAACCAACAACAAACTACACATTTTTCACTCATCCAATCTACATCGGTTGAATGAAATTGGCTTTTATTCTAAGGGTAGAACCACTGACCTTAAGACATGACTTAGCCAGAAAGCATGTATTTTTCCTTTTCTGCTCATGTAAACTCAAAATAATAAACTCTGCAATTAGGTAAAACTTAATTGAGCATCCAGGCAGCTAAGAGCAAATTAAAATCTAATGAACTAATTAACAAGAATTCATTGTCCTAACAAATGAGATCAATGTCTTATCATGACTTACAGAATAAGGGTTTGGGTAATATAGAAGGACACTTTGTTAACTAGTCTTTTACCAAAATATGTCATTAAAAAATTATTTGTAATTCAGCATTCTAGGATTGTATTATTCCTGCTTACTTTTAAAGTTTCTGAAACTTTTTGGTTGAAGCCAAGTCAATGAGCCTAGGTGTATGGAAATTAGTCTCTTGTGCTTGTAAGAAGCTATAGTACAATGCATGAATGAAAATATTAGTTTTCATATTTTTTTCCTTAATTTCAAAACTCAAATTTCAACAAGCTGTTTTCAATCCCAAAAGATGCCCATCAACATTAGCTAGCTTTCAGCCAATACAGTGGGGAAAAAAAGTATTTAGTCAGCCACCAATTGTGCAAGTTCTCCCACTTAAAAAGATGAGAGAGGCCTGCAATTGACATCATAGGTAGACCTCAACTATGAGAGACAAAATGAGAAAACAAATCCAGAAAATCACATTGTCTGATTTTTAAAGAATTTATTTGCAAACTATGGTGGAAAATAAGTATTTGGTCAATAACAAAATTTCATCTCAGTACTTTGTTATATATCCTTTGTTGGCAATGACAGAGGTCAAACGTTTTCTGTAAGTCTTCACAAGGTTGGCACACACTGTTGCTGGTATCTTGGCCCATTCCTCCATGCAGATCTCCTCTAGAGCAGTGATGTTTTGGGGTTGTCGCTGGGCAACATGGACTTTCAACTTCCTCCAAAGGTTTTCTATGGGGTTGAGATCTGGAGACTGGCTAGGCCACTCCAGGACCTTGAAATTCTTCTTATGACACCACTCCTTCGTTGCCCTGGCCGTGTGCATGGGATCATTGTCATGCTGAAAGACCCAACCACGTTTCATCTTCAATGCCCTTGCTGATGGAAGGAGGTTTGCACTCAAAATCTCACGATACATGGCCCCTTTCATTCTTTCATGTACACGGATCAGTCCCCCTGATCCCTTTGCAGAGAAACAGCCCCAAAGCATGATGTTGCCACCCCCATGCTTCACAGTAGGTATAGTGTTCTTTGGATGCAACTCAGCATTCACTCTCCTCCAAACACGATGAGTTGTGTTTCTACCAAACAGTTCTACTTTGGTTTCATCTGACCATATGACATTCTCCCAATACTCTTCTGGAACATCCAAATGCTCTCTAGCAAACTTAAGATGGGCCCGGATATGTACTGGCTTAACAGGGAGACACGTCTGGCACTTCAGGATCTGAGTCCCTGGCGGCGTACTGTGTTACCGATGGTAGCGTTTGTTATGTTAGTCCCAACTTTCTGCAGGTCATTCACTAGGTCCCCCTGTGTGGTTCTAGGATTTTTGCTCACTGTTCTTGTGATCATTTTGACCCCACGGGGTGAGATCTTGCGTGGAGCTCCTGATCTTGCGTGGAGCTCCTGACTGTTTGAGGTTGTGGACAGGTGTCTTTTATACTGATAACAATTTCAAACAGGTGCCATTACTACAGGTAATGAGTGGAAGACAGAGGAGCCTCTTAAAGAAGAAGTTACAGGTCTGTGTGAGCCAGAAATCTTGCTTGTTTGTAGGTGACCAAATACTTATTTTCCACCATAATTAGCAAATAAATTCTTAAAAAATCAGACAATGTGATTTTCTAGATAAGTTTTCTCATTTTGTCTCTCATAGTTGAGGTCTAGCTATGATGTCAATTACAGGCCTCTCTCATCTTTTTAAGTGGGAGAACTTGCACAGTTGTTGGCTGACTAAATACTTTTTACCCACTGTATAGACTTTTCATTATAAACTGTATAAGTAATTATAGTACAGTTACATCCAGTGACTTACCAGTGACGCCTGACTGAGTTGCCATTCAGTTTATTTTTCCTCCTTCACCAGCCCAGACCTCCGTGATGACTTCTTACACACATGACTTATCTCTACAGAGATATTTTTGGCTCCTTGCACACTCCACATTTATTTCCACCATCTGCACAAATTTCCTTAGTGTCCCAGTTGGTAATAATATTGCTCTAAAGCCCCACACATTTAGAGTACATTTTGTGCTCCCTATAAACCCTTTTGCCTTCCCCATGGGTGCCCCTCAGCTAGCAAATTTTCTATTAGGATCTGTGCTAGTGCAGCTTAATCATTACTTCACATAATTTACATGATAATGCCATTGTTAGTGTCCTAAGAGCATTTAAGCTCATGTGCAAACATGGATATATAAGTGACCCTACATAAATCAACTTCTTTTGGAAACAAATTATTCACAACTTTTTAAGGGAAAAAGTTAATCCATGACATTATGCTGTTGTTTCTATGGTGAAGAAATAAACTATGCAATTACCAGAAGCTTAATAAAACATCAATCACATCCATGATAAAAAAAATATGGAGTAATGAACTAATTAAGCACTACTCATTGTCCCAGCAACGCAGATCAATCCCTTATCTTAATTTGAGAAGCCGCGTGTGAAAAGAGCAAGGGGAAACTGCAAAAGAAAACCTTAATTAAGTAAAGAAAGATTGTTGCCTGCTCTATGCTGCAAAATTCTTGCTTTCTGCAATACCTTTTGGGAAATACAAAATGCTTATAGCAACATTAAACTTTTTTTTTTTTTAAAGGATTATACATATTATACATATATATGTATTCAAATATACATATTTACATAATCATATTATACTATATATAGAATTATACATAGTGTGCTCATGATTACATTAGCCATGCTTCCAATTTTCTTCACTGAATTTTGTAAACCATTTGTATTCTAGCATTTTGTCTAAAACAAATATTAGCGGGTTTCGTCTGGGGGGGGGGGAGGAAGTACCCAGAAGAAACCCACACAAACACGGGGAGAATATGCAAACTCATTGCAGATGTTGTACTACCTACAAGGATAAACACCAAAAAAAAAAAACAAAAACAAAGAATAATCAAAAGATATGAAATAAATTGTATTAATGAGTCACATGATTATCATTAAAAACATTAAAAACACAAAAAGGAAGAGGTCGTGGTCCAGACAAATGACAAAACCAGTAACTCATATGTAAATTCATGTGGGAATACAATAACAAATAAATGCTACATAATGTCACTGAAACTAAACATGTAAAGGTGCACAATCTAATGATAATAATATAGTGCAAATATGTAAAAAAAAACATAAAGTTAACCATGCCAGCTGACTAAGCGAAATATAGCACCAATATAAAGTTACAATACCTTGTTCAGCTTCAGTCAAGGTTAGATCCTTGCAGATTTTGTCCTTAGCTGCTTGTCCACTTTAAATGGCTCTTAACTCGAGACAATCCACAATCTTAGCCTTGTTTTAAAGCAAGACCAAGATCATGCCTGATTATTATCTTGTCTCTGACACTTCAGATATCCCCAGTGGAGGAAATACTGTGAACTTTTGTCCATGACATTACCCCCCCCCCCCCATTATCATTCAGAAAGCATACTTTCCATTTAACTCCTTACATGCAGCACCTAAGTCATTTTACAGAAAAAAAAAGAAAAAAATAGAATATCCCTTGTTAATGAAACCCCCCTTCACAAAATTGGCATTACCATATCTGTAACAACCCCTAAACTAAAATTAATAAGTTATTTATTCTACATGATAAATGCCATAAACCTTAAAATTCAGATGACAGAATTGATGTTTTCTGATCATATCACCTCTCAAAAACAAAAATAACAACTGATCAAAAAGTCCTATGTACCCACAAAATACAAGGTCTCATAAAGCTAAACTGAACAAAATGTAAAAAGTTTTGAATGTGGGAATGCAGAGAATAAAATGTTACTGGTTTAGGGCTAAAATGTGTTAAATTGCTAAAGAGTTAAAATGCACATAAGGCACCAGAGTTCCTGTGCTCTCATATTTATTTGAGCCATAGATTCAAAATCTGCAAAAAAAAGTGTAATTTTTGGGAGGGTTTGCAAATTTAACGTGACTGCTAGAGTTTCCAAATACAATGCAGGAACCACCAGAGCACATAGCAAACAAAACTAACTATCTAAAATCCTACTCTGCTGCAACTAATACAGTCTAAGCTGAGGCCCCACGTATAATGATTGAAGCCCCGGGAGAGATGATTGAACGTAAAAAACAGTGTAACTCACCTCCCCTGGGCTCTGAAGCGACTCCCTGCTGTCTTTGGGCCTCATAGACTTCACAGACGTCATGTGGTTCAGGCCGTCGTCATGATGCATAATGACAATGGCGTAACCCACATTTGTGACGTAATTGAAGAGACAGCAGGGAGTAGCGCCAAAGCCCAGGAGAGGTCAGTAACACTGTGTTTCGTGTTTGCTCACCTCCTCGGGGTCTCAGATTATTGTACTCTAGACCCCAGAGTATAATAATAGTTCATGGGTGGTGAAACATGGTGGTGGCATGCTGTGGGGATGCTTTTCTTCAGCAGGAACAGGGAAGCTGGTCAGAGTTGATGGGAAGATGGATGGAGCTAAATACAGGGCAATCCTGGAAGAAAACCTGTTGGAGGTTGCAAAAGAGTTGAATTTTGAAAACCATGTATCATTTTCATTCCACTTCACAATTATGTGCTACTTTGTGTTGTCTATCACTTAAAATCTTAATAAAACACATTTAAGTTTGTGGTTGTAAGGTGACAAAATGTGGAAAAGTTCAAGGGGTATGAATACTTTGCAAGGCACTGTAGTACATGTTTGTAGACACAATAATATTCCTCTTTCGTGCTCCTATATAGTAGTTAGGTCTATTAAATAAGTCAACAAAGATTGTCTGAGGCTTCTTCTTATCTCTCCTGTCTATTACCCTGCAGTAGCAGTAGGGCAGGGAGCCACCATTGAAAGTGGCACTCGCCAAGGAATCTAGTGTACCAAGCTGAAAATCCAGGGAATGTGTCCTAAGTACCTGGTGTTAGCGACACCAGTGGTATTTAATGGTTTCACATCCTAGTACTTGCTGACCATGACACAGAAATCATCTTGATATTGGCAGTTTACTTTCCAATATCGGCTATTTGAAAGTCAGTAGAGGAAATGTCAGTGTCTGTAAGCTATAGTATATGCATTTTACAATCTCTATATTTCCATTCTTAGTTTTAGTGTGGCTTCCTGAGATTATGGACATTACCATGTTTGAATATGTTATGATGTTGATATATAATCCATTCCGCAAATATTATATGATGTGATTTGACTAGCCATTGATATTATTTTAGGATATTCCCTTTTTACAATACTGTTAACAGAAAATGACAACAATAATTGATGATTTTCCTTTCTAGTTTAAGAAATATTTACATTTATTAGTAGAAGGCACTGCAAGATTATTGTGAAAGTTTTAAAACAAGGCCTCTGTATAAGAGATGAGTGCAATAAGAGTTAATCTTTTTTTATGTCAAATGAACTCTTTAGTGTAGCTATGCCTATAATAAGATGATGATACCAGAAATTGATGCATTTCCATCAGTGTACATGAATAGAAACCACCTGCAAAGGCAGTGTCCCTACAGAGGAAATTGCAAGCACATAGACAGCTGTTTTATGGAAATTCAGGACAATAGAAGCACATTATGAAGTAACAGTTTAGTATAAAACGGTCCTTTAGAAAGTGGCAAGGGACTGTTAGGCACCTAAGTGTTTTGCATTTATATTGTCAGCACAGAAGGGGTTTATGCTGGGTTACAAAACAATGAAACCTGGGAGCTGTACCTAAGAGAAGCAACAAGTGGAATTAGATACTGCAGTCTAGCAGCAAACAAAAATAAGAACATTGCTTTGTCAGGAATATTTGATGATGTTTCCTACTAAAATAAAACAGAAGGTGGCAAAGTTTAGTGACAAATGAATATTATGTACCATGAAAGCTTTCGATATGCCCAAGATGTGTCTTTTGAATACAGCACTTATGGAGAAAACATAGAGGCAAGACTCCTTGTGTGTCATAGTTTGTTCAAGACTTTCTTGTAATTGTTATTAATATTTCAATAATAATACATCTTTGTCTTACCGTGTTTCTCTGAAAATAAGACCTACCCCGAAAATAAGCCCTAGCATGATTTTTCAGGATTTTTGGAGTAAGCTTGAAATATAAGCCTACTTCTTGACTGTGAATCTGTAAAATAACTGTACATCCTAAACAGCCAATGCAATATTTTTGTAAAACTCCTTACATTAAAGCTAAAAATCTACACTTTAGTCACAGCTTGATAGTTTTGTCTCCTATCCATTGTGGTGGTATACAGAGGTTAAAATATGAAAATTGCGTCATTGTCCACGTAATTCTGGACCAGACTGTATCTTGCTGGCTGGACCAAAAGCACAGTGTTTACTGTTAATCTAAATTTAGTATTTCATTCAGGGGTTCTGGTGTAATAACATATCTAATATACTATTCTAGCACTATTGTTCACTTAATGCTGTGGGCATCTTATGGGAATTCTATTTATTCACCTAACAAATTAAACTAGACAGTCTCTGTATCCTATGCTTCCTTGCAATGGTTACATACTTTGTCATAAGTTGCTTGTCACACCAACTTTTAAAGAGAGCCTTGATCATTTACAATTACAGAACAGGACTGGTGTGGAAAATTAATAAATGTTTTTGTGAGATAACCCTTATCAGTGATAGTGAAATTTTAAGGCTGAAATGACACATACAGATTTGATAGCGACTTTTAATACCAAATTTAATACAGTGTTTTTGAGGCAAACAAAGAAGGATGGATAATTTTCCTCTATATTTGTATCTACCCCAGTTTTTTGGGTTAAATAAGAACTGCCTCAAATATAGCAGGTGTGGTTTAACCCTTCACATAAACTACTCATACCACAACCTTAGTCATCATATTTTAGACATGTGTAATATGTTGTGCACTTGTGTAATGCATGTAGCATTCCACTGGAACCACTACAAAATGTTTGTGGTTGATCTGTGCATCATATGATATATTTGTACTGTTATATGTACACAGTGTGTAGTTATCCTCGAAAATAGGCATAACTACTGTGAGTTTTATAACTGGAGGTATGATTTAACCATAGACCATATTGTTGCTTTTAAGAATCTTCTGTTCACTGCTTGCAAATATACTAGAAAATGTGAAAAGCAACAATTGGTGTAAGAAACAGCACAGAAAAGAAAGGCCACACTTAACTAATACCAAATAAAACATGGCTCTATAAAGGATGCAGATAGGCCCTTATAATATATGATAGAAACAGCTCAGGTGCACAATGCTGATATAGCTCCCACCCACACACCTAAAAAACCATGAGGGGGTTAGATGTTTTCATTTCAAATGCACACAGATAAAACATGATAAGAGGTGCACAGCACCAAAGAAGAGCTTATTGGTCATGTTCACATTATTAGATCAGACGGGTTGCCCAGCACCTCCATACGTCTCAACTAGAGATGAGCAAAGTTTTCAAAAATTCAATTTGGCAACTTCGCTGAATTTTCCGATACGATTCTCTTGGATCCGAATTAATTCGCGACAAATGAACAGCTATTTCCTGTCTGCAGAGAGTCGGGGTGGGCGGCAAAATGGCGGAAGCCCTTGGATGCCGCGGTCATGTCTCTCTCTCTCTCTCTCTCTCTCTCTCTCTCTCTCTCAAAGGTCCTTACTAAATATTTGTTACCGCGAAGAATCAGGATATCCGGATTCCATGTGAATCGAAGATTTCCTGAAATTCAGATCAAATTCCACTTCTGCAGCTTCGATTCGCTCATCTCTAGTCTCAACTAGAGATGAGTGAATTTCTCAAAAGTTAGATTCTGCAGTTCAATTCAAATTTCCAAAAAAACAAGCTTCGATCCGGATTAATTTGTGGCAAATATAGTTAAAAAAACACCTATTTCCTGGCATCAGAGAGCCTGTATAGTGGTGTAGAACACTGTGCCTTGTAGTAGCACGCATAGGGAGCCTACTGTAGTAGTGAAACAATACTGTGAGTCAGTATGACACGCACATGACAGGCGTCGCTCTTAGAACCACTGCACACTTCACTTATTTGACCAGTTACGGGGCCAAACTGACCAACTAACTCAAGTGTGAACGCAGCCTTACAGGTCCATGTTAGTGCCAGGTAGAAAGAACCATGCAGAGGCCCAACATCCTACTGTAGCGTGAAAGAGTGCACTCCTTTTACACCGTTGTCTGCTGATTCCACATAGAAGTCTACAAAGTGGCGACATAATGTGGAGGTGGCAGCAGCATGAAGAGGTCATACAGTGACCCAGTGGCAGAGGCATGAGGAGGCAATACAGTGACCTAGTGGCAGCAGCATGAGGAGGACACAGAATGACACAGTGGAAGCAGCATGAGGAGGCCATACAGTGACCCAGTGGTGGCAGCATGAGGAGCCCATAGAGTGACCCAGTGGCAGAGGAATGAGAAAGGCATACAGTGACCCAGTGGCAGCGGCATGAGGAGGACATAGTGAACCAAGGGCAGTGGCATGAGGAGGGCATACAGTGGCCCGGTGGCAGCAGCATGAGGATGCCATAGAGTGACCCAGCAGTAACAGCAGCATAAGGAGGCCATAGAGTGATGCGGTGACAGGAGCAGGAGGAGGCCATACAGTGACCCAGTGGAAGCGGCATGAGAAGGCCATACAGTTACCCGGTGGCAGCAGAATGAGGAGGATGCAGAGTGACTCAGTGGAAATGGCAAGAGGAGGCCATAAAGTGACCCAGTGGCAGCAGCATGAAGAGGCCATACAGTGACCCGGTGGCAGCAGTATGACGAGGATGCAGAGTGACCCAGTGGAAGCGGCATGAGGAGGCCATACAGTGAGCAAGTGGCAGCGGCTTGAGGAGGACACAGAGTGACTCAGTCGAAATGGCATGAGGAGGACATACAGTGACCCACTGGCAGCGACATGAGGAATATACAGAGTGACCCAGTGCAAGCGGCATGAGGAGGACATACTGTGACCCAGTGACATTGTGGAGGTGTCAGCAGCCTTAGGAGGCCATACAGTGACCCGGTGGCAGCAGCATGAGGAGCCCATAGAGTGACCCAGTGGCAGTGGCATGAGGAAGGCATACAGTGACCCAGTGGCAGTGGCATGAGGAGGACATAGTGAACCAAGGGCAGTGGCATGAGGATGGCATACAGTGACCTGGTGGCAGCGGCATGAGGATGCCATAGAGTGACCTAGCAGTCTCAGCAGCATGAGGAGGCCATAGAGTGACCCAGCAGTGGCAGCAGCATAAGGAGACCATACAGTGACCCGGTGGCAGGAGCAGGTGGAGGCCATACAGTGACCCAGTGCCAGCAGCATGACGAGGATGCAGAGTGACTCAGTGGAAATGGCATGAGAAGGCCATACAGTGACCAAGTGGCAGCGGCATGAGGAGGACACAGAGTGACTCAGTGGAAATGGCATGAGGAGGCCATACAGTAACCCACTGGCAGTGGCATGAGGAATTTACAGAGTGACCCAGTGGAAGCGGCATGAGGAGGACATACAGTGACCCAGTGACAGTGTGGAGGTATCAGCAGCCTTAGGAGGCCATACATTGACCCAGTGTCAGAGTGACCCAGTGGAAATAGCATGAGGAGGACATACAGTGACCCAATTCCTCCCCTGTGTGGCAGCGGCATGAGGAGTACACAGAGTGACCCAGTGGCAGCGGCATGAGGAGGACATACAGTGACCCAGTGGCAGCGGCATGAGGAGTATACAGAGTGACCCAGTGGAAGTGACATGAGGAGGCCATACAATGACCCACTCTCAGTGGCATGAGGAGGGTATACAGTGACCCAGTGGCAGCGGCATGAGGAATACACAGAGTGACCCGGAAGCAGTGGCATGAGGAGGGCATACAGTGACCCAGTGGAAGCGGCATGAGGAGGGCATACAGTGACCCAGTGGCAGTGGCATGAGGAGTACAAAGAGTGACCCAGTGGAAGCAGCATGAGGAGAACATACAGTGACCCAGTGGCAGCGGCATGAGGAGCATAAAGAGTGACCCAGTGGAAGCGGCATGAGGAGGCCATACAGTGATCCAATGGCAGCGGCATGAGGAGTACACAAATCACAGTGAAAGTGGCATAAGGAGGCCATACAGTGACCCAGTGGCAGTGGCATGAGGAGTACAAAGAGTGACCCAGTGGAAGCGGTATGAGGAGGCCATACAGTGACCCAGTGGCAGCGGCATGAGGAATTTACAGTGACCCAGTGGAAGCGGCATGAGGAGGACATACAGTGACCCAGTGACAGTGTGGAGGTATCAGCAGCCTTAGGAGGCCATACATTGACCCAGTGTCAGAGTGACCCAGTGGAAATAGCATGAGGAGGACATACAGTGACCCAATTCCTCCCCTGTGTGGCAGCGGCATGAGGAGTACACAGAGTGACCCAGTGGCAGCGACATGAGGAGGACATACAGTGACCCAGTGGCAGCGGCATGAGGAGTATACAGAGTGACCCAGTGGAAGTGACATGAGGAGGCCATACAATGACCCACTCTCAGTGGCATGAGGAGGGTATACAGTGACCCAGTGGCAGCGGCATGAGGAATACACAGAGTGACCCGGAAGCAGTGGCATGAGGAGGGCATACAGTGACCCAGTGGAAGCGGCATGAGGAGGGCATACAGTGACCCAGTGGCAGCGGCATGAGGAGTACAAAGAGTGACCCAGTGGAAGCAGCATGAGGAGAACATACAGTGACCCAGTGGCAGCGGCATGAGGAGCATAAAGAGTGACCCAGTGGAAGCGGCATGAGGAGGCCATACAGTGATCCAATGGCAGCGGCATGAGGAGTACACAAATCACAGTGAAAGTGGCATAAGGAGGCCATACAGTGACCCAGTGGCAGTGGCATGAGGAGTACAAAGAGTGACCCAGTGGAAGCGGTATGAGGAGGCCATACAGTGACCCAGTGGCAGCGGCATGAGGAGAACATACAATGACCCAGTGATATTGTGGAGGTGTCAGCAGCCTTGGGTGGCCATATAGTGACCCAGTGGCAGAGTGAACCAGTGGAAGCAGCATGAGGACATACAGTGATCCAGTTCCTCCCCTGTGTGACTTTCTTCGCCCAGGCAAACGAGGTGTAGAACAGTGTGACACCGCTGTGCCCTGCACATGTGGTATGCTGGAGGAGCACTGTGAATTGTACCTGCAGTGGAGGCTGAGGAAACAGTGGAGGATGAGGTGGACATTGTTGCAGGACCAATGATGTGAGAACGTGGAGGCAGAAGCAGCGTCACCTGGCCAAGTTGCTGGTGACAAGGCAACAATATGGAGTTGGCAGCAGCATAAGGAGGACACAGAGTGGCAAGGCGACATAATGTGAAGTTGGCAGCAGCATGAGGAGGCCATACAGTGACCCTGTGTCAGAGTGACCCAGTGGAAGAAGCATGAGGAGGACATACAGGGACCCAGAGGCAGAGGTGGAGGTAGCAACAGCCTTAAGAGGCCATACAGTGACCCGGTAACAGAGTGTGGAGGTGTCAGCAGCCTTAGGAGGCCATACAGTGACCCAGTGTCAGAGTAAGGAGTTGGCAGTAGCATGAGGAGGACATACAGTGACCTATCTGGCAGAGTGTGGAGGTGACAGCAGCATGAGTAGGCCACAGAGTAACAAGGTGATATAATGTGTAGGTAGCAACAGCCTTAGGAGGCCATACAGTGTCCCAGTGGCAGAGTGAGGAGGTGGCAGCAGAGTGAGGAGGCCATACAGTCATCCAGTGGCAGAGTGTGGAGGTGGCAGCAGCGATTGTAGGCCACAGAGTGGCAAGGTGATATAATGTGTAGGTAGTGACAGCCTTAGGAGGCCATACAGTGACACAGTGGCAGAGTGAGGAGGTGGCAGCATGGATCATTTAATCTGCTGCATCAGGCATTGTTGGGTGGAAATCCTAGCTGATCCACACCTGAGTCATCTTCACAAAGGTCAGTCACTCCAAATTTTGGGTGGACAGGTGAGTTCTCCTTGGGGTAACTATGGCCCCCACCACACTAAACACCCGCTCTAATGACACACTACTGGCCGGGCAGAACAGCTTTTCCAGGGCAAACTCAGCCAGTTGCGGACACAAATCCAGCTTGGCTGCCCAGTAGTCCAGTGGATCTTTGATGACAGGTGGCAGTAGTATGCCACTACCTGCTGGTTCAAGTTCTGCTCTGTGTCTAGCTGCTGATGAACAGCTTCTTCACTACGCGGCTGAAGAAAGCTGCTCATCAGCGACTCTAGGCTCAGGCTGCTGCTGATAGAGCCGATACTGCTCTTGCACCCCCACCCCCTCTCACAGCTGCCATGCCAGTGCAAGTTGAGCACTCAGGGCCTCCCCAGTCGGACATGCGAGAGGATGGACGACGGCGCAGATAGGCAGCAGCCAACTTGCTACATAGCATGTCTCTATAGTAGTTCAGTTTGTTCTTCCTCTCAGCGGGTATAAAAAAGGCCCCCATTTTTCCCCGTTAGCAAGGGTCTAACATGGTGGAGAGCCAGTAGTCATCCCTCTGTCAAATGGTGACAATTCGGCTGTCACTGTGCAAGGAAGTGAGCATGCATCGGGCCATTTGTGCAAGTGACTCTGAGGGACTCCCTGCATCCATCTCCATTGCATACTGCCATGGTGTGTCTGGGTCATCCTCCTCATCTCCCTCTGGCTGTTCTGGTTGCTCCTGCTCCTCCTCTCCACCCATTTGGCTACAAATTGTTTGTGCTCCAATGTCCTCCTCATCCTCCTCCTCCTCCAGTTCAGCCCCCACAGGGCTCATGTGGCCTTGAGATCTAGACGCCACATCTTCAGTCCCCTGACCAGCCAGATTGAAAAGCATCTTTTCCAGGATGTGAATCAGTGGAATGACGTTGTTCATCCTGTAGTCCTGGTGACTGACTAACAAAGTGGCCTCCTCAAAGGGAAAGAGCAAACAGCAGGTGTCATATATGAGCTGCCACTGGCTAACGTTAAAGTTACACAGGGGAGTACCTCTGTCTGCTTGGATCATCAAGAAATCGTTTATGGCTTTTCTCTGTTCATATAGTCGATCCAATATATGTAGGGTTGAATTCCAACGGGTGGAAACATTGCATATCAGCCTATGTTGTGGGAGGCCGTTCTGTCGCTGTAGCTCAAGGAGGGTGTGCTTGGTGGTGTACGAGTGACTGAAGTGCATGCAAAGTTTCCTTGACATTTTTAGGATGTCTTGCAGATGGGTGGAACAATTAAGGAAACGCTTGACAACCAGATTGAACACGTGCGCCATGCAGGGCGCATGGCTCACCCCTACTTGACACAGGGCCGACACCATGTTCTTCCCATTGTCGGTCACCATTGTTCCGATTTTAAGTTGTCTTGGAGAAAGCCAGGATTCGATTTCTTGATTGAGGACACAGAGCAGTTCCTCCCGTGTGACTTCGTTCGCCCAGGCAAACGAGGTGTAGAACAACATGACACCGCTGTGCCCTGCACATGTGGTATGCTGGAGGAGCACTGGGAATTGTTCCTGCAGTGGAGGCTGAGGAGACAGTGGAGGATGAGATGGACATTGTTGCAGGACCAATGGCGTGAGAACATGGAGGCAGAAGCTGTGTCACCTGTCCAAATTGCTGGTGTGTCTGGGCAGGCACGACATTAATCCAGTGGGCCGTAAATGGCATACATTGTCCTTGACCGTAGTTACAGCTCCACACCTCGGCGCTGCCATGCACTTTGGCAGACACCGACAGGCTCAAGGACTGGCCCACCTTCTTTTCTACATATTTGTGCAGGGCTGGTACTGCCTTCTTCGCAAAATGACGGCTTGGGACTCTCCACCTCGGCTTGGCACAAGCAATCAGTTCTCTGAAAGGTGCAGAGTCCACCACTTGGAAAGGGAGTGACTGTAGCATCAGCAACTTGGACAGGAGCACGTTCAGCTTCTGCACTGTTGGATGATTGCACACATACTGTTGTCTCTTAAATATGGATTTTGTGATCGATTGCTGACGCAATGACTGACTAGGAAGAGGAAGAGGAGCAGGAGCATCACGACCAGCAGATGAAGGGAATGACACACAGCTTCCTTCAGCTGAGGTGGTGGAGCCTTGACTGCCTGAAATGGGGTGCGTGCTACTATGTGCTGCAGCGGTTGCTGCGGCAGGCTGGACCACCACATTGGAGCCACGGCTCTCCCAAGCCACTTTATGGTAACGCTGCACATTTTGACGCAGGGCTGCCCACAGATTGAATATATGGCCATGTTCACCTCCTCTGGCGGGTTAACAAAAAATTGCCACACCGCTGAGTAGGTGATTTTACCCCTAACACTACGCAGTAACTGACTTCTACCGCCACTGCATCCATGAACCCCTGCACTACTGCTTTCTGGGCAGGTAGGCTGCTGCGAAGCAGGTGTTCTACCCCGGGCACGTTTAGCTCCCGACCTTCCACTGCTGCCACCCTGCTGACTCCCCCACTGCCTCATGCGCAAACTGCAACCCTCTTCTCCTGACGACGATGAAGCCCCTTCGTCACCTGGCTCTCAATTACGATCGGCTACATCATCATCCACTACTGTTTGCAGGTCACTAATGTTCTCCTCAACACCAGCTCCCACGCCACTCTCCTTATCACTACTTGCCCACCTACTGGAGGAAGTGGCAGATGTCTCCTCCAGATCTTGGCTGAGCAGTAGCTGCTGACTGTCCTCTAGTACCTCCTCCTCACTTTATAGTGGATCTGAGCCCACAGCATAGAGTACTTCTCTAGCTGAGGGAACAGAAAAGGACAGAGGCAGGTTGAGGACAGGTGAGGGTACAGGGCCTGCTGCCGGGCCATGCCAACTAAGTGTTGTGTCTGACGAACCCACCGACTCTTGGCTGGGGGTGTCTGATGTGACTTGGGATGAAGTGGATGACCAAGGAGTCAACCAGTCTACAATTGTTGGGTTGCTGGTCAAGACACGACCGCTACTTGACCCTGGGAGCTCAGGTCTCTGTAAGTGACCCCTGCTGCCACACCCCCTCACTCTGCTGCGACCTATGCCTGCGCCAGAAACATTTAGGCCTGTGGCCCTCCCCTGTGCATGACCTCTTGCTTCTCAGTCTGACATACTGTTCGATGAAAAAAGGTAATTGCAAAGGAAATAAATACAGGGCAAAAAGGCCTGTAATTTTGTACTTTGAAGAGAACGACAAATATGCCCCTTTTTCTTTCCCCACTAATGAACACCTATAAAAAAAGCGTGATAAAGGTTTGTGGCTAAGAATTATTGATTTTTGAAAATACTGTATTGAAAAATGGCCAGCAACTTTATACTGGGAACAAAATGGCGAATATGGTCATTATGTCTTTCCCCACGTTAAAGGCGTTAGAACAAAGAACTACAGATAGTGGATGGTATTTCAGTTTTCTTTGGCACAGTAGTACTGATAAAAAGCCTGTAATGTTATGCTTTGGAAGAACAGTGAATAAGCTCCTTATAATAAACGCCTTGAAAAAGGCGTTAGAATAGATGACTGTAGAGATAACTGGATCAGAATTAATGTCCTAACATGTGTATGTGCATGGAAGCGTGAGGAAATCCGGAATCGAGGTGAATCGAAGATTTCCTGAAATTCGGATCGAATTCCACTTCTGCAGCTTAGATTCGCTCATCTCTAGTCTCAACCTCAACCGCAACAGCGCATAGTATAATAATTTCTCTTCTCGTTCTCGATTGACAAACCCCTGAATTTTCAAGCTTTTGACAAACCTGAAATTTTTGGAATATTCGGATATAATCTGGACTTCAACAGCTTTAGTCAAGTGATGCAGGAAGTGGAGTCTTTTTTTTTTTTTTTTAAAAACCTGGTAATGACACGACCTTTAGCAGTGAGGGGGGTGTTTCTGCCTCCTGTTGGTGTGATATCGTAAAGTCACATGACTACAACTACAGAGTAATGAGCCCCTTTTATTCAAGTGATTTATGATGATGGAGGTGCTGCGGAGGACAGGGGCTGATTGTATTTGCCAACCCCTTCATTTATATTTATAGGGGATGATACTATTCATCAGGGGTGCTGAAGAATCTGTGCTGCTAGCATAGCGGCAGCTCTTCTGTGATAGTAGGACTACCACCTAGAATAGCGGCAGTTGTCCCGCAATAATCTATCCCTGTGCTGTGACACAATCATGTCACAGTACAGGAATGGTAATAAAAACATTGGTGGCAGTGGTTTAAAAAATAAAGAATATAGTGGAGCTGCTGCTGCTACTGTCGGCGGTAGCCCCACAATGTATCACCCCTTTGGCCATTTGAGTTTAATGCCAAAGCCAAAACAATCACAGAGCATTCGCTGCCACTATAGAAATGAATTTAGCACCAAAGTTTCTGCTGACAAATCACACTGAAGCCTGTTATTGAATTTAATATCGACAGCGGCTCTTCTATGATAGCATAATAGTGTTCGCTATGATCTAGTCCTGTGAAATCAACAGCAGCTGTCGGCCCTTCTGTGATTGGCCAGTTTGAATTTAGTGCCGCTTTAGCATTAAATTCAGATGGATAAATTAAAGGAGAGCTGCTGCTGCCATTGAATTCAATGGTAGCAGTGGGTTTTCTCTGATAGCCAGACTCTGCTTTGGCACTAAATTGAAATGAACAAAACAACTATTCATGGTGGGGCTGCAACTGGCATTAGTGATAGCAACTTTGCTATGATAGTTTTATTTTGGCGCTAAATTCAAAAGGGCCAATCACAGAAAAAACAGCGGCTCTTCTGTGACTGGTCCACTTCAAGTTAGTCCGAATTGTTTATTTACTCATGGTGTCACAGCCAGGGATAGATCATAGTCGGACCACTACCAATATTATTGGCAGTGGTCCTGCTATCACAGAAGAGCCGCTGTTGTTATTGATTGCAATAGTGGCAGCAGCTCTTCTGTGATTCATCCAGTCCCATGACCGAAGGCGGTACCCCTCTATAAATTGGCCATTTCAGTTTAGCGACAAAGCTTTAGCGCTAAATTCAAATGCACCAATCACAGATGTCTCTGACTGTAATGGTTCACATTTCTCATCTCTTCCATCTAGACCGTCATGACCTCTACTTACAGACGTGACTTTTCTTTGTAAAATTTTCAACACAGACATCTTGGGCTCTTCACTTTTCCAAGCCAACACTGTCCTCTCCTACAGAAAATCTCCATCATGCTGCTACTCCCAATTATAAAATATATAACTCCCTCCCCCAGGAATGAATAATGCCTCTGAGTACATCTTTAAATTGATAATGTCCCTTTGTGCATTCTTAAATAATTGCCTGTTCTTAATAATGACACCTGTGTGCTTCCTAACTAAAGGTTTTTTTCAAAGTTCAGTTCAGTTCCAATACCCTGGACCCCTGATCAGCTGTTTGTAGGGTACTGTAGCGCTCAGTGGCATAACTAGGAATGGCTGGGCCCCAAGGCGAACATTTGACATGGGGCCCTGCCCAAACCGCTGCCCCCAATCGCCCCCCCCCCCCCCCGCCCCCTCCACCCCCCCCCCAAAAAAAAAACGCATTCCTGCGCACACTATTATGTGCCATAGTGGCTCCTGCACACAGTATTATGCCCCATAGTGGCCCCTGCACACAGTATCATGTCCCATAGTGGCCCCTGCACACAGTATCATGCCCCATAGTGGCCCCTGCACACAGTATTATGTCCCATAGTGGCCCCTGCACACAGTATCATTCCCCATAGTGGCCCCTGCCCACAGTATTATATCCCATAGTGGCCCCTGCACACAGTATTATATCCCATAGTGGTCCCTGCACACAGTATTTTGCCCCATAGTGGCCCCTGCACTGAGTATTTTGCCCCATAGTGGCCCCTGCACACACTATTATATGTCCCATTGTGGACCACCCATGAACAATTATTATACTCTGGGGTCTTTTCAGACCCCAGAGTATAATGATCGGAGACCCAGGGGAGGATAGAAACATAAAAAAACAACGTTGCTTACCTGTTCCTCGCTCCGGTCCATTCCCCGCTACTTCGGCCTTCTTCAATTTTGGACCAGGCCGGCGTCACATGATGCGGAGCAAAATGACGTCCGCTGATGTCTGGGACGTCACCAAACAGGCCCGAAGCCTGGAGAAGCGTAGGAGAGGTAAGTACATTGTTTTTTTATGTTCCCTCACCTCCCCTGGGCCTCCGATTATTATACTCCGGGGTCTGAAAAGACCCTGGAGTATAATGATAGCAGAGATTGTGGGGTTCGGCCCGCGGCCTCACATACCGATCCCCGCTCCTGCTCACAGCCACCTCCGCAGAATGGGAAGCGCAGGCGGCCGTGAGCAGGACCCCGGGGAACGGTAACTATATAGGGCCCGTTACCTGCTGGGGTTACTCCAGCAGGTAATGGCCTATTAAAAAAAAAAAAAAAAAGCATCGGGGCTACCGCTGCTACCCCGGTAGTTACGCCCCTGGTAGCGCTTGTACAAGTACCAAGATCCCTTCTCTGTTTACATTGTATAGTTTGTTTCCTAGTGCCCATATGATGTAACTACAGCCTTGCGTCTTATACACTTCTATGCTAGGACACTGTAATTATATCATATGGTCACTATAAAGCTGTTTACATCTAACAGCATTTGATGTAAACAGTGAAGGAGTAACCGTGCTTGCACATGTGCCAAGGCCCCTTCAAACAGCTGATCAGTTGGAGTCCCAAGTGTCAGAACCCCACTGATCTCTTATTGATGATCTATTCTAAGGATAGATCATCAATAAAAAATAAGCTTGAAAACCCCTTTAATAAAGCCCAAGTGCCTCCTGATATCATGCCCCCTGAGATAAATACTGCCTCCCTAATGAACTCTTATATTAATGATCACCCTCCTTATATTCATAATGTCCCCTTATATAAATGATTCCTCCTTGTATTCATAAAGGACCTTAATGACCCCTCATATTAGTGTTATCTCCCCACATATATTCATAATGCCCCTTATAAGGCCCCACCTGCCTTAAAAAAGGGAAAAAAGTTATACTCACCTGCTTGGGATCCCTTGATGCACAGAGCCACAGCTGTCACCATCACTCCTTCCTTTTTGTTCACAATCTCCCATGGCTAAAGACATGACATCTGTGTACAGTACAGAAGGCTCAATACAGTGACATCATTGCACTTGCCTGGGCTCAGGCATCTTGTCTGTGGTCACCACCCATATAGTTGAATGTACTGCATGTGTTCATGACAGCCCTGGGTGGGCACCAAAGAGACAGTGGGCCTGGGGCCCTGCCTCCTGCTATCTATGCCTCTGACAAGCAGGATGTAATTTATGAAATAGGATGTTCAATTACCACAGTGCCTGCATATTCAGAGGCATAATGCAATTGCCCATGAAGTAATGACATTGCATCTATGTATAGGCAGGCAGCCCTGTCACCATGAAAGGACCTCAGGTTGTGCAAAGAAGTGTGGACATGGTGCAGTTATAACTAGGCCCAATATGACCGCCTCACTGTTGACAGTGGCTTTTTGCGTCATATCCTCTTATTGGACTCTTATAGTCCTCTCTCTCCTGTTTTTGACATATTCTGCCTCTTATAGCCCCACTCGCTCATATACTGACAATAATTTCCACCTCTCACAGTCAGGTCACTATGCCCTTATTTTCTTCCCCAATGTTTTCAGCAACAGTCAGTGCAGCTTTACAAGGACCTTTGGACATTATCCTCACAGTCTAAGATATTAAAATGCTAACATTAGTATTGGCTGTACAATGTTTTTCAGACATGGGTGCAGGTACTAGACATGAGTGACAACATCAGAAATAACATTTTTTGAATCTACTTCAATGACTACTTTGCATAGCTTTAAAAAAAAATAAAATAAATCACTGGAGTGTCATTTTAAGTGCAGGCTCAGTAAAGATGCTTTCATTGTTATGTAACTGCCTACGTTATGACTTCTATGGTCAATAGTGACTTGTACCTCCCTGGAGTATGGAATATGATATAATTTTTTTCTTGTCTACTGTAGCCCTATTTGGGGGGGGGGGGTATGAGTATTATCCCTCCCGCAACAGACTCTGGCGCTGACCTGTGTGTATAATGGGACCTGAAGCCTTCGCTGAAGGGAAGAGTGGGAACATATATGAAATATATCAGTGCCTCCACCCAGGATAGAGCCTCTGTATTACAGGGAGGATCTCTTCCTGGGACTTACCCATGAAATACAGTTAGTAGCCTTAACAAGGATCACTGTACTAATCTCACAGTCTGAAGAATACATATAGATACCACATAAGGTTATAACAGTAGCTTTATAAGAATCAACAGGGTAATAATACATACATACAATATACTCAGAATACAGCAATACTACAACAACCAGCAAGTCCTCAACCGTCTTAGGTTATATACCCGGGTATATATATAGATATATAGCAAGAGTCCAGTGCACAATACCTCCAGGCAACAGAAGAGATGCAGGGGCCCCTGTGTATGACTGTGGATCCTCGGATTCTTTCAGGAGATGACAGACAGCCGATCAGGAGATGATGATGATGGTGAGATTCTTCACAGGCAGCAAACAGGGCGACGGTGACGGCAGTAGATGCAGGCCTGACTACCCTAACACTGAGTCCTTAACCTGCCAGCTAAACTACTAGTGCAACCGGGCCTCTAACTAGCTAGTTGGCCTTCGGAAGCCTAACCTATCACTGCCCTGAACTATATATATATTGATCCCTAACTACGGTTACTAGCTAGGTCCTGTGAGTATATAGGGGGTAACACATACCTAAGTATATACTGTGAAGTAAAGAGGAACAAGTGGCTCTTAGACTCCCCCAGACATAACATGTCTGTCCCAGCAGCTCTGCTCACATCTCTCCCCCCAGCAGCTCTGCCTCACATGTGTCTGACTCACTGTATTTACAAAACAAAACTTGCACTGAATGCCTGGGGTCTCCGAAGCCAAACTGCAGGGGGCAAAGAAGCCAGATACATTATATATTAGTAGAAATGGCAGTTCCCCACACTACTTTAAACAATACAACCATTTCCTAAAATGATCATTAAATTACATTGATCTCAACAGGCCAAGTTGTGAGACACATCGTTTATACAGATAGTAAGCAATACTAGCAGTACCGTATGTGATAAGTCTATGACAATACACATGTAGCTACTGACAAAGGGACACTTCCTGGCAGCTGGGAACAACAGTGACACTTACACAGAAAATTTCCTTTAAGTGGCAGTAAGCGTGATTGCAGAAGCAATTACAGAGAAGCCTTAGAAAGTGGGGAGTGTTGTATAAAGGTTACAGCAGCACAGTCTACATGCGAAGAACGACTTTCAGATGTGTCAAAACTAAGTACGACAGGGTCAAGATGTATGAGGTGTGAGGATTGCTAGCTTTGAAGTGAGATATAGAGTGAAATGATGCTAAGATTGTTTAGCAGGCCAAGAAAAGAGGTGGACAGCACAGTTCAGAAAGAACACATTCAGAATTCTAGAAATAAATTATTTCTATATAAAACTGCTACAGGATTATTAATCTGCTATTTAGATCCTAATGCTCAGCTGTTACTACCTGTTGATGTTTTTGCAATATTCTATAATGTGTAGTCAAACTTTGTTACAGGAGTAAACCACCATAACATAGCAGGCAACTAAGGTTAAGGCCCCACGTAGCGGGCTGCAGCTAAAAAGCGCTGTGAGAAAAACTGCAGCGGAAACGCATGGCAGTTTTTCCTGCAGCACTTTTCACAGAAAGTCCGGAAAACTCTGCGGACTTTCACCATCAATTATACCTATAGGGAAACCACAATTCATAGAATTTGGTTTTCACAAATATAATGTTAAGATAAAATTTAACCTTTAATGATATGGATTAAAATGAGTGCCAAGCATACAGCTACATTACACTGAGATACCCATAGTGCCTATAAATACCCCATAGATAAATATGGGTTTAAGAGACCAATAAATATACACTTTTATGCTGGAACTGATAGCATGCATCAGTCCTCCACTAAAAAGTTCAGGCTGACTGGTTAAAATAATCAAAGCCTACACACCACCTTGGGAAAGGTGCACTACAAGTCTCAGCAATCAGAAACAAATACATAAATGTTCTCCTAAAGATTGATAAATGAAAGTGGAATATAGCTGGCTAGATAATAAGCTAATAAACAGATGAAGCATGACCAGCTAAACCCTGGGATATACAGGTCGACCGCCTCCCCCAGTTTATATAATGTCCAGCTCCACCCAACACTGCTAAATAATGACCACTCAGGACAGCTAAGGGTAGCAACTAATAGATATAATAAATTCTCAACATGTTTCTCTCGCCTAGCTGAAGTCGGCTATTTTGCAAGTACCAGAGCCTACCATTCAGGCTCTGGGAAATGTGGTTTTAACCGCAATTCTCCTTACTTATCTTGCTATTTACTATCTCCTGATGATCTTGCGCTATTCAGTAGGCGAGAGAAACATGTTGAGAATTTATGATATCTATTAGTTTCTACCCTTAGCTGTCCTGAGTGATCATTATTTAGCAGTGGTTATTATTTAGCAGTGTTGGGTGGAGCTGGACACTATATATCCTGGGGGAGATGGTTGACCTGTATATCCCAGGGTTTATCTGGTCATGCTTCATCTGTTTATTAGCTTATAATCTAGCTAGTTATATTCCACTTTCATTTATAGGACTAGTGAGGGTATTAGCAATCTTTAGGAGAACATGTATGTATTTGTTTCTGATTGCTGAGACTTGTAGTGCACCTTCCCCAAGGTGGTGTGTAGGCTTTGATTATTTTAACCAGTCAGCCTGAACTTTTTAGTGGAGGACTGATGCATGCTATCTGTTCCAGCATAAAAGTGTATATTTATTGGTCTCTTAAGCCCATATTTATCTATGGGGTATTTATAGGGACTATGGGTATCTCAGTGTAATGTAGCTGTATGCTCGGCACTCATTTTAATCCATATCATTAAAGGTTACATTTTATCTTAACATTATATTTGTGAAAACCCAATTCTGTGATTTGTCCTTTCTATTTTGGAGTTTTCCTGCCACCCACTGTGAATTATACTGTAGGGAAACCACTGGTGTTTCCATAGGTATAATTGACCTGCTGCGATTTCCAAAAAAGCCATGGTTTTGGAAATCGCAGAATTTCCGCTGTATGTATTTTTCTGCAATGTGTGAGTGGGATTCACTAGAATCCCATTGACTTTGTAGGAACTGTAAAACTCTGTGGTTTTTGCCGCTGCTTTTACGCCATGTGGGGCCCCAGCTTATTCAGATCCAGTCAAGGACTTTCAAAACATTTCAAAATGGAATCCAAGGCCTCTTGCATGCCAGCCGTTAAGTGTTACACTGTCAGTAGGTATTACATCAACATGTAGTGGAACACGCTCCTCAAAGTAATCAGTTAATTTCTTTGATACTTTTTAATATTAAAGAACAATAATAAAATCACACACATAACATATAACAATGCCATTATCGAAATACAAAGAATAATACATCAGCCACTGCCCCTACCCTCTCACACACAACCACTTATTCTGGGTAAACTATGTTTATTTTATTTCCAAACAATGAGACAGTATTAAGCCAGCAAAGAATAATACATTTACTGTATCTCACATTTGGCTTGCTGAACAGATCTTTCTTTTAATTTGGTACCATTTTTGCATGACACATCTTTATGTATTCTTTTTACTCTAATCTGTTATTCCAAATGTTAATATTTCCACTCACTTCTCATCTCTATTTTTGATTAATGTAGTCCTATGTAATTTCTCAATAGCAATATCCCATGTATGTAAAGAGGTTTTAATTCTCACCAAGAGTAGGTAACTTTGTCAGCATCCTTGTAATTGGGTTCTGGTAAGGATTTAAAATTGACACAGAAATTTCTTTAACTCTTGTTTATAAGTCTTGTAATATATGTACACACTTCGAATCACTTGAACTGAAATAGGGGTATACAATCCAATTCAGGGAACTCAACCTTGTAAAAGTCCAACTGAATTAATGTATGCTGTGGGAACAGCACTCATTTGTTGCCAGGAAAAATTGAAGTATAGTACACACTACAGGGAAATCTATAGTACTGCTGAAAAAAGTAAATTTAACTCAGGAATTCAGTTCTCTTTGTCCCATGAGGAGCTCCTATCACTCATGATGGCTCCTCACTGTCACTGGATGGCTCCTCACCAACTGTCACTGGCTCCTCATAGTTCTGCCCTCTTACCTCTGTCCTGTCCTTTGTCAACTCTGCCACTAATACAGAGAATGTATACATACTGTAGGGGACAGATTTCAAGCTCTGTAACCTCCTTTTATTTGTATTTTGTTGAGGAACAACTCTTTTCTTGTTTTCCTATGCTCACTCTGATCACAAAACATTTCCCTCGCTCCTACCTCACAGCTTACTATGCAGCTGAGACAGTCACACTGCCCCTCAGAGGCATTACCCTCTTATGGAATGCACCCTTTAATGTGTCCCACGAGGACATTTAAGGTCAAAGAGTGTCAGACATCACGTGTGACCTCTATTGTTAGAGTTAGCATGGCACACATCTAGACTGCCAGCCCCATTGCATCACTCACTGCCTATGGTAGCAGAGATTGCTGCTCCATCTATTTATTTACCTATGTATTCTTTTGTATCATCTAATAACCACTAGACAGTAGAATAGATCATCCTACCAACAAAATATTAAATAGGTCATGTAACAACATTAATGTATCTCATATAAAATACACATATTTAAACATATTTATCCATATATGTAAGTGCTGGCAAATAAGTCCTCTCCTTACACTCAAAACACAGATTTGCACAAAAAATATCTAATTTGCTTACAGTAGAATAGTAAATATTTCCTAGAAATGCTGATCAAAGACAGGAAACTGTAATTGGGAATTTTTACCAAGATATTTGTTTAACCACTTCCTGCTAATGGCATTTTTCAAATTTTTGACTCCACACCTTTCAAACCCCATAACTTTTTATTTTTCCATTCACAGAGCCATATGAGGGCTTCATGTTTGCGGGACAAATTGTACTTCATAATGGTACCTTATTATTCTATAGAAGGTACTGGGAAGATGGAAAAAATTAGAATGGGGTGGAATTGGAGAAAAAGTGCATTTGTGAGACATTCTTATGGGCTTCATATTTATGGCTTTCACTGGGCAGCCAAAATGACATGTCCCATATTCTATGTTTCGGTAAAATTCTGGGGATACCAAATTTATATAGTTTTATTTACATTTTAACCCCTTAACAAAAATCCAAAACTATCCAAAAAAAATTTTTTTAAAGTCGCCATATTCTGATACTCTTAATAACTTTTTTATATTTCCTTGTACGAGGATGCATAGTGTTTCTTTTTTTGCAGGGCCAGGTGTACTTTTTACTTATACCATTTTGGGGAATGTCTATTGCTTTGATCACTTTTTATTTCAATTTTTATCAGAGCCGAATCAGCAAAAAAACACGTTTGGGCACTTTTGATTTTTTTTTCCTGCTACGGCGTTCACTGTATGGGAAAAATATTTTTAGAACTTTGTAGATTGGGCATTTTCAGACACAGGGATATCTAATGTGTATGTGTTTTACAGTTATTTTTTTAGTTTTATATGTATTCTAGGGAAAGGGTGGTGATTACAATTTTTAATTCTTTTCAATTTTTTTACATTTTCTTTTTAATTATTTATTTTTAATCAGGTAATTATTAGACCCTAGGACGCTTGAACCCCAGGGGGTCTGATCACCAATGCAATGCACTGCAAAATACCAGCATTTGTATGATAGACTGAATAGGGCAGCCTGTCATACAAATTAAATGTCAGACAAGCCTGGGAGCCTTCAATAGGCTCCCGGTTGTCATGGGAATGGATCGCTGGCCCTGGATCATGTTCCGGGTGCTGACGATCCTCTCCAAAATGGCGGTGCCCATGCTCTGCTGGGAAAATAATGGCACCTCAGACAGCTTTGACTGAGGCGTCGGGGGCCGCTATATTTAAATACCCGACATCCGCCATACTATTACGATGTTGGGAAGGGGTTATAAAACTTACAGGCTACCTGAACTTACAAATCATGCAGAGTCTTCCTAAGGACATTGCTCTGTTGATGTCTGACTCTTCATAAGGGTCATTTATTCATTTTCTAAATAATGTCTGTGTGGTCCTAAACAAGCACATTCTTTTCACAAGCCTCTCTCTCCTCACATCTCCATGCTGAGTCTGAATTAACTAATTTGCATGTCTTTTCCATACTCTTCTGTTATCACTACACAGATCTTCACTATGTCCAGTGAAGAGATGCCAGCCAGTGTGCACGGGAGATGAGAGGACATAAGTGACTTTACAGATATAATGGCTGTGAAGGAGCAGCAGTACCTGCCCACCTATTTCTCACATTCTTGTCTCAAAAGCCAAAGGCGTGTTTTACTTAAAAACAGCTAGTGAACAGTAGATTTAAAAGATAGAAGCCCCCTAGTGGCAGGACTTTCAAAACAGTTTTTAGGGTAGAAAACATCAGATTTTTTTTTTTTTATGAAAGTGATTTGAAATTATGTTCAGGATGGGGTATTCTATGAAATGAGCATAAGTTATGGGAAAAGTTAGTGAACAGTTAAAATATTTATCCTCAAATTATTGGGAAGTAGTCATTTAGCCTCTTGCGAATGGAGGATGAGAATGCTTGTCCTAAGCATTGGGTATTTACCATATTTGGACAAGTATTCTTGTCCTGAGGATGACACCTGATCAGAAGCTGACTGGGTGCCATTGATACGGCTGACATCCACCTGTAACACTCGCAATAAAAGTTCAGATCCATTCGTGGGTGGTAACTGTTAAGATGCCACTGTCAAACATTTCTGCGGCATCTAAGGGAGTTCTGCTGCCATATTGTCCCCATTGGCCCCCAACAGAGTGTTCGCGGTGATCAGTGACTACAGGCTGCCAGAGAAACATACCTGGTTGATTCTGCCCAAACCTGGAGGAAGTCAGCCTATGCGTCACTTCAGCAGGAGTGTCACTTCAGCTGCTGCTTCTTTAAGGTTTCCGTGACAACCTGGGGAAGCTTTTGTGTTTTGTACTTCCATGCTTTGACCAATTAGCAGCTGAAGAGGCTTATATAAGACCAATCCTTCCTGAGACAGGTGCTGACTAATTGTTTACTATTTCTAGTTTTACTGTCCATTTTGTGTGTGCGTGTGTGTGTGCTGCTTGCTTATTGATCTTTGGCTTACTCCCTGGTTTCCCTATTTGCCTCCTGACTCTTGGCTTGTTTCCTGTATATTGCTTTCATCTCCTGATTCTGCTTATTATGTCCTCTCCCGGTTTTGACCTGTGCTTGTACGACTTTTCCTGTTTCCACACCACTGTGTAAGTTTTAGTGGATTTTGTTTTGGTTTCTGCAGCAGTGCATTTATTATTGGTACATCCATCTGTTTGGTGACAATTCCGATTCCCAGATTCAGTCCAACTCGCCTCGCGGTGAGCTCTGGTGAAGGTGTCTGGGGGTCGGTCATGTCTCGCAGAAGTGTGCTAGTTTTAAATACCTGTATCTACTGTTCGCAGTTATCAGCCAATCTGCTGCTATTGCTTTTATTGTTTCCTTACATCTAACCTTAACACTGTATACAACTGCAACACAGGTGTATTGCAGTGTATACTGCAGGATCTGAGTCCCTGGTGGCGTACTGTGTTACTGACGGTAGCCTTTGTTACGTTAGTCCCAGCTTTCTGCAGGTCATTCACTAGGTTCCTCCATGTGGTTCTTGGATTTTTGCTCACCATTCTTGTGATCATTTTGACCCCACGGGGTGAGATCTTGCGTGGAGCTCCTTATCGAGGGAGATTATCAGTGGTCTTGTATGTCTTCCATTTTCTAATTATTGCTCTCACAGTTGATTTCTTCACACCAAGCTGCTTGCCTATTGCAGATTCAGTCTTCCCAGCCTGGTGCAGGTCTACAATTTTGTTTCTGGTGTCCTTCCACAGCTCTTTGGTCTTCACCATAGTGGAGTTTGGAGTGTGACTGTTTGAGGTTGTGGACAGGTGTCTTTTATACTGATAACAATTTCAAACAGGTGCAATTACTACAGGTAATGAGTGGAGGACAGAGGAGCTTCTTAAAGAAGAAGTTACAGGTCTGTGAGAGCCAGAAATCTTGCTTGTTTGTAGGTGAACAAATACTTATTACATAAATAGACTGTACCTATACTGGACTCAGTGGCGTAACTAGGAATGGCTGGGCCCCAAGGCGAACATTTGACATGAGACCCCCCCCGGCAACCACCCCCCCACAAAAACTGCATTCCTACACACATTATTATGCTCCATAGTGGCCCTTGTACACAGTATTCTCTCCCATAGGGGCCCCTGCACACAGTATTATGCCCCATAGTGGCCCCTTCATATAGTATTATGCGCACTTCTCGCTACCTCTTCAATGTTGGACCAGATGTCACATGAGCCAGGCATGCATCGCGAAGCATAATGACATGGGACCAGCCCACCGACGTCTGGGACGTCACCAAGGAGGTCCGAAGCCTGCTGTAGCACAGGAGAGGTAAGTAACAGTGTTTTTATGTTCCCTCAACTCCTCAGGGCCGCCGATCATTATACTCTGGGGTCTGAAAAGACCCCAGAGTATAATGATAGCAGTGTTTGTGGGGTTCACGGCCCACAGGCCTTACTTACCGATCCCCACTCCTGCTCACAGCCGCCTCCGCAGAAGGTGAAGCGCAGGCGGCCGTGTGCAGGAACAGGGATCGGTAAGTAAATAGGGCCCATTACCTGCTTTTGTTAGACCAGCAGGTAATGGCCTGTTAAAAAGAACATCAGGGGCCTCCGGGAGCCCTAATGTCCCGGGCCCTGTGGCAACCGCTACCACTGCTACCCTGGTATTTACGCCACTGACTGGACTGCCATACTGGATTTCAGCATTCTTATAAATTGAAACGTTTTTAAACTACTCATGCCCCCTGCAGCAAAATGCATGGCGGCTGCTCAAGGTAATGAAAACTCTCAGCAGACCCAAGCCCATCTCCAATCTGACAAGGTATGTCACAGACAACAGTGAGCTGCTGAAACAACCCAGCAGACCCAAGCCTGTCTCCAATCTGACAAGGCATTGTCAGCCACATGCACACAGCTGCACTCCATGTTTCCATAACAACCCAGCCATTTTTCTTCATTGCTGTGGGTTAGCTTTAAAGGGGCAGGGCGCTGTGGATGACACTGTTACACAAGGTCACATACACACAGCTTTACTCCAGGTTTTCCATAACAACCAATTGCAGGTCTTTCACTGATCTCCAAACTGAGATACACATGATCACATGATGCTTATGGACCAATGAAAAATCGCAGGTTCTTCAGTCTTGACATACACACAGCTTTACACCAGGTTTCCATAGCAACCAAGCTATTTATGACCTGTATGAGTCAATAGCAGTTCACAGGTCCTTAAATATTCAGTCATATGACGTGCATCAGCCAATATAAGTTCACATTTCATTTACCAGGTTTCCATAGCAACACAGCCATAAATAGACTATACCTATACTGGACTGCCATACTGGATGTCAAGTGCAAAACTGGTCAATTCTTATGGGGTCACTACACAAACAAAAAATGAAATGTACCCGTGCGAAGCCGGGTCCTTCTGCTAGTATTTAATAAAATTGAATACTGGACTGGATTAAGATTAGCTTTATGACAAATTTTACTCTTCTCTCATAATTTTTTTTATCAGCGTAACCAAATGTAACGTTGAAAAATACTTTTAGGCTAAGGCCCCACGTAGCGAGCCACAGCGAAAAAGCAATGTGGGAAAAAACGCGGCAGAAACACATTGCAGTTTTTCACACAGCGCTTTTTACAGAAAGTCTGCAGAGTTTTCCTCTGCGGACTTTCTGCTTCAATTATACCTATACGGAAAATGCCACAGTTTACATAGGTATAATTGACATGGTGCTTTTTACAAAAACGTGATGGTTTTTGAAATTGCAGCATATCCGCTGCGGATATTTTTCTGCAATGTGTGGATGGGATTAGCCGGTGGGGCCCCGGCCTTAAACTTGAACCTCTATTTAAAACAATTTTTCCTATTGCTAAGCGGCAGCTGCATTGACTTCTTTATTGATTAAAACCACTAATAAACTTCCCAAATAAATCCCAAATTGGATTTCATTTATTTGTCTTATGTTACAGGAATACAGGGGACAGCCATTCATGGAAATCAATTTGTTTTTATGGTATATGCATGCAAACTATGATTCTATTTGGAAGCACATAGACTATTTACACAAAGCAAATATTTTTGTACTTTTTTTAAAGCAGTAAAATGTATTACATGGTGAACACCATAAAATGAAAACAAAAAAAAAAGTTTGCCTCAGAAAAGGGTTTAAGAATAACTTTATATTCGTGGCTTCACAAATGAGCTACCAGTGTGATATTGTGTACCCATCGATACCCATCACTAAATCAAGTGGCCGGTCTTCTCTGCTTTCCTCAAGGATCAGCATTATAGTTAGTGGCCATCCTATATACTTTCATAACAATAGTCATACTATTAATATCACTATTTTATAACAATAGTGATAAAACAAAGTAACAGGAAAAATATCCCATCTTTGCTGCATTCATGATTTGATTCATGCCCATAACAGCAAATATGCTAAGCCCTAGTGGAAGACATTATACAGAAACAAAATCATTCACTTTTAGATATTGTATTTCATTGAACTTGAAAATGCTGCAAGTAAAAATGTAATTTTTCTTCCCATCTATCTAGTTTCCATGAAATGATAGTTAATCCTAGCATCACCAAGTATAATGGCAAAATACGGTATACATATTGACCATTCAGGGAAATTCCTTTATTCTAACAAAACAGAGGTAGAAGGAAGATTAAGAAGACAAATCGCATTACTTAATGAAATAGCCTGCTTGCCGTCTGCACCAGACAATGTAAAATTGGATTCTCAACTGAATGCTTCTTGGTTTGAAGACACCCATGTTTATAGTCTGTGCATGTTGTGTGCAATTAACTGATGGGTACTAACTAATCAATGTAGAGATGCATTAAGTAGGTTTTATTGAATATGGAAGCCTTAACAACACAAAGATTAACTATTAGTCTTTACGGACAGTGCATTAAAAACAATAGTAACTACCTGGAATCGGTATTGCAAATGTTATTTCTGAAGGGACAGTGTGTTGGTGTATTTTTAATTTCTGATACAAAAATAGAAAACTCAGGTTTTCCAAGTTGTGGAAAAAATTGGCCAAAGAGAGGAGAGGAAATAACAAAATAACTTGTACTCATTCATTCATTCTGCCATTCCAATGCCGACACTTTTGCTTCCTGCTAGTTTCTGTTGATTTGGGTAAAGCAGTGATGCTTCCATATACATATACATATATAGCTATAGTAGTGGGAAACAGAATGAGACCTCTGTGGGCAGTGACCAACTGCAGATGTAATTTGGTTAAATATTCACATCATCACTACAGCTAAGACCATTAGGAAACACAGGAGTGGCGGTGATGAAACACTGGGTAAATAAATAGGTAAGTTTGGGTTCTGTTATTAAATAGAGGTGGGCGAACCTCTCAAGATTTGTTTCATGTTCAGGTTTGGCAGCACGGGTCCTCAGTTTGTTTGTTTTGGTAGAGCACTCTTAGGGCTCATAGGGATCTATCTATCTATCCAATTTCTAGCTCCCTAAAGCAAAAACAACCGAAGTTATGTCAAAGTGAATGTGTCATGTATGTCTATGGAAAAACGAATGGTAAGCAGTGGGTACAAACTTTGAGTTTAACCATACTCTGTGCTGACACTCGCTTTTATGCATTTTAACATTTAAAACATTGAAAAAATTACCCATTGATTAGGGAAGTCTGCCCATCATTTTTTAGACACACAAGGCAGTTACAGGTGCATCTCAATAAATTAGAATATTTTTGAAACGTTCATTTATTTCAGTGATTCAGTAATTCAATTCATAATCAGCGTCTTCCATGATTGTGTGTCCTACTGAACCAGACTGAGGGAACATTTAAAGGCTTAAGAAACCTTGGCAGGTGACACACTGAATTTACAATACTGAACTTTTTTACAATATTCAAATTTAGATTTTGGTTTTCATTAGCTGTAATCCATAATCAACATTTACAGAAATAAAACACTTGAAATAGAACACTCTGTGTGTAAAGAATCTAGAAAATATAGGAGGTCACTTTTTTAAGTTAATTACTGAAAGAAAGAAATGTTTCAAAGATATTCTAATTTATTGAGATGCACCTGTATATTGCAAAAAACAATGGTTTTGCAGAAAAAAAAGCCCATTTTGACGGCTTGTAAGTGCTACAGGCTTATTGTTATTTGAGACACAAATTTGTGGCTGTGAAAAGTTATGAAGTTATGAATTGGCTTTTCAAAAAAAAAAAAAATTATCCCATAATGGGAGCAGATGGGAAATTAATATATATATATATATATATATATATATATATATAACATTTTTATTACAACACTGTAGAAAGGCAACCGCAGGACATGTCTGCCTAAGTGGTGGAAGTGGTGGTAGGCACTAGATAGCTGTGGCAACATGTGTGGCATTGTGGCATGGCATAATATAATGGACCAGGCCACAGGACATGTCTGCTTGAGTGGAGGCAGTGGTGGTAGAGAGTTGGGTGCCTGTTTTGGCTCCAGTTGGTTAATGTTAATAACACGCTTGTCACTGTGTAAGCAGTGGAGCATACAGCCTATCATACTTGCCATCATGTGCATGGACCCAGGGGCCTGCAATGGTTGGTCTTCTTGGCCTGCATGGTAGTTGTCATCATCTTCTTCTTGAAACAGATAAGAGTCAGCCTCCTCCCCTGGCTGTGCCTGTGACATTTCAACAGCTCTCTCTGCATCCAAGGGAGAGTCTTTCTCCTCTTCCAGTCTAGGAATCCGAATTCCTCTACTATAGTGACCCGGATCCTCATCTTCCTCCAACAACACAGGGCGATGACATTGACTAAGTGTTGGAAACTATTCCTCCTCTTCCATTTCTCGTCTTATGAGTGTAAGGTTTTCCTGTAAGATATACAATAAAGGGATCACATCACTGATGCTGCAGTCATCCCTGCTGACAAATTTAGTGGCTTCTTCAAAGGGCTTGGGAACTCATGAACACATTTCCCTCATGAGCCTGCAATGACATATTTCAAAGTAACACATTGTCCCTGTGGCTTGCTGCATGCAATTATCCTTCTGCTTCTCACACAAACACCCTAGCATGTTTAAGGTGGAATTCCACAGAGTTGCAATGTCGCAGATAAGGTGGTGGAAAGGCAGATCGTTTTGTTGCTGCAAATTGAGCAGTGATGTAAGGATGGCTAAAATGTGCATTTTTCTGGCCATGAGGAGCATCTCTTTTAAACCACTATTCAGGTTAATAAAGCAGCAAACCACCAGATTAAGGACATGCGCCATACAGGGACAATGTGTTATTCTCCCTAACTACAGCACAGCAATAATATTGGTACCATTGTTGCTGGCAATGCTGCCAAGTTGTTGAGGAGACATCCAGTGCAATACTTGCTGTGGGATACAGCGAAGCAGCTCCTCCGCTGTGTGGCTCCTCTGATCTAGGCTCATTATTTGCAAACCGCATGGCAACCCTTCCCCTTACACTCTTGAAATGAGGAGGGAGGAGGAGGAAGAGGAGTGGAAGAACTAGCTTGCCGTGGTGAAGATGGTGGCAGGAAATGGTCCAGAAACAAGAATCCAGAACAGATGGATTGGCCCTCCATGTTTTCGGAACTGGGTCTGCACAATGAGTGTGGAACTATCACCTGACCTTGCTGCATTTCTGGATTGTGGCCATGAAAGTCATGTACAGTGGGTACGGAAAGTAATCAGACCCCTTTAAATTTTTCACTCTTTGTTTCATTGCAGCCATTTGCTAAAAGCAAAAAAGTTCATTTTATTTCTCATTAATGTACACTCAGCACCCCATCTTGATGGGAAAAAAAACAGAAATATAGATATTTTTGCAAATTTATTAAAAAAGAAAAACTGAAATATCACATGGTCATAAGTATTCAGACCCTTTGCTGTGACACTCATATTTAACTCACATGCTGTCCATTTCTTTCTAATCCTCCTTGAGATGCTTCTACTCCTTCATTAGAGTCCAGCTGTGTTTAATTAAACTGATTGGACTTGATTAGGAAAGGCACACACCTGTCTATATAAGACCTCACAGCTCACAGTGCATGTCAGAGCAAATGAGAATCTAGAGGTCAAAGGAACTTCCCAGGGAGCTCAGAGACAGAATTGTGCAAGGCACAGATCTACCCAAGGTTACAAAAGAATTTCTGCAGCACTCAAGGTTCCTAGGAGCACAGTGGCCTCCATAATCCTTAAATGGAAGAAGTTTGGGATGACCAGAACTCTTCCTAGACCTGGCCGTCCAGCCAAACTGAGCAATCGTGGGAGAAGAGCCTTGGTGAGAGTGATAAAGAAGAACCCAAAGATCACTGTGGCTGAGCTCTAGAGATGCAGTAGGGAGATGGGAGAAAGTTCCACAAAGTCAACTATCACTGCAGCCCTTCACCAGTTGATGCTTTATGGCAGAGTGGCCCGAAGGAAGCCTCTCCTCAGTGCAAGACATATGAAAGCCTGCATAGAGTTTGCAAAAAAACACATGAAGGACTCCCAGACTATGAGAAATAAGATTCTCTGGTCTGATGAGACGAAGATTGAACTTTTTGGCGTTAATTCTAAGCGGTATGTGTGGAGAAAACCAGGCACTGCTCATCACCTGCTCAATACAATCCCAACAGTGAAACATGGTGGTGGCAGTATCATGCTATGGGGGTGTCTTTCAGCTGCAGAGACAGGACGACTGGTTGCAATTGAAGTAAAGATGAATGCGGCCAAGTACAGAGAAATCCTGGAAGAAAACCTCTTCCAGAGTTCTCTGGACCTCAGACTGGGGAGAAGGTTCACCTTCCAACAAGACAATGACCCTAAGCACACAGCTAAAATAACAAAGGAGTGGCTTCGGAACAACTCTGTGACCATTCTTGACTGGCCCAATCAGAGCCCTGACTTCAACCCAATTGAGCATCTCTGGAGAGACCTGAAAATGGCTTTCCACCAACGTTCACCATCCAACCTGACGGATCTGAGAGGATCTGCAAGGAAGAATGGCAGAGGATCCCAAAATCCAGATGTGAAAAACTTGTTGCATCATTCCCAAAAAGACTCATGGCTGTACTAGGTCAAAAGGGTGCTTCTACTCAATACTGAGCAAAGGGTCTGAATACTTACGACCATGTGATATTTCAGTTTTTCTTTTTTAATAAATTTGCAAAAATATCTACATTTCTGCTTTTTTTTTTTGTCAAGATGGGGTGCTGAGTGTACATTAATGAGAAATAAAATGAACTTTTTTGCTTTTAGCAAATGGATGCAATGAAACAAAGAGTGAAAAATTTAAAGAGGTCTGAATACTTTCCGTACCCACTGTACTGTGGGCCGTGAAAGCCATGTATTGTAATTGTCCATAATTACTGTTCCACATGTCGACAGTGTGCACCTTTTCTCAGACTTATCTATCCAAGGAAAGGCCCACGTTTTCTGACACATGGCGATATAAAGCAGAGACAGCTTTCTTAAAGAAATAATGGCGACTAGGTATCCTCCATCGAGGTTGAGCACATGCCATCAAATGTTGAAGTGCAGTGGAATTGGTGATAATGTTGATAATGACGACCATGTCCTAGTGCTACGTGTAGATGATGCTCACTTCCCCTGCCAGTTACACTGTTAAGTCTCTTTTTTTCCAAGCAAGAGAGTGATGCCTTTTCATGTGGCTACGTAGAGATGTCATTCCTACATTTGTTCCTGCACAGCCACGGCTAAGTTTCTGCTTGCAGATCTTGCACATCGCCATGGATTTATCACTTGACATTAAACATAAAAATTCCCTCATGGGATGTGACTGCATGTACTCGCTGCCGCCAGCAGCAGCAGAAACAGGTCTGCCACTACCACCAGGGTCGGACTGGCCCACCGGGGAACCGGTGAATCCACCGGTGGGCCCCGAGCCCCGACTATTAGTCCTCATGTAATGGGGGCCCGATCGGGACCCTGAACAGGGGCCGCGACCGTGACCGGACCCGGCAGGGTATGGTGCCCGTGGCCAGCTGGAGTTGGCCGGTCCCAAGACCACTATGATAGCGGTCGGGGAAAGCCTGGTTCCCCGACCGCTATACCTACTGTTATTGGAAAGGGACTCTGGCATATTGCAGGCCCCTTTCCAATAGATGGCAGGGCAGGGGAGGGGAGGTGACTGAAAATAATAAACACATATTCTCACCTCTCCTGGGCACAGCGTCCTCTCCGGCGCTCCTCCGTCATCACTGAGGCCTGTGATTAGGCCCCAGCGGTCACATGGGGCGCGGCCGCGTAATGACGTCAGTGCACCACCACATGACCGCTGAGGCCCAATCACAGGCCTCAGCAGCGACGTCGGAAAAGGGCCTGAAGACGCTGAAGACGGCAGGATGGAGCGAGGATGCCAAGGAAAGGTAAGGCAAGGTGAGTATGAATGTTTGTTATTTTTAATCACCTTCCCTGGACCTCCGATTATTATACTCTGGGGTCTGAGGAGACCCCAGAGTATAGTAATAGCACTGATGCGGAGGGGGGCTATTGGGCGCATATAATACTGGATGGGGGCCACTGTGGGGCTTATAATACTGGATGGGGGACACTGTGGGGCTTATAATACTGGGTGGGGGCCACTGTGGGGCTTATAATACTGTGTGGGGGCCACTGTGGGGCTTATAATACTGTGTGGGGGCCACTGTGGAGCTTATAGTACTGGGTGGGGGCCACTGTGGAGTTTAACTTTCTCTCCTGTCCCCAGTGTCTCCCAGTGCGGTTCGGTCCTGCAGTTCTGTTGTTTTCTTCCAGCTGAAGTTCCCCCTGCACATGACTACCTGTGACGTCACGTGACCCCTGAGGCCAATCAGCGGCCTAAGGGAAGGGACCTGGGACGTCACAGCCAGTGAGGAATTCCGGCAAAAAGAAGAAAGCGGAGCTGCAGGACCGGACCGTGCTGGGAGGACACCGGAGCACAGGAGACAGGTGAGTATGTTTCGTGTGTTTTTTTTTTTTGGGGGGGGAGGGGTGGGCGTAGGGGGATTCACCTCCCCCGGACTAATTATAAAAAAGAAAAAAAATTATACTGGACAACCTCTTTAATGTGTGGCGCATTAGGGGAGCCCTGGGGGGTATATTAAAGGGGTTGTCCAGGCATAATTTGTTATGGTTTATCCTCAGGATAGGCCATAAATACCTGATCTGTAGGGGGCCGACCCCAGACCGATCAGCTGTATGGAGCCACTTCTGATGCCCGTCCTGTACACAATACAGAGCCAGAAGCAGAAAGCTCTGTCCACTGTGTATTAGCCGGGCACCTTCACTGCATCTCAGCACTTATTGAAGTCAGTAGGAGCTGAGCTGCAGTGAAGGGGCCGGGCGACTAAACAGTCGATGGAGCTTTCTGCTTCCGGCCCTGTGTTGTGTACAGAACGGGCTCGGGAAGTGGCTCTGAACAGATGATGGGGCTGTGTGTCAGCCCCCTACCGATCAGGTATTTATGACCTATCCTGAGCATAGGCCATAAAAAAGATTAACCCTGGACAACCCCTTTAATATGCCCCACACAGTTTAATGTCCCCCCCCACAGGATGTTAGCTCCCATCACTGCTCCCACACAATATAATGGCTCCATCACTGTTCCCCATACAGTATGGGGAACCAGTGAAGTGACCATAGAAAAATTTGGCTCAGACAACCCCTTAAAAGAGGTTGTCCATAGACTGGAGCGACCACTGTGTCGGCCGCCAGGGAGGTGTAAAAATAAGAAAATTAAAAAATAAAAGCATACTCACCTGTCCCCAGCACCCCTTTGTCCCCTGCCTGTGTCTGTTCGGTCTCATGGCAGCGTCTCATTTCTGGAAATCCTGTACCTAATTGGTCTTAGCGATTACATGAGGTGCAGAACTCCCAGCAAGGAGTCGCCGGCATGAGACTGAATGGATACTGGCAGCGGACAACGGAGCGCCGGGGACAGACGAGTATGCTTTTTAATTTACTTATTTTTTACTTTACACCTCCCACCAGCTACATTGGTTGCTCCAATGCCTGGACAACCTCTTTAAAGGATTTATCCATCTTTCTAATATTGATGTCCTGTCCTTAGGATAGGCGATCAATATTACATCTGCGATGATACAACAGCCAGGACCTCTGCAGATCAGCTTTTCCAGGACAGTGCGGCTACAGGTAAAGGTAACAATTCTTGGAGCCACGCTGTTCACTTGCCATACAAGGTGTAGCAGTAGGTTTAGGTAGTGCAGTGGTGCACATGGTATAGTGGGTGAGCAGCATGGCTCCCGACATGTTATTACCTTTAGCCGCCCTGTCTCGGTACCGCTGATCTGCAGAGGTCCTGATGGTGGGCCCTTAGAAAAAATTCCACTGGTGGGCCCTAGACATCCCAGTCCGACACTGACTACCACCACCAGTGTCACCATCCCACCCTGAAAGGATCACCTAGGTCTTCCTCGGGCAGGCATTTTGGATGTTGTGCCTGTGCAATGGCTGGAATTACTATTACCACTGCCACCACCCTCTTCATCTGATGTCACCTTGTCACCCTGACTTGGTTGCCAGGTCATATCTGCAAGAGAATCATCATCGTCAATGCCCCCCTCATCATCCTCTACCAGAACGACTACCAATAGTAGTCGTACCACACCCCCTGCCACTACTACCTCTGCCATCACCAACAGTCATCATGTCTTCCTCCTCTGCTTGCACACAATGATGACTGTTCTCATCCAGAAGCCTGACGCAAGATCACATCACTCTCGGATGCGAGATCCTCCTGTGATGAGCCAGCTAAAAATTCAAAAACTTCATTAACATTCTCAGGAAGTACAACAATCCTTCTTCTACTGGCGGTGCCACCAAAACCATAAGCAGTGTTGCTTTTGCCACCCACATTCTTTTATTAGTAGTAGTACTACAAGCATGAGTGTTTCCTCCGCCTCCTCCTTTTGTCTGTCGCCTGTCCTTTCCATTCATGTTTTTTATGTACAACATGCTTTATAACTAACCAAAAAAAAACACTGAAATAACGGAGATTCCTTTCTTACATTAGTGAAAGCCACCATGGCAACCACTGCTACTTTACTATTGCATGTGACGTATATCTAGAAGTACATATGCGCACTCAGTGCACTTGTGCATATACTGTAGAGAAATGCTTAAAATATTTTGTTCAGATTTACAACAATGCTCTGCTTCCTTCACAATGTGTATGGCTCAGACACCACACCAGAGTGGAAAAAGAACATGAAATTTCTATTCCTAAATGTGTTTTTTAAGATTACAGTAAGCTAAACTATATTGGATGAATACACCAAAAAGAAACACCAAAATAACGGAGATTCTTTTTTTTACATTAGCAAACTACATACGCGCACGCAGTGCACATGCACATCCAGAGAAAAGATTAAAATGCAAGAAAGAATGTGTTATGTGTATAGAGAAGATATGAAATTGTCCTATTACAAGTATTGTCAGACAATATAGATTATTGCCTGGCAATGAATGGGTTAACTATCTGCTCTGTAGAGTCACTGACTGAACCTGTCCTGTCTGTCTGTCTCTTCAGTTCTATTCTACCACTGCACTACTAATCTGCCTGTGTATATAACTTGATTTTGACTTGTGCTGTCTATCTAATAGGGTAGTTGTTAAGAAACAGATGCAGCACCGAGCAAAATAGTGAGTCCCAGCACCAGACACACTGATCAAATAGCACAAAACTGCACTGAGCGTCTTGCGCACTCTGAGCCAGAGCCCCTGATGGTGGGGATGGACTTGGAAGCTAACGTTGGACAGGGTGGTTACAGGTCAGAGAGCGCTGGACACACAGCACACCAGTAATCACAGCAGACCCAGAAACTGAAATCACTTACCAGAAGGCTTCCGGAGGCAAGATGAAGATCTGAAGTAGCAGAAGGCAGCAGATGGCGGTGGCCAGAAGATGGCAGAAGTACAACAAAAGAGTAGTCATCCAATCCGAGTCACCAACATGAGGTTAGCGCAGTAGCGAGCGATAATCCATGAGAGAGGTCAAGCAAGCTGGGTCAGTAACAGAAGAGCAGAGCGGTACCAAGTCGAGTTCAAGGAGCAGGAATCTGAAGGCAAGCTGGGGTTGTTAACAGGAGAGAGCAGAGTACAGAGACAGGAGGCAAAAGCAGAGTCAGGGACGGATCCAGGACATCAAGTCAGGAGACACATGGGACACAGCTGAGGAGAGCTAACTACCAGAATAGACCGAATAGTGAGCGGTGAGCGGGAGCGGAAGTTCAGAAGATATAGGCTATGGCAGGACCAGCATCACCCCTGTGCCGGAAGGAAATAGGCCGCGGTCCGTGTCAGGAGAGGACCGGAAACCTCCGCATACCGCTGCGGAGGTTCCGGCCCAACTCCTAACAGCCGGAAGGAGATAGGCTGCAGTCCATGTCAGGAGAGTACCAGCAACCCCCGCATGCCGTCGCAGAGGTAGCGACCCACCTCCTAACAGTAGCATTAGCTATGAGATGCTTTGAGATAGATATATGTGCATTTCCACCATTACAGCAAATAAAATTCAGATTCGTACATCTCTAATCAGAAACTAGACTTATATTCAGGGAACAAAATCATAAAGAAGACTAAGACTGCAGGAATTAATGAATCGATAAAATATGAATATTTAATAAAGACCAAGATCTCAGGACAAGGAACGCAAAGAAGGACTTTAGAATATAAAATACAAGCAGGGTTTCAGGTCAGGTTACTTAAACTGGAACACCAAAATTGAAACAGAACATATTCGCCTTGGGAATGTAATACTGATCCTTGATGTTGATCTCACTGACTGAAATGGAAGGTTTGCTTGTTTGATTTTTCAGGCTATCTTTGTGTCATAATGTGTCTTGTGATAATGCTTGCTAGGCAAGGCCTGTTGCATCATATGAATATCAGGATATGGATATCAGGATTTTGATGAGGGAGCAATGTTAGCTCAAGTCTAAAGCAACAGATTCACTATCTATAATGGGGTCCCAAAAGGACTAGAATTAAGGTCTAGACATCTCTTTCCAACCATATATTTCCCATCCAGAATACACATGCAAAGAAATATGTATATATGATTTTGTATATACATGAAGGGAATCCTTAGCTAAGTAATGACTACAGATAAAGTAAATAGCAGTCTGCTGTAATTTAAGAGTAGCTTAAACACAATTTAGCAGTCAATAATGGTAATATAAATGGTTCAGAGTACTTGGCCTTGGAATGCTTGTATGCTGAGGTCAGGAGTCTAAGGTCATAAACAATGCAGGTGGGGGATAGATGATGACCACATGGAAGTGAAAGACCACCTTTACTATGCAAGCTATATGTCTTTTCATGGGTTTTATCAGTAGGGACAGGAGACAAAATGTTTCTATGAAGTTAAAATAGTAAGTGTTTCTTTGATCATTCCAGGCTTAGTATGTCATAATATTTTTGAAAAACCTATTTGAAATCAATGTTTTATTAATAATCAAAGGCATAAATGTCAATTCTGAATTAATGATTACCATGTTTACTATGCATTACAATTATTTTTTTCCATATGTCTTTTGCAGCATTGTCAGAATTTGACCCTTCTGATGGAGGTCTAATAATTTAATGAGCCATATTAATGTCATGAGATAAGCATCATCAACTCCACTAAAGCTGATCCAGAAAAACATATGGATGGCAGACTTCAGGTTAACTCATTCATGGTTAGCTTTTTGCATTGATTTACTGATTCAATCCATTAAGGTTCTACTGGTAGTTAAATAATTATATTTTCTAATAAAAGAATTCTGTTGTATTATGCTCTGACAACATAGCTTCATGGATTTCAATAGGGCATGACAGAATCTCATCAAGAAAAGTCAATACTAAAACATAATGACAAATATAGTAAGAGAATGTATTACATATATCAACCAAGTCAGCATTTTGGGACGAATAGTCACAGAAATGATGCTCCACTGAGCTGTAATTTTCCTGTAAATAACCTGTAAATTTAAATCTACAGGTTATTTTTGACTGAACTATTTTGTCATGTTATTCTGATTTGTATTAAAATGTATATATTATAATTCTTTATTCAACAAATTGAAAATATTTTACATTTTAAAACCAGAATATTTAAATGTAAATATGAGCTTAAAGTATATCTCAAATATTCTCGCTTCCCAACAAAAACAGCTGGCAAACCATGTGGTACTGTTGCCAAATCTACAGTATGAGTCTGGAGCCTCACACATATGCACTCTGCAGGAGATACTTCATAAGTCGCACAGTGGCCTCTGAATCAATAGTGGAAGATCTTCCAGCTAGATCTATTGCCATCAGTTTTAAACTTCTGGGGGGAATGAGGATGCTAACAACATTAAATGACCCTTTATTGTGATTGGAAGTGCTTCTGTAGTTATCCCTAACTTTAGTATTGCAGGAAATTATGAAAAAAAAATAATCCATTTTAGGGAACCCCTAGTCTCATTACTACCTTGGCATAGAGGCTTATAAAGCATTCTATAATTTTGTACTTTTATATTCAGGCTTAGATATGTTAACTGTTTTGCTTAATTTCTTTGAGCAGTTGAACTATTTTATCTCCACAATAAACTTGACTATTGCAGCTGTAGTATTCTGAGGGACCTCAAGATAAAGAAGAACCTGGTTTGGAAACATTGCCTTATTAGGGAATCTTTACTTCGATAAAGCAGTTTGCGCCAAAAAAACCCCCCCAAAAAACCCCAAAAAAACATAACGTGTACTGCATTTATTAAATTATTAAGATGCTAGCATAGATTCACTATTGTGGTTTTGTCTAGAATCTCGTGTAAATGTGATGCATCTTAAGCGAATCTTGGCACAATCTTGGATCACTAGTTTGAGCTAATTTTTTTCCAACTTGCTAGACATGTAGATATGGCTTCTGAGAAAAAAGTAGGTAGCTTAAATGTCACAAGTTGTGCCAACATTGTGTTGTAAATTTCCGGCTCAAATTAAAAATGTAAAAATGTAAAATGTAAAATCCAGCATCAGCCACTGTAATAAACCTGGCACATTTTCAGGCTATATAAGTTTACACTGTCTATTAGTAAATCAGGGCCACTGTTTTCATCTTGTCTGACAAAACAATGTAGGACATGGGAGTGATTTGCTGAAAAGAAGCATGACTTAAAGAGGTTATGCTAAGCTTGCACCTTATCACCTATTTGAAGACTACAGTAATAAACCTACAGTACAGACCAAAAGTTTGGACACACCTTCTCATTCCAAGAGTTTTCTGTATTTTCATGACTATAAAAATTGTAGATTCACACTGAAGGCATCAAAACTATGAATTAACACATGTGGAATTATATACTTAACAAAAAAGTGTGAAACAACTGAAAATATGTCTTATATTCTAGGTTCTTCAAAGTAGCCACCTTTTGCTTTGATTACTGCTTTGCACACTCTTGGCATTCTCTTGATGAGCTTCAAGAAGTAGTCACCTGAAATGGTCTTCCAACAGTCTTGAAGGAGTTCCCAGAGATGCTTAGCACTTGTTGGCCTTTTTGCCTTCACTCTGCGGTCCAGCTCACCCCAAACCATCTCGATTGGGTTCAGCTCTGGTGACTGTGGAGGCCAGGTCATCTGGTGTAGCACCCCATCACTCTCCTTCTTGGTCAAATAGCCCTTACACAGTCTGGAGGTGTGTTTGGGGTCATTATCCTGTTGAAAAATAAATGATGGTCCAACTAAACGCAAACCGGATGGAATAGCATGCCACTGCAAGATACTGTGGTAACCATGCTGGTTCAGTATTCTTTCAATTTTGAATAAATCCCCAACAGTGTCACCAGCAAAGCAACCCCACACCATCACACCTCCTCCTCCATGCTTCATGGTGGGAACCAGGCATGTAGAGTCCATTCGTTCACCTTTTCTGCATCGCACAAAGACACGATGGTTGGAACCAAAGATCTCAAATTTGGACTCATCAGACCAAAGCACAGATTTCCACAGGTCTAATGTCCATTCCTTGTGTTCTTTAGCCCAAACAAGTCTCTTCTGCTTGTTGCCTGTCCTTAGCAGTGGTTTCCTAGCAGCTATTTTACCATGAAGGCCTGCTGCACACAGTCTCCGCTTAACAGTTGTTGTAGAGATGTGTCTGCTGCTAGAACTCTGTGTGGCATTGACCTGGTCTCTAATCTGAGCTGCTGTTAACCTGCGATTTCTGAGGCTGGTGACTCTGATGAACTTATCCTCTGCAGCAGAGGTGACTCTTGGTCTTCCTTTCCTGGGGCGGTCCTCATGTGAGCCAGTTTCTCTGTAGTGCTTGATGGTTTTGGCCACTGCACTTGGGGACACTTTCAAAGTTTTCCCAATTTTTCGGACTGACTGACCTTCATTTCTTAAAGTAATGATGGTCACTTGTTTTTCTTTACTTAGCTGCTTTTTTCTTGCCATAATACAAATTCTAACACTCCATTAAGTAGGACTATCAGCTGTGTATCCACCTGACTGCTGAACAACACAACTGTTGGTCCCAACCCCATTTATAAGGCAAGAAATCCCACTTATTAAACCTGACAGGGCACACCTGTGAAGTGAAAACCATTTCAGGTGACTACCTCTTGAAGCTCATCAAGAGAATGCCAAGAGTGTGCATAGCAGTAATCAAAGCAAAAGGTGGCTTCTCTTTGTTTCATTGCAGCCATTTGCTAAAAGCAAAAAAGTTCATGTTATTTCTCATTAATGTACACTCAGCACCCCATCTTGACAGAAAAAAGACAGAAATGTGGATATTTTTGCAAATTTATTAAAAAATTAAAACTGAAATATCACATGGACGTAAGTATAATGCAACAAGTTTTTCACATCTGGATTTTGGGACCGTCTGCCATTCTTCCTTGCAGATCCTCTCCAGTTCCGTCAGATTGGATGGTGAACATTGGTGGACAGCCATTTTCAGGTCTCTCCAGAGATGCTCAATTGGGTTTAGGTCAGGGCTCTGGCTGGGCCAGTCAAGAATGGTCACAGAGTTGTTCCGAAGCCACTCCTTTGTTATTTTAGCTGTATGCTTATGGTCATTGTCTTGTTGGAAGGTGAACCTTCGGCCCAGTCTGAGGTCCAGAGCACTCTGGAAGAGGTTTTCTTCCAGGATATCTTTGTACTTGGCCGCATTCATCTTTCCTTCAATTGGAACCAGTTGTCCTGTCCCTGCAGCTGAAAAACACCCCCATATCATGATGCTGCCACCACCATGTTTCACTGTTGGGATTGTATTGGGCAGGTGATGAGCAGTGCCTGGTTTTCTCCACACATACCGCTTAGAATTAATGCCAAAAAGTTCAATTTTCGTCTCATCAGACCAGAGAATCTTATTTCTCATAGTCTGGGAGTCCTTCATGTGTTTTTTGGCAAACTCTATGCGGGCTTTCATATGTCTTGCACTGAGGAGAGGCTTCCTTCGGGCCACTCTGCCATAAAACCCCGACTGGTGGAGGGCTGTAGTGATAGTTGACTTTGTGGAACTTTCTCCTATCTCCCTACTGCATCTCTGGAGCTCAGCCACAGTGATCTTTGGGTTCTTCTTTACCTCTCTCACCAAGGCTCTTCTCCCATGATTGCTCAGTTTGGCTGGACAGCCAGGTCTAGGAAGAGTTCTAGTCATCCCAAACTTCTTCCATTTAAGGATTATGAAGGCCAGTGTGCTCTTAGAAACCTTGAGTGCTGCAGAAATTCTTTTGTAACCTTGGCTAGATCTGTGCCTTGCCACAATTCTGTCTCTGATCTCCTTGGGCAGTGCCTTTGACCTCATGATTCTCATTTCCTCTGAAATTCACTGTGAGCTGTGAGGTCTTATATAGACAGGTGTGTACCTTTCCTAATCAAGTCCAATCAGTTTAATTAAACACAGCTGGACTCCAAAGAAGGAGTAGAACCATCTCAAGGAGGATTAGAAAGAAATGCACAGCACGTGAGTTAAATATGAGTGTTACAGCAAAGGGTCTGAATACTTATGACCATGTGATATTTCAGTTTTTCTTTTTTAATAAATTTGCAAAAATATCTACATTTCTGTTTTTTTTTCCTGTCAAGATGGGGTGCTGAGTGTACATTAATGAGAAATAAAATTAACTTTTTTGCTTTTAGCAAATGGCTGCAATGAAATAAAGAGTGAAAAATTTAAAGGGGTCTGAAAACTTTCCGTACCCACTGTATATGGCACATCAGAAGCATTATTTCAAGATACTCCACATAAATAACATTCACTGGAAAGACATGTCAGACATATTCAGTATATATATATATATATTAAACATTAGTCACCAAAATCAGACAGTCTTACCAATGAACAAATATAAATATGCAAGGGAACGCCGTGACCTCCACCCGCAGCCCCTAGAAACGTTTCACCCCTGCTTCGTCAGGGGGCTGCACAGTGGAGGTCATAGACAAGGATCCTTATACAAGAAAATAGCCACCTGAACACAATTACCTTCAGATAATGGCGCCATTATCCCCACAGACTAGAATATGAGCACTAGAGCATGCTCACTCAAGTCTCGCACCTGTGCAGTTGAACCCATTAGACACAGCATCATGGAGGAGATCTCAATCAGCAGCAAATTAAACTCACATCTCGCGAGACTAGTCATGCTAATGTAAGACACGCCCATCACCCATTCAAAGCCATACAGCTATACAGAAACATCCTGAGAACAGTCATTAATCCAAAATAAAAGCAGTCATACCAAGGTAAGACACACCCATCTCTCACTCAATACTGCACACCCCTCCATCAAGGCTATGCCGAGACATCCACAAACAACCATTAATCCGAGATAAGGGTGGTCACACAGACAAATGCCCATACAGCACACCAATCTCTCATTCATTGCTACATAAGTCAATTTCGGGTCATAAACAGTCTGTCTGCCAGATTGAGGCAGATGTTAATTGGCTTAATGAACTAAACCTATTCTTCAACAGATTTGATCACACACCAGCTCCTCCCACCCTATTATGTCCTTCAGCTCCCCCCACCACAATGACTTCTCCCCATGCGGCCACTTCCCAACAGACCAGTAAATCCAGAAATCCGTCTTTATCTGGCCACAGTCTAACCTTCACACGGGCCCAGGTGAGGAAGGAGATGAAAAAGATCAAGGCGAGGAAAGCCGCAGGGCCAGATGACATCAGTGCAAGGCTAATTAAGACTTGCGGGGACCAGCTGTGTGGTATAATTACATATATGTATAATATGAGCCTGAGGCAGGAAATAGTCCCTGAATTATGGAAATCTTCTTGTGTGGTACCAGTTCCAAAGAAACCCCACCCTATGGACCTCAATGACTACAGACCTGTAGCACTGACATCCCACCTGATGAAGATCTTAGAGAGATTGGTTCTCACACATCTCCGCCCTCTAGTGAGCCCCGCTATGGACCTCCTCCAGTTTGCTTATCGGCCAGGCATTGGGGTAGATGATGCCATCATCCACCTTCTGCACAGGGCTCTGTCTCACCTGGAGAAACCAGGGAACACAGTGATAATAATGTTCTTTGATTTCTCCAGTGCTTTTAACACCATACAGCCTAGGTTATTGAGGGACAAGCTGGGCCTAGACTACCTCACAAATCGACCTCAATACGTGAGAGCCCAAGACTGTGTGTCAGGTACCGTGATCTGTAATACGGGGGCACCTCAGGGAATGGTTCTCGTCCCTTTCCTCTTCACACTGTACACTGCAGATTTTAGGTGCAACTCATCCAGCTGCTACCTACAGAAGTATTCTGACGACTCTGCAATAGTGGGTCTCATCACAGATGATGATGATAGGGAGTACAGAGAACTGAACCAGGATTTTGTGGACTGGTGCCACCGGAACCACCTGAAGATTAACGCGGGGAAGACCAAGGAGATGGTGGTGGACTTCCGTAAAGGCAGATGCCCTCCAAAACCAGTGGACATCCTGGGGACGGGCATCGAGATTGTGAACACCTATAAGTACCTGGGTTTGCTCCTTAATAATAAGCTGGACTGGGCAGATCATATGGAGGCCCTGTACAGGAAGGGCCACAGCAGGCTCTACCTGCTTAGGAAGCTGAGCCTTTGGAATCCGGGGGGCACTTCTTAGAACTTTCTTCAACTCGGTAGTGGCATCAGCCATCTTCTTTGGAGTGGCCTGCTGGGGGAGCAGTATATCAACCAGGGACAGAAATAAACTTGACAAGCTGATTAGAAAGGCCAGCTCTGTCCTGGGGAGCTCACTGGACCCAGTGCAGGTGGTGGGTGACAGAAGGATACTGTCCGTGGTGAGCTCCATGCAGAAGAAGAAGTCCCATCCCATGCATGAGACTGTGATCGCGCTGAGCAGTACTGTCAGTGACCGACTGCTCCACCCTAGGTGTGAGAAGGAGCGCTATCGGAAGTCTTTCCTCCCCACCGCGGTTAGGCTGTACAACCAACACCGACCTAAGCGGAGATCATTACACACAGAGAACTGAAATATCTCTCTGCCTGTTAAATCCCCCCCCCCCCCCCCGCTACTTCCTATATGTCTGTCGGCTATCAAAGTAATGCCTCTTACCCTGGAACATTCCTGTACATGTTGTATTTGTATTTGTATCTGCTTATCTTTGCTGCTGTAACACACTGAATTTCCCCATTGTGGGACTATTAAAGGACTATTACTATTATTATTATTATTATATCCCTCCATTAAAGTAAAGCAATAACGTCTAAATTGGGATACACTGTCTAAATGCATATATGTGAAAATGGCCTTAAAAATAATGGGACAATAAAATAAATAATGTTCCTATATTAATCGGAAAGAGCTAAAAAAAATGTGCTAACATATGAACACAAAAAGTGTATATAGTAAAAAAAAATGTAATCAACAAAGTGCTATATGAACTAAATAATTTATATAACTGTGTTCATCATCAATAATATTATTAAACACTATTAAACAGAAAAATGTAAAAAAATGTGTAGATATATGAATGAGTGCAAAAGCTTAAGGCTAATAAATGCAATAATAATGATGTATTGTGCCCACCCAAAAAAAAACAAACAAACAAAAAAAAAAAGAGTGAGGTTCCCTCCCCCTTTTTCTTCTTCCTTTCTTTCTCTTCTCTTTTCCCTTCTTTCTTTTTTCTTTTTCCCCTTTTTCATTTTCCCCTTTCCTCCCATTTCTTTTCAATTTTTTAAGACATAAGATATGATACAGTGAAGTTTTTAAGACATATCAAAGATATGATATAGTGAAAAACATAAAAATATTTTCCAGCAATATATTCCGATATAGGTAATGATGTCATCCTGATCCTTATCATCCCATGAAGATAGTCTCAAAGGTCCAGCAAGCTAAAACTATAAAGAGGGGAAAAACAAAATAAGACTATACAGTAAATTTTAACCATAAATAAATATAGAGAGGCTATGAGATCATCGATCCATAGCCCTCCCATAAAAAAAAAAAAATTCTTTTTTATTAATAATACCTCTACAATGCCCCCTCACAGCATCTTATTAGAATCCTAATCCCTCATAAACCACCCCCACCATAAAATATATCCCATTGATAAAATAAGTTAAATAAATGAACCAACCAGTATAAACCATAAGCCCAATAAACCTAGGTCCAGCCATCAGAGGTTTCTACAGAAAGCATCCAAAGCTTAATTTCTCATTGAGACCATGAGATGACATTGTGTGCAGTGTCACTATCCATTTGGTCTCAATTTGTAGGAGCCTAGTGACAATACCATCACCCCTATTTCCCAATCGAAACTGATCAATAATCCTTACCTTTACATTATCAGATTCATGTATATGATATTCTCTGTAATGTCTCGCCACAGGTTTCAAATTTATTGTAGCCAATTGATTCGATGGTTCTATCGCCTTTCGGATGTTCCTCACATTTGTAGACTACAGTGGGTGATGAGGGTCTCATTGGAGGGCGTCCACTGATCAGGAGAACAGGGGTCTTTTGTACCTCTCTCTTAATGGACACAAGGTCATGCAGGTGCACTGCTACTACATTCAACTATATGTGACTGCTGGACATTTTGTAGCAAAATTCTGATGCAAAATAAGCTAATATGTAGTATAAACTTAGACCAGACAGTGTAAAGGTACATAAAATTTATCATACACTGTGATAAACCTGGGGCATGTAAAACTTACTAGTCTATATTTACATTGTCTAAATATTAGACCAGACCAAAAATCTGCCCCATTGCTTTACTATAGAGAAGGAAATAAGAAAGCTCAAGACATATTTTTTTAATTAAAAAGTCAATAAATTTCATAAAGATCCAGAAGAAATTTGTTACGCAGTACAGTATGTGAGCTACTGTTAGTGACCAGATCAAATTATAAAATTTACAACTATATTTAAAATATACAGCAGTTTCTCGTTTTGTTCCATATTTATGGTACAAGTTGTACATTAAAGTAGAGAGACCTAGCAGGAGCACATTTAGCCATTACCTGAAAACAAATTGAAATCTATGTTCACATACCATGTCTGTGTTGTCTGGTGGGACTACATCTTCAAATCAAAGCAGATCAATGGTCTTACAGTATATAGCACACAATACTGAATACAGTCAATGCTGGCCAATATATGACAAGTGAGTGCAGTAGAAACCATGTGAAGTGTACTTAATATCATATTATAGGTAAAAAAATAAATAAGGGAGAACAAACCCTTTAAGCCTGTAACTAAGGTAGATCACAACATGTCCTACAGTGAAATAGTGACACAGCATTAAGACTATTTAGCCGATTTATCATGAGAGCGTTTTTTTTAAATTGATATTTTTTATAGCGTGTTTTTTTTTGTGACAAATTTATCAAAAATGTCTCACGCTGGATCATAAACTGGACACAATTCTCTAAAGTAAGGGCACCAAAGGTAACAAAAGACTTTTAATGTGTCTGAGTTTGAAGTGGAGGGCGCTTTAAAAAATAAAAAAGTGACTTTTTAAAAAGTTGCATATAGTAAATTTGATGTACACCTATGCATCTAAACCATGCACACATTACAAGTCACTTTTGAAAAAAGGCACTGTAAGTGAAAATTGATATAAGGATGGTGTATTTGATTTTTGGTGAATTTTGGCGCATTTAAGCCACACCCCTGTATGGTCAATCCACACCAACCAAGTCAAAATTTTTTAGCCCAAGCTAGAGCGCCAAGATGCACCACATTACACCAAAGATGTGCCACATTGCAACAAAGATGCGCCCTGTTTCTGCCATTGTCTAGTCATAATTACAATAGTAAATCTGGGCCACTGTGTTTTAGCTGTGCAAGACAGGCCACTGCTAAATAGATAGTAGATAGTCCTAAATTTGTTAACAATGTTAGTCTTCTTTTCAGGATACATGAAATCATACTGAAACCACTCCTTCAGAGCAGGGTAATTTGGAAATACATGCCCTGTTTTTCTTCTGAAACTTACTAAGGATAAGGCCATCATATTTAAGAGGCTCAGGCTCTTAAACATTTTGGCGCACCATGGGGAGTTCCCATATGGCAGAAATGAAATCCCTGCCTGGCAAAGATTACTTGTGTAACTCAGACAGTTATCTGACGTGTGTTATAGTAAATCTGAGGGGCACTTATATAAAAAGTGGTAAGTGGGGCATAAATAATGAAAAGTTCAAACTTTTGTACAGTTTTTAATGCTGTGTTCTTTTTTTCTGCTGCATTTTTTAGCTGTGTTTCACTACATGCGGAAATGCAGCTTTTTTGTTGCAGATTTTGCTGCAGTTCTTTGAGCCAAAGTTAGGACTAGATTCAGCAGAAAGGAGAAGTATAAGAACTTCCTATATATTTACCATTCCTTTTGTAGCCATCCTTGGCTTTGGCTCAAAAAAAAAAAAAAATGCAGCAAAATGTGCAGCAAAAAAGCTGCATTTAGACTAAGGCCCCACGTTGTAGAACCCATCTTAAAAACACTGTGCAAGAAAATGCAATGGAAACACATTGCTTTTATCACTACAGCGTCTTTCATTGCGTTTTTGCTGCTTTTTTCTCTTTGGTTTTTCATCAATTATTAAATCTATAGGGAAAACGCGAATCTAATTCACTTTGCTGGTACTATAAGATGCAGCGTTTTTTACTGCTGTGTTTCCGCAGCAGGAAAAATGCTGTATTTCTGCAACGTGGGGTCTTAGTCTTAGGGTAGTTTAAAACACAGCAGTTTTTGGAAAAATACAATTGTATTAAAACTGTAATGATGTTTTATAAAAAAAATTCTGTGTGTGAAAACACTCTCATACTGCGTATTCTATGCTTTTCCATAATCAAAGCTACAAAATAGGATTTACTAAATGTGATGACTGGAAGAGTTAAACCTGTTCTGATTCACTAAAATAAGTATATATTTAAACTCTTATTAAATAATGTATGCTTTCTCAGCAAGAGATGCGTGTAGAACACCTTTCAATGCAGTTTGCCAGAACAATTAGTCTATTTCTCGTCCTGTATCTTCCGTCCATTTGCTATGTACATCACTAACATGGGAGTTGAGGTGTGAAGAGAGCAAACGAGAGATCATTAGAAAAGTTTCAGAGCCCATGTATTTTACATGAGAGTACTGGGTCTGCAAGAAAACTGTGACATTGCTTTTCTGGGTTGTACATTAGGCACATTCATACATTTTAAATCACTGTCTTAGGTTTTTTACATGATTTTCATATAGATTTACCAAATATTTGACTCCTAGAATTATTTCTAAAGCTACATGTGCTAAATGATCTGTGTTTGTTCAAAAATGTCATTACACTATGGCAGAATATATAATATCCTTAACAGAACTCTCTAATTTTATGTAAATAAAGTCTAATCATTGCCAAATCTGTACAGTACTTAGTAGATTGCATAGGCCGTATACAATTTTAACAAACTCTCAACTGAGAGAAATATTAGGCTATATTCAGATGAACTAAAAAAATGACCAAGTGAGGGCCATTTTTAAAAGAAATTTATTTCAATGTGTTTATTCACATGGCCTTATTGTTCACAGTCCATTTTAAAGATCCTTCATAAAATAGGACATGTCCTATTTTTGTATATTTTCACAGATTCATCAGTGCCCCACAGATGCAAAATGAAGGCAAACATAAATTTAAAAATATTGAGGAATTTAATACAGTATATTCAAAAACTGGGGAATATTTAATACTAATATACTAATATTAATACTAATATTAATTAAGTTATGATTATTTAGCATGATTTTCCAAGAACAAAGTCAACTTCAAAATCTCTTTTTTTAGTAGCTCTAACCAGAGGAAGACTGGTCTCTATATTTCATTAATATTAAGGCTTCTACTTCCACACTTCTACACTGGGCCATACCTAGTATGGCTGAAGAAAAAAAAAATAGTGTGTTTCGCCCACTGTGATTTTTAGCACAGACGCTGGCATGGAAACTCTTCAAAATAGGGCAGGATGCTTCTTTTTTTCTGCTGAAAAACACTGACTCCAATAGAAAAAGGACTTTTGTGTGGGCAACTTTTAAACTTTCCAAAATCCAAGTCAAGAAAACTCAGTGTCAGTCAAAAAACTCTTAGGTGAACATACCCTAAAAATTCATCAGCAGAGATGAGTGACCTGGTTCAGACCTGAATGTTTCAAAAGTTTTTGTTTCTAATTAAACAGGAAATTTTGTGATTCTTCTTGGATGAACCTGTAAAATAGTCACTGCCATATGTAACAGAGTATAGAAGAGAGGAAAGCATAAAGGCAAAGGATCACATGGTCTGTGTGACTTTGGGGATCTTCTGACATCATCACTTTAACAGTCTCTCGGCCAATCATGAGTATCGGGTGGAGAGGTCACAGTGGTCATGTCATATCGCCATAGAACATTGCTGTTGTAATACAGAATTAAGAGACCTTGGAGCATGACTCAGGGAGGAGGAATATGTCATCACTCCGGCTGACTTACCACAGCCCTTTACAGCTCATGTCCTAACCCCCCATTTTTCCCCCAGTAAGGAGTCGGACCACCTCTTGGATTTAAATTGGCCTGTTCAGGCCGATTTATTAAAACATATATAAATACTTTAAACATATAAATAACATATAAATAACACCGCCATAAAACGGGCGGTGTATAAATACAAACCAATACTTAACCATTACAACTGTATACAAAAGTCACACCATTTACAAGTACATTATAACAGAACCTACCCCACCACGGGGATAGGCACCACCACTAATCTGCCCAGGCGCAAAACCCCCACCTCGGGCAGACCTTTTAACCAACTGTACGACCATAAGCCTGACCCCCAAAGGGACCTAAGCCCAACTAGGGGACTTCCCAGGCTTACACCTTCCCCACCAGGATCCCCATACCACCGATGAGGTCCTACAACAGTGCCTGATAGGCCTCTAACCCCACCAACCCCCAGCCACAGACTCCGGGGCATGACCCCTTATACCCACGAGTCCCGCCACACAGCCAAAGCTCGCTCTACACCATCCCTCAAACCCAGCATCCACATATCTGTCCCTATCGCATTCAAATGCACCCCGTCCTGGCGCATATGATCCAGAGAAGGAACTTCTAACTCCCGATGGCGGACCGCTATCCCACCATGTCGCACCACAAAACGAGCCACTGCCCTATTTACTTTTATACGGGTCTTGTCCAAACGGGCCACCGGACACAGAACGCTGGATGAGCTCCGCCGCGGAACCGACACCAGGGACCACAAGTGGGCCGGACAGTCCTCGCCCACCACCGCTGCCTCCGGAGCCAACTCCCGGAACCTGCCAAACTGACACCGAGACAAGGAATCAGCCACAGAATTAAGCACCCCAGGCACGTGGCGCGCCGAGACGTGCACATTCATTTCTAAGCAGCGCAACACCAGATGCCTAAGCAGCGACACCACCGGAGGGGACTTTGCAGACTGGGAATTGATAATGAACACCACAGCGCTGTTATCACAGTGAAAACAAACCTTCCGGTCCCTAAATTCGCCCCCCCATAACTCCACTGCGACTATAATCGGGAACAATTCCAACAACGCTAAGTTTGCCACCAATCCCGCCTCCACCCACTCAACGGGCCAAACCCCCGCGCACCAACGCCCTTGGTAATAAGCCCCAAACCCTATTGACCCCGCCGCGTCGGTATGCAAATTCAATTCCTCACTAGAAATAACGGAGGCAAGCCACAAAGAACGCCCGTTAAACCGACCCAAAAATCATCCCACACTAACAAGTCCGCCCTCACTTCAGCAGTAAGCCGCACGAAGTGATGAGGCGACCGTACCCCAGCCGTCAGTGCCGCTAACCGACGGCAAAAAAACTCGCCCCATCAGCATGATGCGACAGGCGAAATTCAATTTTCCCAGCAATGATTGCACCTCCCGCAGCCGAACCTTCCATACCCCTTGGAACCTACGAACAGTCAGCCGCAGGTCCTCCAGTTTATCCCCTGGCAACCTGGATTCCATGAGCACTGAATCAAGTTCAATGCCCAAAAACTTCATTACTGACGCCGGACCCTCCGTCTTGTCGGGGGGCCAAAGGGACCCCGAACAACCCCGCCACCCGTTCGACCGTGCGCAGTAACACCAAGCAGTCCGACGCATCCCCAGGCCCGACACAGAGGAAATCATCGAGATAATGAATGATCGACGCCAAACCCGACAAGTCCCTGACCACCCACTCCAGGAAGGAACTAAAAGCCTCGAAGTAAGCACACGAGATGGAACATCCCATAGGCAAACAACAGTCTACGTAAAACTGGTCCTCCCACATGCAACCTAACAGATGAAAGCTCTCAGGGTGAACAGGTAAAAGCCGGAACGCTGCCTCTATATCCGTCTTAGCCATAAGCGCCCCAGGACCCGCCACCGCTTTGTCAAATGAAGCATAGGAGACAGATGACAATGAAGGATCAATCCCATTGTTAACCGACCCCCCAGCTGGGAAGGAAAGGTGATGAATAAGGCGAAACTGCGAGGGCTCACGCTTGAGCACCACACCCAACGGTGAAACTCGTAAATGGGGCCAGGGCGGGGCCGAAAAGGGGCCCGCCATGCGCCCTAAACGCACCTCCTTCATCAACTTTGCCCTCACAACCTCAGGGTGCTCCCTAGCTGATTTAAGGTTCCCAGGGCGAAAAACAGGGGCCGCCGCGTCAAAAGGGATACGGAAACTCTCCCCAAAACCCTCCGCTAGCAACCGTGCAGCCACCCGATCGGGGTACCTACTTAGAAAAGGAAGCATTACTGCGACCTTCACCGGCGTCTTCCCTTTTTTCCACAATATATCCCCCTTTCCCTTTTCCTCGCTTAAAGCACTTGTTAAGCCGATGTCCACCCCCGCAACCTGAACACTCGTGTTTGAAGCGGCAGGTGACACCGAACTTGCACTGCCCTTCGTTGAACAACCAACAGTACCCCTTTTTCTGGGAAGCCGAGGATCCGATAGCAGAGCTCGAATTCCCGGCCCCCCCCAACTAAAGGATGGCGCCTCTGGCACCGACATCAGCCGCATCCACAAGGATATATCCTTCTGATCCCACCGCAAGCCCGGACGCACCGCCTTACGCTGCCGGAACTGCTCGTCGTATCTAAGCCACGCTACCCCGCCGTACACTCGGTGCGCCTCCCCAATAGAGTCCATATAGCCAAACAGAGCAGAGCAGTGCTTGGGCTCCTTTTCCCCAATCACACTTGCCTGTAGCCAATTGACAAACGTATGGGAAATTAAACGGTAGCGACGCTTCTCCTCGTCCTCCTTTTTGCTATCGCTAGGCTTCACCTTATCCAGATTAAATTTGTCCAAAGGGAGCAGGGAAAATATTTCCACATACTCCCCCTTCCAAATTTTTTCCCGCACCTCCTGCTTCAAATGCGCCCCGAGCGGGCCTTCAAAGCAGATGTAAACCTCACCCTTCGCTCGGTCATCTAGACGCACAATATCCACCGCCTTCTCTTTCTCCTTACCCTTGGCCCCCGCCACCGCCTCCGAACCCTCAGGGGCCCCGCCACCTACCTGGATGGGACCGCCATGCCCCCAGACCCCTGGGAAACACTCGCGTCCGCACCTACCCATACTCCCGTAGGTCCCACGGCCCCAGGCCGTCCGCCCAACAAATTGCTGGAGCAGACCTATGAGCTGTCCCCATACTGCCCCCCCCGCAGCTGACCCCCCCCAGGGACTCTACCCCCCGGGCCCTAACACCGCAGCACCCGACACACTCGCCCCAGAGCCCCCACCCATAGAAGGAGGAAACCCCATCTGCTCACCAGGCTGCGTCGGGGGGTCGCCCCAGATCAGCCGCCGCCGGCCCCGCATCCTCAGGGGGTCCGTCCGCGTCGTCCAGGGAGCAGAGGCCTTCTTCAGCGCTGGAGCCAACAGCGCCCTCGCCAGGAGATGCCGCGGTCCCCGCCGTGCCGCGCACCCGCCGCCCTGACGGTGAACCGCCGGCGCCATCTTCAGCCGGCCTCTTCCGGCCCAGGCCCGAACCTCCGTGTCGAGTAGGCCCGGCCGCGCCGGAAGTACCGGCCGCGTCACTTCCGGCACGCTCGTGCGCGGAAGCAGGGAGGAGGCCAGGGAGCGCGCCCGGGGGGCAGTCCCCGCCCGCTGACGTCACGCGCCGGGCACGCCCCCCCGGCCGAAGCGCGAGAGACTGCCGCGCGGGTCCTGGAGGACGAAGAGGGGGGGAGGGAGGTGTACTCACTAGGCCTCCCTCCGGGCGACTGCGGCCTCCACGAGGATTCCTCCTGGCCGCCGAGCGCTCTCCAGGGAAGCTGACCTGGGCGCCCGAGGCTGGAGGGTCCCTCCTGGGGCTCCTGGATCGCCGCCTCGTCGCCAGCCCCCTATCTGGAGAGTAACGCTCTGGCGGCCGGGACCGCCGAGCGCGGGGCGAAGGGACCAGGGCAGACGTGCCCTGGCCAGGGGGCACCCGGACAGCTGCGACCAAATCCTCAACCACCTGTTCGCCATGGACCACCGCCGCCGCCCGAAGGAGAAACCGCAAGGCTTCCAGATCGGCCATGGTAAGTAGTGCAGACTGTCCACTTCCTTACCCTGCCACTGCTTGACTGACCCTTATCTCACCCCCCTCGCCCCTTTTAATACCCTCGATCCCACCCCCATTTTTCCCACTCTAACTCTCCTCTTTCTTAACCCCTTCATGTCTAATCCTCCCCCTAGTCATGTAGTCCCTATCCCCAAGCGTCTAGGGCCTTGTCTTAGCTTAGTTAGAGTTATTTAATGCAAGATATATAGAGAAGCAAAGAGATCATATGAATGGGGGAGAAGCTCTGTTGTAGTGTCCTGTGATTGTTCACTGTGTTAAACATACACTGGCCAGGTCACCTTTTGAGTGCTGAATCTCATTTTGTTAAGCATTTTTGCGGACACTGATCGAAGGCATTAACGCCGGGTCTCTGCTGTATAAAACAGCAGAGACCCGGCGGCTATGGCTGCCGCTCGGCTCCCAAGTGGCTGCCATATTGAAACACCCGACATCCTCCGTACTATTATCTAAAGGGGGCAGCGAAAGGAAGTCAGTACTGGAGCGTGGACAGGAGAGTAAAAATTATCGGCTGCTGCTTATTGCAATAACACACTAAGTTGCAGCAGATTAAAAAAAAATTCTGCCCCCCAGTTTATTCCATTAGGCACCACCTGAGGCCATCGCCTTAGGTTGCCTTATGAAAGGTGCATCCCTGCTTCCACCTCATGGTCACAGTCAACTCCCTGGGGTGGTGCAAGAGGAACTGGAGGAGAATGAAGAACTAAGTCTGGGTTGTCATGATACAGAAGGGACCTTGAGTTCACAGCCAGTGGACAAGGCTGACCCTTTTTTTTTTTTTTCCAGATGATGATGATGATAACAACCAAGCAGGCCAAAACCAACCATTGTGACTCCATACACACACTTGCAAGCATGGCAGACTGCATGTTTTGTTACTTATATAGTCACAAGCATATTGTTAGCATGAAGCAAAGGCATGAGTACTGCATCACTGTACTTTTTCACCCCTGCTATAAATCCAAACTAGGGGATTTTTTTTGCCTGCCTACTGAAAGGAGGCAAAATTGGCGTATTATCAGGATAGGCTGTATACCCCGCTTGCTATAGCTTTTAGGGAGACCACCATTCATGAGGATTTTCCACACCTCTGGCTGATGACAATGAATAGATCTTCCTCTGCATCTGTCTCCCTGTATTATGTTCCATTTACTGTACTGCTACAGCTACCATTATTGCTACCATTCGGTCAGACATCTCTTGTGGTCTGCTCTGTCATGTTCTATTCCATTCTGTAGTTACACTGTTGATGCCAAAGCTACCACCACCACTACTCAGTCAGACATAATGTGGACTGGTGTACTATGTTCTATTCATACTGTTTGTGCCACAGTGCATAATAAAAAAAAGCCCCTGACTGTGGCAACAACAATTTTTTCCTTTTGAATGGTGTGCCACATATTTTTTTTCTGTAATCATGTCATTCCTCCAATGCCATGTTGGTGGGGCACCTGCTCCCATAAAGGGATATTTATTGCCAGTTTTGTGAAAAACAGATGACTCACATGAAAAAAACACCTATGATCAACAAAAACACAGACGTCAAAATAAACACCTGGTAAAGAATGGGTATGTATGGTGTCCACAAAAATGTATGCCATGGACACCACATGTATGTGATATGCAGAAGAGTGAATAAGAACTTATTTTTTGTGCAAGATTTGTGAATGTAGCAACTAAATCATTATATAATGCTTCTTTATTTTATCATAGGTATCACAGCTGCAAACCCCTTCCAAACCATAAGTATAATGACCAGAATTTACAGTAACATAGATAACTTTGATGCTGCTAGTTCAGGTCATTAGACCCCCTATTTGGGATAAGATTTGTGGCAATAATACAGACTCTAAAATGCGGACAAACTACAGCCATTTGAATACAACAAATTTTTTTAGTACTTTTCAGAATTCCATGCATCATCGAGGAGAATGAGCCTGCATTCACATGAACAAAGGTGAAAACATCCAAGAAAAATGTCCAGTTTTCGCAGCCATTTTGCTCCTGAGGGACAGCTGTTTTCACAGATCCCTCATACATATGCAGTGCAAACAGATCATGACAACATGTCGTGTGGATATAGGTTAACACAGTTTAATGTGCACTGCAATAATAAACTATATTAAGTAAAACATTCATAGTAGATTTTTTTTTAAAAAGGGAACATACAGTGGGGAAAAAAAAGTGTTTAGTCAGCCACCAATTGTGCAAGTTCTCCCACTTAAAAAGATAAGGCCGGCCTGTAATTGACATCATAGGTAGACCTCAACTATGAGAGACAAAATGAGAAAACAAATCCAGAAAATCACATTGTCTGATTTTTAAAGAATTTATTTACAAATTATGATGGAAAATAAGTGTTTGGTCACCTACAAACAAGCAAGATTTCTGGCTCTCACAGACCTGTAACTTCTTCTTTAAGAGGCTCCTCTGTCCTCCACTAATTACCTGTAGTAATGGCTCCTGTTTGAAATTGTTATCAATATAAAAGACACCTGTCCACAACCACAAACAGTCACACTCCAAACTCTACTATGGTGAAGACCAAAGAGCTGTGGAAGGACACCAGAAACAAAATTGTGGACCTGTACCAGGCTGGGAAGACTGAATCTGCAATAGGCAAGCAGCTTGGTGTGAAGAAATCAACTGTGGGAGCAATAATTAGAAAATGGAAGACATACAAGACCACTGATAATCTCCCTCGATCAGGGTCTCCACGCAAGATCTCAACCTGTGGGGTCAAAATGATCACAAGAACAGTGAGCAAAAATCCCAGAACCACACGAGGGGACCTAGTGAATGACCTGCAGAAACCTGGGACTAACGTAACAAAGGCTACCGTCAGTAACAAACTACACCGCCAGGGACTCAGATCCTGCCGTGCCAGACATGTCCCCATGCTTAAGCCAGTACATATCCGGGCCCGTCTGAAGTTTGCTAGAGAGCATTTGGATGTTCCAGAAGAGTATTGGGAGAATGTCATATGGTCAGATGAAACCAAAGTAGAACTGTTTGGTAGAAACACAACTCATCGTGTTTGGAGGAGAGTGAATGCTGAGTTGCATCCAAAGAACACCATACCTACTGTGAAGCATGGGGGTGGCAACATCATGCTTTGGGGCTGTTTCTCTGCAAAGGGACCAGGACGAATGATCTGTGTACATTAAAGAATGAATGGGGCCATGTATCGTGAGATTTTGAGTGCAAACCTCCTTCCATCAGCAAGAGCACTGAAGATGAAACGTGGCTGGGTCTTTCAGCATGACAATGATCCCAAGCACACCACCAGGGCAACGAAGGAGTGGCTTCGTAAGAAGCATTTCAAGGTCCTGGAGTGGCCTAGCCAGTCTCCAGATCTCAACCTCATAGAAAACCTTTGGAGGGAGTTGAAAGTCCATGTTGCCCAGCGACAGCCCCAAAACATCACTGCTCTAGAGGAGATCTGCATGGAGGAATGGGCCAACATACCAGCAACAGTGTGTGCCAACCTTGTGAAGATTTACAGAAAACATTTGACCCTTGTCATTGCCAGCAAAGGATATATAACAAAGTATTGAGATTTACTTTTGTTATTGACCAAATACTTATTTTCCACCATAATTTGCAAATAAATTCTTTACAAATCAGACAATGTGATTTTCTGGATTTGTTTTCTCGTTTTGTCTCTCATAGTTGAGGTCTACCTATGATGACAATTACAGGCCTCTCTCATCTTTTTAAGTGGGAAAACTGGCACAATTGGTGGATGACTAAATACTTTTTTTCCCCACTGTATATTGCTAATAATGATGGTGGTAATAATAATAATAATAATAATAATAATATAATAATCTGTATTATTTCTAGAGTGAATTTAGAAAGTGTTAATCTTTGTAAAGGACTATTGTGTCCCACCATGTATTGTTAGGTACTGCTCTGACAGTTCCATGAGGGATAAGAATTAGAAGTCTGTAATTGGAGCTTTTTAACAATACACACAACACATTTCAGATGGAATCTCATTCAATAAATCAGGTTAACCTTTTCAATGTTGTAGCATGGAAATTAATTACTTGCATCTCCTCACAAGACCTTTTCAGAGTGCATGGAATTAGTGCCTTCTACAAACCCAGGGTGTCAGGTTAAATGCTCTGATGGTACTTATAGCTTTTAACTATTTCAAAACTGAAGAAGAATTATTCTATCTTATGTTCATCTAATGAGATAGAGGTTTCTGACAATTTATAATCATCTAAGAAAATCATCATTGATTTTCACATTTGTGGCTATGGGACATCATACTGTGTGGAGGGTCTAGTGCAGGGGACTAGGCAACCTTTTTTGTTCAGCGTGCCGATTTTAATTAAAAAATCAAAGATGAGGTACTCGGAGTGCCGGTCAATAATTGTAAGGCTGACGACCCCTAAACTAAAGTCATATACCACAAACCATAATACGGAAGTGCTGCCACAAGATGCTTTAGGACGCATGCATTTACTGCTATTTCCTGGGACGCAGCTGTACTTTCTGATTAGAAGCAATGAAAGTCCATGTACAGCCCCCAATTAGTGGTAAATGTATGTGTCCAAGAGCACCGTAAAGCAGCACCCTTATGGTGAAAACACACTATGTATCTGGATGCAGCTATATTCTTAGGTCTCTGGAACTTTTACTTCAATGTAAAACTGCGTTCACATGGTGCATTTTTGCACAAAAAAAATGCCTGTGTTTTCTGTGCAAAAACACATCCTTAATGTAGAAAACACACTGTTTTACAGAATAATGTCCCATAGTGGCCCCTGCACATGGTATTATGTCCCATAGCGGCCTCTGCACATGGTATTATGTCCTATAGTGGCCCCTGCACACGGAATTATGTCCCATAGCGGCCCCTGCACACGGTATTATGTCCCATAGCGGCCCCTGCACATGGTATTATGTCCCATAGCGGCCCCTGCACACCGTATTATGTCCCATAGCGGCCTCTGCACACGGAATTATGTCTCATAGTGGTCCCTGCACACGGAATTATGTCTCATAGTGGCCCCTGCACAAGGTATATGTTCCATAGTGGCCCCTGCACAAGATATTATGTCCCATAGTGGCCCCTGCACACAGCATAATGTTCCAACTTTTATAATGTTCCAATTGTCGCCACTCACTAGCTATTATTATACTGGGGTCTCTTCAGACCTCAGAGTATAATAAGTGGAGGGCCAAGAGAGGTGACAAACATAAAAAAAAACAATGTACTCACCATTCCTACGCTCCGCAGCCGCTGTGTTCTTTTCGGGCGCTTCTGCCTGTAGTCAGCGACCGCTGACTGTGGGAATATAATACAGTGTGGTGCCACTGTGGGCATATAATATTGTGTGGGGGCCACAGTGTGCATATAATACTGAGTGGGGGCCACTGTGAGCATATAATACTGTTTGGGGGCCACTGTGAGCATATAATACTGTGTGGGGGCCACTGTGAGCATATAATACTGTGTGGGGGCCACGGCAGAGCATATAATGCTGTGTGGGGGCCACTGCGGAGCATATAATGCTGTGTGGGGGCCACTGCAGAGCATATAATGCTGTGTGGGGGCCACTGCGGAGCATATAATGCTGTGTTGGGGCCACTGGGGAGCATATAATGCTGTGTGGGGGCCACTGTGGAGCATATAATGCTGTGTTGGAGCCCCTGCGGAGCATATAATGCTGTGTTGGGGCCACTGCGGAGCATATAATGCTGTGTTGGGGCCACTGCGGGGCATATAATGCTATGTTGGGGCCCCTGAGGAGCATATAATGCTGTGTTGGGGCCACTGCGGAGCATATAATGCTGTGTTGGGGCCACTGTGGAGCATAAAATGCTGTGTTGGGGCCACTGCGGAGCATATAATGCTGTGTTGGGGCCACTGCAGAGCATAAAATGCTGTGTTGGGGCCACTGCAGAGCATATATCGCTGTGTTGGGGCCACTGCGGAGCATATAATGCTGTGTTGGGGCCACTGCGGAGCATATAATGCTATGTTGGGGACACTGCGGAGCATATAATGCTGTGTTGGGGCCACTGCGGAGCATAAAATGCTGTGTTGGGGCCACTGTAGAGCATATAATGCTGTGTTGGGGACACTGTGGAGCATATAATGCTGTGTTGGGGACACTGCGGAGCATATTATATTCTCCCAGTATTGTTTACATGCTGGGTGCTGCGCTGCTCATTCACTATGTTCTTGACAACTGTGGTTGTGGGTACTAAAGCTGTATCTCTTTCAAGTATCTGAGATATCGCTGCAGCACCCATAACCGCCACTATCAAGAATTCACTCTAGGGAGGGGGTAGGGGGATCCTGATGGGCAGCCGTTGGAACCAATCCAGTTGCAGCTTGTTGCTGCAAGCGTCACTGACATACTGATGCTGTGCGCGGCGGCGGGTTTCTGCATAGGAGCCCAGACCAGCAGTGTGAAAGGTAAGTACAAGTTAACCACGCAAACAAAAAAACAACTTTTCCCCCTATTTTGCCCCCAAATCTTTCAACTTCACTGACAACTCTGATAACTACAAACCCTAACAACTCACTGTATTGTTATGCTGGTGCCTTCTTTAGGGCTCCAGCATAACAATACCTAAATCGCAGAAACTCCAATACTGCTATAGGGGAGACCAGTGAAGGGGCCACTGTATGGGCATATATACATCATATACATCAATATACATCATATACATCAATATTCCTCCCTGTACAATGGCCCCTTAACTTTGTCCCCTATACTGTATGGGGACCATTGATGGGGTCATTGGAGGGGCAGTGATGGAGGCCAATAGCCTGGGAGACATTAAAGGGGTTGTGCAGGATAACATTTTTTTTTTTTTAATTACATTGGGGCAGGTAAAAAAAAACAAAACCTTTCTCTCCTGTCCCCAGTATCTCCCAGCGCGGTTCGGCCTGCAGCTCTGTTTTCTTCCAGCGCAAGTTCCTCCTGCACATGACTACCTGTGACGTCACATGACCCCTGAAGCCAATCAGCGGCCTAAAGGATGGGACCTGGGACGTCACAGCCAGTGAGAACTTCCGGCAAAAGAAGACAGTGGAGCTGCAGGACCGGACCGTGCTGGGACCTGCTGACACCGGAGCACCGGGGACAGGTGAGTATGTTTAGTATGTTTTTGGTTTTTTTTTTTTGGGGGGGGGATTAACTTCTCCCGGACTAATTAGAAAAAAGACAAAAATTATACTGGACAACCTCTTTAAAGTGTGGCTCATTAGGGGAGTATATTAAAGGGGTTGTCCAGGCATAATTTGTTATGGTTTATCCTCAGGATAGGCCATAGATATCTGATCTGTACGGGGCTGACCCCGGACCGATCAGCTGTACGGAGCCACTTCTGGCGCCCATCCTGTACACAATATGGGGCCAGAAGCAGAAAGCTCTGTCCACTGTGTATTAGCCGGGCACCTTCACTGCATCTCAGCACTTATTGAAGTCAGTAGGAACTGAGCTGCAGTGAAGGCGCCGGGAAACTAAACAGCGGATGGATCTTTCCGCTTCCGGCCCTGTGTTGTGTACAGAACGGGTGCCAGAAGTGGCTCCGAACAGCTGATAGGGCCGTGTGCCAGCCCCATACTGATCAGGTATTTATGACCTATCCTGACCATAGGCCATAAAAAAGATTAACCCTGGACAACCCCTTTAATATGCCCCACACAGTTTAATGTCCCCCCCACAGGATGTTAGCCCCATCACTGCTCCCACACAATATAATGGCTCCATCACTGTTCCCCATACAGTATGGGGGACCAGTGAAGTGGCCATAAAAAAATTTGGCCCAGACAACCCCTTAAAAGAGGTTGTCCATAAACTAGAGCAACCACTGTGGCGGCTGCCAGGGAGGTGTAAAAATAAAAAAAAATTCAAAAAAAGCATACTCGCCTGTTCCCAGCACCCCCTTGTCCCCTGCCTCTATCTGTTCAGTCTCATGGTGGCCCCTCATTTCTGGAAATCCTGTACCTAATTGGTCTTAGCGGTCACATGAGGTGCAGGACTCCCAGCAAGGAGTCGCCGGCACGAGACTGAATGGACACTGGCAGCGGACAACGGAGTGCCAGGGACAGGTGAGTATGATTTTTTTATTTATTTATTTTTTATTTTACACCTCCCGCAAGGGACATGGTTTGCGCCAATTCCTGGACAACCTCTTCAAAGGATTTATCCATCTTTCTAATATTGATGGCCTGTCCTTAGGATAGGCCATCAATATTACATCTGCGATGATACAACAGCCAGGACCTCTGCAGATCAGCTTTTACAGGACAGTGCGGCTACAGGTAAAGGTAACAATTCTAGGAGCCACACTGTTCACTTGCCATACAGGGTGTAGCAGTGGGTTTAGGTAGTGCAATGGTGCACATGGTATGGCGGGTGAGCAGCATGGCTCCCAACATGTTATTACCTTTTGCCACCCTGTCTCGGTACCACTGATCTGCAGGGGTCCTGATGGTGGGCCCCTAGAAGCAATTCCACTGGTGGGCCCTAGACATCCCAGTCCGACACTGAGGTAAATGGTCAGGCTGTGTTCATTCAGCCACTGCCATTTCCCGACCATGTTTTTCATGGCCATGAATCAGCCATTTTTTAACATATGGATATAACATATGTGAAGCCGGTCTGCACAAAAATGTGGCCCTTCTAACTGTTCTCTCACTATAAAAAAGACTTGGGAGGCGGATGGAGACAAGGGGCACATTATTTGCACAGGGACCTGCAGTCTGTGCCCACCCCTGTGAAGGACGTTTATGCAAACTCTTGTACATGTATTGTACTCACATGATGATGATCTCAAAAACTGATAAAGCCAGTACAGCAGGAGTCAGCAGTACTATACAGCTTATCTGAGCTTCTTAACTCGTAAAATGAAGTGGTGTACCATAGCATGCAAGCAGTTAGACAAAGGGAGTCCCACTTGTGAGACTAGTAAATATTATCAAGAAAATTGCCTAAAAGTGTATCTTTTATTTCAGGTGATTATTCAGCATAAGCTAAGGAATTCCACTATTTCTAGTCATTATATTCTTATATTCTGCATTATTTAGCAGAATATACTTTCTCCCTTTGCAGGCTACATCTGGAATTTGCAGAGCTCTCTGGACTGGTGGGTGGAGAGCTGCTATAGACTGCTCATAGCGTGTACACTAATGTCTCTAAAACTGTATCTCTCTCAAGTAGAAACAGCCCTAGAGAAGTATTGACATGTACTGATATGAATAAAACACTTGGGAAGTTTCAATTAGTGTCATTTGTTATGAAATTGCTATACAAGCATTTTCCTGATAAGCTGCAGGTAACTGATAGGATCAACTAACAGCAGGAAAATAAGCTATCTATAATCCAACACTGCCACAAACAGGATGGACTTGGCAGCTCAGGACTCAGGTTGCAACCCCAGAACAAGGTGTCAGAAAACAGGTGCACTTACCAGTAAATCAGTAATAGAAGGTTTAACCAGCTAGCTTCCATTATGTTGTTTACATTAGTGTCAATGGGACACAGAATCAGTCTCTAACTGTTCTGTGTGACAGCTAAAGTCCCTTCCTGTCATCCTATGACAGAAGACAGCAACGGACTTTAGTAATGGTAGTGTGAACTCCCTCTTAATATATTGTGCAAATGGGAGCAGGCCTTAGATTGCTATGCCAGATAGCCAACAACTATCTAGGGTACAGTATGATGCTAGTTAAAAATGACTAATAAGGAAAGGTAATTGTTCTGTTTATCATAGCCACTGAGAATTTTATGACCCTATTTAATTAATAGGGCAAAAGGAAAATAACATAAAAGTATGATATATAGCAAAGGTTTGGGGGTTCAGGCAGAGATTCATCTTGTACTGGTTATACCTTCAACTTCTTTATTAGGCTTTCGTCTAAATTGTAATTTTGCTGATGCCTTGCATGCAGTAATGGAACACTACAGAAAATGTCCATACCCTTTTATGTAAGCAAAATAAAACAGATTTTATTTTTTGTATATACTTTCAAAGAATCTGATTCTTTCCTGTAAAGATGTAGAATCCATTAAATCTCACAAAATGGCAGTGCCAATACTCAACAAGAAATTTTTTTCACATTGGATTGGTCAGGTATGCAGGAAATATTTTAGCTAATGATTCAAATTACCAAGGCCAGCAGACAATGGCTGCATAAAAAATGACCTTATATTTACAAACTTCTTTTTTTTTAATCAGAAAGTGTTTGGTGTTATTTTTTAGAGTATAGTTATTGAAATGATGTGTAATGTATCCTGCTTTAGAATTAGATCAGTGCTCGCTTTATGACTGGACACAGAAATGTAATCCCGATGTGTTGTTTTCTAGTGTGCAATGAAATGATTCAATTCCATTAACTTTCATTGTGCTGAACTGGTAAAACAGGCAGATCAAATTTATTATTGAGAATGGAATGAAATCCATTAATCAGCTTGGAGTGCCCATTAAGACAAGAGAACCTGCGGAGAGAAGGTAGGGTGTCTTCTAATCATTTAATGTTTTCTCTTGCTGTTACAAAATATGCCTTCGACGCATGTCCTTAAGAGATAACTGGAGAATCTTTCTGACCTCATGAAAATGTTTGTATGAACACATTGCATATTGCAGTATGGAAAATAAAGCTATTCAATTACTGTTATATGTTTGCCACCTGCTGTTAACAGAACAGGAGATGATATTTTATCATAAAAATCACTTACGATTAATGCTGCAGATTTTGAAAAACATTGTTCTCTGTTTCATGCTAACAATTTTGAAAGCAACTCTTATATCTCAAGTACAGACTGTGCATATCAGGTTATTGATTGATTTTACTCATTTTATATCACCAACAAATTGTGCAGCACTGTACAAAGATAGTCATCGCTTGCATTGATCTTTGTCCCTATTAGAGCTCACAATCTAAATTCCAAATGAACTTAGCACTATACTTTTGGAATGTGGGAGGAATCACATGCTCAAGGAGAACATATAAACTGCAATTGGTTCAGATTTAAAGTCAGGACTTCAGCACTGCAAGGCAATAGTGCCAACCACTAAACCCCACTAAGTCTATATTATTTTGTCTTATGACATGTACCAGTGCCAACATTATGGAGTTACCTTAAAGTTTTTTTTTATCTGTTCTTATTTAGTAAAATGGACCACTCATTCAACTCATCAAAAAGAGGAGGAAGAAGAGGAAGTCTTGGGCTATGAGGAGTAGCTCTAAGCAGATGCCACATGACTATTAGAGATTGGGATCTGTGTCAGTGAAGATAAAGAAGAAAACATGGTTGATGGTACAGAAAGACAGCATTTCATATTACAATGCAATGCAAATACATGCTGAGGAGTAAAACACAGAACCCTCACTCAATATTTTTGATTCACTGCTTTCAAAAATGTCTTTATTCTCAATAAGTATGAGAACACCTGGGCTACTGGTGGGGGTGTCAAGACCAGAAGAAGTAGTGTTTCTGGGCCTCTGCCCTGTTTTTTCCCAATCATTTTTTTACTGCACATTCTGCTTCTGGCACTGTTGTTTTGCCAAATGAAAACAGATTCTTTGGATTCCGTGTAATAGAATAAAGTTATAGAATAAAACACTAGACTATCCCCAAATGGCTTAACATTTTATTAAGAAGAGTATAAGAAGATAGCAAAAGGTAAGAAGATATCAAAAAGGTAACATTTCACTAAGAAGAGTATAAGAGAAGGTCTTATAACAAAGAAAAATATAACAGATATTAGACAGAATAATCAAACCTTGCAATACAGCAGATATAGCTAGGTACAATCACATATCAAAGTCAATCAAACTATGATATGTATTCAACACTTACCATACAGCAGGTATAGTAAGGTATAATCAAATCTCAAAGTCAATCAAACTATGAGATAATCAAATACTTAAAGCATATCAAATCAACCCTTGCTATAGCAGTTAGGTATAATCAAATCTCAAAGTCAATCAAACTATGAGATAATCAAATATCAAAAGTCAATCAAACTATGATATATTCAGATACTTAAAGTATATTAAATCAACACTTACAATATAGTATGTATAGCACGGTAATCAAATCAAATACTTACAACACTGCTAAGCTTAGTTCTAATGAGGATATCTGTAGGAAAATGTCATCAAGCCATTGTGACAGGTATGCAGCAGCAGGCGTCCCCAATCTGCTATCAAGATTGCAACATATGGCTGGGGGATATCATCCGTCTTTATATACCCTTTGTGTGTGTCATAGAATGGGCATTTACAGAAGTGTATACACCTCTGTAAGGCTTTTCTCATCTCCAAGCTCACATTCTTGCGAAATAGGCCAGTTTTCACCAGAATATGTCTTGTGACACTTAGCTTCATACAGAGTTAATTGTTAAACTGGCGTTTATGGACATGTAAACATAAAGTCAAGCAGGGTTGCACTTTTGAGTTGATTTTCATGTCTTATGTAGACAAAGTCAAACAGTGCTGATTCTTCAAGCTGTCCATGTAAACATCATATAGAACAGAGTTGAACTTTAGAACTAGTTTTATGTCTATCTATACATTATCTAGTTAAACTTTAAGCTCGCTTAATGTGCATGTAAACATCATATAGAACAGAATTGAACTCTGATCTTGCTTTCTGTCTAACTAGACACTATACAGAGTTGAAACTAAGGTTACATGACTTGACTTCTATAAACACCTTGTCAGCAATTTTATCAAGGGCTATCATTTTGGTTTTTAGCATTACATTCCACCCTAGACAAGTCAAGTAACCTCATATGCACCATAAGCTACTTTTATTGTTTGGTGCCTAGTGGGTGTTAACATAGTGTATAAGGATGGAATACATTGTAGATAGCAACAACTCATAATTAAAAGAGCTATTACACAAAGGATGACTCCGACAATTTGTCGAAGATATCCGAAATCTGGTAGGAAGGCTAATAGCCAATCCTACCACCCTTGATTTACATCTTGTTTAATGTGAGTAATCATTTCCTGCAGTTGCTGCAACTTGTCATGAACATCTTCTGAATGATCAGACAAATTGAAGCAACACATTCCTGCAAAGCTGTTACATCCATAACTATGCTTAAGTAATAAGTAATCTATAGCAGCTCTATTCTGTAATATTGCTTTCTTATATGTTTGTAAATCTAACAAAACATCCTCTATAATGGCACTAGTAATATTTATATTCTTTACCATAAAGCAAGCCATACGTGATATAGTTTTATGATTATATACTGCTAAGCCTGGCATTCCTACCAGTGATACAGCCATACTTATATATACACATGTTCTGATGTTTGCACAAGCATAATAAGGATTTATCCAATCCACATGGAAATGTAGATCGGCTTCCTGTAAGTCAGTATCATTTAACTGAATTTGTAACAATTTAGTCCATACTGCAACAGAAGTTGGTACAGCGACCAAACAAGTTTCCAGCACATTGCTGGAATATGCATTTTTCAGGCAAAAGTCTGTCATATTCAGTACTCGAGCTAGGTACAGCCACATTTCTTTTGTTCTCCACAGTTCCCGATTTGGATTGTCCTCTGACCCGCGGTGGTCTTGATAATGCTCATGCCAGATCCATAAGAACACTACCAGAAGGCATCCACTGAGGGCTAACAAAATCCAAAACCTGAGAGGAACACAAATTACTCACGTAAATACACATTATTGGCTGGAGTGTACTGATATTGAGTTGTACCAGGAGTCATAGTAACTAGCACATTGTCAGTCCCTTTTGCAATCACTTCAGCTGGTGTGGGAGGACCTTGTGGCTGGTTTACCCACATCTTGGCCCCATCTGAGTGTCCAAATTTCACCTAATTTTCCAATATATCACTGTCTGTTGATTCAGACCTGCTTTTAGGGGCATTACCTGCAGGTTTGGGGTAATCATTCGCATCAACGGAGTCTCTTGCTCAGCTATTGGTCTATTATTCAATATGGTGACTGCTTCATTTAACACTTTCCTCCAATTTCCCCATGCCCCATCAGTTAGCTTTTGTAATTGTGGTTTTAACATCCCATTCATCCGCTCAATTAAGCCTGCAGCTTGGGGGTAATAGGGGATATGAAATATCCACTCTATGTTGTGTTCTTGGGCAAATGGCGGTACTCTATTGTTTTTGAAATGGCTACCATTATCTGATTGCATTTGCAAAGGTATGGCATAATACAGCACTATATTTTCTAGCAGGCGGATGGTGGAATTAGCATTGGCAAACTTACAGGGGTGTACCATCAGTACACCTGAGGATGTATCCACTGCTGTGCAGGCAGATTTACATCATTGGGACTCAGTTAATGGTCCGAAGAAATCTATCTGCCAAATCTGGCCAGGCAATGTACCTAGCAAGATATATCCCTTTACCACCCTGGGCACTACCCTGTGTGTGAATGTTGACACACAGGACACTGTTATATTATTGTTTTTATAACCTCTAACCTGAGGGAACACCTCTGGTCTGTCCCCACTGGAAGGTGGCTTTTTGGCAATCTTTGATTGTTCATCAGCTATGCTGTTGTAAAGTCTGTAAAGAGAATTGATATTAGTATGAGCATCCACATGAAAAACAGTCACATTCTTTTTAATACCTATTCCCCATACTTCCTTGGTCCCTATTCCCCAATCATGGGAATGCCAGGTGGGCATCCAGTTTACCAACCCGTTTGCCACAGATCATGAATTGTTTTTGTGGCTCTGGGAATCTCAACAGGTTTCATTTTTAATTTCCCTATCAAAACAGGATTAATTTGCACAGATTTTACTCCAAAAGAATACTTACCATCAGGCAAATGTAACTGCATTCCCTTCAAAATGTCTATACCAATGATATATTCAAGCAATGGAACTACAATTACACTGTACTGCCTAATAGGAAGGTTTCCTATTCTCAGCCAAATTTTTGTAATGGTTATTTTCTGCCCAGAGTGCCTCCGTCCCCATATCTACTAATGCGGTTACATTTTGTACATTTTTGTGTTTCCATTCAATTCTCAAATTTACATGGGGTCGGGCATCTACACAGTGGGCTTGGCTAATCAGTCAATCATATTGTTTCCGGGTAGAATCTCCTTGAAACATTCCTTCTCTCTCCTGTGCTTTGTGTTCTAATAACAATGCCTTCACCTCTTTGAATAAATCTGTGAATTCTGCAGAGGGAGGGGCTGTCTGCTCAGGGGAATTTTCCCAATCATCACCCCCCTCACAATCACCTGTGTGGCCTTCATCGGTGGAGGAGAACACCGAGGCATCAATTTGTGACGGGTCCCAGTTAACCTCTGCACATGAGACTGCCAGGGCAACCCGTTTCTTATTAATTTTCCCTTTCTTCTTCCGATATTTATATTGAGCAACCTAACAGCTGTTTGTTCAGAATAACTCTTGTACTGAAGAACTTTATCAGCTAAAATCTGCTTTTGACATCTATTCATAGTTTCCTGAGGCTGAAGGGTTAACAATTGCTGTTCTAGATTATTAACACAACTTAGTAACAACATCTGTTCCTTATCTTGCTGTCTGTAAGCTGATAGCAAAATCCCGCCCCTCCTCCTACACACAGCAACATACGCATTTCCATTGTTTACCATCCCCCTTTGTAAACATTTCACTGCATTTGCCTGGCTGCCAGCTAATTGATCTTTCCAATCCTCCCCCAGCCCTGTGATCTTAACACATTCCTGAGCTAGAGTCAAGTAAATAGCCTGCTCCCAACCCCTAACATCAGGAGACATATTAGAACTAGCTGATGTTTTATACTTAAACATTTTATTCTATTAAAATGGAATCCTGCCGACTACGCCAAAAATGTTTTGCCAAATGAAAACAGATTCTTTGGATTCCGTGTAATAGAATAAAGTTATAGAATAAAACACTAGACTATCCCCAAATGGCTTAACATTTTATTAAGAAGAGTATAAGAAGATAGCAAAAGCTAAGAAGATATCAAAAAGGTAACATTTCACTAAGAAGAGTATAAGAGAAGGTCTTATAACAAGGAAAAGTATAACAGATATTAGACAGAATAATCAAACCTTGCAATACAGCAGATATAGCTAGGTACAATCACATATCAAAGTCAATCAAACTATGATATGTATTCAACACTTACCATACAGCAGGTATAGTAAGGTATAATCAAATCTCAAAGTCAATCAAACTATGAGATAATCAAATACTTAAAGCATATCAAATCAACCCTTGCTATAGCAGTTAGGTATAATCAAATCTCAAAGTCAATCAAACTATGAGATAATCAAATATCAAAAGTCAATCAAACTATGATATATTCAGATACTTAAAGTATATTAAATCAACACTTACAATATAGTATTATAGCACGGTAATCAAATCAAATACTTACAACACTGCTAAGCTTAGTTCTGATGAGGGTATCTGTAGGAAAATATCATCAAGCCATTGTGACAGGTATGCAGCAGCAGGCGTCCCCAATCTGCTATCAAGATTGCAACATATGGCTGGGGGATATCATCCGTCTTTATATACCTTTGTGGGCGTCATAGAATGGGCGTTTACAGAAGTGTACACACCTCTGTAAGGCTTTTCTCATCTCCAAGCTCACATTCTTGCGAAATAGGCCAGTTTTCATCAGAATATGTCTTGTGACACTTAGCTTCATATAGAGTTAATTGTTAAACTGGTGTTTATGGACTTGTAAACATAAAGTCAAGCAGGGTTGCACTTTTGAGTTGATTTTCATGTCTTATGTAGACAAAGTCAAACAGTGCTGATTCTTCAAGCTGTCCATGTAAACATCATATAGAACAGAGTTGAACTTTAGAACTAGTTTCATGTCTATCTAGACATTATCTAGTTAAACTTTAAGCTCGCTTAATGTGCATGTAAACATATAGAACAGAATTGAACTCTGATCTTGCTTTCTGTCTAACTAGACACTATACAGAGTTGAAACTAAGGTTACATGACTTGACTTCTACAAAAACCTTGTCAGCAAGTTTATCAATTTTATCATTTTGGTTTTTAGCATTACAACTGTGTGTATTTTTTTTATTTTTTTTATTTTTATTTTTTTTACAAACAAGTATTTCAGAAAAAGCGAGCTTTGAATAAGAGTTTTTTTCATGTTAGAGGAGGATAGATTAGCAGAGGCTGGAATACTGTATTTATGTGCAGCAAAAAAAAAAACACTTAAGAAATCTGAAATGATTTTTTAGAGTAACAACACCTCGTCATACTGTGTATTTGGTGGTGGGTGAGCAGAGTAACAAACCCCATTAAATATACAAGACTTTCTTTTTCAGATAGGCACAGGCCAGATTGTATATTGCAGTGAGATGAAACATAGAGCCTACACAATCTCCACTATTACTGTCTGCAACTAACTTCTGGTCATGCTTAGAGCATCTTATATATTGTATATGACATAAGCACCACCACTGTCTATTGGCTGAGAGGCTGTCAGCTGATGTCAGTTGATGCTAGAACATCATAGGCAGAGTCTGAGTCATACACATGTGTCTCTTCTCTATTCTCTACTCAAACATGTTGTGGCAGCCATTTTAGTTCATCCAAGATAAATCGCCATTTGTTCAGTTTAGTTAAAACCCAAACTATTTGGAATATTTGGGTCAAATCTGGTTCGTGACGAAGCGGTTCACCCATCTCTAGTAGGAAAAATACATTTTGTTCGCTGCCCGAATTCACATTGCCTCCAACTGGAGAAAATCTTTTCTCACAGTGACCGAGGTTATGCGACGGGTTGATACCATTATGCTTCACGAGAAAATTAATTCCATTATATCTGATAACCGTCTCCTTGGGTTAATAGATCTCACATTCCAGGTCTTCCATACTGTCTCCAACTTTAGCCCTGGTAATGGATTGAGCTCCCTCATTCCCACCCCTCTCCTCAGGCGGACCCATAGGTACCACTCTTCGCTTCTCAAGCCCATAGTAGAACTGTCTTTCTCTTCCTCTCCTCCTCTACCCTAGGTTGTTTCCCATGTTTTTTTCTCTTTGTTTTTACTTCATGTTTTCTTTGTATTTTGTATCTTGGTATCTTGTATCACCTTACTGTTTGACGCTTTCCTTTTGTCATTTTTTGATTGTAATTGATTTTGATGTGACGCTAACTATGTTATATCTTGATGTTGTAGTTCAATAAATACCTTTGAAACTAAAGTAAAATGACTCCACTATTGAGATCAAAGAAGACCTTTCATGTCCTCTATCATTTGGCATTGTATGCACCATTATAAAGTTATCAGTATAATCAGCTGGATTGAGCACACTTTCACATTTTATTGGTATCTTCCCTATTGCAGAGATATCGGGGCTGTTATTTCTGGCTACCGATATCACTGTACGGTGGGGAGGTGGCAGTACAGTTTAGTGTCATCACTGGGTGGTGGAGCATGCCCCTTTTGCAGTACAAGACTATAGAAGTGTGCCATCGTTGAGGCGTTCCCTTCTGCATGGCAATAATGTTGAGCTGTAAAGCTGGCCCCTTGACCGTACAGTGATATAGGTAGCTAAAATTAATGGCACTGATTTCTCTTCAATGTTGGAAGATACCAACAAAACTGAAAGCGTGCTGAATTCAACACACAACCAGGTTTGTAATGGTGTATATAACATGCACAGGGATAGAGGACATGGAAAGTCCTCTTTAAGTAAGCCAAACAAATTTTTTATTTCTGGTTACATAGTTAGATATAGTTACATAGTAGATGAGGTTGGATGAAGACATCAGTCCATCAAGTCCAACTATAACCCTACAGTCCCCTACAGTGTTGATCCAGAGGAAGGCAAAAATCCCCATGAGGCTTATGCCAATTGCCCCATTTCATGAGAAAAAATTCCTTCCCGACTCCAATCTGGCAATCAGTATAAAACCCTGGATCAACGTGCCCTTAAAATCTAGAACCCATAACCCGTAATGTTGTTTTGTTCGAGAAAGGCATCCAGGCCCTCTTTGAACTTGTTCAATGAATCCACCATCACCACTTCCTGGGGCAGAGAGTTCCATAGCCTTGCTGTTCTTACTGTAAAGAATCCCCTTCTATGTTGCTGGTGAAACGTTCTCTCCTCCAGTCATAGAGGATGTCCCCTTGTCACTGTCACTGGCCTAGGAGTAAAAAGATCATTAGAAAGTTCTTTGTGCTGTCCCTTCATGTATTTGTACATTGTTATTAGATCTCCCCGTAGACATCTTTTCTCTAAACTGAATAACCCCAAGTTTGTTAATGTATCGTTGTACCCTAATCCACCCATTCCCCTAATAATGTTGGTTGCTCTTCTTTGCACTCTTTCTAGTTCGATTATGTCTTTCTTGTATACTGGGGCCCAAAATTGTGCACAATAGTCTAAGCGTGGCCGTACCAGTGATTTGTATAGAGGCATACAGTGGGGAAAAAAAGTATTTAGTCAGCCACCAATTGTGCAAGTTATCCCACTTAAAAAGATGAGGCTGGCCTGTAATTGACATCATAGATAGACCTCAACTATGAGAGACAAAATGAGAAAACAAATCCAGAAAATCACATTATCTGATTTAAAAAGAATTTATTTGCAAATTATGGTGGAAAATAATTATTTTGTCAATAACAAAAGTTCATCTCAATACTTTGTTACATATCCTTTGTTGGCAATGACGTTAACGTTTTCTGTAAGTCTTCACAAGGTTGACACACACTGTTGCTGGTATGTTGGCCCATTCCTCCATGCAGATCTCCTCTAGAGCAGTGATGTTTTGAGGTTGTCGCTGAGCAACACGGACTTTCAACTTCCTCCAAAGGTTTTCTATGGGGTTGAGATCTGGAGACTGGCTAGTTCACTCCAGGACCTTGAAATGCTTCTTACGAAGCCACTCCTTCGTTGCCCTGGCGGTGAGCTTGGGATCATTGTCATGCTGAAAGACCCAGCCACGTTTCATCTTCAATGCCCTTGCTGATGGAAGGAGGTTTGCATTCAAAATCTCACGATACATGGCCCCATTCATTCTTTCATGTACACGGATCAGTCGTCCTGGTCCCTTTGCAGAGAAATAGCCCCAAAGCATGATGTTGCCACCCCCATGCTTCACAGTAGGTATGGTGTTCTTTGGATGCAACTCAGCATTCACTCTCCTCCAAACACGATGAGTTGTGTTTCTATCAAACAGTTCTACTTTGGTTTCATCTGACCATATGACATTCTCCCAATGCTCTTCTGGAACATCCAAATGCTCTCTAGCAAACTTCAGATGGGCCCGGATATGTACTGGCTTAAGCATGGGGACACATCTGGCATTGCAGGATCTGAGTCCCTGGCGGCGTAGTGTGTTACTGACGGTAGCCTTTGTTACGTTAGTCCCAGCTTTCTGCAGGTCATTCACTAGGTCCCCCCGTGTGGTTCTGGGATTTTTGCTCACCATTCTTGTGATCATTTTGACTCCACAGGTTGAGATCTTGCGTGGAGCTCCTGATCGAGGGAGATTATCAGTGGTCTTGTATGTCTTCCATTTTCTAATTATTGCTCCCACAGTTGATTTCTTCACACCAAGCTGCTTGCCTATTGCAGATTCAGTCTTCCCAGCCTGGTGCAGGTCTACAATTTTGTTTCTGGTGTCCTTCGACAGCTCTTTGGTCTTCACCATAGTAGAGTTTGGAGTGTGACTGTTTGAGGTTGTGGACAGGTGTCTTTTATACTGATAACAATGTCAAACAGATGCCATTACTACAGGTAATGAGTGGAGGACAGAGGAGCCTCTTAAAGAAGAAGTTACAGGTCTGTGAGAGCCAGAAATCTTGCTTGTTTGTAGGTGACCAAATACTTATTTTCCACCATAATTTGCAAATAAATTATTAAAAAATCAGGCGATGTGATTTTCTAGATATATTTTCTCATTTTGTCTCTCATAGTTGAGGTCTACCTATGATGTCAATTACAGGCCGGCCTCATCTTTTTAAGTGGGAGAACTTGCACAATTGGTGGCTGACTAAATACTTTTTTCCCCACTGTAACTATGTTCTCGTCATGAGAATCTATACCTCTTTTGATGCATCCCATAATTTTATTTGCCTTGGTAGCGGCTGCCTGGCACTGGTCACTAAAGGTAAGCTTACTGTCCACCACAATCCCCAAGTCTTTTTCATTGGCAGTCTTACCCAGTAATTTATACTATTAAGTACATAATCATACATTTTATTTCGTTGACCAAAATGTATAACCTTACATTTGTCAATATTAAACTTCATTTGCCAAGTCTCAGACCATGCTTCCATCTTCCTTAGATCCCCTTGTAATATTCTATTATCCTCCTCATTTTTGATTACCTTACAAAGTTTAGTATCATCTGCAAATATGGACACCCTGCTTTGCAAACCATCTACCAGGTCATTAATAAAGATATTAAACAGGAGAGGACCCAATACTGACCCCTGTGGCACCCCACTGGTGACTGTGACCCAGTCTGAATATCTACCATTAATAAGCACCCTCTGTTTCCTATCAGTGAGCCAGTTGCGAACCCAAATGCATATGTTTTCCCCCAGTCCCAACATTCTCATTTTGCATACCAACCTTTTATGTGGTACAGTATCAAAAGCCTTTGAAAAGTCCAGATACACCACGTCCACTGCATTACCCATGTCCAGTCTTGAAATGACCTCTTCATAGAAGCTGATCAGATTAGTCTGACAGGACCGTTTCCTCATAAACCCATGCTGATTGGGTGTTATAAGATTATTTACATTCTCCAGGATTGCATCTCTTAGAAAGCCCTCAAATATCTTACCCACCACAGAAGTCAAACTTACTGGCCTATAGTTTCCAGGCTCACTTTTAGACCCCTTTTTGAAAATTGGCACCACATTTGCTATGCGCCAATCCTGTGGAACTGACCCAGTCATTACTGAATCCTTAAATATTAGATGTAAGGGTCTGTCTATCACCGTGCATAATTCCCTCAGAACTCGAGTGTGTATGCCATCTGGACCTGGCGATTTCTCTATTTTAGTGTTTTGAAGACGGTGCCGCACTTCCTGGGTTAAACAGGTGACATTTAATAGAGAGTTAACATTACCCCTAATCAAGTTGCTGGCCATTTGGATTTTCTTGTGTAAACACCGTAGAGAAGAAGGCATTTAATTGTTGTGCTTTTTCCTCATCCTCCTCCACCATTACACCCAGATTATTTTTGAGAGGGCCCACAGTGTCAGTTTTAATTCTATTGTTATTTATGTAATTGAAGAATAATTTTGGATTATTTTTACTTTCCTTGGCAATTTTTCTCTCAGCCTCGATCTTCGCCTCCTTTATTTGTCTTTTACAAAATTTATTTTTCTCTTTATTGTTTTTTAATGCTGTGTCACTACTTTCTTTTTTTTTAGCACTTTAAATGCTTCCTTTTTATCCTTCATTGCACTCCTTACCGTTTTAGTTAACCGTATTGGTTTTCTATGATTTCTGGCCCGCTTATTCCCATAAGGTATATGTTTTTTAGTAGTCCTATTTAGAAGGCTTTTGAAAATGTCCCATTTTGTTTGTGTTTCAGTCACTTTGAGGACATTGTCCCAGTTTATGCTGCTAAGCTCCTCTCTCAGGTGGTTAAAATTGGCTTTCCTGAAGTTTAGTGTTTTTGTTCTCTCTCTACTGAACATTTTTTTAATGTGTACAAGAAAACTTATTATGTTGTGGTCACTAATAATAATAATAATTATAATAACTTTATTTATATAGTGCCAACATATTCCTTAGAACTTTACAAATCAGAGGACACATGAACAGACAATATGAGACATTACAATGTGACAAATAAATAAACATATCAAACAATAGGAGTGAGGGCCCTGCTCGCAAGAGCTTACATTCTATGAGGAGATAGGGGGACACAAGAGGTAAGAGGGCTTGTTTGCTACAATGGTCCAGCCATCTTTTAATAGAAAAGGTTGTGTAACTGAAGCTGTATGAACCCGTCACCAGCCAGTATCTGTAAATAAACAGATACTAAGTGCAAGGAGCGCAGTGTAACTTCCAGATGGAGGAGCCAGGATCTGAGGAACAGAGGAGGAAGGATAAAAGGTGTTATTGTTCTACACCTCCGCACACTACACTGTGATCAGGGCATGTGATAAGCCTGACCATACAGATGTGATTTTAGGGCAGTTTTGAAGCGGCTTCAGTTGGGGGTTAATCAGACTGTCTTGGGTAAAGCATTCCAGAGCACCAGTGCAGCTCGAGAAAAGTCTTGGAGACGGGAATGGGATGATCTGATAACAGGGAATGCAAGTCTAAGGTCATTGGCAGAAAGGAGAGGACGGTTAGGGAGGTAGACAGTGATGAGAGAAGAGATATAAGGGGGTGCAGTGCTATGGATGGATTTGTGGGTCAGTGTGATAATTTTATATTGTATTCGGTGATGGATGGGCAATCAATACAGTGACTGACACAAGGTAGATGCATCTGTGTACCGGTTTGACAGAAAGATGAATCTGGCGGCTGCATTCAGGACAGATTGTAGTGGGGAGAGTTTAGTAAGAAGAAGCCCAATTAGAAGAGAATTGCAATAGTGAAGACGACAGAGAATCAAAGCGACAATGATGTTTTTTGATGTTTCCACGGTGAGAAAAGGGCGAATTCTAGAGATGTTTTTAAGGTGCAGGTGGCAAGAGCATGCAAGTATCTGAATATGTGGGGTAAAGGTGAGATCTGAATCAAATACAACCCCCAGACAATGGGCATGCCCCCTCGGGGTAATAGTAAGGCCACAGACAGAAATGGAGATATCAGGGTTAGGTCGGTTAGTAGATAAAGGGAACACAAGAAGTTCAGTTTATGTAAGATTCAATTTCAGATAAAGAGAAGACATGATGTTAGAAACAGCAGAGAGACAGTCACTGGTGTTCTGCAGTAGTGCAGGGGTGATGTCATGGGATGAGGTATATAATTAGGTATCATCTGCATAAAGATGGTATTGAAAGTCAAATTTGCGAATGGTTTGTCCAACTGGGGCTGTGTATAGAGAGAAGAGGAGGGGACCTAGGACCAAGCCTTGAGTAACCCCAACCTCAAGGGGCAGAGGAGAAGAAATAGCACCAGCGAATGATACACTAAATGAGTGGTCAGAGAGATAGGAATAAAACCAAGAGAGAGCGTTATCCCTGAGGTCAATAGAATGGAGTATAGTGAGGAGGAGTTTGTGGTCTACAGTGTCAAATGCTGCTGAGAGATCCAGAAGAATAAGTAGTGAATAGTTCCGTTTAGATTTAGCAGTCAAGAGATCGTTGGAGACCTTTGTGAGGGCCGTTTCTGTAGTGTGAGTGTAATGCATGAAAACCTGATTGTAAGGGGTCCAGAAGAGAGTTAGCAGAGACAAAGCAGATTAGGCGGGAGTAGACCAAGTGTTCCAGGAGTTTAGAGATGAAGGGGAGGTTAGAGACAGGTCAGTAGTTAGCAGCAGTCAAGGGAGGGCTTTTTCAGTAGTGGGGTGATGACAGCATGTTTGAAGGAGGAGGGGAAGATTCCAGAAGAAAGAGAGAGGTTAAAAATTTTAGTAAGGTGAGTTGTAACAGTAGGGGGACAGAGAACGGAGGAGGTGTGACGAGATAGGATCACTTGTGCAAGTAGTGGGGCGAGAAGAAGAAAGAAGCTGGGAGACTTCTTCTTCTGTTACTGGGTCAAATAATGAGAGTTCACAATGAGGAGCAAGGGAGGAAATGGGACTGATGCCACTTGGAGAATGGGTTATTTCCTGACGGATGTTGTTGATTTTGTACATGGCTATGTCTTGAGTACTGAGGTCTATGACAGGTACCTGCACCTTTGGCGTGAGGAGGGTGTGAAAGATGTCAAAGAGTCATTTAGGGTTATTGGAGAGAGAAGAGATGAGAGAGGGCGAAGTAAGCTTGTTTGGTGAGGTGAAGAGCAGAGTTATAGGCTTTGAGCATAAACTTGAAGTGAAGACAATCTGTAGATGTGTGAGATTTCCGCCATAGCCGTTCAACACATCTTGAGCATCGCTGAAGAAAACGTGTTTGAGGAGTGTGCCAAGGTTGCCGGTGTCTGTGTTGGGATTTTCGGATGATCAAGGGTGCTACTTTATCCAGGGTGTCTTTGAGAGTCTCATTGTACTGTTTGGTGTCCAGTTCAGGACAGGAGAGAGAAGAGATGGGAGAAAGTGATGACTGTAGGGTATCTGAGAGGTGGTATGTGTTTACAGCCCGTAGATTTCTGCATGTGTGGTAGGTCAGTGTGTTTTGTGAAGGACAAGAAGCTTTAATGTTAAAGGAAAGAAGGTTGTGGACGGAAATTGGTAGGTGAACATTAGTAAAATGAGAGAAAGAACAGAGCTGTAAGAAGACCAGATGAACCCCAACCTCCACTTTTGACCATGTGTCAGGTTCATTTGTTAAAATTAGGTCTAAAAGTGCCTCACCTCTTGATGGGTCCAGCACTTGTTGTGATAGGTAATTGTCTTTTATTACTGACAAAAACCTGTTCCCTTTGTTGGACCTGCAGGTTTCTACCTCCCAGTTGATATCTGGGTAGTTGAAATCCCCCATAATAATGACTTTATTATGCTTTGCGGCCTCATCTATTTGTTTTATTAGTACATTTTCAGCTTCTTCCATTATATTTGAAGATTTATAACAAACCCCTATTAGTATTTTATTATTCTTTGTTCCTCCCTTAATTTCCACCCATAAGGACTCCACATATTCATTTTCCTCCCAGATGTCCTCACGCAGGACTGGCTTAAGGCAGGATTTTATGTATAAGCAAACCCCTCCTCCTTTCCTATTGGTACGCTCCTTTCTAAACATACTGTACTGTATATTTACAGCCCAATCATAGCTAGAGACCAGTCATGTCTCACTTATCCCCACCATGTCATATTTCTCTTCCAACATTATCACTTCTAGTTCCTCCATCTTGTTAGTGAGACTTCTGGCGTTAGTATACAAACATTTCAAGGATTTATCATTATCCCTTTTTCACTGCCTACTGACTGTTCTAACCCCACCCCTGCTCCACCCCCAGTTACATTATTTAGCCCACTTTCCATCTCCACACTATCTTGCACTCTACATCTGTTACCCTCCCCCCAGTCCCTAGTTTAAACACTCCCCCAACAGTCTAGCTCGAAATGCCGATATTGATATGAAATTAAACATTAGTTGGTTGACTTAGGTTGCGGGGACCTTTACTAGGATTTGAACACTGCTGACCAAGCACTAGATGGTAAATATACCACACTAGAAATCCCATGCTGAATATCTTCACAGATAACAGCCAGTCCCCTCAGAGTTAGAAAATGAGAGGTAGGTATGAAGGAGTTTTTTAGGATGTATTTGTATTTTTCTGCAAAAAATACAAATCTTCTGTTTTAGAGATTCTGTGATAGTTCTGCTTTTTCTAAATTTAATATTACAAAAATTAGATATACTTGCTAGACTATGATGACCTTAACCAAGTTCCACAAATCTGAACTTGTGACCTAAAATACAAACAGGTGCCTGTGAATACATGGAAAATACCAAGATGTATACATAGACTTACTATCCCACTCTAATGGCTACTAACATCCTATGGACCATACATAAACATGTCATTTAAATATGAATGTGATTGGTTAACCAGATATCATTATTGCAAGAGGTATGGCTTAGTCATTTCAATAAATGATTGGTTGTCTGAGTAAAAACTCTGACAACTCCATTGACCACTTCTGTGATATTATTTGAATCCTACAGACAAAGTAGTTAATGAGAAAAAATAACAAACTAGCACTAATACCTAAATATAACCTTTAATAATCTGATTAAAAAGTGTACAATGCACTACAAAGAAAATGACGTCTGTATTGTTGCTGCATATGGCATTAAGCAGACAACAGCACATTAGTAGCTTTCACAATGTCCATAAAGCCTCTGTTTGAAAAACAGCTAAACTAAGTGTTCAATAATCAGCAGCATGTGAGTGGCTTTATCACAAGGTCAATAGAGCCCCTGTTTGAATAGATCTATCTTAAGAGGCTTAACAAAATGTAAACACAGCCCTTGTTTGTATAAAGATATCCTCTAAGAGGTTTATAACAATGTCCACACAGCCCCTGTTTGTATATAGCTATCCTCTAAGAGGCTTATCTCAAAATAAACACAGCCCCTGTTTGTTAAAGCTATCCTCTAAGAGGCTTTAGCAATGTAAACAGAGCCCCTATTTGTATAAAACTATCCTCAACGCGTTTCCTCCAGAGATAAGCAGGGTTCATCAGGAGAAGGTAAAGATAAAGATAATATCAAGCTTACTGAGATAATTTGCAGTAATAACTGCAGTTCCCAGTGTCCTGATGGTGGACACTGGTACTAAGAGAGCCGACGCCATTCACTGTGTCCCGCCGGGTTAATAAACCCGTAGCTCCGCCCCCATGACACTCCCCCTCATGACGTCATCGGACCGAGGCTCCGCCCGCCTCGTCCGGAGGTTTGTCATGCAGGGGAAAACAGGTTTCCATGGAGAGGAGACGCTGAACAAACAAATGTAAAAAAGAGAAAATGGTGAATGAAAACAAGACTGCAATAAAGTAAATAGAAAAGAACCTTTCGAGATCACAATCAGATTTACTTAAGATAACAAATGCAAAATACAAGTATAAGTCTGTAAGAACGGGTAAATGACTGGACTAGGGAAACGTTGATATGTAAACTAATATGTACTAGAGTGGCAAAGATAAACCAGCCACCACAGCAGTGCATAAAATTATGTACTGTTTTAATTGTTATATCCCATCCATATAGAGAAATACCCAAGGATGTAAAACATCAGTAAAATAAACAAAAAATATTTGGGTAAAGCATAATAATAAACCATAGAGTTGAATGAAAACTAATATTGCTATATAAACAGACTAAATAGATGTAAAATGCAGATGAAACCATAATTATATAAATGATGCAAAAGAGAGTGAATCATTCAGGCCTTTAGGTTTCACACTCTGAAATTGAAAAATACGCCTGGTCTCATGTTGTAGGATCAACCGATCCCAGTTACCACCTCTCATTGGGGGACATACTCGTTCTATACCTTGAAAGGTCAGAGACTTAGGGTCACCTCCATGATATTCACATACATGGGTAGAGAGGGTGCGATCTTCTCTCAGTGCTCTGTTTACATTGCTAAAGCCTCTTAGAGGATAGCTTTAACAAACAGGGGCTGTGTTTATTTTGAGATAAGCCTCTTAGAGGATAACTATATACAAACAGGGGCTGTGTGGACATTGTTATAAACCTCTTAGAGGATATCTTTATACAAACAAGGGCTGTGTTTACATTTTGTTAAGCCTCTTAAGATAGATCTATTCAAACAGGGGCTCTATTGACCTTGTGATAAAGCCACTCACATGCTGCTGATTATTGAACACTTAGTTTAGCTGTTTTTCAAACAGAGGCTTTATGGACATTGTGAAAGCTACTTATGTGCTGTTGTCTGCTTAATGCCATATGCAGCAACAATACAGACGTCATTTTCTTTGTAGTGCATTGTACACTTTTTAATCAGATTATTAAAGGTTATATTTTAGGTATTAGTGCTAGTTTGTTATTTTTTCTCTTTGATAGTATATTTGAGCACGTTTAGTTACTCTACATTTGTTTACTAGACAAAGTAGTTAAGTCCATTTGGGGATTATCAAATTCAGTATTCTGCAGCAACAGTTTTGTCCAGGTTTCGAGCTAGAAACCCCAATAGAAGTTCTGTGATAAAATCCACAAAGAGTGCTCTGGTCTGTGCAATTGGGTACATTTGAAACCACGGTGAGTGAGATAATTTGTTCTTACTGTGATTTCCCACTTGTAAGACCACTGTTCAGGTATTGTGTCCTGTTGGCTCTGTGGATTTCAAAGAACACCTTTGTCTGTGAGGCAGGTCTTGTGTATGATTGTTGGTATGTTGTGTTCCTTTGTGTCTGCAAATGGTGGTGTGTGAAGACTAAGTGTAGTGAGAGAAAGGTGTGTGTAAGGAGAGTTTGTTTTGTGATCTCATTAAAATCCACGCCCCCTCTCATCCACATCCATGTATTAGATAGCACTAAACGGCATGCCCGAAGTGTTCTTTCTGGCTGGGTCTGGGTTGTATTAAGATCAGATTTCAAATTTATCCCTGAAAAAGTTACAGGTAACCATCCCCGACCACATGTCGCATTGAGTACTTCTCCGACACCCTTCTGTGACCAAGTGAGGCTCAGGCGCCCAGGAGTAAGTAAATGTACATAGGTTAAATGGTGGCATTGGAAGTCTGATTCACAGGTGTTGTAAGATAAAAGGTAGCATTGGTTTGTTTACTAAAAGGCTCAGCATAAATGTTCACAGAGAGTTACATCATTTGTTGGAGTACCTTAGAATCCAGGAGGACTCCAAGGACCATCCTCCTAAGGGGCCCAAGTTTACAAGAGGTGACTAGAAAAGGGTATGAGTAGGATAGATACTTATCCTTGTGAAGTATGATTTGAGTAGATATAGACTGCACAAAAAGATTCATCACACTGTTGGTTCTGATCAGTTTGACACTGCTGTGGTTGGGGTGCCAGGTAGTCTGGGACCAGAGAAAAGGGTACTCCACAACCAGGGTCATTTAAACCAGCTGAAGCCAGGAGCAAGAGCAGTGGCATAACTAAAGTCTTGAACGAATTCTTGATAGTTACGGGTGCTGCAGCGATATCTCAGATACTTGAAAGGGATACAGCTGTAGTACGCACAACTGCAGTTATCAATAATACGGTGAGTGAGCAGTGAAGCGCCCAGCACGTAAACAATACTGGGACAGTATAATATGCTCCACAGTGGCCCCCACACAGTATAATATGCTCCGCAGTGACCCCATACAGTATTATATGATCCACACTGGCCCCCACACAGTATTATATGCTCCACAGTGGCTCCAACACAACATTATATGATCCACAGTGGCCCCCACACAGTATTATATGATCTACACTGGCCCCCACACAGTATTATATGATCTATACTGGCCACCACACAGTATTATATGATCCACAGTGGCCCCCACACACTATTATATGACCCACACTGTGCTCCACAAAGTATTATATGATCCACACTGGCCCCCACACAGTATTATATGATCCACAGTGGCCCCCACATAGTATTATATGATCCACAGTTACCCCCATACAGTATAATATGCTCCACAGTGGCCCCCACACAGTATTATATGCTCCACAGTGGCCCCCACAAAGTATTATATGCTCCACAGTTGCCCCCACAGTATTATATGATCCACAGTGCCCCCCACACAGTATTATATCATCTACACTGGCACCATTTCCCCCCCCCCCCCCCATCCCCCCCCCCCCCCCCCCCTTCCCCCCCCCCCCCCCCCCCCCCCCCTTTTTTCCCCCTGCCCCCCCCCCCCCCCTTGGACCCCGGTGTTTCTCTCCCCCCCCCCCCCCCCCCCCCCCCCCCCCCCCCCCCCCCCGTTTCCCCCCTTCTGCCCCCTCCCCCCCGGCCCCCCCCCCCCCCCCTCTGTGGCCTGTGTTGCCTCGCGGGGCCTACTGGCAATCGCCGGACCCCTTTTTATTAACAATGCATGTGGTGGGGGGGCGGGCCCGCCCCCCCCCCCCCCGCTTTTTGGGGGCCCCCCCCCCCCCCGCCCCCGGCCGCCCCCCCCTCCGACCACGACCGTTCACCACTGTGCAAGAGTCTAGGGGGGGGCCCCCCCCCGGCATTATCTCTCAAGGGTCTGATGGGTTTTCCCCCGTCCAAAAAGGCCCTTTAGGGTGGGCATCCCTCAGGGGAGGAATAGGACTGTGGTTGTTGTAGTCAGAGAACAGTGTGAGGAAAAAGCAGTGAAAGGTTTGGGCAGAAATTTTAATAAAGCAAACATGCCATAGGATGGGTGTCTAGATAAAAAAAAAAAAAAAAAAAAAAAAAAAAAAAAAAAAAAAAAAAAAAAAAAAAAAAAAACAAAAAAAAAAAAAAAAAAAAAAAAAAAACAAAAATATTTTCTCCCCCTCCTTTTTTTCTTCCTGTTTGTTGGGCGGGCCGCCCCCCCCCCCCCCCCCCCCCCCCCCCCCCCCCCGGGCGGGCCTCCCCGGAGTAACGATAAGACGTATACCTCATAGCTCCTGCTGGATCCTGTTGTGATCTAACTTATATCACAGGAATCACGCACCTATCGGACCTCTAATCACCCAGGGGCTCTTCCCCGTGCCCCAGTCAGTTACTTCTGGGTGTTTGGTCTGCGTCTGTGGCCGCCTTAAAGGGAATCTGGAGTTGGGGCCTATCTTCACCTCTCCTCCTCGCCCGCCATCTTACCCGCACTCCCAACGGGAAAACTCACCTAAAGCGGGTCTCCGCTGACTTGCTCGCATCCATCGCTCCTGCTGGCGCTCCTGGCTTGCGGGCTCAGATATCTGACTCAGCGGTGGCTACGGATGGTGCCGGTTACTGCGGGAGACGGAAGATAGAAGGCCCGTCTGGAGTGCTGGTCGCCATCTTGAGGCCTCAACCAACGGAACCAGGGATATCGGAGCTCCTGTACCACGCAGAGGCGTCCGGCTGAGTGTCCCGGCCGCTGCGGTTCTCTGCGGGTGCACTTACATTCGCTGACTCTGTCTGTCCGCGCTGTTCTCTCCGCGGGTCGGAGTGCAGCAGCGGCGGAGGCCCCGTGCTGTGCTGGTCGCTGTGCGGGGCAGTGGAGCAGCAGCCCGTCTGGAGCGACGGCTGAGACACTGAGGCCTTCACCTGGGGACAGCGCGGTACTTATAACCAACGGAGGGGGCCTGCAGCGCGAGGAGGCGCCGTCTACTCTGGATCCCTTAGCGACTCCCAGGTAGGAGACATCCAGCAACCTACGTCGGTGAGGGGAGTGCTGGGACCACCCACGGGCATCAGGGGGACTCCTTGCCTGCCCCAACGAACAGCAGCGGAAGGCCTGAGTAGTGTCCTTGCCCAGGGAGCTGTTTACATCCCTGCACCTCCCTGCATACCCACAGCATAAGGGCCTCAATTGCCTGAACACATTGGCTCCAATCCAACAAGATCTGTGCCCTGCACGGACCTCTATCTCCCACCCCAACCTGCTACTGCCTAGGCCCTGAGCGGACTCTCACCTACGCTCTTACTCTACAGGACGCCAGCCTTGGGCCTGTGCCTCCATTTCAGCTCCGAGATCTTCACTCAACCTCCTCATATTGATCTCTAGCTAAACTACCACCGAGCTGCAGCTTACACTCTTTTCATAGAATTCTCATTGGCACCTCTCCCCTTAGGCAATGGCGGCCTAACTGTGGGGAACTAGTGCACCTTCTAGCAATCCTTAGCGACTGATAGCCTGTTTTGGAATATCCTCCCTTTAAACGAATACCTTTGGAGACAAATCCCTGGCGTCATGGTGAAAGGCAGGAAGTCCGTTAGGAAACCTGACAATAATCTAACTAATTATTTTGAATGGGACCGTGGCACGGGAGGAGAACCGGGCCTACCACTAGGTGACCACTTAGAGATAATTCCCTCAGCGCCTACGACTGCCACAAGAGTCACAGCAACATCTATGGAGGAAGCAGACCTTAACCACCCTGAAGACTCAGTGGTTCTTCGTCTCCCTCCAACTCCAGACGATATTCGCTTAGCACTGCAACAGATCCACTCTTCATCAGCTCATGCAGCTAAAGAGCAGAACTATCTCCTACGATACTCACCATCTCCGAGTACTAGCCCACTCAAACAAAAACCTCGCATGGAACTCTCTGGAGACCTAGACCTCTCCAAGGAACAACCTTCGTCTGAGGCCCCTTCGCCCATCCCATTCAATGGCCTTGACAGCTTCCCAACCACTAGCGGCCCCGCCTCCGAACATACTCTGAGAGATACGCTCTTAGCCCTCCGCAGCTCCCTTCAAGCGGATTTTTCACAACTGCTCCAGCCGCTGCAGTCCTCGGTCAGTGCATTAGATGGCCGCGTAACACACATTGAAACTAAAATGGGCGAATTGGCTACGTCGCACAACAAGATCGTGGATGCACATAATGACCTGGAGGAAGAGGTTGAGAACCTCAAAGCAAAAATGGCCGATATGGAAGACCGTTCCCGTAGGAACAACATCAAATTCAGAGGCATCTCAGAACAAGTCCAAACGGCTGATCTGCTTTCATACCTACAGGAATATGTCAAATTTCTATTGCCCGACTCTCCAACCATAGATATCATTATCGACAGAGCACACAGACTTCCTCGCCCCAGACATCTGGGAGACGAGATCCCAAGAGACGTACTGGCAAGATTTCACTTTTTCCATGTCAAAGAAAAGTTACTAGACGCTGCTCGTAAGCAGAAGTCGTGGCCTCCCAAATTCCAAGATGTGCAGCTTTACACAGACCTCTCAGCTACGACCCTCCGCCTTCGCAGAGAATTACTCCCGGTTACTGCAACGCTCCGCAAAAACAAGATCCAATATAGATGGGGGTTTCCGGTAAAATTGATCATCAGCAAAGACGGGACCACCTTCACCATTCATAATTTGAATCAGGGCAAAGCGTTGTTGTCGACCTGGAGGATTCCAATATCTCTTCCTCAAGATGCAAACTCCTCTCATCCCCCAACTGCAGGGCGCAGATCTCCCACAAGCCGCAAATGATATTCAAAGTTGGCTAAACCTCTCTTATTTTGGTGCATAACCCCCCCTCTCGTAATAGTGGCTTAACCGGCTAGCCTCTAACAAGATACCCCCAAACATACAGGCAATCTGTATTTGTCCTTGAACCGTCTGTTCACTTGTTTTTGATTAAGTGTTCTTCTTACCTATTATACTGCATATTCCTTTCTTGAGGATTCAACATATTCTCGACGTTTTTACTATAAAGTGATACTATGGTGATCAAACTGGTCTCTCTTAACGTCCGAGGCTTGCATAGCCCTCAGAAGCGTTCGTACTTGTGGAAGGAGGCTCTCTCACTCTCCGCAGATGTCTTGTGCGCGCAAGAAACCCACCTTCTACAGAAAGACGCTTTCAGGCTGAAACACCCCTCTTTCCCGGTAATCTGCCATGTGCACCACAGCTCAAAGAACCGTGGAGTCCTTATCGCCTTCAAAAACTCAGTGGCATTTTCCTTGACGACTCAAAGAGCGGACCCCCAAGGCAGATTCCTCATTGTTGTCTGCCTTCTAAACAATATCCCCTACACTATAGTCAACCTCTACGCTCCACACCGAAAGACCCTGGCATTTCTGCATAGAGTCCGAAGACAAATACAGGACATTCAACAAGGAGCATTAATAATTTGTGGAGACTTTAACAACATAATGGACCCTTCTCTGGATTCGACCAACACAAACAGGGATAGGGCCTCCTGCCTGCACCAATTCCCGAACACGGAGAACCTTCATGACATATGGCGTGCACACCACGCGGGCGAGAGGGACTATACATACTTCTCAGCAGTCCATGGCTCGTATTCTCGCATCGACATGTTCATGGTGGACCTTCATACCCTTATGAGTTCCAAAGACTCCACAATTGAATCAATCACATGGTCGGACCACGCAGCCATCACTCTCACCATAGAAGAAAAGACTCCACCCTCCGCTACCAGACTTTGGAGAAACAATACATACCTCATGAGCCATCCTCACTATCGTCCGATAATAGAAAAGGACCTGCAGGATTATTTACAGACCAACGCCACATCTACGGATGACCCTTACACTCTCTGGAACGCCCACAAAACATATATCTGTGGCACTCTTATAAAAATCGCGCACAGAAACAAAAAAAGAAAGACAAAAAGCAATCCAGGAGGCAATGTCTACCCTCCGTACTTTGGACTCCGCGAACAAACTCAACCCTAACCCGACCACTTCGGAACAGCTCAGTCAAGTTAGACAAAGACTACGTCTCCTCCTTCTACAGGACTACGAAAAAGCTCTGAAGAAATCTAACGCTCGTTTTTACTCCCAAAGCAACAAAGCCGGCAGATTATTAGCCAGACAACTACGAGCTAAAGCGGCTAAATCAAGGATCCCATATATTAGACATCCTCTAACCGGAGTGCACTTAACGGACCTGAGAGACATTGCAAATTCCTTTAAAGATTACTATGCACGACTTTACAATCTACAGGAGCACACCCCTCTTCCTTTGGACCACCATAACCTGGTGTCCGGCTTCTTAAGCAGCCTCACGTTACCGGGCCTGTCGGATGAGCAACTCTCGGCCCTAAACTCCCCTATCACGCTTCCGGAACTGTTAAAAAGCATAAAGTCCTTACCTAAGGGAAAATCTACGGGGCCAGATGGTTTCTCCAACGAATATTTAATCTACTTTCAACAAACTCTTGCTCCACCTCTTCTGAACTTCTTCAACCACGCTATGTCGGGTACACCGCTTCCACGTGAATCCCTGGCTGCGTTGATAGTCACCCTTCCTAAACCCGGCAAAACAGCGGATGTCCTACAAAATTTCAGACCAATTTCGCTACTAAATTCTGACATCAAGCTCTATGCGAAGCTCTTGGCAGCGCGACTAGCTCCCATTCTCCCAGACTTAGTTGGTACAGATCAAGTGGGATTCGTAAAAGGCCGCCAAGCTCCAGACAACACTAGACGTGTCCTCCATCTGGTGGACTTACTGGAACGAAAGAAGATTCCATCCCTCATGGTCGCCTTGGATGCTGAGAAGGCGTTTGACCGGATTAATTGGTCATTCGCCTTTTCCGTCCTGCAGAAGTTGCGATTCTCTGGCCCGATTCTCACTGCCATCTTAAACCTGTATTCCTCTCCATCAGCTAGAGTGTTCACCAATAGTACATTGTCGGATAGCTTCAACATCAGGAATGGAACAAGGCAAGGATGCCCTCTCTCTCCATTGATCTTCATACTTACCATTGAACCATTAGCACAATCCCTGCGTCAAAATGACAGAGTTCAGGGAGTGAAATTACAGGGCTCCTCCCATCTCATCTCCCTCTACGCGGACGACATCATATTATCCCTAACTCACCCAGAAACCTCTCTGCCAGCTGCTATCGAAAACCTCAGAAAATACGGGGCTCTTTCTTTTTATAAAATCAATGAAACGAAAACACAAATGCTCCCCTTGAACGTTCCTATACCGCTTCTACAACATCTCAAGGAGAGGTTTCCCTATGATTGGAGATCGACAGAGCTGGACTATTTGGGAATAAAGATCACTTCTTCTATTGCACAAGTGTCCAAAGCCAATTACATGC